>CM076583.1:1083604258-1084204258 GCA_034641835.2 Pinus albicaulis
ACAGGGGAAACCACTCGGTCAAAGACCCATGATGATGATCAAATGCTGAGCACGAGGTCACCTATCAATAATGAAAATAGGCCCAAGGTGCGGCTCTAGGCTTGCTCTAAAAGCAATGTGTCGTAGTCGATAAGAGACAAACCCGCCGGCAAGAAGTCAATGGGGACCTTCTCAAACCAGCACGAGCAGAAGATCAAAACATCTGATGTGATAGAACATGATACTGACGAGACCGGGAAGGCCGACTAAATAATGAGTCAAGAGACACCGCAGAATGGCCGACTCAGGCTAGACTTCCCTTGAACAAAAACACGACTCTGTGATGACCATGGCAGTAAAAAGTGACACTGTATAAGTCTGTCTTGCGGGAGGCAAAACAAACTCTCCATATGATCGGAAGAGATAACCGACCGGGGGAGAACTGACAAGTGAAACATGGTAAAGGCTGAACCTAGGTCAAACTAGAACCATCCCAAATGAAGGAAATATATATAAGTATATGTGCTTTGTTCAAGAGCGACAAGCGGCTACAATACTATCGGAATAACGGGTATCCGTTCCATCTTTTTGTTATATTTTGATTTTGTCTTTTCATAATAGCCCAGAAAAAAAAGAATAAAAAAGAATGCTATGATATGATAAGTTAGAACGAGTATCGGCAGATACGCTAGTTCTGGGATATCATCCTATGCTCAATGCAAGGTGGCAAAAACTGGTCAGTGATACTTAGAGGAATGTTCCATCCATGGGTACAAAGGTGTCAAGTCGTGATAGCTAAGTGCATGCAATGGTTAACTTGTACAGAAAAGTCAAGGTCAAAAGTTGGTTTAAACATCGAGTCCAAATGAAGCCGGCTAAAGGCCAGGATAAACAAGCAGCCAATATGCAATGCAGTAATACAACTTAACGACACCAGGGAGCCTCTAGGGTATAAGCCAGAAAAAGATAAGTGATGAAGGAGAAGAATGAAGCTTCAACACGAAAGACATGGCGAGACTAAAGAGGACTCCCGAGCCTACATAAAAAGCAGCATGGGCAACAAGTGATAGCGAGGAACTAACTAGGAAGCCCATGTAAAGGAAGGCTCTACCATCGAGTCATGATTTAAAAAACGGCGAGTGAAATGGGTGTAATACTCATGACCTGATGGGATCGACCCTAAGGCAAGTGATCAGTATGGAGGCTAGAATGCAAGATGCAACGGAAAGTGATTCCCTAACCTATATGCCAGTGAAGATCATATACCTGCCGTGAAGAGTCTGAAATCATGGGTCAAAAACCGGGAAAAATCTCGAAATCGTAAAAATGTACCTGAAACATACCAAACTGGGCACTTCCAAGCAATCGAGTTATACAGCATAAGACAGATCGAAAAAATAAGCACAAGGAAATTTTTGCAAAAATTTTCAATTTTTAGCCATAAATACACAAATTACCTCTCAATTGGTTCATTATTTCATAGCTGATTTGGAAAAAGAGCTCTGGAGCTAAAAACTTGTTTCGTCAAATCAGCAACAACCGACCGTCGGAATTCAGCGAAACTTCAGGTAGGCTCCTTATTCATCCTGTTGATTCATTTTGTCCGTTTAAAATTTAAAATTAAGTGGATTTTTACCTGGAAACCCTTATTAAAAAACGCGTATCTGCGCATACGCGGGTTCAAAGAAGGAAAGTCGCGTGTATACGTGACTGTGCACAGCGAAACTAGCATATGCGCAAGTTCGAATTTCAAAAATGAGTTTCTAATGCAAATTTTAATGAATTTTTTCAGGATGACAATTTCATGGAGGGAACGCGAGCATAGTGCAATAGACCAAGAGGTCATGGAAGATCGCGCAGCACAAAATGTCCTCCGAAACTGTGGATTATTCAAATTTTCAAAATGCCCAATATGAAAAGTAATGTGAGATTGCTTGAAATGCTGGTAAATTATTGGGAACCGGATCAGGATTGTTTCATCATTGATCAAATGCCACTACGCATAGAGGTGGAAGATATATACTTCATCACTGGACTCTCCAGGAGGGGAGACCCAGTGGATCTGCACGGAAAGCCCCTGGGAGGGTTAACCGTGGAGGATTATGTCCAAATCTATTGCATAGAAAATTCCAAGAAAGTTGGCACACAGATTGCAATCAGAGATATCAGGGACTTGCACATAAAGATCCTCCTATTCACCATCGGCAGAGTGGCAGGATCTGCCTCACTGCATCAGGCGTCCAGGACGTACATGAGCATAGCTGTAGAGTGCTTAATTCATGTGTATGATTGGTGCACTGCCCTGCTACTGAACATGAAACAACAACTGACCTCCATTCGCAAAACACATACAAAACACTTTGGCTATGGAACCATTTTGACTACGTTCTTCTTCGAGAGAGTTCCAGCTTTGAGACCCAAAGTCATCTCAACTATCAGCAGCCCTCGGGACCCAAGAATTGCCCGTTGGGCAGACATGATGAAGAGACTGGGGGGCAGCGAGGTACCCCGAACTACCTGGGACGATGAGTTCTTCTTATGGTGGAGAGAACAGATCATCGCAGTAGATGACTATCCCTATGCCGAGATGGATTTCCGAGGAGATCCAGATCTAGTACTTCCACCCGGTGCAGCATGGGGAGCAGTCGGTAAGTTTTTTCAAAAATTTTTAACTTATATGATTTTTTTTTTTTTTTTTTGGGATTTTTTAAATATGTATGAAAAATGAAAAACAAACATGTTTTTGGATTGGATTCATAATGACTGACAAATGAAAAATGATCATGTTTCAGATGTTGGACCAGTGCGTCCTGAGGGCCTAGCACGTCACAAGCGCCGCAGAGGTGAAGCAGAGACAGCGGATTTTGACAGGACCCTCCAGGCCGTGCAGAGAAACTTGGAGGGACTAACCCGCCAAATCCCTCTGGCTGCTGTGGAGGACTTGCCAGAAGCCGTCCAGAGACGGGTTGTAGGAGTACCCCGGGACTGGGTTAGACTGTTCCGCCGTGTGGCCACTGCGGTGATGTTCTATAGGAACGCTGGGCAGGGTCCTCAGGAGTAGATAGATTTTACATATTAGATGACTGTATATTTTTTGAGACTGAACATGATGGGGCATAAGCCCAAGTTTTGTACGGCATTGATGGATCCAAAATTTTGTAAAGTTTTTTGACATACTGATGATATATATACAACGATATTTGATGTGATGTGATAAATGTATCAAATGTATGATGTTTTTGATGTTTAAAATTTATTGTATTGAATGATTAATATGCCAATCTAAAGCTTGATTAGCTAATGAGTCAGCAAACCAATTGTCAGCTCGAGGAATATGAATGAATGTTAAAAATTGAAATGACCTTTGTAACAAACGTACCCTCAAAAACAATCGTAATAAAACTGGATCTCGTACCTGATAAGTGTTGTTCAACTGCGACACCACCAGCTGGGAGTCCAAGAAAACTACCAACGAATCAACACCAAAAGATATTGCTTCCGAGAGTAGATGAATGACTGCAGTGTATTCTGCTACGTTATTGGAAGCAGGACCAATGCAGACCCCTCTTGATACCAACAGCTGACTGGAAGGATAATGAAGCACCCAAGCCGCGGAAGCTAAGTTCCGGGTGTGTCTACTAGCACCATCGGCGAAACCAAAATGACTCATGACATCAACACAACCTACCAAAGCAGGTCAAAAACATCACCATCTCATCAAAAATCGAAAATCAAACAGATATGTACAAGACAAAAACAACTATATACAAAGCAAAATGCCAGGCCAAAGCCTAGGCATAATACTTCTTCAAATAGAGCCCATTTCAGGGCTCCGGCAACTCGTTCCCTTCGAAGTCAACCAAGGTATAAGCTCCTTTCTTAAGGACTTTTTTAACGATATAGGGGCCATACCACATCGACTTAAACTTTCCTGCCCCCAAGGCATCTTTTTCTTGGGCATAGACCAAAACAAGGTCACCTTCGGGAAAGACCCTAGGCTTAACTGCCTTATCGTACTGGACTTTGACTCGGTTTTTATGCGCTTCGTTCAACGTGGCGGCATCTCGACGCTGCTCATCGAGATGTTCCCGGATGAAGAAACCGCTCACCGGAGCTGCGAGTGTCGGGAAAGAAATATGGCGGTTTAAGGGAAAATCTGCACTTCAATGGGAAATACGGATTCCACCCCGTGGACTAACTGAAACGGAGTAAAGCCAGTTGCAGTTTTCACTGACGTCCTGTATGCCCAGAGTGCGGGATATAGCATAATGTGCCAGTTGGATCTATGTTTATCAATCGTCCGTTGAAGAATTGTCTTCAAGGACTTATTCACGGCTTCCACCTGGCCATTGGCCTGAGGATAATATGGAGATGAATGCTCCTGCCGGAAACCCAATTTAAGAGCCGACTCAGCCATCATCTATCTGTTACGAAAGTGGCCCTTAAAGCAATTGATGACAATCTCTAGGCTTATGCGAACCTGAGCAATAAACTTGGTTGAAGAAGAAAGAAATTTGCCGATCTGCATAGTTCCACAAAGTAGGCATAGCCTACCCACTTAAGTAAAGTAGTCTGCTATGATAGTATACTTGTGACCTTTAGTCTTTTGAAAGCGGGTTACAAAAATGTGTATGATATACCCCCACTTTGTAAAGGGTCCGACAGTAACGACTGGAAAAAGCGGAGCTGGATGAGCGCGTATTTTTCGAGTATACACTTGACAAGGATGACACTTCTTGACCGATTCAATACAATCTTTGAAAATCGAGGGCCAGAAGTAGCCAGCGCGCAAAATCTTTTGGGTTGTAGCAAGCCCTGATAAATGACCCCCACAAGCTCCACCGTGAGAATCATTAAGCACAGCCTCAGCTTCTTCGAAAGTTAAGCAGCGTCTTAGGATTGAATCAACCCCTCGACGGTACAAAGCATCACCAATAATCAGATAACTTTTAGCTAAGTGACGCAGCTTACGACGCTCATCTTTTGAAAAAGAAGAGGGAAACTTCGCAGTCTGGAGATATACAATGATGTCCCCATACCAAGGATCTTGTGGAGAGATCAGAAACAAGTGTTCGTCCGGAAAGGACTCATCATAGATCATGTCCTCTCCACAAGGCAACTCGGAGATCAATTCCGCAAAGACTAATGACTTCTTGGATTTGGCAGACAGGAACTCTAAATCAAATTCTTGTAAAATCACAATCCATCTATTATATTTGCCCCCAATCACTCGCCTGCTGAGGACAAACTGAAATGGATTGGCAGCTGCCAAGACATAAGTTTTGCGAAGAATAATATAATACCGGAGTCGCTGCACAGCATGAACTGCTGCTAAGGCTAATTTTTCTATCGGGGTGTATCGCAGTTCAGGTCCTACCAGTCCTCGACTAAGGTAGTAAATAACATGCTCAGCCAGAGCATCATCCTCCTGAACCAGAACCATACCAATGGTAGATTCTGCTGTAGCCAGATACAAAAGAAAATCTCTGCTATAATCGGGTGGACTCGGTAAAGGAGCAGAGGTCAATGCCTTTTTCAAGGCATCGAATGAGCGTTGAGCATAGTCGTCCCAAAGAAAAGGGACTCCTTTCTTCAACAGTCTCATATATCCCTTTGTAATCTCAGCATAGTTAACGATAAACCTTCGAAGAAAGTTAGACTTCCCTTGGAGACTTTGAAGTTGACGAATTGAAGACGGGGGAGGCAACCGAAGTATTGCCTCAACCTTGAAGGGATCTACCTTTATCCCTTCATTAGACACAATAAATCCCAACAGCCGACCGGATGTTACCGCGAAAACGCACTTGTTCGGATTTAAACGAATTTTATAAAAACGACATCTTTCAAATATTTGCCGGAGGTGACCTGGATGATCCATCCTCTTTCGAGAATGAGCAGCTAGATCATCTAAGTAAGCCTCGATGATTTTCTTGATGTCGTGGAAGGCGTAAGACATGGCCCGCTGAAAAGTGGCTCCAGCATTTTTAAGACCAAAAGGCATTTTCTTATATGAAAACGTACCCCAGGGACAAATAAATGCGGTCTTATGTTGATCTTCTGGACGGATAGTAATTTGATTGTAACCAGAAAAACCGTCCATGAAGGAAAAAATTTCGTTACCGGCACACTCATCAATAATCTGATCAATGAAGGGTGTGGGGTAGTTATCTTTAGGACACGCCTTATTCAGGTCTCTGAAATCGATGCACACTCGAATTGTTCCTTGCTTTTTATCAACGGGAACGAGGTTTGAAACCCATTCAGTTAGAGGAACTGGGAAAATGAATCCCGCCTTAAGCAGCTTTTCAACTTCGGTATTATGTGCACCTTCTAGGATTATTTAGGAGCCAGTTTTTGCCTGGCCGCCGTTTTCATACGTCTTGATCTCATGCTGGACGATAGATGGGTCTATGCCAGGCATTTCCTCATAAGACCAAGCAAAAACATCCCTATACTCTTTGAAGAGCTCGGTATAGATTTGAACTTCTTCACGGGAACATTCAGCTCCAATGAAAGCGTTCTCGATAATGTTGGGATTCCTGGAGATGTTCACCGGGATAGTCGGAGAGATCACAGCCATGTTCCCTTCAGCATAAACCTGTGCTGGTGCTAAGGGGCTCAAGACTGGGTGAACAGGTCCAGGAGACTGAGGACTTGGAAAACTAGCTTCGACTTCGCTCAAGTTAGGTAGGGAGTAAGACCGATGATGCAAATCATCCCACGGTCTCTCTATACCTGTCATTGCTTCCAGGATGGCCTCTTCAGATGGAAGAGTGGTATCTAGACAATCCTGGGCAGAAGAAGAAGTAAGCGTCCAAGCCGGAGCCACATCACCATCCAACTCTTCCGGCGAAAGAGGAGCTGGATCAGACTCTGTAGTGTCAACAACAGACTGATATGCAATCTCAGCTGCAGAAATTGGGAATGCCATTCCACCCACTTTCCCTTCCTCCAAAGTGGCGGTTGGGGAAGGTAAGGTCCAAGGATCCGAAAAATAATGAGTTCGAAAGAACTCTCTTCGAAGGGGAGCCTTGGAGGATGAAATAGCATTGATAGACACCTTAGGAGGAGGAAGATCAAAAGATCCCATCAGGGAAGAATACATTCCAACTCCCAGATTCTCGATAGGTGCCTTAGTATTGTCCAGCTTAGGGACAGATGAGTCAGGAGGCGCATCCAGGTCTACAGGAGGACAGTCCAGTTGATCCACCGTAACTATCCTCCCTTCGTGGGGGAAACATACTATCCGAAATAGTGAGGACGCAATAGCATCCATATCATATATCCAGTTCCTCCCCAACAGAAGGTTGTAGTCCAAGGCTGCATCTACTACCTCAACCTCTATGTTAACGGTTTTGCCCCCAACACGGATGGGCAAAGCCGGGACAATACCATGGGGCCTATGAGAATGGCCATCGAATGCAGTAAGAATAGTGCTAGATGGAACAGCTTTGGGAGATCCTAGTGTCTTCTAGCATGCGAGAGACATCACGCAAGTAGAAGCACCCTCATCCACGACCGTGCGAAAGATATTAGTCTTCCGGTACGATGATTTAATATGGAAGGCCATATGGTGAGGAAGTCTCTTCTTAAAATTCTTCATATCAAAGGTAATCAGAAGAGAATTTTTCGGATCTATAGCTCCAATGGCAGTAAGCAAAGCACTGCGCTGAGCCGGACAAGACTGGAGTACCTCTAAAGCTGACATAGCACAAGGACTCTGCGCCAGATCTTCTACAATCGAGTAGTTCTGGGCAGCCTTCATGTTCGGATTAATCGTTGACCGCTTAGAGGATGCCTTTGGTATCCGAGGCATAGACTCGACAGTTGGCTTCGTGATATGAAGCGGCTCAGTAACATCAGGAACTTCCTTAGCTTTCGAAGATTCCTCTCCGCCATAATCACGGGATCTCGTAGCGACATCCACGTGAGCACTCATCATAAAGATATTCGATCGAATTTCCCCTTCCTGAGGACCTCCAGAGGAAGCCCCAGGATTTTGATTCGCGCCAGCAATTAATTGCTGCCCTTGGGGAAAAGGGTTTGTTAGCACAGCCTGGGAACTAGAAGAACCTTGCTGAGATAACAGGCGCTGAGCATCCTGAATTTTCGGGCAAAGATGCGTGAGATGGTCTCCAGCATAAAGCTTGCACGGAAACTTAACTTTCTTTTTCTCCTTTTGCCCTTCACCAACACGCTCGTTGGTCTTATTTGCATTGCCCTTCCCATTCTTGCCCTTCTTCTTGTTATTACGTCCCTTCTTCTTCCCATCGGACTGTTGATTTCCTTTGGGTTTAGAAGATTGGACAGCATTAATGGACAAAGACTGGGAAGGTGAAGAATCAGCAGGCACAGCCTGACCAGAAGAAGCAGATTGTAAAGACAACTGCTGCAATTGAGAAAGCAGGCTGGCTGCACTACTACTGACCGATCCGACAAGTCCGTCACCATGCGGACCAAGTTTGGGTTTCGATAGATCCAATTTGGAGCGAGGAGCATTAGGCAAATACTTGTAAAGCATGCCAGACTGAGAATAGATCAACTCTAACTGTTGGGCCCTAAAGATGGCCTGCTCCTCGGAATATACCCCTGACATGGATACATCCTTTGAAATATCTGACTGAAGCGATTTCAAAAACCACTCGAGAAGGAACTCACCTGGAATATGGGCTTTAATTAGCCTCTTCCTTCTCCTCCATTCCTGAATATGATCGGAAATGTGAGTTGCCTCATCCTGCTTAAAATTAGCCAGGAGTTCGGTCCCAGCCTCATATCTGACAGGCAACTGGAAATGGTTAAGAAAAGTGACAGCCAGTTCTCCAAATGTGGCGAAACTGCCCCCAGTGAGCTCTATATACCACTTGGCTGCATTCCCAGTTAAGGTACGCTGAAATAATCTCAATCTAATCGAGTCATCGATCAGAGAGTTGGAAGAGAACCATAAATGGAATGTGGTGACGTGGTCCGCCGGATCTTCACCATTCTTACCTTCAAACTTAGGAATGTCTGAAGGAAGTTTGGTTGGAACCGGAGGCCACCCCGGACTATACCGAATCGGGTCATTAGTTAACTTCGACAAGTCTGGCAAGTTTAACATTGCCAGAAATGGTAATCGAGGCGGAGCCTGAGAATTCCATCCTTGATGGGATGGATTTCCAACATTCTGAAAAGAATAGCCTGGATTTGATGAGGCACCAGGCTGCCAGTAAGGACCCGTAGAAAACGGAGAAGAACCTCCTCCCCACGCCGAGTTACCATAACCCAGGCTAGTTCCCCCCGCTGAAGTATTGATTGAAGAGGAAAGCCCTGGTAGGGGTTCCATGCATTAGACAGAGGATAAAAAGACTGATAAGCACTCGATGCAGGGAAAGAAGCATTCCCTGGATGACTCGCGATGAACTGATTCCCTGCCCCCGACGTTGCAAACATAGGATTCCACCCCATAAAAGCAGTCGAACTTGGCCCCTGAGCCCAAGGGTTGAAACTCTGGGTCTGGGATGTGAAAGGAAACGACCCTAAAGAAGGATTGGGACTAGGAATATGCCCAGTCCCAAAGGGGAAAACCTGAAACGAAGCCGATCCACTAGCCATGTTAGACATGGGCATAGATCCAGTTGCACCGGCGGTAAAAGAAAAAGAGGGATTTCCAGCAATGGACATCCCTGAAACGAAGGGACCAGATTGAGAAGCATATGCTTGGGTGAACCCAGAGCCAAACATAGCAGTGCTAGAAGCACTCGAAGATATAGCAAGAGTGCCCCCTGCCTCGACAGAAGCAGGGGTCTGAATGCCCGCAGCACTCACGGTAGAAGCCGCGTTCCCAGTCGTGGCCATCGAAAGATAAGAAAGATATGGAAGATCTGGCGGTCTCTCAGACTCCGGTCCGACGTACTGAATAACAAACGGATGATCAAGAGGAAGAGGAGATGGACCTGTAGCTGCAGGCTCAGGTATATCTTCTATCTGAAAATCCTCCTCCTGTGGAAACAATACTCTCGAGGTGAGCGGAACGCTCCTCTCGGAACCGACACCGGACTCAGCAATGAAACCTTCAGACCTTAGTGGAGGATCTCTCTCCACAGCGTCAGACTCTACAGGGTGAAAACCACCAGCTAGATTGCTCCTATGCCTTCTCGAAGAAGGCTCTGTACTCTCGGGAGATAACCCCCGGACTCTCCTCGAACGTCGAGGCGCTTGATCAGCCACTTTTACAAATTTATTTATATTAGACTCAAGAAAAGTGAAAAGCTAGGCAAGCTAGGAGCAAAGAGCACTCACTAAAATCAAAACCCTGAGAAACAGCAAGCAAACAGCCTCCAAGTATTTCCGCTCCGGGTGATGAGGACCGGACACCAAAATCCAGGAAAGCGAAGTATAGACCATAAGAAAGCGATGCAGGATGATTAGGGCCCGGAACAACTAGCGAAGGTATCAGAAACAGTTACGCCGACCTCCTAACGACAGCCTTTGCCGGCTCAAGCACCCAAGCTTCGCAAGGGCACCCCCCAGAAGTACTGCTGAAAGTGATGCGACGTCTGCCTCAGGTACCACGGGTATTCCCCCCCGCAGTCACCTGTGTGGAACCTAGGAACGGCAACTATGGACACCAATCCGTATCAGAAGCTGGGCGGAACGGTCTTGAGGTTAGATTCAGCTAATCGGAGGGGGGGTATCCCTCTTCTTAACCTTCACTTCCCCTCGCGCTTGACTCTCGAATGAGAGCTTTCCCAGTCCACTTCACGAAGTTGGATTTCGCTCAATTAATAAACTTCTATGTTTGTTTGAGCGGCCTTGGAGAGTTAACTCTCCTCTCTCCTATTCCAAGGCCCTACAACCTAGCTAGTTGGTGATTGACACTTAATAAAAACTTGCTAGTTGATTTTAGATTAAATCGCTTATTTTAAGGGCTGTTGTATTAAGTCATAAGGATATGGAGTTGAAACCAATGATGTTCTGACGCAAAAGAAATTAATAAAAACCTGACTACATGCACATGCAGTTCTTAGTCTTTCGATGAAGAGCAATTTCTATGTAAGTTCTACGAGGCTAAAAATGTATTTTTCTTTTCGAATTACAAACTCACACGCACAAAAATTAAGAAGCTAACTAGATGATTCAATGCACCTAATGCAAATAACCACTAGCATGTAAATTCTAAGATGCAAATAGTACCTTGAAACAAGATGAAATTTCCCAAAAGGCTCCTTCAGTTTCAACTAATCTTTTTGATATCCGGAAAGCCAATTCTTGCGAACAAGAACTCTCAACATTAACACTATGTATAGTGTTTGTAGCTATTTTATCAGGAGCATTAGCTGTAGTGCTAGTGCTACTAGTTTGTTGACTTAGTTTATCAGTATTTTGGTTGTCTTTCTCTTTGTTCTTCCCAGAACTTTCAGCTGCTGATTTGTTGCTTTCAGCAGTTGCTTTAGGAGTTTTCTCAGGTATTTTCTTAATGGCGATCTCAGAGGCTTTTGGTTTAGAATTTTCTAAGCTCTTCTTGCTTCTAAGTACATACTTTTATCTGACCTGCATGATGGAATTTTCAAATCCTAGCCTATAATCCTCAAATTCTAACCTTTCCTCATCCCAATGTGAGTGTGAGGTCTGATTGTCTTCTGTGGAACAGTTGTGGATTGAGTTGTCTATTTCCACCATTTTTATTGTGGTTCCCTCAAACTCTTCTATTATCCCCTCATCCTCATCAAGGAATTTTTCTTGAAATGGGGGTATGACTTGTTGATCGGAGTCTCTGTGTCTGTTAAGAGAGTTGTTTCTCCTAAAGTTCTGGTTCTGGTTATGATTTTGGTTTCTGTTTTGGTTGTTGACTTGGACAGTCAAATTTTCCACTATTTATCCTAGTATCTCCACAGTTTTGGCTAGACTGTCATATTTGGGATCAGATGTGGAAGTTGCAGTGTCATCCCTATATGTTACCCTTTTCTCAGACCTCGTTCTGGCTCTTTTCTCAATCAGGTTATCTTCTACACTCACTGCTCCTTTTTTCATATCTTCCAATGTGTTGTAATCTCTCTCCCTAAGCTGGTAGGCCATGTCAACATCAAAGCCTTCAGGATATTTCACTAAATCCATTCCTTGGGGAGGTTTCATGTGTGGAGGAAGAGTGTTGTAAACACTGTTAAACCTTGTAGAATAGTCATGGACACTCTCTCCTACATTTCTTTTAATATTCTTGTATTCTTCTAAGATTTGGAGAGGGTTGGTCTTGACTTCCCATTTGTTTATGAGGGATTGATATAAAGAGGGAAGATCATGGATACTATTAGGAGGTAGTCCTTTAAACCACTTCTTCACATCTCCTCCTAAACTCTGGGCAAAGATTCTCATCTTGATTTTCTCATCATCTATCTCCATATCGTCAAAGGAATCTTCCATCCTATCTACATGGCGTTGAGCTGTGGTAGAATATTTTGCAGTGAAATGTGGGATTTTTTACTGATAATCATTGGGTAAAGGCACTAGAGGCTGTGGTAACACCAAGGGGGCATACCATGCTACCATGATGATGTTCTGAGGAGGTAAATGATTGGATTGAGCAGCAAGTATGTGGATGACAGGAATACTAGGACTAGCAACACTCTGTTGAGCTGATTTAGGGTGATAGAGCCCCAAGTTTTGAATAAAATGAATATCCGGCGGTGTAGATGGATGGGTCTCTCTATCCCTAATATGTTGACCACTATGATATGGTGAACCAGGAAGCTCGAGGTCTAAACGATCTAAAGCACTGAATGGCTTAGTTCTTGGTAAGCTACTTTGCGAGTCTAAGTCAAAAAGAGTGTGTGATAGAGCTATAAAGTCTTCTGGTGTAGAATCAGCTCTATGGATGGGTCTGGAAATAGTTGGCTTCCTAGGTGTAGGATATTTCTTGAGGATGCTCTAAGGGTTGTCAACTATTTCAAGTTGGTTTGGGTTAGGATAAGCTCTAGTATGAATGTTTTTTGAATCCAGTATGTTTTTCCTCAAACAAAGAAGCTTAATCCTACTTGTTATTTCTAATATGGCTGATGTTGTAATGAAGGATGGTCTCCCAGTGGAGTCTTGTGAAAACCAAGATAATCAGCAGGCCTACTGATCACTAGTGGAGTCTTTAATCATTGAGGAACTATGGAATCTCCAGGTAGAAGGTTCATAATTTTTCAAGAAGGTATACTGTCCACCACAGTGTTTAATCACCAAACTTAGGCTAATATGTTTTTCCCAAGTGGAGTTTCCATTATGTTGGGGTTCCTATGTTTTGGCAGGTTTCGCTCTACCAAAAGATAAGACAACATAAAAACCACTTTGGGATCTTAGGATCTAGCCCTCCTGGGTCCAAAGAGGGATCTCTCTATAAATCCAAAGATATATATGTCTTTGAAGTTAATTTTCAAGGTATTAGGCTAGTTATAGGGCACAATGTTTGTTTTGTGTGTTTGTTTGGTTGTTGGGAAACATGAAGGAATGGCTCAATATAAGACAAAGGGTGAGCAAAGAGGATTTTAGGCAAAAAGGAGATAATTCAAAGAACACTCAAGACCATTGGGCAATGGAGTCATAAAAGGGTTTACTTCTATTCAGTATCCGAGGCTTCTAATTGGGCTAGTCATCTAAAACAAAGGATCTTTAAAGATGATAGTGTGGTATGAAATGGTAAGGAAGGAAGGTGAATGACAAGGAGACCTCTGAGGTGACCACTTAGGAAGCAGATCTAGGGACAGGATGTGCCTTAAACACCTATGATCCAACCCCTAAAAGGCTAACTCTTCAGACAACAAGAAACACTTAAGATTAAACACAAAGGTGAAGCCTGAGATCAGAGAAAGGCTTCAAACTTTCAATGCTTCGACATTCAACTTAAGGGAACTTAGAAAGGTTAAATTGATTGAAAAAGACCCTAGTGAGATAGAATCATCATTCTAAACCCCCAGTATCCCAATTCTTTCAATTAAAACAAGACAAGAACTTCTAAGAACAGATTCATAAATTCATACATTAGTTAGCAGTGAATAACAGCTACTACACTGGTTAAATTATCTTGAATTAGTTCTCAAATAGCACAATCAGTAGAAAACATCAAATATAAGAAGAGAAGGAAGAATTAGGGTACCATGCGAGGGTATATCCTAAGCCAGATTTCTGATTCTTACCAGAGAAATGAAATGTAATGAATTACAGAAGGAAAACAGAGACAAAGATAGAACACATCACCGCTGCTTTAAATCAGGATCCAAAGAAATGTGATTTTCATATTAAAGAGCAACACCATTCATATACAATATTTTCCAATAACTTGATATTCAGTCTGAAATCATATCCTCAGCCTATTTTACAACTTTACACACAGAACTATATCTCAAAAGAAACAACTTACAATTACAGATATCCGATCAACAACCAACAATGTGTTTTTTCATGAGTTTTATAGCTAAATAAAGGTAGAGGAGGTAGATAGAACTTTTAATGAAACATTAAAACAGAGGAAGAAGAGTGGTTCGAGGCCCATTCTGTCTTAATATCTATGCATTTATCTTCAGTACTCTTTGGATGAAAGAATGGTTTTCGACAGGCTGATATTAACTTCATGGGTATGTTCTCTGATGTAATTTTTGGATGCAGTACTCTATGTAATCTAGTGATGAGAAAAAGGCAGATAAATGACTTTTAGGTCTGCCATACTGCATGACAAATGTTTCGGCAACATTTGGACTTTCTGTCAGGGTGGAGATCTTCTCCGGAGTTTGATGTAGAATAAGAAACAGTATGGGAACTTGTCCTTTCACGGGAAAGAACCTTTTGCTGATGTGAGACACTAATAAGATTTTTTTCTGTGCTTTGGGCCTCATTAGGCCTTTTTTGTTAATCACAAGGTCTTCAATATGGTACATTCGCCCTTTAGACATCGAATTAAGGCTTAAAATCTTCAATAATGGGCATTAAACCTTCTTAATTCTTCACTGATACTCTTTGCCACTTCATTAACTGTCTCTGTCTGTGGAAATGGATTTTTCATGGTGCAGGAAGTTTCACAGAGTTAAACACTAGTCCTTCAATGAAATGTTTCGTTCGAAAACCTTGTCGGGCACTCACTCTGCAATCTCTGGCTCGGAAAAAAGCCTTCTCTGCGCTCTGTGTCACTATGATAATGACGGTGAGCAACAACGGTTTTCTCCGTCTGCAACTCTGCACAAACACACAAACATGTTAATAAAATCCATGCGGGAGTGGTGGTGGATGCTGTGGAGGACTATGGGAATGGCAGTGCAGCAATGGAAACAATGGCTATAGTGGAGAAAATAGTGAAAATTGTAGCGTAATGGTGAGAAAATGGCCTGAGGGAGGTCTGGTAGAGGAATGGATGTGGACCGTCTGATTAGATTAGATGGAGGTGATCGACGACAGTGATTAACTGATGGAGTGACTTTAGAAGGTCAGACGGAGAAAATTAACTTTAATGTTACAACACCAAAGTTTTAACGTTGGGAAGAGGAAATATTTTTCAATGTAAAACATAAAGTTTTGACCTTTGGCGAAATACAAGGAAATGTATGAAAAATGAATGAAATCAGCTTCGAATGGTGGGACCACCATGGGCGGAGGGTGATTGAATATGGACCATTAGATCTTAGGAGGAGATCAACAACTGAGATGACCCGATGAAACTCTGTGAAGTCCGATGGAAAAACATGAATGAGGGATGCGATGGAATGAGGACCGTAGATCAATATAGATCGACGGTTGAGATCTTCTAATGGAATTTCAGAGGCAGAAAAGGGGGAAGTGGTTTTATGGAGAAAACCACTGCTTCGCCCAGCAAAATTGCGGTTTTGAAATTTACCCAAAATCACGCAATATGGATCGCCGCCTGACATGTGGCGAAATAAAACCCCCCATATCGCGTGAATTCAAACTGTTAAAGCTCAAACGCCAAATTTACGTGATATGGATGCTGGTCTTTGGATCTGGGACTGTGAGATCTGATGGTGCAGGACGAAGCGCGATACGGGGAGATGCGCGGTTGGTAAGGTGGAGGCAAGTCAAAGGTGATTTGAATACGGGTCGTCTGATCAGTGGAATGAACAGTTGAGACATAAAGAGGGAAAGCGAAGGCAGAGGGGCTGGTTAATGGGCAGGAATAATTCTAACCATCAGATTAAATGGGACGGACGGCTGTGATCTAATTTCACCGGAGGATGGCAGGGCCAAAACTCCGATGTTATGACATTGCGATTACATATGGACCGTTGGATCGACGGAAGATCGACGGTCGCGATTGGATCGAGAATGACCAATCGGGGAACACGAGGCGGTGGGAGAGCGAATCCTGGCTGTTGGTTCTTGTGGATTCAATGGCTAGGATCCAATCAGGAGTCAGCCAATCGGGGGAAATGAAAGTGGCACATTTAAAATTTGTGATTGGCAATTGGAGCGGTGATGCGATGGCCGTTGGATTATTTAAAGATTAGCGGTGGGGATAACCATTGGAGGGTAACAAAGGAATGAGGCGGGCGCACGGTGAGATTTTCACAAACCGTCGGATCTCATACAGGTCAACGGTGGATATTGCACCAACAACCAAATAGACCAACAACTATCACATCGGAACTTTTCAGTTTCACAAAGAAAAAATGCACCTGACCGATCCTCCGATTGCGATAAGTGCTCAAGGGATTAGCACCTAGTCTTGGCGCTAGGTTTCATGGAGGGGAAGTGGTTAGGGGCTTAGCCGAAAGGGGATAAAGCCTGTAATGAAAGCGTTTTTAAGCCAAAAAGAGGGTTTTTAAGGCTTAGAGAAGGGTTATGGTAGGGGGAAAAAGGGGTTTTTCCACCAAATGAAGGGATTTCACATGGTTTATAAAGGGAAATTAGATGGTTTAGAAGAATTAGGAAGGGATTTTGGGGGTTAAAGGGGAAAATTTGAGAAGGGAAAAAAGGGTTAAAATGGGGAAATTTTCAGGGATACAAGGGAGAAAATGGAGGCTTTCTGAGCTTAATTTTTTCACGGACAGTGAGGCTTTTTTTATGGAAACAGTAGTGGAGATCTTATCCAAGGAAAAGGACACATAGAGGCTTCAAGAATGAGAGATTTTCAGAGGAAATGTGTCTCTTGAAGGCTTAGAAAAATATTTAGCCACCTGTTTTCTTGACAAAAAATTTATAGGTGGCTAACGCAAGGTACAGCGGGATCCTCTCCTATGGGAAATTACTCAAACGTTGTACCAGAAGGAGGAGGAGCTCGATCAGTTGGAGGCTACCTTGACCACATTGGTCCCTGCCCAGAGCCTAGCCCGACTGCGCACCAGTCAAGCCCTCAGAGCTAACATGGTTTCCCTTTGATAGCGGAAGAAGACGCTAAGTAAACACCTCTAGCCCTAGGTGGATGAGGCCCTCAGGTTGTCCCACGATGTTGATGTTACCGTAAAATATTTGAACCAGACATTAGAGAGCATCACAACCGCTACAAAAGGCCTAACTTCACAGAATTTGGTAGAGATAACTCAGACTACTGCTGCACAAAGCAAAGGGGTGTTACCACCACTAGTCGATGCATTCAAGCGGCTTTAGGCGAAAATGGAGGACCCACGACACCGTGACTTAGGATGAGTCACAAGATTGTGTTGGGGGACTGTTGGAACAGGGTCCCCTAAAAGTTGTGATTTTGTATAAATTTTCTATATTTTGGTCTTAATTAGTCTAGTGCAGGGGTTTTGGGGTGGGTCAAAGCCCGTAATTCATTGTAACGGGTC
The DNA here is from genome assembly GCA_034641835.2 of Pinus albicaulis. Taxonomy (NCBI): domain Eukaryota; kingdom Viridiplantae; phylum Streptophyta; class Pinopsida; order Pinales; family Pinaceae; genus Pinus; species Pinus albicaulis. Next base: position 1,083,621,985 of record CM076583.1, read on the forward strand.
AAGGGTAGACCAAGAGTCTGCAAAACATGGTTTTTGGACCATTGGATGCATAGGATAAATCAATATAAATAGATGAACCTTTTTGAGTCATAAGTAGAAGAGAATAGAGATTGATGATAGTTGCGAATTATTAGATCTATTTGGGTTGCTAGGGTAATGACTCCTCCTGGATGTGTGCGCGAAGATCCTCAGTCTTGCTGTGTGTAGACCCTGCTGGCTGTGTGCGCAGGTTGTGTTGGATTGTATTGGGTTTTGGATGCTAATATATGTGATCCTGGTTAGAGCATCTCTACATTATCTGAGTTTATGTATTACTATTGATGCGAACTATTGGATCTATGGTTGGTTATCCGTTGTTTCTATGGAGCTATCTTTGTTTTTATAAGGAGTATTCCTGCAATCTATTGTTTATGCGTTTATGATATTACTTATGATATTTTTGATGCGAAGGTGTTGATTTTATCTATGAGAGTAAATCTGGTAACTGAGGACTATAACTGATTAGCGAACCTATGAATAGATCTGTTTTATAGCTGCGAGAATATCCTTGTTCATTTTATATGAATCTATGATCTGTTGATTACTGTGATTATAGTTTTTGTACTGATAGATAGGTGTTATGCACATGGATGCGAAGGTAGTTAGTAGATATGAGCTCTGCGATATAAGTTTGTAACTAGATCTGTTAAATACAAAGATGATAAGTAGGGAACACAGCTCTGCTTGACTTACCTTCTCTCTCTCTCAGGGTGCGAAAACCTGGTTCCAACACCCTCCCATACTGCTTCAGGTGAGACTTTGGCCTACGCAAGCAGGTCACTACCGAAAGGCCCAGTAGTATAAGGGTTTTTTGGCAAACCGTAACCTCTGAACTTGGGTTAGGACCCCTTGAGCCAACATCAGATTTCCAGTATTCTCTTGGAATTACCCAATATCTCTCTCAAAATTCTCCCAGTCCCGACAATGGAACCATTTGTTGGCTCAAGGGGTCTTGACCCAGGTTCGGAGGTTAAATTTTTCCAAAAAACCCCTATACTACTAGCCCTTTCGGCAGTGACCTGCTTGCACAGGCCAAAGTCTCACCCAAAGCAATATGGGAGGGTGCTAGAACTAGGTTTCCTCACCCTGAGAGAGAGTAGGTAAATCAAGCAGACCTAATTTCATAGCCTAACTAGTTTACACAAAACAAATCTATTCGCAGGTTCGCTAATCAGTATAGTCCACAGTTAACAGAGCTACTATCAGTCATAGATCTAATCAACACCTTCGCATTAGAAATATCACATGTAATATCATAAACGCATGAACAATAGATCATAGGAATACTTTGTATTATAACAAAAATAGATCCGCAACAACAACGGATAACCAACCGTAAGTGTAACAGATCCAATAGTTTGCATCAATAGTAATACATAAACTCAGATAACGCAGAGATACTCTAACCATATTCACATATATTAGCATCCAAAACCCAATACAATCCAACATAGCCCGTGCACACAGCCAGCAGGGTCCGCACACAGCAAGATTGAGGATCTCCGTGCACATCGCCAGCAGGTGTCCTTACCCTAGCAACCCAAACAGATCTAACAATTCACAACTATCATCAATCTCTATTCTCTTCTACCTATGACTCAAAAAGGTTCATCTATTTATACCGATTTAGCCTACACATCCAATGGTCTGCAAACTGTGGTTTGTGGACTCTTGGTCTACCCTTGACCCGTTATAATGCATTAGGGGCTTTGACACACCCCAAAAACCCTGCGTTAGAATAAATATTACAAAAATATACAAAAATAGACAAAAATCGCATCTTTTTAGGAGACCCCGTTCCAACAGATTCAGTAATGGCAACACAATTATTTCACAAAGCATTTATGCCTGCTTCGAAGGACCTAGATTTGGACTGGATAAAATTATTCACAATCATGTGGGTACCCTTTAGCTTAATTTTGTAGATTTTATGAATATTCAATATGGATTGAATGAATCAATTGAATGGTAATAGTGTTATAAAGGTTAGCATTTTTTTAGCTTATTTTTGTAGAATCTATGCATATTCAAAGCATAATGAATGAATTATATGAGAACTTGTGTATATAGGTTAGCACTTTTTAGCTTATTTTTGTATAATTTATACATATTTATATCACAATTAATGATATGTGGATGTATGTATAAAGGTATTATTGTTTTCAACCACTAGTTTAATCGAACAACTTTTAAAGCCCCTAGCATCAACTCTACTAGGTAAGGGTTTCAACTAGGGGTTAGCTCTATATGGTGACATGCCTTCAACCAATTCGGTTGTAAGAACACTATCTTACTTTCTTATCATTGGAATTTTATTCACTTCCAATATTCATTTATTATCTATATTTTTAAAGGTGGATGTTGGGTATGTGTTATGACTATATGTAGGGGCTCTTACATTGTGCCAAATGTAGTGGAGGTGGCATACCCCTTGCACGTGGTTCGGGTAAACGCCCCAAAATTTCTTTTTTATGTAGACCCAAGGATGGTTGGGTGAACCCAAATATGGTGGGAAGACCCACCCATGGTTTTGCGCATGGTGTTGGGCATGTTGATTTTTCCCATTGTATTTTTTGTAGATCCAGTGAAGGGAAATATGATGATGTTGTAATCCAGGGTTAATGCATTGGGGATTAATAAATACTTCAATATGTATATAATGTATTGTAACATTGAAAGGAATACAATGAAAAATTAATCAATTTTTCCTTGGTTTTGGGTTCTAGGAGAAAAATATCTGTATATATTTTTTATTCTCGCTATTGTATATTTTTTGTTTTCTCTTTAAGAATTCATTTGCAATTAATTTTTGTATAGGGTTAAAACCTTCATTTAGTATTAGAACAGTTTTGGATTTAATGGAATTCCTTTGTGGCTTATGGGTTTTACTCAGGCCTATGGTAAATCCTGTATCAATGGAAGATATGCAGGATTGATTCTAGTGGTGAGAGGAGATGGAGAATAGTGGAAAGATAAAGATCGAAAAAATCAATGGAAATTTTTTTGAGTTGTGGAAGCTCAATATGGAGGATTTGTTGGTGGATAAAGATCAGTGAATCATGGTGCATCCAGGTACTAAAAAACATAATTGTCAACAAAATACTGGGCCAAGTTGGATCAGAAGGAAAAGAGCACAATACAAATGTGTGTCTCAGATTCAATATTACTGAATGTTTCAGGATTGTGGGGCAAGTTAGGGACTTTGTATCAGTCTAAGTCCCTGGTAAATAAATTTTTCCCATTGAAGAAGCTATATAACTTTAGGATGAGGGATGGATACTTGATGACAAAGCATATGAACACCTTCAATACTGTGGTAAGTTAGTTATTAATTGTTGATATTAAAATTCTAGATGAATATGTGTGTTATTTTTTTGTGTTTTATACTAGACTCGTGCGATAGTCTAGTTATTTCCATAGGTAGCATCACAACTACCTTGAATTTTGATGAAAGAGCCTCATCCTTGTTTTCAAAGGATATGAGATGGAAAAAAATGGAGATAAAAATTGAGATTTCATGTCTATAAGAGGATTTTCCTAGATGATCCAGATTTATGCAGGAATGCAACAGAATATACATATAACCATAAACATAGAGATGCAGCCAAAATTTTTCTTCCTTTTATTAAAATCAAAGAACTGAAATACGCTTACAGACAAGGTGCTAGTAGCGTATCTTTGAGAAGAAATGTGGCGGCTACACACCTATAAATTGTGTTACAATACAGACATAATGGAAATAAAAAAGCTATGGTACTGGTAGCATATCTTTGAGAAGATATGTGGTGGGTACAGGCCTCTAAAATATGTTACAATGAGACATAATGTAAATGAACGAGCGAGGGCACTGGTAGCATATCTATTAGAAGAAATGTGACGGCTACCAGTCCCTCCACTATGTTACAATGAGGCTCGAAGGCCTATTTATTGTTGAGAAACAATGAAAAACACTAAACATCCAAGAACCTAACCCTAGGATATGAAGCGCCAAAACTATGGGTCCCGTTTGGGTAAATTGGTGTTTCAACTTCCCGGGGATGTAAATTTGGCATATGATCTCCGTTTGATGCACCCAATACCTTGTTAGAAATATATATCCAAGGAATACAAATTTTTGGGGATCAACATCGGTCTATAGACCCATTTTTCTCCCTGTTTCCCCAATAAATGTTGTTTAGGGCCTCAAAGCGGCTCCAAAAGTTCAAGACCCAAAAACCTGCTAAAAATAGTAAGTTTTGTTGAAACTGCACAATTTAAAGAACTGATGGTGGGGGTTCAAATGGAATAGGTGGGTGGCCACCAATATCCACCTGGATCATTAAGGCCCCAAAATGGCTCCGGGAGTGCACAACCCAAAAACCTATGAAAAATAGTAAGATGTGATGAAAGTGAAAAACTACAAGAATTTATGTTGTGAGTCCAAATGCAATAGGTGGGTGGCCACCAATATCCACCTGGATCATTCCTCCCTCCCTAGGAAGCAATTATCCCCATTGCATTAAGTTCCTCCATGAGGCAAGTTCTGTTGAACTTGGTATTGGATTTGTCCAGGATGTCGCAGACCTGTTGGCAGACTTGCTAGATGTACATGTGCCACCGATGGGCAGCCGTTGAAGTATCTGGGAAAATTTATCCATCATCACGTTCCTTTGTTTCTCGTGGGCCTCCTCAAGTAATATTTTGATAGGATATCCTGCTCCCTCATATTTATTTCCTTCGGCTATGGGGGTCATCGGGGTTTGCGAGGCGGACCTTGCAACGGTTCAACCAGATCGAGCTCGAACTCCTTATACCCTGACCGCATTGGGGACTTGCAAATAAAAACGAAGAAAGAGTAGGAAAATCTGATAACACTGGTCCAGATTTATGCAGGAACGCAACAAAATATACATATAACCATAAACACAAAGATGCAACAGAAATAATGCTTCCTTTTATTAAAATCAAAGAAATGGAATATGCCTAGAGACAGGGCGCTGGTAGTGTATCTCTGATAAGAGATGTGGTGGCTACATGCCTCTGAACTATGTTACAATACATACATAATGGAAATAAATGATCTAGGGCACTGGTAGCATATCTTTGAGAAGAGATGTGGTGGCTACAAGCCTCTAAACTGTGTTACGATGAGACATAATTTAAATGAACGAGTGAGGTCACTGGTATCGTATCTATGAGAAGAAATGTCACTACAAGAAAAAAATACATTAGTGAGGGGCGAAAATGGTTACCATAAGATCAATGGTGAGGTCAAAAGAGCCTTCGTCACCAAAAATTGAACGTCACCAAAGGTGGCATCCCCGAAAGTATAGGTGTTCTGGTGACATTCAAGTTCCATCACCAATAATGATTTATAGTGACCGTCACCATTTCATATGAGCAATGGTGATGGAAAATAGCCTTCGTCACCAAAAAACTAAACATCACCAAAGGTGGCATCTCCAAAAGTATGTATTGTGGTGACATTCAAGGTCCGTCACGAATATTGATTATAAATATGGATAGTGACCATCACCATTTCATATGAACAACAATGATTTTTTGTGATGGAATTTTCATGGCCATCACTATTTGTGCAAATATATGGTGACGTTCATTGACTGTCACCATAAACTCATTGGTGACATCAAGGCCTGTCATGAATAATGACTATAATGACAAACAGTGACACTCACCATTTCATATCAAAAACAAATATTTATGGTGACAGACCTTTAATGGTCATCACTATTGATGCGTATATATGGTGGCGTTCGTTGACCATCACCATTTCATATTTTGGTGAGGGTCGAAAAATGTCGCCATAAGCTCATTGGTGATGGTTAAAAGTTCACCCGCCACCAAAAACTGATCATCCTCATTCCCTATGAATATCAGGGCATGATGGAATCGAACCACCAACCTCCTTCTTATAAAGTAGGTGCTCTTCCATTGAGCTAGTACCCTTTAAAGAATTAGACTTTAAACTAGCAATTGCCCCTTAAGGTGCAAAGATGCACCAAAGGAATAGAAAATCTAGGAAGATCAAAAGTTTCTAGAAATAATATGTTCAATATACATAATAAAAAGACAATAATAATAGCTTTTGATATAATCTAACAAATCATGTACTACGTAGTAGAATAATTGGAAAGCACAACTAGAAATTTGAATCACAACATAACAATATAAAAGAATATGCAATAGGAAAGGAACAACTCCATAGTTTGAGAAATATGAACAATCCATGGGCTTGTTCTTATATATTGATATAGATAACGAAAAATAAATATAGATTTATGAAATTCAAGTATCACACAAGAATGTCTTGAAAAAATATCAATATGTAAAATAGTATTTTTTGCATTTGGATTTACCTTACAGAACCTCAGGAAAAAATTTCCACGAAAACAACCAATAAACATAACAACATGGACCTCAGGAGCAATTGTGTAGGGGATAAAATATGAAGTTAAAGCACTAGAGAAGTATTCAAAGCAAATGATTAAAATCATATCTAGAAAGAACTGAGAACCCTCTGAAGTAAACCACACATTTATCATCGTGACTAGTACACTTACAAAAAAAGATCAGAATAAATTATGCCAACTATTCCACAAAAAAACAGTGAATTTTTCCACTAAAATACAGTGTCAAATTAATCACTAGCATGACGCTAACTTCTCTGCAAAAATAGGGAAGTTTCAAGAATTTATAATAGCTTGCATGGCAATCATGTTGATAAAAACTTCCAAGGAATAAGACCACAACAGTCAACAAGAGTGCCATGAAAAAAGTGGCTCCTAGGAACCTTGCTGAAAACAATATGTATGTAAGGTAGTCATATATATTAGGGGTCATCATTCAATAATCAATATGGAAATAGGTGTTGACATTTCCTAATGGAATCCTCTTTGGTTTCACTAGTTAGGAAGAAAGAAAAAGGTTTCATCAAGAATTCTAACTTATAGAATTTTGGGATTAGAATATGATGACATATTGATGAAGCAGATCAAGAAAACGAAACTCTTTCATTCTAAGGAAACCTACTGCAGGATGACTCAAAAGGAAAAGAATTAGGTACATGTATATATATGTTGACACTGGATGATATGAAGTCATGCCATGTGGTTGCCAGTAGTATACTTCTATCTTTAGAAGTATGATCAAAATAGAAAGCAGAAACTCTTATGATGCACAGGTTTCAAAAAGGGCATGATCTACACTAGATGAAATCGACATAATATTTCCTCATATGGAATATGAGGTGGTTGTACATTATTAAGGAACTGCACAATGGAAGTTCCTGGGAATGAAATAATATAGTGGAGAAAGAAAAAGGAAGATATCATGGGAAGTACAACCATGGAAAGAAGAAATCAACATCCAAGGAAGCCAAGAAGACTTGACTAGGAGATCTCCAGGGAAGATTTGTGGACTCTAATAGAAGTCTGGAAAAGATAGAGACCTTTGACAATACATATATTTAGGAGATAAAAAAGGATGTCGATGCCTACAAGAAGGATGTCAGGTGAAAGATCAACACTAAGGTAAACTTTGATTTAAGTATTCACATTTATAATTGAATAATATATTATGAGCTTATTCAGGGTAGCCAAAGGGAAGTATATGTCTTCCACATGTTGATAACCATATTGCAGGATGTAAGATCCTTGCAAGAAGTATGGTTCAAAGGAAAGCAGCATGATATGAAGGTACACCAGATGAAAAATTTATGGATCACTTTCGGACAAAAATGAAAAGTGATGGGTGATTTGAGCCCTAATGAAGATATCCCAAAGATGAAGACTCCTCCACAACGAAGAAATTCATGACATAAAATAAAGTAGCTCTTCATGAGCAGCTCAGTGTTTTCAACATTGCTGCTACAGGACCCTGATTAAGAGGGGGTTTGGTAATAATTTTCTTACCTAGTAGAAATTTGGAAGCAAGTCCGTAGGAGCCTGGACAAGTCCTTGGATAAGAGGGAGCCTTGACAAGTCCTTGGATAAGAGGGAGCTTGAGAACATTCCTTGATAGGAATGGGTACGTCCTCCCTAATTAAGAGGGAGAGATAGACGTATCATTCTGGTCTTCACCTAGAAGACAGAATGTGGGATTGGATAATCATCTGCCATTTGATACTCTTTTGGGGATGTATTAGGGTATCCAAGATAAGAGTAGTCATGAAAGGACATGTATTCTTTGAGGATTAACTATCCCAAAAAGAATATTCCTATGAGGTCATACTCGGTGAACACGTGGGTGGAGTATGTACCTTGGAGACAATGATGAAAATGTCTACAATCATTGGTCTCGCCAGAAATTTAGTTCATGGTCTCATGAAGAGATGGAGTTGTTAATCAAGGCCTTGCTCTATGACAATTCTGGTTAATAATATGCTATAACAGATGGATTACCAATCGAATTCTTCTTATGAGATTCTTCATATTGAGAGTGACCATGTACCATTATGAATACCTCCCTAGTTAAGAGGGAATGTTGGAACATGTAACTAAGTTAGGTGTTAGTATGAATCTTTCGTCATAAAAGATCACTTTAGCTACACATAACAAATATCCCTAACATCGATTATGGCTGCAAAATATCTTTAAGTCTGCTGCACAAATTCAGATCTAAGCACAAAAAGACATTAAGCAGATAAAATATAATATGGCTCCATGCATCCAATAGACAAGACAAGAACAAAGTGTTTAAAAGAATGATTTGTATTATATTAAAGAATGGGGCACCTGAGAGGAAAACAATAAAGGTGTTTTCCAGTTCTCCTCAGTGAGATGGGTTCTTGGAAGTCCTTAGTGTTTCGGATCTAAAATTCCTCTCTCTTATTGGTGTAGAAAAACAAACATGGAACTCAATGGGTGTTCATAAAACAAAAATGGAAAATGGTGACCAAGAGTAGATCCAAAGTGATCTAATGCAATGAAGGTGACTAATGAATGGGGAAAACCCTTCTATTTATAACAAAATATTGGGGTGTTCTAGAACTCAGTGCATGAATAAAATATTATTAATCAAATTCTAGAATCACCCTTTAGGAATATTTTATTATATTTGTTGGAGGGAAAAAGGTTTTTGACTTGGGTCAATTCCTTTATTTGTAAATAACAAATAAATAAATGATTTATTTATTATTTAAGGGAAATGAGGGGAATATAATTAAATAAATAATGGTTTATTTAATTATTTATATTTGATTTAGTCAAATTTAACTAAGAATATTATTTAAATAATGATTTAAATAAATTATTCTTAGGAAATAATAAAATAAATAATGATTTATTTAATTGATTTCCTTGTTTTGGGTTAAATATGACCATGCAATATAGACAAATGTGGTGAAAGAAATTTTACTTAGGGTAAAATTGGTCTTACATGGTGTACTTGGGTTTATCTAATGATAATAGGTTAGATGACCAAAAAAATGGTGTAACAGATTTCCCCCCAACGTACGAGTGTTAGGAGAAAATCGTATGACTGAAGTACGTTGTAAGAACTCAATCACTAGATGACAAAAGGAAAGTGAGAGAGAGGAATGTAATGTAGTCGAGAGTGCTAATGGACTAGACCCGGAGGAGATGAGACTTACAGGTGCAACAAGTCTCTAGTGTATGAAGTGGTACCTGTGCTAAAGGCGGCGGGGGAGGCATACCTATGCCCGCCGAGACAATAATACACAAAATGAAGCGCCCGGAAAACCATGGAACGCAATAGTAAAACAAGTGCTGGCCTAAACATGAGCCAGAAAACGAGAATGATGAATCCCACATACATGCTATGCCTGGATAATCGTCGGGACTTATACAAAAATTTTGTAGTATAGGAGATATAAATACACCCAAATGCCCCCTACACACGGGGAAGGGCTCGCGAAATCGGACTGATACATGCAAATCGAAGAGGCTCTGTAAGCGACTGAGGCTGATATCATCAACTAGGAGGAGCTGCATCAAGGGCTGGAATGAAGAAGTCATCCGGGTATGTGGGGGGCTACCTGCAGGGCCGCCCCCTCATGAGGGTTGAGACATCTCACACACACCCGGGTATCACCAATAGCTATCGCTGCATCACTGAACCATCAAGTGTGTAGATCACGATTAGGCTGAAAAGAGCTCAAACCAAGGAACACTGCCCCCTAGACCTGACTTCTGGAGTAAATGAGCTGATGTCGACAGAAGTAGATCCGCCATAGGTGAGGCAATAAGGGAACCCCAACTGAGGCACGAGAGAAAATAGTGGAGGGACAAATCAGACGGACACTAATGATGATGATGAAATGAGGGATACTGAGTAGTGGATGGATGAATTCCCTTGTTAGAGCATAAAGGAAATGAATGGCTTGGCAGCGACTGACACAATATCATGAGGGACATGGGAAAATGGGACTAAAGGCCATAATATGCAACACGAGAGAGGGACCAAGCAGTGAAGGATGGAGGACTATAGTGGGATACGGAGGGATGCGAGATAGACTCCATGACCGATGATGACTCAACTCGGATGCTCTAGACAAGGGTGACTCGATGGCGCTACCATGTAGTGAAGGTCCAATGGGGGACCGTAAAAGCATGAGTACAATAGGGAAGCTCATGACGAAAATCAACATGAAAAAAGACAAGTAAGGAGGCAAAGTGGTGCCCCTGGTACAAGTGTTGTAAGTGAAGAAATTCGATTTTGAGAAGAGATGAAAAGATCCTTCATGGACAAAATGTGTCCTAGTAAAGTATCAAAACATGAAAAACTAACAAACACCCATTTGAGTGCTCGGTGAGAGCTTTCCAACGGTGCAGATGGTTTGTCAAATGGGGCTACGGTTTGGTCACAACTGGCGAAAGAAAAAACAGGGGTTTTTCTTCTAATAAGGCATTTTCCCTCCAAAATCATGCATTTGCTTGTGTAGCTGTGGTGAATGTGGAGAAGAGAGAAGGCCCTAAATCTTGTGGCGATCGTAGCGGACAAACCGACCGTTAGAATCGTGATTCGTCAGTTGCAGGTAAGAGATCTAATCCTACTCTTTGTTTTTGATGGATTCAAAGTTTAGATTAGGGCCTGAAATCTCAGTAACTTCCCCTACTTCTCCCTCACGGTCGGGTCACACTTTTTGGGGCAAAAACTGCGACCTGGGACGCAGGTTTGGGCCTGAAAAGTGCGACCTAGCCCAAGTTTTTGCTGAAAAGTGCGACCTGTGAGAGGGAGTTGATGTCAGTGTTGTTTTGGGCTGAGATTCAGTTTTGGTGTGAATAGATGAAGTTTTGTGGATCTGTAGACTGAAAAAATGATGTTTTTGTGTAGATATAGCAGATATACTGATCAAATGGAGAGAGAGAGAGAGACTTAGGTACATTGTGGACAGAAATCCAAGCGGATCAGGGTGTCCGTCGTGTACTGGCTAGATTTGGGGTTTTGAAATTTTTGGAGAACCCGTTGATGAGAGCTGGGGAGCCCTTGTTGGCCCGGATTATCAGCTATTGGGACCCAGATCATGAGACGTTTATAGTGCAGGGGCACAGGATCGAGCTGACGATCCAGGATCTTTATTTCTTGACTGGTCTCCCACCATTGGGGATGGTGGGGAATATGCAACCCGTGTTACCACGGGGCCGTAACATTATGGATTTTCTTGAGCAACATTGTCGACCAGGTGTCCGAGTCAAAGGGACTCGGATAACGGTTGGGGATCTGGAGAGGTTGGAGACCCGGGCAGTGGCAGCAGCAGTGTTGCAGATTTTGGGCAGCCAGGCATTCCATCACATCACTAGAGGGCAGATGATGATTGTAGAGAGTGTGTTGGGCGGGACCTACTATGGGTGGGCCCAGATGATGTTGGTGTCGTTGAAACAACAGCTGTCTCTATGTAAGCGGCAAGTGAATCACGTTTGTGCACATGGGACGGTATTGTGCTCTTTCTTCTTTGAGAGGATCCCGACCTTACGACCTCATATATATTTTCCTGATGGGGGCCCGAGAGAGCCCCGGATGCGTCGGTGGGGATGGCTACTGAGTAGAGGAGGGGGAGGGGCGGTCGGACGGGTGTTCCGACCAGAGTTCTTCGCCCATTGGGATCAGATTCCGTTATACATAGACGACTATCCCTATAGTGGGATGAGTTATTAGGGAGATCCGAACTTGCCGCTTTCACCTGGTCGAGTATGGGGACCCGATGGTAAGTGACAAGAAACTAATCTATTATGTGCATGTTAAAGTTTGTGACTATTATGCATGGTGCTAATCCTTATGCTTTTTTGGAATGCAGATATAGCTCTGGTAAAACCGTCCAGATATATGGGACGTCCTGCAGCAGGAGGAGCTACAGGTGCAAGTGGATCGAGGACAGGACAGAATGAGGAGATGGCCACACTGGTGGAGGACATCCATTGTAGATGTGAGGGACTGCTGATCGGTGTGTCGGAGCGTGGTTGGCAGGATTTAGATGACTGATACATAGAGTTGTGTATTGGGCTACCCTCGGAATGGCGAGGTATCATGCGACGCATGGCGATGGTCGGTCAGACTGTGCATGATCTAAGAGCTGCGGGAGTAGAGCCATTGGCTCAGGATCCTCCAAGGAGTGATTAGGTGTAGGGCAGGTGGTGCCCCCCAGTGTTTTTGTAGGGGCAAGTGGTGCCCCCCGGTTTTGTAGTTATGTTTTTGTAACATGCTATGGGCATGTCGTATGTTTCAAAGTAGTGGACTCTGAAAAAACATGTTATATGATATAGATGATTTATATGAATTTTTTTGATGGTGTTTAAATGTTATGTCTTGTGTGTGATAAATGCCAGTCTAGGACATGATTTTCGATTTGATTGACGTAGTGATTTTGACTTCAAGGTATGTGGTTGAATGTAATGAATCGAAATTCACGTATCAAAATTTTGACCCGTAAATATTGTCTAAACAGGATAGGATTATGCACATGGTAGACGCCATTAAGTTGTAAGACAACAAGCAGGGAATCTAAATAAATGTGCAGATGGAGGATGTGATGGGAGAGAGCATCAGCTAGGAGACCACGGACGGCGTCATATGCGGCCTAATTATTGGTGGCGGTACCAATGCAGATCCTATTTACAAGAACAAGGGTATGCAAGGGGGTAAAAATGGCCTAGGCGGCTGAGGCAAGGTTTTGAGAATAGCGACTAGTGCCATCGGCATAACCAAGGTAATGAGTGGATGAGAGGGTCGAGGGAATATCATCACAAGACATGAAATGGGAGGAAAAGCGGGGACTCATGTTGCAATGTACATCATAGATACGGATGGGAGTATCAGGATGATGGGAAGGCAGGGAAAGGTGGTGGAAACCACAAGAGGCTGCAAAGCTACCTAGATCATCAGTAGAGGAAGAAAGGTGCACATACAGGTCGTTAGGGGAAATGACAGAGGAACAAGTAAAAAGATGGTCGAAAAATAAAGAGCCTGAAAAAGTGGCGGAAGGGGGATCAAGCGAAACAGACGGAGTGGATTCAAAGGGGATGTACTCCGAGGGGTGTGCGGATGATGATAGGTATAAGAGAGGATGAGCAGATTCGGACATCTCAACATCAGGGGGAGGGATGTCAATGGTAGCCGTGGGATCCTCAAGTAAACTTGACGCATACTGAGCAAGGATGGGCAAGGCGGATTGATTTTGTTCAACTTCGTACTCGCAAATGACCTCTAAAGAGGCTCGGTAATGCGTGAGGTGAGGGAAATGGTGGGAATAATGGCCATGGTCACCACACAGAGCACAGGTTTTGTTGGTGCGAAGATTCTTTGGGTTCTTGGCTATGGATGAGGAAGAAATAGAGGTGTCAGGGACCATATATTCAGGGAACGCGACTTTAACCATGGGTTGGATACGGGGCAACTCAGGACAAGTATGGGTGGGATGACCGATACCATCACACAAGGCATAAGGCTTGGCAGGTGGGGGAGGGGTAGGGTCAGGTGCAGTGACCTTGTCATTGGATGCCCCCTTGCGAGTTTTTTGTTTCTTGCCTGTAGCTATCGCAGCATTAGGAGGGTTCTATGGAGAGGCTAGGAGCACTGTGGTGGTGGAAGGAGCGACAGGGATCGGTTGTACGGGTGTCATGGCTATGTATGGTTTGGGGTGGCCTGGTGGGGTCTCGGTTGGAGGAGTAAGATACCAAACGAGAATTTCCAAGGTTAAATTAGGAAGGGAAAGGGTGGCCATGACGGGGACCGAAGAGACGCCGGGGGGGGACCAAGGAAAGGTATCTGACCGGCGGGGTAGTGACCAGGGGGGACGGCTCCCATATGGTGGAGACCTGAGGGAAATAACTCAGGAGGGTAGGGAGGTTCCTGAGTGTGATGGGAAGGGCCAGCTGAAAAAGGTTCGGTTGACTGAAGCGAAGGGCTAGGAGCAGGAGGCGGTGGGTGAGATTGAGGTTGCTGACTAGCCGAAGTAGGCTGTGGAAGGCCAGCCTGAGACGATTGCATCATGAAAAAATTCTCTAAGCTGGGGTTAGAGACAGGTGGAGGGGGAGGACCAAGAAAATTTCCAAGCAAAGAGGAGTCTTTGTAGACGCCAGGGGAAACACTGGTCAACGAATCAACAGTTGGTGTATTGGTGACAATAGAGATGGTGGACTCATGGGAGGTCTAAGATTTTGGTTCATGGTAGGTCAATTGGTCAGTGGTGACAATCTTGCCATTATGAGGGAAAAACATCTTGCGGTGGACTCCGGACGGGATGGCTGACATGGCATAAGTGTAACTACGCCCCAAAATAATTTTGTAGTCAAGAGGGGCGTCGATAACTTCAACGTCAACGCAAATAGTCTTGCTGGCAAGGGTGATAGGACAGTTACGAAATAGACCAATGGGCTGGGAGGCATGACCATCCCACGCGCGAAGGGTGATGGTGGAAGGGGCCAGTTCAGGGGATCCGAGTTGTTTCCAAACTGAAGCAGACATTACGCAGGTAGATGCCCCCTCATCAATAATACACCGAGCAACATTGTCGTTTCAGATTTTGATTGGGATTTGGAAAGCAACTGAAGGAGGAAGAGGGGGATGGTCTGACTGATGGGCATCGAAAACAATCAATTGGTCATCAGCAGGATCTATAGCACCCACGACAGATAGTAGAGCCCTATTTTGAGAAGGACATGACTGGAGGAGTTCCAGTGTTGAAATGGTAGTAGGAGATTGGGCCAGATCATCTACTATGCTGTATGAATGGGCAGCCCGACCAGAGGCAGAATTTCGGCGTAATGGTCCCATAGGAGGCTTGGGATGAACCTCGGCTTTAGGCAGAGGGAGTTGCAAGGGACCATTGGGTGTCGATAGAGGCTCTATAGGACCTGACGATGGAGACTCGGAGACAGATGGAACGGGAGGTGTGGAATACTGATGGGACCAAGTTTGAAGGTTGAGGTTGATGGTGAGAGGGGGGTCAGAGGCCATCATGAGAATCTGGTAATCAGAGGAACTAGAAGGGGAAGGTTGAGTGGTTACTGGGGCATGAGGAGGTTGAGTGGCCATGAATCCTTGTTGAGGGAAAGGATCCGTAAACACAGCGGGTTGGGAAGTAGTTGGAGTGGGAGGGATAGTAGGGGAGGAGTGTTTCCCCTGCACGGTGGCCTGAGATTCCCACATCTGGCGCATTTGTGGTAATAAAGGACAATCATGAGTGTAGTGACCATAAACACTGCAACAAGAACATGGCTTATTGGTGTGAAGTGGCCTGTCCGGCTTAAGCTGAGGGCCCTGTGGCTGATTGGCAGTGGTAGAGTCAATACTGGAAGGATTGGATCTATGACTACCAGGAGCGGATTGATTGCCTCTTCTCCTTCTTTGAGAAGGAGGAAAATTAGGTGCCCCCTGCTGTGCAAATACTTGCCCTGGAGGGGGTAGTAAGTGCGGTTGCAGGGGTGGAAAAGGCAAGGGAGTGGGAGGTCCAAATGCTGGAGGAGCTGGGACACCAGGTTGCGGATATGGATAAGGGGTATGGGGGGCAGCAGTAAGGTAAGAAGGAGGGTGGGAAAAAGGAGGAGGCATGCCGTATCTTGAATGCATGCTACCTGGGGGGGAAAAAGTGCCGGAGGGGCTGGCCCCTAGAGGGAAACCATGTCCTGGAAGAGGTTGGGTAGAGGTATGTGACAGGGCTCCAATGATACCGTCGGCAAAGTGAGATGCCCCAGGGGCATTAGAGCCACCAGGCTTGGGAAGTTCAGGAAGGACAGTATAAACATAACCAGATTGGGCGTATATAAGGTCATATTTCAAAGCTATTTGGAGGGCAGCTTCTTCGGTTTGGGGAAAATGGGATGCGACATCCTTGCCAATGGTAGGTAAGAGAGAGCGAAGGAACCAGTCCATATAAACCCGATATTCAAAGGGGGGAGTGCAACACAAGCTCCGTCTTCGCCGCCATTCCTAGACATGAACAAAAAAGGCGGGTCGAAGAGGATTGGTGGAAAGAAGTTAAGATTTCAGTGCCAGTGTTGTATTGGAGGGGGAGCTAGAAATAGGATAAAAAGGCTTGGGCAATGGTCGCAAAGGTGGTATGGGAAGAGGTGGCTTGATCAACATACCATTTGGAAGCTTTGCCAGTAAGCGTGCGTTGGAACAAACGAAGATGGATGGAGTCATTGGTGATGGAATTGGAGGAACACCACATGTGGAAAGATCGGATATGGTTAGAGGGATCTTCACTAGCAAGGCCTTCGAACTTGGGAATGTCGGAGGGGAGCTTGGTTGGCATAGCAAGCCAACTAACATCGTGGCGAATAGGATCATTGATTAGCTGGTTGAAGTCAGGGAGACTAAGGCCGGCCATATAAGGGAGAAATGGGGTAGTCGAGGTAGGTCCCGAGGTGGTTCCACTGGAAACAGACCCAGCAGTAGTACTGGGGTTGCTGCTGGTAGTAGGCCCTGAAGTAGACATGGTAAAAGTGACAGGGGGAGAACCAGGAGTAGGGGGAGAACCCGAACAATCAGAGGAAGAGTCAGATTGCGGACTCGGGGGAGGAATTACTCGATGATGACGGGAAGGAAGAAGTTGACCAAGCGGAAACTGAGGGTGAAGGCCAAGAAGTCTCCGAGAAAGGTGCCTTGGGGGCGCAATGATGACGGGAAGAAGAAAAACCAACAAGGGCAGGGAGAGACAAAATCATGTGAGGTCAAGGGCAGAAAGGTGCAATGACAATTGATTTTAAATTCTTTTCCAGGCGGTGTTAACCAGGCGCTTCTTCACTTAGGGTCAGTGTGTGGCGTGCATTAATTTCAATTCTTTAAACCCAGGCATTTTGAGAGTAAAATAAAAAGTGTGCTGTGTAACTGAAAATAAATTTGTAGTAAATAAGACTAAAAGAACAGAAAATGAACAGCTACCAATGCATCAATCTAACCTCAGAAGGCGGGTCTCTCAAAACTAGTCTATAAGAGGGAAAAAACTAAGCAAAACACGCTAAAAAGAGGCCAATAGATCAAATGTCTGGAGGGACTGGGATATAAAGGAGAAATTTGCTGAAAAGTGGTGCGGAGAACAACAAAGAGGTAGAGTCAAGGTTGCTGCTAAAAAGGAGGAGATCAGCTAAAACTAGAAGAGACAATGCAGTGGCCTTAGAAATGAACCCAAAAAAAATGATATGAGGTGATTTGAGAGGGAGAAGAGCTGATCTAAAAGGAGCTGAAACGGAGGTATCATATCTGAGAAAAATAAGGCTGAAACTCTGAAAATTCAGACTGTTGAAACAGCAAAGACTCTCCCACAAAAAGTGGAGGGTAATAGAGCCCTAAGGGGCAAGATTCCCTCTTATTTGAGTAAATCATATCAGAAACAGGTCTAAACGGGCAGAGACAGAGGCTGGAAAACCCTGACAGAAGCTTTAGACAAACCCAGAAAAAGTGTTGGAAAATTTGCAGAAAAAGGGCAGGTCGCAAGTTCTGACCTGATTTCAGTCCAGGTCGTAGGTTTAGGGCAGAAAAGTACATCCTCAAGCTCAGGTCACACTTTTTGGGCCGATAAGTGCGACCTGCAGATCCGGCTCTCTCGGTGGCAGATTTTAGAAAAAATTGTCGTCTCAGCTGCGGCTGATGTCTATCACCTGCGCAATAAGGCCAGAAACACATGGAAGTTAAAAATTTGACTGTTTGAGGGTTTTAGGGGTGAAAAACACCATAAAAATAGGGAAAACAGAAAATGGAAGAGAAACCCTAGGGTCTAAAACAGCTGGATATGCAGGAATAGATAAAACGACAACAGTCGTAAAATAAAACCCGTGTGGAGTCGCCAATTGTTAGTATGAATCTTTCGTCGTAAAATATCACTTTAGCTACGCATAACAAATAGCCCTAACATCGATTATGGCTGCAAAATATCTTTAAGTCTGCTGCACAAATTCAGATCTAAGCACAAAAAGAAATTAAGCAGATAAAATATAATATGGCTCCATGCATCCAATAAACAAGACAAGAACAAAGTGTTTAAAAGAATGATTTGTATTATATTAAAGAATGGGGCACCTGAGAGGAAAACAAGAAAGGTGTTTTCCGGTTCTCCTTAGTGGGATGGGTTCTTGGAAGTCCTCAGTGTTTCAGATCTAAAATTCCTCTCTCTTATTGGTGTAGAAAAACAAACATGGAACTCAATGGGAGTTTATAAAACAAAAATGGAAAATGGTGACCAAGAGTAGATCCAGAGTGATCTAATGCAATGAAGGTGACTAATGAATGGGGAAAACCCTTCTATTTATAACAAAATATTGGGGTGTTCTAG
Source organism: Pinus albicaulis (assembly GCA_034641835.2). Lineage (NCBI taxonomy): Eukaryota > Viridiplantae > Streptophyta > Pinopsida > Pinales > Pinaceae > Pinus > Pinus albicaulis. Next base: position 1,083,640,751 of record CM076583.1, read on the forward strand.
AACTCGGTGCATGAATAAAATATTATTAATCAAATTCTAGAATCACCCTTTAGGAATATTTTATTATATTTGTTGGAGGGAAAAGGGTTTTAACTTGGGTCAATTGCTTTATTTGTAAATAACAAATAAATAAATGATTTATTTATTATTTAAGGGAAATGAGGGGAATATAATTAAATAAATAATGGTTTATTTAATTATTTATATTTGATTTAGTCAAATTTAACGAAGAATATTATTTAAATAATGATTTAAATAAATTATTCTTAGGAAATAATCAAATAAATAATGATTTATTTAATTGATTTCCTTGTTTGGGTTAAATATGACCATGCAATATAGACAAATGTGGTGAAAGAAATTTTACTTAGGGTAAAATTGGTCTTACATGGTGTACTTGGGTTTATCTAATGATAATAGGTCAGATGACCAAAAAAATGGTGTAACATTAGGTCTTCATAATGACTTGTAATTATGAATTTATGTAATGAAGAAGACAAAGATAATAAAATGTATTTTGTAATACTTGCACATCATGGATTTCATGAGCAAGGAATCTTTTATTATAGGTCAAAGACTTCTTCTTGATGTCTTTTAGGGTTTTTTCATCTTGTCATAAGTATATATAATTTAGAGTCATGTATATGAATTGGTGTTACACTTATAAAGACAATTTATTGATGTAAATGTATGCCTTAAAGACCTTATCAATATGCTCTGCAAGTTGGCTTAAAGATGGTGAATATTCTCCTTGATGAAGTCGGCTTACACACAAACCTCATGTCAGCCTACAAGCTAAAGCCAGTCACTATATAAAGGATGATGCGGCCTCATTATGGTGTAAGAAATTTTGGATCATGTCTGTGATAGAAGAGCGAAGTTTGGGTCTACATTGATGCAAGAATAGGAGGCTAGTCTGGGAAGAAAAGAAGAGGTATACTTACCTTTGTTCTGGGTCTATACCACCTTGCACATTTTAGATAGAAGGCTATCACATCAAAAGATAAGTCTCTCTTCTAGTGCATAAAGCAATGCGTGAAGAAGGTAATACAACAATGAAAGGATCTGTGATTAGGTCAAGAAAAGAGGTGTGCTATCAAAGGAAGAAAGTCTTATCATATCTTTGTTTTGGTCTGCAATTTTACCTCGCATATCTCAAGGAGGCCAAAGGTAATCACAGTAAAGAGGAAGGCTACAAAAGCATGAAGAAAGGCTCGGTATTGATTTTCAAATATGTCCAAAGGATGTTGGAAGTAGGCCAAGAAGAAGACTTTAGGAAGCTAAGGATAAGATCAAAGGAAACCAAGAAGAAGCACAGAGTTTGGGGCTGCTAAACTAGGGACTGAGATTCCCTAGTAAAGGTGCAATGTAGTGTAGAAATAAGAGATCAGCTAGAGAAGCCGAGAAGAGCAGTGACAAGGGTCTTGGAGGCATACTGGTATCAAGGTTGTATTTCATGGTTATGGTACTTGTCAACAGAAGATCTATAAGAATAATTTCTTTTGGGTTTTCCTCTCCAAGAGGGAGAGGTTTTGGCCCTAGCTTGAAGAGCCTAAAATTTGTGTCTCTTGTGTTTCGATAATTGATTTAATGAAAGACATAATAAGCTAAAAAGATAAGATGTAAGTAAAAGATGCATAACAAGCTCATAATTAATTATTATGAAAGAGAAATTGAATTAAACACCATAATTTCTCAACAAGGTTGATATGCTCCTTACTATCTTTACCTACCCCTCAGAGTAACTGTCATGGTTTGAGGGAAAATACAGATGATCATTCCAGTAGTTCTATCCAAGAATTATTGAAGCAAAAGAAGATTCAAAAGCTCTTGTTACTTGGATATGAAGGCTCTGGTGCTAGTACAATTTTCAAGCAGAAAATATTTCTCTACAAGGGTGAGAAATTTTCACAACAGGAGCTGCAAAACATCGAACTGATGATACAAAGAAACCTATATAAATACCTTTTCATATTGCTTGAGGGGCATGAGAATTTTGAGGAGGAAAGCTTAGCAGATATGGATGGTTCCAGTGTACATGAACAAGTTTCTGCCTCAGATGAAAGTGATGATAAAGAAGCTGCTCAATGTACTTAATCTCTCAATCCAAAATTGAAACATTTTTCCAATTGGCTTCTGGAAATTATGGCAATGGGGGATTTAGATGTTTTTTTCCCAGCTACAACAAGTGAGTATGCCCAAATATTTGATGAAATGTGGAGGGAACCTGCAATTCAGGCTACGTATGCTAGAAGAAATGAGCGGCATGTCCTCCCTGATGTTTCTGGTCACTTCTAGGAATGGGCTATTGAGGTATCAAGTAATGCATGCAATCCATTAGAATCTCACATTTTATATGTTGGAGTCACTGAAAGTAATGGGTTGGCATTTATAGAATTTTCAACTGATGATCGTACTCCAATGTTAGAACCTTATAATGAAAACTTTGATTGTCCAACTCCAACTATGAAGTATCAGCTTATTAGAGTAAATACTAAAGGATTAAATGAAGGTTGTAAGTGGCTGGAAATATTTCAGAATGTACGAGCTGTAATATTTTGTGTTGCTTTAAGTGAATATGACCCAAAATTGGGCTGAGAAATAAGATGAACTTCAGTAAAGAACTTTTTGAGAATGTTGTGTAGCATTCATGTTTCAGAGATACGCCATTCATTCTATTACTAAATAAATATGACATTTTTTAGGAGAAAATTAACAGAGTGCCACTTACTGTATGTGAGTAGTTTAAGGATTTCAGTCCAGTGGAGGCACACCACAACAATCAGTCAGTAGACCATTAAGCTTACTATTATGTGGCAATGAAATTCAAGGATCTCTATGCATCTCTTAGCAGCCATAATTTTTTTATATGGCAAATGAAGGCACTAAATTGCAGCATAGTGAATTAAGCCTCCAAATATATTCATGAAATTTTAAAGTGGGCTACATATGTGCAAGAAAAGATCTTGCAATACATGAACGTACAATTTCTTGAGAACAAGAAATGTCAGGAAGGGGGGATTGTAATTTCCTTTTCTAATTAAATAACCTTGTTGAAAATGTAACTAGCGTCGGTCTTCATAATGTAAATCAAATGTATTATTGATGTATTTATAATTTTGTTATATTCATTGTTATTATTATTTCATTTCTAGTCAAATCATGTTCCTCATGCTTTTAGGGTCAATTGAGTCAAGAGAAAATTTATCATGAGTCAATGAAATGTAATTGAGTCAAGGTCCCATTTGGAATTGTAAAAGAAAAAGAAAATTTATTTTTCAAGTCAAAGATTCAAAAATGTCACCACAAAGACCAAGTCGGCCCTCCTGGACAAGATGGCCTAAAGAGGTAGCCATTCGACCCCCTAGACATGTATAAATACAAGATAGTTCAATCTCATTTTACCATCCATCCATCACTTCGATTTCTGTCCAAGAAGGATAATTTCAGCGAAATTCAAAGGAGAGAAATTTTTGTTTTCTGCCCTAGTTTCTATTCACGCATGGGAATTTTCTGAGTTAATTTTTGTGGTATTGCAGGCCCGAAATTTCATGAGATGACCTGATTTCTAAGATTTGACCAGCGTTGACTTCTGTTGATCATGGTTTGATGGAAATGGATGGGAGGAGGGTTGACTTGGGTCTTTGTGGCAGTCTCGGTCTTGGTCTTGGGTCTTGGATATCTCACTTTGATATGATTCTGTAAGAAGAGGATTTTCTTGGGTTTTCCCCCTTGTGGGTTTTTTCCCTGGCTTGGAGCCTAATTTTTTGTGTTCTTTTTCTCTTTGTGATCTTCATGTTTTGTACTTTTGGTAATTTCTTGATGAAGAAGATAACATAAGTAACAAGAAGCCAACAAACATTCACAATTAATTATCAAGTTAAGAGAAATATACCCTAGTCTACAAGCATCTTGATTTCTCAACATGGTATCAGAGCTAGGTTGAAGGAAAGGCAGATTGAAGATAACAGTTTGTTGGATTATTTTCTTATCCTTGTGGCACCTTAAGCAAAGTATCATACAAATTTTGTGACATCCTTTAATTAAAATACAAATTGAAAAAGGCACAGTACCTCTATGATTCAAGTTGAAGAAAGACATCAATATTCCCGTGAATCGAGCTCATCAATAAAGGAAGTACCGAAATACTTAAGGGATAGAAAAAGAGACCTATAATACATGAAAAGACTCTATGGAATTATCTCTATAAATCAAGGATGAAATTCATATCTCTATTGTCGACAAAATATTTGGTATAGGTACACATATTTGAGTCTCTATGTTGATTTATGAAGTAAGTTTCCTATACTAATGTGAATTTCAGAGGCACCTTCTCCTATGATAAGCATACAAGTCATTATCTTTATAATATAAAAAGTATTCAAAGAAAAATAAAATGGCTTATATGAAATTTGTTAAAAGAAGACAACCTACCATGAAAATACTTTTAGTGGAAATCTGAGCATGAAAGTGAGCTCCTTTCTGAATCAAAAAGACCAAGTGTATTCATGATATTTGTATAGTTTGAGTAACCAAAATACTATAGCTGACATCTATTACTGTTGAGTTCAAAGGCTATTCTGAGAGTATGAACAATTCCAAAATTTCCATAATGATTGAAGCAAGTTTGTTTGGGAAAAAACAAATATCTGAGGTATTGTTCTTCAATCAATACAAAAAGGTTCTATGACACTTATATGAGGTATCTGAAGCTTACTCTAGCAAAAAATATTTGAAGATTCAAGGCATCAATGATGACACCAACATGAAACGATACAAGGTCTATCTAACACTATATAAGGCAGCTCGACTCATTTGGGAGACTATCCATCTTTGACATCTAAAAAGACCATCATCTTCGTCATCAATGCAAATCTGTGGCACTTTGAGACAAAGGATCGAAGTGTATTGTGATCTGAAGTTAAAAGAAACCAAAACCATGTGGATCGTCTCTGAGGAATTTAAATGTACAACTGATGAACTTAAAGACATGCAAAACAAGTCTTATATGTGACATAAAGGACTGAGCATCTCTATACCTTTGTGCAAAATTTATCAAAATTCTATGATCTACTCTATTCTACATGACCAAAAGACTAAGGTACATAGTCTATAGAAGGGACCAAAATCATCACTGTGAATAAAAGCCAATATTCTGATCAATTCCAAGTCTAAAGCTACACTTAATGACATAATTTACATTTGTGAAAATTCTGACCATCTCTATGACAAGTAGAACATGTATATTTGTGATGTAAACTATACAAAGACATACAAAACTTTTTGAATCATCAATAATCAGAGTTTAGTGGCATCCTGTGAGAAAACCTGAGGGATGTTACTTCGTGACATAATTTATTATGATGATATAAGGCTCATCTCTGTGACACTAGAATATGTAGCAGCATTATATCTCTTCATAAGGACTATGAGGGTATAGGGAATACATGACACAAGTTTGTGAAAATAACACCCTTCTCATACATAAAATAAAGATGAATTAAATTCTTGAAGCCGACCTAATTGATATTGAAAGATAAAGAACACTGAAATCAGCTCAAAGATATCTCTGTGGCTTATCGTGACACGATGTTTTATTATATGTGTGTCGTGGAAATAATACCACTTGTTTCTTTCCTTCTTTATGCTATTTTCAGCATTGTCAACATTTTACCTTGCATTCAAAGGCATCACAAGAAATTTTGGATGCCCAAGGACAACCCCATTTGGCACCAAGGATGACCACATTTTCCCACTATTCCAATTAAAGTCCCAGTAAGATCAAAGGATGTATTTTCCATGCCGAGCTCATCTAGGAATCCCCAGTGTCACATTGTTTTCTCCCTTCTCCCTTCTTTGTCTAGGAACAAGAAAATAACATAACTAAAGTTACAACCCTTATTTGACTAACCTAACCCACTAAATACGAAAGAAAAATTTCTTGTCCTTCCAAATAACTTTCAAGGAAAATCAGACAAAATTTGAAAATGGACAGCTTCAGAGAACTGATCTTTGATGACATATTACTGATTTCTTACCATCAACAACCTAGGAGGGCTCAATTTTATGTAATTTTCTTTCTCCATCCACTCGTTTGTTAAAATTTTGAAGGGATTTTTCTGTTGTTTCAGAATCTCATCCCTTTATGCCGAAAACTTGTTGTAACGTAGATTTTATTTGATCCAAATTCACCCAAAATATGAACCAATTCTATATTGCCCTTTTTCCTTGCTAGTTTTTGAGAATTTTCCACAATGCATAAACCGTTACCAAGACTGAATAAATATTTTGAGTGATACAAATATCTCTCATCAATAATTTCAATCAATCCAACTAGAGAGATTTATTTTACTAGCATTGATCCATCTCAACCCTAGATCTATTGCACACTAGGGGAGAGAAAAAATCCACCTACCAATCTCTCATCACTCAATAAATCCTGTGCTAAGATGGATCTATGCTTGTGTGTCTGTGTGATGTCAGTAGTTTTTTATGTCAGACCTTTTTTAGCATTACTCTTGGTGCAATTAATACTACAACAGAAGATTGAAATGGTTATGTAACATCATGATATCCGGAAACTCTGGAGAAAAATTACACATTTGATGAAATACAATCATACTCATGGATAAGAAATAAATTTTTAAAAAAACATTGTTATAAGGCTTGATCTCATTTTACAGTGCCCTACTTTTGTGCTAATCGTAGAAGAGTTTCTAGACTGCACACTGTAAACTGTTACTAGGACCCCAATGATAGTGGCAAAACTCACCAGGTATCACTTGGACTCAGTGATCATACCCTACTCACTGTCAGGCATGGGGGGCCAAGTCAAAAAATTGGAGAAAATAACTTGAGAAACAGTCAGCAACAACACCTGAGTCTGACTTCGAGTCCAAACTTAGAGAAAGTTTGACTCGGAAAAAACTCGATAAGCAGTTTTGGTTTTGAGAACTCAATGTTAACTCGCAAAGTTGGCGTTCAGACTCAGAAAAATTGACTCCACAAAAACCTGGTAAAAAAATTTGGGTGAAATTTTGTGTACATTTAAAACAAAAATGTGCAAGGTTTTGACAAGTTTCTTGCATAGTAGGAGAGTACGATATTCCTTTGGGTGAAATTTGTGTATGCTATAAATGATTTATTGACCAAGTTTTCGACAAAATTTTTGCAAATGCAACAGTACTCTGATCTGGTTACCCCAACCAGGTTTTCAATAGTGGTCCCAAACAATATTTTCAAATATATAAAATATTTATAGGGTTTCGATCAATCTAAAAGAGGGATTTCCTTGGTGAAATGTTTGATGAAAAGCTTAAAGAAATTTTAACAATATTACTCTCGCCACAATTGTACTCAAGGTCGAATCAAAATATTTAGCACGCGAGGGTTTCAATCAATTTTGCAGAACTGTGAATTTTTCCTTCTAGTATAATAACCATGATATAATACCTTCAATTTTGCTTAGGGTTTCAGACAGCTTTATGTATTTGTTGTGATTTACACTTCGAATTCGCTCAAGTCCTCCACTTCCACGTTAAGCTACAAATAATTTTTGGTTACATGATATACACAACTCTTTCACCAATACGACAAGGCTTTGAATATTACAAAGAAGAGTAAGAAGCATAATAAATCTGCCATTACCATAAATTTCAAAATCTTTGGCACTTACATGCAAAGCTTCAAACAATTTCCTTGAAAAACAATTTTACATGCGATGTTCATATAAAATAAAACATTTTCACTTAAATGTGTTTAATACAAACTCTCACCTGATTCATGGAGGTAACAAAAAACTAGGTAGTTCATCTCGCAGGAAGTGATCGTGATTGTGACCATCCACGCCTCTTTTGATAAGCCCAATTGAATCCCTCGATGTAATGGAGCTAATGGAGATTTTCATGGTAGTCTCAGGATAGAAATCACCGTGATTGGAGGCACCAAGATTCCAATTTATTGAGTTCAACCAAGTGTATCAAATTAGAGTTGGGATAGCATGGACACACCCTTCCTCCTCCTTCGTTGGAAAAACCCAGCGACACAAGGGAAATAGACAAGGGAAACGAAAATTTTTGATATTCAAAAAACAAAAATCCCATGAACTAGTTTTACTCAAAAGCTAAGGAAAAGGGGTTTTGAGAGAGATTATTGAACACAAACTCTACAAGGATTAGGAAAAGTTGTTTCCTACTAACTTTTTTATTATGGTATGGCAATGTAAAACTTTGCATTAAGTAATTAAGTAATGGGTTACAATGGGGTTGGAAAATATGAGAGTTTTGTTAGCCCCCCTATAAATTTTTGACAAAGCAAAGTAGGGGGCTAAATTGTTTTTGAGCCTTCAAGGAATGTATCTCCCCTAAAGACACATCATCCTTGAAGTCTCATGTGCCTTTGCCTTTGATAAATTTCCCTCTGCTGACTCCCTTTATAAGGTCTCATTGATTACATAAATGCTGCTTCAAAAGGCCTACATTAAACCTATCCCTGCAGAATGTCCCTTTTCACCTCTTATTCATTTGTCAAAACCCCTTTTCTTTACCCTAAAATCACCCCCCTAATCCTTCTAAACCTCTCCAAAAATTCCCCCTAAGTCCTACACATACTCCTTGGTTGGTCGTTTAAAACCCCATTACCAGTATCGTTGCCCTTCATTGCCTTCAAATTGCACTAAAAACGGGCAAAAAACCCACTTTGCAACTTACATTAGGCCTTAGCCCCTTTCCGCTAGCCCCTCAGCGTTTTCTCCACAAGACCCGGGCACTGAAACCAAGCGCTGGCCCGAAAGGCGCTTACCGCAGATGGATATCAGACGCAGTTTCAACAATCGATCTTTATAGATCGGACAATGATTACGACTCCCACAGCGTCCATTTTTCACCCCGTTCATCACCCCGATCGCGCCATCGCCATCTATTTACCCACGGATCTGATGGTTCAGAGTCTACCCACCCCGGTGGTCCCCGTGTACTGTTCAAAAACCATCCGGTTTCTATCGCACCGCCTTTGGGCGAAGGGTGGTATTTTCCAATAGGCTAGCGATTCCACTCAGCATTCGACACGTGGCTTCGACACTATTTCAAAACCACCACCCCATCGCGCATTAACGTTTGTCCGCAGATTCGTAGGGATATGCACATGCACCGTCCGATCTGGGGCAGTTGATCCAACGATCGTCGTTCCATAGAGTTGCGCACGAGTTAACCCATGGCAGTCGTACCCCTTGCCCACATTCCATCGCCCTCCGACATGCTTTCCACCGTCGATCTCCACCGAGATCGGACGGTCCAGATTTAATTGCCCCACTGTTGACCACCCCATCATCGCCCGGTCCTGCCACGTCACCCACACGTGTATCCACCGTACATCCGCCCATCCCATTGCATATATTTGTTCAAAATTCAAGTTTGTTAAGGTTTTTTATTTAAATTTCCTCTGCGCTCCGCCAACCTTCACCAAGGCTTCCCTCCATCATTCCTCTGCATTGTTCCGCCATTTCACCAACCGCACGATCATTTTCATCATCCGCACTGCATCCATTACCCCCATTCATGGATTTCATAACAAGTTTTCTGTTTTTCATGGTTTTGAGGTGGTGAAAGCCACCATGATTTGCACCTGCTATCACAGTGACAGAAAACACAGGAAAATACCGTGTGCAGAGGCAGAAATCATGAAGAAAACCCGAGGAGGTCCTACGACAGGACTTGCATTAAAAGACCAGGGTATTACTCTGTGAAAATGTCTCAGTGCCATTAACACACAAATTTCACAGTCAGATATTTAAATTAAGCAGCAGAGAGCTTAAGGCACGCAAATGAAGATATATAAGCCTTATGTTCAGAGATTTAAAGGTAAAGAATCATATTGAAGACCCATGGATCACGCAGAAGGTACATCACGAAGAAATCAGTGTATCACGGTTTCTACATCAGCAGAATGTTTGTTCCTAAAAAAGGACGGAGCACCCATGCAGCTTTTATTATACACCATGTTCCTAAAGAAATTTCCACCCTGACAATATTCCGAAGCTACCAGAGCATTTGTTTCATAAGTATGGCAGACTTCTCAGTCATTCATTTATCTTTTTTTTATTCACCAATAGTACCACAGAGCACTGCAGCCAAAGTACGTCAGAGACATACCTAGAGTAAATGGAAACCTGACGAAGACCATTCTTTCACCCAAGAGCACTGCAGATTAATGCACAGAATTTATATAGAATGGGCTTCGGCCTTCTTCCTCTTCTGAGTTGTTAATGTTGCATTTATTTTTTCACCTACCTTCTTTGCTCCACTGGAGTTATAAATTCACAAAGAAACTCATTGTAAAGGTTGTTGATCAGTTATCAGATAATTGCAAGTAGTTTCTTTGAGACACAGTCTCTATGTAAAGTTGTAAGATAGGTTGAGGAAGATGTTTTCAGACTGAGTATTCAGCTATTGGCAATGTTGTACTTGACTGGCATTGCTATTTAATACAACAAGCACATTTCTTTGGATCCTGATCTAAAGCAGCAGTGATGTTTTCCTATCTCTGTGTTTATATTCATTTCATTTCATTTCTATTAGCTTGCATCATAATATTGGCATAGGATTTACCCTTTTTAGGTACCCTATGTTTCTGCTCTCCTTGCCATTTATGTTTTTCTTCTGAATGTGTTTTCTAAGAATTTATTTCAGTTAATTTAACCAGTGTAGTGGATGTTATTTCCTGCTCTCTGATGTATGAATTAAATGTATCTGTTCTTAGATGTTTCTTGTTAAGGATTTAGCTAGAATATTTGGGAACACTGGGGATTAGAGTTAGCGTTGTCCGCTAGGATCCTTGTGTGACTAGCTGGTCTTTAACTTTGTGCCCTGAATCTGTGTTGTCTCCTCCTCTCTTACCTTTCCATATCTCACTATCATCTTTAAGATCCAATGTTTTGGATGACTAGCCCAATTGAAAGTCTGCCTATTGATTAGCAAGAAAATCCTTTCCTGACTCCATTGCCCAATGGTTTGAATGCTCCCTGGAATACTTCACCTTTGCCCTATTCCTCTTTGCTCATCCTTGTCATACATTGAACCCTCCTTTCCTAATAACCAGCAACCAAACAAACATACAATCAAACAAACAAAACCCGCGCCTATAACTAGCCTAACATATTAACATCAAGCTTCAAAGACATATACCTTTGACATGTCATAGAGAGATCCCTCTCTAGACACAGGAGGGCTAGATCCTGAGGTCTAGAAGTGGTTTGATGTTGTCTCATATTTTGGTATTTCCAACCTTCCCAAAACATGGGAACCCCAACATAATGGTGACTCCACTGGGGATAATCTAAATACCATCCATCTTACTACATCATAAGAACTTCAAAAACCTACAATCTCTGGTTAGGTTGGCAGTAAAGCACTCTTATTCACATATCAACCTCTATACCATTTGTTGTGTTTTCCCCATACTATTGGACAGAGTCTGGAAAGGGCCAGGTAGCCTCCAGATCTCACACTCTTTCAGAGGTGACATATATGGTAAATGCCCTCCCAGTCAATCTCTAGTTAGATTTTGTTGTGTTTGGAAGATATCCTTGAAAGGGGACATCTCATAAGCACTGTGGTGGACAATTTACCCTCCAAAAACATCCTAAACCTTTCCACCTAGCGACTCCATATTCCCTAAACGCTTTAAAGACTCCACTGGTGATCAGTAGGCATGCTTATTATCTTATTTCACATTAGACTCCATTGGGAGACCAGCCTCCATGACAACATCAACCACAATAGAAGTAACAAGTAGGGTTAAGCTGCTCGATTAGAAAACAACATTCTGGCTTCAAGCACCATTCATACAGGAGCTTACCCTAACCTAGACCCTCCTGAAATAGTTGACAACCCTGATATTATCCTAAAGGGATCTCCTACACCTAAAAGACCAACTATTTCCAGCCACATCCATAGAGCTAACTCTACACCAGAAAACTTTACAGCTCTATCAAACCCACTTTTTGACCTAGGCACTCAAAATAGTTTGACAAGAACTAAGTCATTCAGTGCTCTATACCAGCCAGACTTTGAGTTTCTTGTTTCACCACCTCAAAGTGGTAAACACATTGGGGACAAAGAAACCCCTCCATCTACACTTCCTGATATACACTTCATTCAAAACTTGGGGCTCAGTCACCCTAGATCTGCTCATCAGTCTTCTGCTGGTCATAATATCCCTGTCATCCATATACCAGCTGCCCAAGTCAACCCTTTACCTCATCAAAACATCATCATGGTAGCCTGGTATGCACCTCTTGTTTTACCTCAGCCTCTAGTACCCTTACCAAATGATTATCAATCAAAGATCCCTCACTTCACTGCAAAAAATTCTACCATAGCCCAACATCATGTAGATAGGATGGAAGATTATTTTGACTACATGGAGATAGATGATGATATAGTCAAAATGAGCATCTTTTCCTAGAGCTTAGGGGGTGATGTGAAGAAATGGTTTAAGGGCCTACGTCCGGGTAGCATAAATGACCTCCCAGCTCTATATCAGACCTTCATAAACAAATGGGAAGTTAAGGCCAACCCTCGCCAACTCCTAGCAGAATATATGAGCCTTAAAAGAAACGTGGGAGGGAGTGTCCATGATTACACAACGAGATTCAACAACATTTACAATGCTCTCCCTCCACATATGAAACCTCCCCAAGGTATGGCCCTAGCGAAATACCCTGAAGGCTTTGATGCTGATATGGCCTATCAGATTAGGGATAAAGAGTACAACACATTGGAGGACATGCAGAAAGGAGCAGTGAATATAGAGGCAAATATGATTGAGAAGAGAGCAAGATTGAGAGCTGAGAAGAGGGTAACATATAGAGATGATAGTGTAGCTTCCACATCTGATCCCAACTATGACCGTATATCCAAAAACATGGAAGAGCTACAAAAAAATGGTTGTCGTTGTTAGTAACCAAAACAAAAATCAAAACCAGAACCAGAACTTTAGAAGAAACAATGCCACTCCCAACAGACAAAGAGAGTCATATCAACAAGTTATTCCCCCATTCCAAGAGAACTTTATTGATGAAGATGAGGGAATCATAGAGGAGTCTAAAGGGAACACAATAAACATGTTTGAAACAGAAGATTAAATCCATAACTGTTCCACAGAAGAAGATTAATCCCCACCCTCTGGTTGGGATGAGGAATGGTCTGAATCTGAAGATTACAGGTTAGGGTTTGAAAATTCTGGATGAAGGTCAGAGAACAATATGAACTTAGAAGAAAAAAGAGCCAATAAACTGCCAAACCAAAAACTTCTGAGGTCACCATCAAGAAAAGACCTGAGAAAACTTCTAAATCAACTGCTAAAAGTAACAAATCAGTAGCTGAGAGTTCTGGAAAGAAGAAAGAAAAAGACAACCAAAACACTGATACACAAGGTAAACAAGCTAGCAGCACTAGCACTGCAGTTAGTGCTCCTGATAAAACTGTCACAAACACTGTACATAACGAGAATCAACACATTGATTCAACCACTAAGGCAGTGGCTAACAAAACAGAGTTGAATATTCCAAAGAGTCAGTCCACTTTCAATTTGGAGAGTGAGATTGCAAAAATTAAAATCTTTGTCCCACTCTCTGAGCTGGCCACTCAAGATGTATATAAAGGCCAAATTTTGAAAGCATTAAATTTAGGTGAGAACAGTGACACTGTAAATTTGAGTGATGATCAACCTGCCCTTCTGTTTGGTCCAAAGATAGAAGGAAAGTTTCAGGAAGGGGTAGTGCCCCCTTTTTATATCAGTCTTAATGTCCATGATAAGATTCTCCATAATGCAATGCATGATTATGGGGCATCACACAACCTGATGCCTAAATTAGTGATGGAAAGATTAGGCCTAGAGATAACCCATCCATATAAAGACCTATATTCATTTGACTCTAGTAGAGTAAAGTGTCTTGGCCTGATCAAAGATTTATGTGTGAGCCTTGCCCAGATTCCGGCAAAATGTATGGTCATGGATGTTGTGGTGGCAGCTGTGCCACCCAAGTATGGCATGTTATTATCAAGATCATGGGGAGCCAAGCTGCAAGGAACATTGCAGATGGATGGGGCTTATGCCACAATCCCAATCTTTGGCCAACTTAGAAGACTGTACAGGGAGGCACAAATGAAATTCCTAGTTAGTAGCCCTGAAAAGCCTGAAAACTCTCCTTTATACTCTGTACATACAGACTGGACTCCTTTATCTTCTGTAACGATGAATCTTTGGGGGAACCAGAGTCTGAAAATGTAGATACAAGCAAAGGTACACCTTATGAAACAAAACCAATGGACTTTAACATAATGGCTACCCTAGACTCAGAGGAGGAAGACGTAGAAAACTTTGAGCAGTGCACTGAAACAACAACGCAAAATGGACCAGAAACAGAATGCAATCAGCCAACTAGTCACCTCTCTGACTTCCACACCCATAACGAAAAACTTAATAGCCCACAGCCTAGTGTAGACCCTATAATGCAGCATAATGGCGAACCCAGCTGTAGGGAAAGAAATGACAACAAAAACGAGAGTGAACCCCTGTGGGAAATGAGTTTCGATGGGTCCTGCACAAGAAGAACTTCGGAGCTGGGGTATGGCTACGTAACACAGAGAGCGACTACGCAGAGAGCCATGCCTGCAATCTGCATTTCAAATGTACAAATAATATTGCAGAGTACAAGGCTCTTATCCTGGGTGTAAATCTGTTGAAGAAAATAGGAGCCCGTAGAATAGCCGTGCATGAAGATTCTGAATTGGTTATAAAACAGGTGAACGGTGAATACACAGCCAAACACCCTAGGTTGAGAGCATATAGGAACAATGCTGTGGACATATTGAAAACATTTGTTGAATACGAATTAGTGTTTATTCCTATAAATCAGAACGCCATTGCAAATGGATTATCTTTCCTATCCAGTTAATACCCTAAGACTCCAAGCGACCAACAAATCATAATTCAAACCAAATTCAGGCCTGCAGTGCCAGATAACGAAAATACTGGCAGGTTTTCGAGGGAGATAAGCAAATTGAAGATTTTCTAGTGGGCAAGAATGAGTTTGAGTTTTCCGAT
Organism: Pinus albicaulis; assembly: GCA_034641835.2. Taxonomy (NCBI): domain Eukaryota; kingdom Viridiplantae; phylum Streptophyta; class Pinopsida; order Pinales; family Pinaceae; genus Pinus; species Pinus albicaulis. The sequence continues at coordinate 1,083,655,856 of CM076583.1, forward strand.
TCAGATTCTACGTCTAGTGATAGCTGCCTAGATGAGGAACCCTCGGATGAAGAAGAAACTACACCACACAATGTAGAAATAAACGCTTTAAATGAAGAAATTGGAAATTCAACCACGGGGTGTGAAAACGCAGACAGTGAAGAAGTAGAGGTGCTGCAGGCCAAAGATAAGAACATACCTCGAGTTCTGGTGCCATTAGAAGACCTTTTTGACTTCGATGATGTGGAAAAAAATCCCACCATTGAGCACGCGGACTCTGACGTAGAAGAATGCAATATAGGCATAGAGGATAAGCCCAAAATGATTAAATTGGCTAAGTCTCTCCCTGCAAACATGAAAAAGAAATACATTGACCTATTCAAAGAATTTATCGACGTATTTTCTTGGAGTTATGAAGACTTGAAGGCCTATGACACGAACATCATACAACATGAAATACATTTAAAAGAAAATCAGAAACCCTTCAGGCAGAAACTTCATAGGTAAACCCAAAACAATTGCCTGCAGTTGAAAAAGAGATTAAAAATATGTATGAGGTAGGCATAATAGTTCCCGTAAGGTTCTCTGATTGGGTTTCGAATTTAGTGGCTGTGAGAAAGAAAACTGGGGAGATTAGATTATGTATTGACTTCAGAAATCTTAATAGAGCCTCAGTCAAAGACAACTACCCTTTGCCAAAAATGGAACACATTCTACAGCGGGTAGTAGGCTCAAAAAGGATTTCTTTGTTGGATGGTTTTTCAGGTTACAACCAAGTCTTGGTAATCCTAGAAGACCAACTCAAGATAGCCTTTACGACTCCATGGGCCACCTTTATGTATGTAAAAATGCCCTTTGGACTGATGAACGCTGGTGCAACCTTCCAAAGAGCAATGGATATAGCTTTTTTAGATGAGATAGGATACTTCATTGTTATTTACTTAGATGACATAACAGTCTATTCTAAGACTAAAGAAGAACACCTAAAACATATAAGAAAAGTGTTTGAAAAATGTAGAAGGTTTGGTCTTTCACTTAATCCTGAAAAGACAGTATTTGGGCTGCAAGAAGGTAAGCTTCTTGGCCACATTATATCTGAGAAGGGAATTAGGATAGACCCACAAAGAGTTGAGGGAATACTACAAATCACACACCCAAGAAACATCAAAGAGTTACAGTCCTTCATTAGGAAAATCAACTTCTTAAGGAGATTTATTCCCAACTTAGCTGAACACCTTAGAAATATGACTAACATGCTGAAGAAAGGTGTAGGAGTTAAGTGGACTGTTGAAGCCAAGAAATATTTTGAATCAGTTAAACTTGCACTCACCCAGGCTCCTATCCTAATCAGCCCAGATTTCTCAAAATATTTCCTGATCTTTTCATTTGCCTCCAAGCATACGATTGCTGCAGCTCTACTGCAAAAAAAATTCGGAGGGAATGGAACAGCCCATATCTTTCTTCAGCAAAGCACTCAGGGATGCACCCTTGAAATACAACATAATGGAAAAACAGGCCTATGCTCTGATTAAGGCCTTGAAATATTTTAGGGTGTACATACTGCATTCCCACACCATAGCCTATGTGCCAAATATAGTGGTTAAAGACATCTTTTCCCAAGACCCAGATGGGAAGATGGGAAAATGGATTGCTGTGATTTTAGAATATGACCTTAAGATTAAATCCACCAAACTGATCAAAGGCCAGGGCTTAGCACAACCAATGGCGGAATCAAATCTACAAGCCCTAGATATTAACATGGTAGATGCCTTGGATGAGCAGCACGGATTTCCTGATCCCACTGTTGAGGAAAGGTTTCAGAGCTCTCCTTGGTATTCTGACATTTTTTATGTGCTTACACACCTCAATGCCCCTCCTGAACTATCAAAGACCAAGGCCAGATTCTTAAAGCTAAAGGCGAGAAGCTACTGCATATTGGATAACTGCTTATACTGGAAGAATCCAAATGACCTATTGCTTAAATGTTTGCCTGAAAATGAGGCAGAGAGGAGTAAACAAGAATTCCACGCAGGAGAGTGTGGAGGCCACCTGAGTTGGAAAGCCACTGTAAACGAAATACTCAGAGCTGGCTACTATTGGCCCACACTCTTCAATGATGTCCATAAGATGATAATTTCCTACCACAAATTCCAGATTTTTGAAGGCAAAAGAAAGCTACTTCCCTTACCTCTACAACCCATCATTTTTGAAGGTCCCTTTCTGCAATGGGGCCTAGATTTCATAGGTGAAATCCACCCTGCTTCTTCTGCACAACACAGGTAGATCTTAACAGCCAGAGACTACTTCACTAAGTGGATAGAGGCCATACCTATTAGGAATGCCACAGGTTCAGTCATTATTAGGTTCCTAGAAGGTCATATCCTCTCTCGGTTTGGTTGCCCAAGGAAAATAATCACTGATAATGCTGCTGCTTTTGGATCCAAGAAAATGGTTGATTTTTGTCACAGGTATCAAATATCACTCGGTCATTCAACTGCCTATTACCCTCAGGGTAATGGATTATCTGAATCATCAAACAAGAGCCTGGTGACCATCATCAAGAAGCTTTTGGAAGAGAAAAAAAAGTCATGGCATAACAAGTTAGTACATGCTTTGTGGACTGACAGGCTTACAACAAAGAAATCCATTGGCATGTCTCCATATCAGCTTGTCTATGGAATAGAAGCAGTGTTTCCCACCAGCCTTGGAATATCAGTGATCATACTTGTTCAAGAGATTCAAACAGAACAAGACAGTATGGTGAGGAGAATAAACCAGACAATTCATCTCCAGCAAACGAGGGAAGAGGTCTACAACAGAGCAGCGAAATTTCGGGAGAATATAAAGAAATTGTTTGACAAAAGAACCAAAGCTGTTGATTTCAAAATTGGAGATAAAGTTCTGAAGTGGGACTCAAGGAGAGAGGACAAAGGAAAGCACATCAAGTTTGACAGTTTGTAGCAAGGTCCATACATCATCCAGGCCACTGTGGGTCCAAATGCCTTCTTCCTACAAGAATTAGATGGTACAGAGCTGTTTGGGGGTCCTGTCAATGGCAGGATGCTCAAACACTACTTCTGTTGATTTACAATTTCTAGTTTCCATTACCATTGTACATACCATTGCAGTTTTTTATTTTCAAGAAAAAAGAGAAAATGTTCCAAAAAAAACAAAGGAAAAAGAGAGGTTCAGACATGCTTAAAACATGAACCTCTGATGTGCAAAAGATTGGCTCTAATAAGCTCAAAACCTGAGCCAAAGAAATTAAAACAACTGGTCCTAACATGCCCAAAATCTGGACCAACAAAGAATAAAGAAGAATCAGCTCTAACATGCCCAAAACCAGAGCTGAAATGAAGAAAAGAAGTGACTCTAACATGCTCAAAACTTGAGTCACAAAGAGAAGAAGGATAGTTCAAGCTTCAGATTTCAAGCCTTCACAGTTTTGTTTTCAATTTTCTGCAATTTTCTGTCCATGTGCAACTATCTTTATGCCTTGGATCCACAACAAACCAGACTGTCTAATCCTGGTTTGACTGTTTTTAAATTTCTGTTGTAGAATGTCGAGAAGAAATCTGTTGGACGGTTTAATCCCAGCAGATATTAGATTAGGTAGAGAAACATGTGAGACCAACAGTTTAATCTGGTCTCATGGAGTAATAAGGGTAGAAATAGAATAGGTTTATTTCCTTGTTTGTAAAAAATAAAAAGATGTAAAGGGTCTGCTAGCTCAAATGCACCCTAGAAGAAGAAAAAATGCTAGGATTGTAGTGTGGGTAGGTATTTTGATTGGGAAAGTTTTTGCTAAATTGATGTCTTCATTATTGTGGCAGCTGAAAATCAAAGAAGAAGGTGGCTCAAGCAGCAGGCATCTGGCCTACTCCAAAGATCATTTCTGAATTCTTGACTCCTTCAAGAAGAAGCCATCCCCATGTGGAGCCACTGTTAGCCCCCCTATAAATTTTTGACAAAGAAAAGTAGGGGGCTAAATTGTTTTTTAGCCTTCAAGGAATGCATCTCCCCTGAAGACACATCATCCTTGAAGTCTCCTATGCCTTTGCCTTTGATAAATTTCCCTCTGCTGACTCCCTTTATAAGGTATCATTGATTACATAAATTCTGCTCCAAAAGGCCTACATTAACCCTTATATCCCTGCAGAATGTCCCTTTTCACCTCTTTTTCATTTGTTAAAACCCCTTTTCTTTACCCAAAAATCACCCCCCTAATCCTTCTAAACCTCTCCAAAAATCCCCCCTAAGTCCTACACATACTCCTTGGTTGGTTGTTTAAAACCCCATTACCCCTATCGTTGCCCTTCATTGCCTTCAAATTTCACTAAAAATGGGCAACAAACCCACTTTTCAACTTACATTAGGCCTTAGCCCCTTTCCGCTAGCCCCTCAGCCTTTCTCGACGAGACCCGGGCGTTGAAACCAAGCGCTGGCCTGAAAGGCGCTTACCGCAGATGGATATCGGACGCAGTTTCAACCGTCGATCTTTATATATTGGACGACGATTGCGGCTCCCACATCGTCCATTGTTCACCCCGTTCATCGCCCCAATCGCGCCATCGTCGTGTATTTACCTGCGGATCCGACGGTTCGGAGTCTACCCGCCCCGGTGGTCCCCGCGTATTGTTCAAAAACTATCCAGTTTCTATCGCACCGCCTTCGGGCAGAGGGCGGTATTTTCCAATGGGCCAGCGATTCCACTCAGCATTCGACACGTGGCTCCGACACTATTTCAAAACCACTACCCCATCGCGAATTAACGTTCATCCGCAGATGCGTAGCGATATGCACATGCACTGTCCGATCTAGGGCAGTTGATCCAACGGTCATCGTTCCACAGAGCTATGCACGAGTTAACCCATGGCAGCCGTACCCTTGGCCCACAGTCCATCGCCCTCGGACGTGCTTTCCACCGTCGATCTCCGCCGAGATCAGATGGTCCAGATTTAATTGCCTCGCCATTGACCACCCCGCCATCGCCCCGTCCCGCCACGTCACCCCCATGTGTATCCACCGTAAATCCACCCATCCCATTGCATATATTTGTTCAAAAGTCGAGTTTGTTAAGGTTTTTCATTTAAATTTCCTCTGCGCTCCGCCAAACTTCACCAAGGCTTCCCTCCATCATTCCTCTGCATTGTTCCGCCATTTCACCAGCCGCACGACCATTTTCATCATCCGCACTGCATCCATTACCCCCATTCATGGATTTCATAACAAGTTTTCTGTTTTGCAGGGTTTTGAGGTGGTGAAAGCCACCATGATTTTCACCCGCTGTCACAGTGACAGAAAACACAGGAAAAGACTGTGTCCAGAGGCAGAAATCATGAAGAAAACCCGAGGAGGTCCTACTATAGGACTTGCATTAAAATACCAGGGTATTACTCTGTGAAAATGTCCCGGCACCATTAACACACAGATTTCACAGTCATAGATTTAAATTAAGCTGCAGAGAGCTTAAGGCACGCAAATGAAGATATATAAGCCTTATGTTTAGAGATTTAAAGGTAAAGAATCATATTGAAGACCCATGGATCACGCAGAAGGTACAGCACGAAGAAATCAGCATATTAGGGTTTCTACATCAGCAGAATGTTTGTTCCTAAAAAAGGACGGAGCACCCATGCAGCTTTTATTATACACCGTGTTCCTAAAGAAATTTCCACCTTGACAACAGTCCGAAGCTACTAGAGCATTTGTTTCATAATTATGGCAAACTTCTCAGTCATTCATTTATCTTTTGTTTATTCACCAATAGTACCACAGAGCACTGTAACCAAAGTACATCAGAGACATACCTGGAGTAAATGGAAACCTGATGAAGACCATTCTTTCACCCAAGAGCACTGCAGATTAATGCACAGAATATATATAGAATGGGCTTCGGCCTTCTTCCTCTTCTGAATTTTTAATGCTGCATTTAGTTTTTCACCTACCTTCTTTGCTCCACTGGATTTATAAATTCACAAAGAAACTCATTGTAAAGGTTGTTGATCAGTTATCAGAGAATTGCAAGTAGTTTCTTTGAGACACAGTCTCTGTGTAAAGTTGTAAGATAGGTTGAGGAAGATGTTTTCAGACTAAGTATTCAGCTATTGGCAATGTTGTACTTGACTGGTATTGCTATTTAATATGACAAGCACATTTCTTTGGATCTTGATCTAAAGCAGCAGTGATGTTTTCCTATCTCTGTGTTTATATTCATTTCATTTCGTTTCTACTGGCTTGCATCAGAATATTGGCATAGGATTTACCCTTGTTAGGTACCCTATGTTTCTGCTCTCCTTTCCATTGATGTTTTTCTTCTGAATGTGTTTTCTAAGAATTGATTTCAGTTAATTTAACCAGTGTAGTGGATGTTATTGCCTCCTCTCTGATGTATGAATTAAATGTATCTGTTCTTAGATGTTTCTTGTTAAGGATTTAGCTGGAAGATTTGGGAACACTAGGGATTAGAGTTAGCCCTGTCCACTAGGATCCTTGTGCGACCAGCTGGTCTTTAACTTTGTGCCCTGAATCTGTGTTGTCTCCTCCTCTCTTACCTTTCCATATCTCACTATCATCTTTAAGATCCAATTTTTTGGATGACTAGCCCAATTGAAAGCCTGCCTATTGATTAGCAAGAAAATCCTTTCCTGACTCCATTGCCCAATGGTTTGAATTCTCCTTGGAATACTTCACCTCTGCCCTATTCCTCTTTGCTCATCCTTGTCGTACATTGAACCCTCCTTTCCTGATAACCAACAACCAAACAAACATACAATAAAACAAACAAAACCCGCACATATAACTAGCCTAACATCTTAACATCAGGCTTCAAAGACATATACCTTTGACATATCATAGAGAGATCCCTCTCTGGACCCAGGAGGGCTAGATCCTGAAGTCTGAAAGTGGTTTGATGTTGTCTCATCTTTTGGTATTTCCAACCTTGCCAAAACATGGGAACTCCAACAATTTCAAAGGACTAAATGGCTATGAAGGACACAAAATCTAAAAAGAAAGTTGAATAATTTTTGAGGAAGTAGAGATAACTAATGAGTGGTGGTTGAACTTGATGTGAGAAAATGAAGAAGGCAATGAGGATTTGCAAAATTAGATTAACTAGGAAGAGAGTAGTGAAGTGAGAATGAGAGAGTTGGAGAATTTCAATGGGAAAGGTGAGTTGGTGAGCGGATGGTTGTGAAACAAAGGGTTGATGATAAAATATAGCTCAATAAATAGTGGTAGTCAATGCACCTCAATGAGGTCTCATGAACACACTGGAGTGAGGTTACGAGAGATATGTGATTACAAAGTAGCAGGTTGGATGCAATGTAGGATGAGATTGCGAATGAGAAATAATCAAATGAACTAATGGGAAACCATATCCTAAGGCCAACAGAGGATAAGAACCTAGTAGTGGGCATGGCACTAGACAATAGAAAAGTTGGCCTTATACCAATCCCGCCCCTTATGCTTCTTAAATACAAATAGGTAACACTATACTAGCATGTTAATAATGGTTCAAGTCCACCTCGTAGTCAGCTTACTTATGGAGGAACAATAAAAATTAGAGGAAGTAGTCTTAACAATAGTGAAAGTTTGAATATTAAGAGTAGCACACTTGGGATTTTTAGTTATTTAGAGCAAAAAAAGAAGAGTTTCATGAATTTTAGTACCTACGATGCTTTGAATTATAACCTAGGAGCATGTAAGAGAAATGATATTAGAGTGATGTACTATTTAAAAAATTTAGTCATATGTAAATGCTTTGGAAAAAAAACATAATGATCCACATACCTTGATATAAAAAAAACCTTGAAAATGTCACTTTTAAAATCTCTTATGTAGTTACCTCATGTCATTCTGGTAGATATCACAATTACTTATGTAAGTAATCGTGCGATCATATTTTTCATTCTCTTTACGGAACTTTTTCTAGACATGCACCCCATCAAGCATAAATCATCCTAACATATACATTTGAAGTAATATAAATCATCCTATGACTATCCTCGAAATAATTCTCACCCATAGCCTTGGTGATGGTGTAAGGCTCGTATCAAAATGGTATGAGATTCTTCTACGATTTTGTCAATTACTCTTTATGCAAGTCCAACCATAACTCATCATCAACCTGAAACTTATGTGGATCCGAATGGATTGTGTATCTACTTGTACTTGGATTTCGCAACTTTCTATAATATATCATGAACTCGTTATTGAATTTGTTAGATACATTCCTCAAAATTGGTTTCGTTTCTTACCTCGTTCCAAGTTTGGGAGGTATCATCATGTGTTATTCCATGAATATAGTTACATCAATTTGCGTCAATTTTTTGGGACCCCAAGAACACCTGAAAAGGCTTGTGGGCAATATAAATATGAAGAGCTATGTCAATTTTTTGTTGAAAATATGGAAGGCTTTCAACATGTGTCTCTGGATCCTCACAATTATATACTCTAAGGACATCTACAATAATCATATCGGGTACTTTTTATTTATCAATCCAAGGATGGAAGGAAGTGGATTTGGTCAAGCTTGATGTCTATCATGGACTAGAGGTTAAACCAAAAAATACTAAGGAACCTACTATCCCTATCAAGAAATATGTTCTTTGGAAACCCAAAATGAACCAAAATATGCTCGAAGAAGAGCTTATGAGTGGATTTTGTTTCAACAGTCTTCTTATAGGGTGTCGAAATTCCCGTCCAAAGGAAGTGATCAACAACAAAAACACATTCGTTACCATACTTGGTTGAGGGAAAAAATTATATAGAGTAGGAAAATGCCTACTGTTGAAAAATGCAGCAAGAAAATCTCAATTTTACTTTGCCTTGGTCAAATTGAGAAAAATCGAATTTCCACATCAACAGACAACTTGGAGGCAATTAACTGGGGTGACATGAATCTTGTCACTAATTTATCTTAGTAAATTCGAGTTGGAGGAGTTGGAGTTTAGTTAAGCATGCATGATTGCTAATTTGTAGCAATCAAGGTCAGTTATTTCAAGTTGCTTTCAGTTAAACTAGTTCTAAATTTTGGAGGAACTAGTGGAAGATCAGTTGTGTAGTGGGACTTCAATCTAACTCAGTGATCATCTAGTTAACTGATCAATCAACCCAAAATATCTAGTGCATGCAGAGAATTCATTTTATGTTAAGAAAGGTATGGATTGTATTGGTTACATCTTGGCGCTAAAAAAGATGGTCTTATGGGTGCATTTATTATATGGTGAGCAACATATTATATGTGTTGTGTGTGGAAATAGTTTTGTTTCTTACACTTCTTAGTAGGTTGAACTATGTTTGGTTGTTCTTAGGTGTTGTAACAATGTATTTAGACACCACCTCTATTTTAGAATACAAGTTTTCTAATATACAAACTCCATCGATTCTCCAACATGGTATTAAAGATAATGGTTTGAGATGTAGCATGTTGCCTACAAGTCTTATGCAAGTTGTAGATGCTCCTAAGAAGTCATATTTGTTTAGTGGATTGGTTCTAGGTTTCTAATTTCAAACTAAATCTAGGATCAAATCATTGGGTCAACATTATGATTTTTAGGATAGATCTTATAAATTTTAATGGGCACAATTATGGAATTTGGGCACAACTACATGGGAACATTGTTGAAGAGTCAAGAGTCATAGGAATTTAAAAAAATCGTGGTTATTATCCAAGGGATAACTAATAAAAATTCATCAACGGGAAGAAGGATGAGGCTTCAAGAGTCATAACAACCTCCATCTCAAGGTGGATTCAATTTCATATAATCCATATCAACTACTCATATAATCCATACTCTTTAGTATATCAAAGAGCTATAAATTGATGCTCGTTTTCCCCGAAGACCCTACAAACCCTATATTATCCTTCCAAACCTTAGCCTCTATAATAAAAGCAACAAATCTCCTACATAATTTACAATGTCATGAATTTGAGAATTCCACCAATTCAGTGACACCCCAAACAATTTTTAAGAAAAAGAAATGCCTTGCTCAAAAGACTCCATTTGTGGAATTGATCACCATAAGTGCACATCAATGATTTTGGAATTGCACAGTTAATCAATCCATAGCTTTGAGGCAGCATGCTTTCAACCATGCTGAGAGGCTCCATAGGTTACATGGCACTTGGTAATGCAGGCATCTTTATTATTTGATAGTACATTTTTCAGAGAATTTATTGGAAGGAAAAATCCCTCCTGAGATTGGATTAATGAAAAACCTTTCGGTATTGTCTCTCTTAGCTAACTACCTCACAGGAAATGTTCCAGCTTCATTTGGAAATCTGAGTAGCTGATTGTATATTAACTTGGGCCACAATAGTTTAATTGGTACAATACATGCAATTTGGAAGGTAATTATCAGAGTTTGCACTTGTTCTCATTGGAATATAAATTCTAAAATACAATTTTAAGGCTCCAAATTAAGGATTTCATAATTGAGTGCCAATGCATGTTGATGGTAAGAGAGTTCCAATGCATGTTGAGGAGTGTTAAGGAGTACTAGGACAACACAAGGGAGAACTAGGTAAAAATACATGGAAGTGAATGAATATGAGGGTGTGTCAAGGAGTGGTAATGAGTGATAGTTGTCATGCCATGGAGGGAGTGAGAAGGTATTCGAAGCATTCACACACCTTATTTACCACTCAATTCTTACCATTCTCACACCATAACAAAAAATATAAAAATTCCATTCTTAAAATCTATTGTGTAGTTTCCTAATGTCATTCAAGTAGAATCTCTCAATTACTTATGTCAATAATGGTGAGATCATTTTTTATTCTCTTAAAGGAACTCTTTCTAGACATGCACCCCATCAAAATAAATCATCGAGTCAAAAAGAATGGAAATGAATGAATAAGAGGGTGTGTTGGGGGTGTCAACAAGTGTCGGGCATGGCAATGGGGGAGTGAAGGAATACTAGAGAATGCTATGGCATTTCAAGAAGTGTCATGGTGTGCTAATATGTGCCAGATAGTGCCAAGGCATTCCAAGCATGCCAAGACATGCCATGTGTTAAGGAGGGAGTGTTAACAAGTTCTAGGTGTTCTAAGGAGGAAGTTACAAGGTATGTTCGGCAATTCCAAGGAATGATAGAGTGCTAGAAAGGCATGCCAAGTTGTGCCAAGTTCTAGGGTGTGCCAATGTGTGCAAGGAGTGTTATGGAGTGCTAGAGAAACTCAAGGTATCACTATGTCATAATGCAAGGAAATGAATGAATAATAGTGTGTAACAAGGAGTTTCAACGATTTCTGTGTGTGATAAGGAGGAGTGAAAAGGAATTATTGTCAGTAATAAGGAATGATAGAGTGCTAGGGTGGGATGCAGCCAAGATGTGCCAACACGTGCAAGGAAGTGTTAACTAGGAGTGCCAAGGAAACACAAGGGAACAGTACGTCAAAATGCATGGAAATGAACAAATAAGAGTCTGTGATTGGAAGTGTTAGTGACTTCCAGGTGTGCTAAGGAGGGATTGACAACATATGCTAGGCATTTTTAAGGCATGCTATAGGTTAGGGCGACATTAAAATATGTCCTAGGTGTTAGGGTGTACCAACACGTGCCAAGGAGTGTTAAGGAATGATATGGAAACACAAGGGATAACTTGGTAAAAATGCATTAAAACGAATGAATATGAGTTTGTGATTAGGATTTTCAATGAGCTTTAGGTGTGCTAAGGAGAGAGTGAAAAGGTATGCTAGGTAGTGCCAATGAATTCTAGAGTGCTAGGGTGGAATGCTAAGATGTGCCAGGTGTTAGGGTGTGCCAACACATGCTAGGGAGTGTCAGGTAAACACAAGGAAGCACTAGATCAAAATGCATGGAAATGAACGAATAAGAGTGTGTGATATGGAGTGTTAATGAGTTCTAGGTGTGTTAAGGAGGGAGTGACAAGGTTATATGCTAGGAAATTCCAAGGTATGTTTAACTACCAAGGTGTGTCAGGAAGTGTTACGGTGTGTTAGGCAGTGTAAAATCATGTCAAGGGATGTAGGGGATGCTAACAAATGCCACATAATTCCAAGGCATTTAAGACATGTTAGGTGTTATGGCATGTCAAGATGTAAACTATGTTTCTTAGTTGTTTTACGACCATATTTGTATGTGACGAGCCTTGTCTTGGTAACTTGTTAAGTGGGATCAATTGAGATTGGACATGAGTAGTCTAATATGAGTTACATATAGTTCTTAGGTGAACAAGGCATATGTTGAATTTCCACGACACATGAGAATTTGGGTTTGATCTTAGAATATTTGATGCAAACACATTCAAGTGCCACAACACATCAACTTTCACAATGAAATATACACACATCAGGGAATTAATTAGTGCACATGAAAATTTTCAAATTTTTCAAACCTTTCTTCGTTAAATTACAAAATTTAATAGTATAGGCTAGAGCTCTCGTACCATGGATGATGGCCCTTTACAATCACACTGATACAAGGAATAAAAATAGGGCTTGGTATTAGTCCTTTGGAAAATAATATACCTTGAACAAGACAACACTTGACTCATTTTTTTATGGTGGACACACATAGCCCTGTCAATCCACATGTCTTTAACACATCTGGCAAGTCCTCTTTCCTCCCATTATGAAACTCCTCAATATACCTCTATCAATGAACTAAACTCCTTTATGTTACTGAACTCGGCTCAAAAAAATTTCCCCTCTATCTACCTTTTTTTTCCTTTAAGGTCTGCAACACTTAAATTTTTTGATTAGTTGTTCAAAAATATATTGTGAACAACTCTTTGGTCTACCCACTTTTGCAATACTGTTGCTCCAAGATGAAAAGTCTAGGGATATGGAGGTTTCCCTTCTTCTCAATGATGCAATACTCTACAATACAGTGAACTAGGGCTATTTGTCTAGCCCAATTGACTGCTACTTTAGTCCTTCAAATTCTACATATCCTTAAGCCCAATACACTTACCCTTATACCAGTCTTGTTTTCCTTCACAAGTACAGGACATAGAGCTCTTATTTGACAGTCACCTAACAACCCTCCAATTGTACTTGTATTTCCATCAATTTTCCCAACCACAGTAAATTTTTTTACTAACCTACTACCCATAACACTACCCTCATCTAGGGCTCTTCAAATATTCCATCTAATAGTGATTTGAGTCCTCTAAAAATCATTATTCTTGTGTACCAATTTTTTGTTGTACAATCTACGAAAAAATATGAACTACTCATCTTATCATCCTTCTAACAATTTGTAGATGACTGAACTAGGGTCACAAATCATCCATTAACAGTCCATTGACTAACTGTTTATAGGCTTCTTCAGATCTCTATCCAAAAATATATGGATAGTCCAACAAAATCAACTCCTCTTCATGTCAATCCATTCCTCATGTGGCACATTTATTCTACTCCATATTCTACTCAAGTTCCACCTTCCTTTGGATTTTCTATCTCTACACATACTTCTGCAGACCATCTTCCAAATTTGTGTTATATATTGCAAAGATAAACCTCTCTCTAAGGGTCACAACCCCTCTTCTTCTATGCAGATTTGTCACAATATTAATGACATACCTTATGGATTGAACATGCTAGGAAACCTCCCTAAATAGGGAATTATACTTCTATTATAATTGATTTAGAACAAACCATATCCAACCATAGCAAAAAATAAAACTCTTTCCTCCATAAGAGACTTGGCCTAGATCATATGGATCCATAGATTCTGGTCATTTCTTTGACTAAATCTTGACATGAACTTTAGATCTCTACGACCCTAAAACTACAGTTACTTCAGTCAATATTACACCTGTGACTACTTCTATTTTGGCCCTAAATTCTAGTGCAAACCCTCCTCCATTTGTGTTGGTATTTATCACATACATCGCAACCTAGTAACCAGCACAAGGTAGGGTCTCAACCCTCTCTACTATTTCAAATTTTGATGCGATATTCACAGAGAAACACCACTAAAATCACATGCCCAAATTCTCATGAGTCACCTCTCTTGAGCTTTATCTACCCTAAGAGAACCAACAATATGCCATCCTACTTCCTATCTAGAACCCATTAAGGTATGTGACATTCTTGTGAACCCTCACATGATGATCTTACTCTTGGTGGATGATCATGGCCTCCCTTTAGAAATGCTTACTCAGACCTCTAACTAGACCTACTTTAGGACTACATCTCTCCTAGCATCCTTGATAAAATTATCTCCTTCTCACTTGATGTTCTTGCCTTCATACTAAGGCCTCCTTAGATATATTTTCCTATCTAAGCCTCTTAAGAATGCTCTAGAACTTACGAATTTTATCTACTTAGACCTTACGAAATAATATTTTTCTGTTTAAATTTAATTTATATTTTAACCTCATCTCAGGTCCAAAGCCCCTTTTCTTGGGTTATTTTCCCATAGAACATTTTGTGGTCAAAATCACACAAACCCATCTCACTAGGCTTGTGGAGTACCTCCCAAGCTACACAATTTAACAACATAGTCTAGTTGTAGTAATTGTAACTTGGTCAAGCTCCTATAGTCAAGCGAGGGCTTGGTTGGGTTCCCAAGTTGAAAATTAAGTAAGGGTAGTTGTGAGGGCATGATAACTAGGAAGGGTTAGGGAATGCCAAGGAATTAAAAGCTGTGCTAACACATGATAGATGATGTTAATGTATGTTGAGGCGTGTTAAGGAGTGTCGATTTATCACAAGGGAGAACGAGGTCAAAATGCATGGAAATGAACAAATAAGAGTGTGTTCTATGGATTCTCAGTGAATTCAAGTGTTCCAAGGATGAAGTGTTTTAGAAAAACTTCATAATATTATTTGTAAGAGGCTAGCTTACGATTGTAATAAGGGGCTCGACAAAGCAATTTTAAAAAATGGGAGACTTTGTGTTGGGCACAACACTATTTTACCTTTATCTATTATTTTTATATGACATGTGGCACACTTTGGTCGAATTCTCATGTTTTAAACTATTTTAGACAATTCAATATTGTACATTGTTATGTATAAGTTTTGGGGAACTCGACTTGTGCCAACCTATATCTTGTGTGTCTTGTGTATCCTATGGTTCTTGCAAACTCTCAGTTAATGCTCTACTATTTATATGAACTAGACATACATGTGAAATGTTTCCTATGTAAGCTATGCTTCTTAGTTGTTTTATGGCCATGGCTAGATGTGATCCTTGTCTTGGTAAGTTCTTAACTGGGAAAAGTTCAGCTTGGACATGAATGGCCTAGGATGGGGTATATGAAGTTCTTAGGTGAAGAAGGCACAATCTACTTGTAGTAGGTGAAACTGATCAAGTTATTATGGATGAAGCAGACCAATGTCACATGAACTATAGTAGCTAAGGACTTAAGGGAATGCTAATATGTGCCAGATAGTTCGAAGGAATGTAAAATATGCTAAGATGTGTCATGTGCTAAGGCATGCAAATATCTGCAATGGTGTGACAATACATGCCAGGGGCTATGAAGGAAATAAAAAGGAGAAAGAAGTTAAAATACAAGGAAATGAACACATCATAGGGTTAATAAGTCATCAATTTACAATTTCCAAGAGGGGCATGCTATGCACACCAACACTAGGTGGAAATGAGTGTCAAGTGCCAAGTGTTAGTGCATTATAAGTGTCAAATCATCCTCTGTTACTTCTCTTCTACTTTTCAATAATTTATCTCAAATAACTTTAATATTAAACCATGCCAAAGTATATTGAGGCATCTTAATGAATTCTATACATGATAATGATCATGGCCTCTTTAGCACTACATGTCTCTTCGCCCCCTTGATCAAATGAGTTCCTTCATGTTATTTCCTTCATCCTAAGGACTCCTTAAATAGTTTTTCCTAGACCTCTTAGGAACCCTCTAGAACTTACAGGTTTTATCCACTTAGACCTTAGGAAATATTAATTTTCCTTTTTAATTTTCTTTTAGATTTTAAACCCCGTCTTGGGTCCAAAATTCCTTTGCTTTGCTTCTATTCCTATTAGCCATCAGTAAATTTTTGTCATAGCAAATGATGGCTAAAACAGGTCTTTAGTCTTCAAGAAACAAATATCATGCCAAATTTGTGACTTCTTGAAGCCTGTTGTTCCTTAAACTACTATTCCTTAAAGTGTTGTTCCTTAAAAAGTGTTGTTCCTAAGCCTGATGTTCCCTTCAAAATACTGTTGTTCCCTTAAAATAAATCCACCAAGAAACCATGTTGATATTCAAAAAGACTATTTTTTAGGTCATTTACCATCATTTACTAAGACTATTTCACTCATTTTCCCCTTTTTCCATCCATCATTTTCCCCTGAAAAATCCCCTTTATTCCTTCTAATTTTCCCTTCATTATCCTAAGAAACCTTCAAAAATGCCTTGTAAAAACTCATAAAATCCTTTTTATGGTTTAAAAACCCCCATTTTGCCTATCGGAACCTTAAAAACACATAAAACCCCTCTTATTCCACTTTTTTTATATTTAAACAGGATTTAAGCCCCCTAGGGGTTAAAAACTTGGCCTCTCTCTGCCATATGACCATGCCCTAGCGACCAGGCGCTACCACTCATCGCATCAGGAAAATTCCTATCGCATCGCAACATTTTATATCGCATCGGCATTTCTTTGTTTTCCTCTCCCACGTATTTTGTTCCCCTCCGATGTGACCTCCCGATACGATAAGCCCCTTCTTCCTTGGCCCCTGATCACATACTCCTCCATGTGACCGTGCCCCAGCCCTTAGCCCCATCGTCATCGCATCATCGGAGTTCCCTTTTCTCCTTCCCCCTTACCTTGTTTTATATTGATCCCCGATGCGATTAGACCTCTTTACCCCGCCTCTAGTCTCATACTCCTCCACCGGACCCTTTCTTTCCTCATCCATTAAGCTCCTTCCCTTATTTCTTTTACTCCACATGCCCCTTGTAAAAAGGCTCCTTCCCTTTGTATTTATCCATAAACCAGTTTATTTCATGTTACATTGGAGACTAAGGTTTTCCCGACCATTCAAACCTTCCATTACACGACAAGGTATGCCCACGTCATCATTCTGATCCCACCCCCAACTATGAAGCCATCCCCCAATCATTTCTTGACACCTGGCTTCCACTATTTTTCTCCGCCATGCACCTCTCTCCATCACGCTCCTCCTTCACCGTTGGATCTACACCCCTAGATCCAACGGTCTACCTTGCATTTCGCGTAGATTTCGACGTTGGGGTTTAAACAACAAAAGTCATGCGAGACTGCTTCTTTTTCAAAATCCACGCGGCGCATTTTGGTTGGATCTCGTTCCCTTCGAGCTAAACCACTTACCATCAATTATGAACGTAAAAACCATTCGCGGTTTTCGCAAAACTTCCAATCCCTAATTTCATTTCAAATACAATTTTTGAACCAGTTTTAGCGTGTTTTCTCCACAGAACCTCCTCCGCCTGCATTTCACTTCTCTGCATATGCTCCTCCACTTCCGCCAGCCTCCATAGCAGTATTTTCCTTCCCCGCAGGTTTTAATAACATGTTTTGTCGATTTTTTGCAGGTTTTATGATAGTTTTTGAGACACAAAGCCATCCCACAGTCCAAAAAGGGACAAAATCTAAGGGTGACGATCATCAGAGCCTGATCAAAAGTAAAAGGGACAAAAAGGGGGACAAATCTCATGTTTTAAATCAGTGTTTCATGAAGCACTGGTTTCACAATTAAAACCCTCCAGCACAGGTCATCTGTGAACAAATAAAAATGAAGAATCAGAAAAGAGTATCAGGAAATAAACATAAAGGATTAAAGTGAAGTTGAAGATTAAAAGCTTAATCCTACAGTTTAAAAGGTAAAAACTCAGTTTAAAGGGTTAAAGACATAAATATGGGAAATTAAGGAGCTTAACACAACAATGAAGACCAAAAGCCAAAGAAAAAGGGGATATTTAACAGTGGATACAGTCAGCAGAAGAGGTTAAAGGCCCAAAAACAATATCAAGGCCTGAATCAGTTAAAAATTCAGTAAAAGAAAAAATGAAGACCGAAGAAGGATAAAGAAGGCATGATCAGCCCTAAAGCACAAAATCAAGGTTAAAGAAGAGTATTAAAATGATAAGGCAGACAGATCAGCAAAAGAAAGGCTTTAAATTCCAAATATCATAAGCCTTTACTTCCCTGGAGACCAGAAATTCCACCTACAGGCCTATTTCCTCAAAAGAATACAAATTAATTGCACAGTCAGAGATATTTGTCAAATACAGCTCAGAATTAATTGCCAGCCTACCAAGAGCTCCCAAAGTCAACAAAGGTGACTAAAGTTAATGAAATTTAATGTAATAATCAATTAACTGAGTTAAAACATCAGATAACTTCTCCCTTTGGCCTCGCAAAGGTCGAGAATCACTTACTCTTCATTAATTGAACAAATGAACCCTTCTTACACTCCACCTCCTCATTCTTCCATAAATACTTCTCAAGAAGATAGTATTATTGTTGGTTGCATACTTATTGAATGTAAATAGCTTTGAGGCAGTTGAAGCTCTATTTTTTAATAGAAGAAAGATAGGTTGAGATCAGAAGTTTGAAGTTGTAAAGACCCACTAGACTTGAATATTGTAACTAGTTTGAACATCAAATACACAAGATGATTTATGGGATCCTGGTCTATTTCAATACTGATTTTTTTCTTATTGTAAATTGTGTTTTTCTCATGTTTTCCATATTATCCACTTTCTCTGATAAAGAACAACAAATATAGATTAGGATTTACTGCAAAGTACCCTATTTCTCACTGATAAATCTTTATCTTTATGTTTTTTGCTAATTGTTGCTTTGAATATGATTCAATAGAGTATAGCCAGTGAATGTGTGGTGAGCCCATGTTTCCTAAGCACAACTTGAGATATTGTCTTTGAAATTTCTTCAAAAGTCTGCTAAGTAAATTTGAATTAGGGAAGTCTATGGTTAGCCCTATCCTCTAGTTTATTTCCAACAGTAGCTTTGAAAAGTTCCCTAAGAGTATGCTGAAATCAGGATAGGTTCGAAGTCCTTACATGATATTAAGCTACCCTTTGTTCTCTTACATGTTTTCTATTTTCTGAAGGTAATTTGTTAAATTACTGGATTGTTGTCTATAAAGTGTGCTTTATTAAAAAATTTCCCAAAGAAGTCTATGGTATGCCATGTCCTTTGGCTTGCTTCAAACAATTACTTTAAAAGGCTTTTCTTGTTTGGTGAAGTTAATAGATTCTTAAATGGTTATTAGCTTTTCTTATTTCATAACACTTTGATGTTCCACACTATAAATCAACTTAAAGAGATCTGTTGACATAGATGACTTGCCCCATAGACCACTCTTGAAACTTGTTGTGCAATTAAATCCTTTATGACTCCATAGCCCAATGGATTGACACTATTTCTTACCTATATTATCAGCTGAAAAATTTTATACCTACTCACAACCTTTACCCCTCAAAATACTTCCTTCATTTTAATGATATTCATTCCAACCAAAACAAACAAAAACCCTTGTGCTTTATAACTAGCGTAATATCATATCATAAGCCTTAAAGATCATATCTTTGAAAACACTTATATAGAGAGATCCCTCTCTGAATCTAGGATGGCTAGATCCTTAGATTCCAAAGTGGTTTTGATGTAGGCTCTACAACGTTTGTACTTTCCAATCTTGCAAACTACAGAGACCTAACAGAGTGGAGACCATACTAGGGATTTCTGAGTAAATTACATCTTATACATCATTAAGACCTCACAAGACCCAAAACATTTCAGATTGGTATTTAAATCAATCAATGGTGGTGGAAAATAAAACATTTTACCTTCAAAAGAGCTAAAAATTTCCACCTGGTGACTCCACTGGCCTCTAATAGGCCTATTACTCCTCCAGTCTTTGTAGACTCCTTTGGGAATTCATTGAGCAAACCCAATCATACTATTTGTGGATAGCAAGATTCAATATTCCACCTAGAAACTCCACAACTCCCAAAAGACCAAATGACTCCACTGGTAGAAGACTCTGAACTGGTTGACCAAATACAGTGACCTCTTTGTACAAACATGGATCCAAGTATAGACCCAGAAGCAAAACTACTGGTCATGATGGAAAAAATGATGTACATGCTTGGAAATAGAATGGATAAGTATGAGGCTAATTTAAATATTGGTGATCCAGAGCAGCCTATGCCTTTCCCTGAGCAAACACAAGCTCAACCACTACAAGACCTAGATGATGAGAAAGACATGTGTGATGAGAAATATTATAGAGAAAACAATGAATAAAGTTGTCAAGAAAGTCTTGACATCATACCTCTATCTTGTATATCACTTTTAAGGGAACTTCATGACCAAAATGTAAATAAAAATATTAAGCAGTGCTTTGATGAAACAAGTAGCCATTTAGAAAACACAGAACCTGAAATAGAGGAAAAACCAACCATATGGGGACTCTCCCTCTATGTTATAACTCATTTCAGGTTTTAAGAGGAGAATGGCATCCTGATAATGTATAAGAAACAACTCATGAAACTTGTATTCAAATTTATCGTCATAACAATCATGAGGAGTTGTTTAAAACAGAAGCAGATCAGGAAATAGTAGAAAATCGTCGAGGTTTCCCTTCAAGCACAAGTCTTGATTCACTAGAAGAGGCTCAAGAAGACATCCAGCCTAAAAACCAGTTAACACAAGAGAAGGAAGTTTGTTTAACTTCTGTCTATGCGGAAAGGGAAATCTCTCCTTTGAAAGAAGAAGAAATAGATCAAATACTAAACAAGAAGCTACCCTCCAAACCTTCATTTGAACAAGACAATCATCAACATAGTACCTATTCCATATAACAACCCAATGGCACTCAATACAAAGAGTATAGTGAGGAAATTAATGATAAATCTAGAACTAGTCCTCTTTGGAGTGTGAGCTTTGATGGGTCATGCATTAAAACTAGTGCGGGTGCAGGAATATGGCTTTACAATACAGAAAAAAATCATTCTGAAGACCATTCATATAAATTGAATTTTCAATGCACAGGTAACATAGTAGGGTATGAGGCACTTCTTTTAGGGCTGCACTTATTGAAGACATTAGGAGCCTAGAGAATAACAGTTCATGGGAATTCCGAATTGGTAATTAGGAAAGTGAATGAGGGATACATGGTTAAACATCCCAGACTTAGAGCCTATAGGGATGATGCCATGGACTTGTTAAAAAAATTTGAAGAATTCCAACTTACCCTTGTTCCTAAAGACCAAAATATTTTTTCCAATGGATTAGCCCTTGTTGCTAGTACATTTCTGAGACCTTGTGAAAGCAAACAATACACAATTCAAGAAAAATTCAAACCAGCTGTCCCAAACAATGAAAATTACTGGCAAGTATTTTGGGAAGAAAAACAAATAGAAGACTATCCTGCTGATTCCATATCATCTTTTCAAGATAAACCTTCTCCCATTACTGATATCAATCTGTCATCCAAAGAACCTGAATTTACATCAAAAGTAAGCATATATTTAGAGAAAGAAGAAATTTCACTGCTTGTTGATTTGCAGGTGAAGGATGATGATGCTTCCAAGGAACATACTGAAGATGTTGTCCCCAAAGTTGATGTCTCAGAGGCATGTAATCTATCAATCATAGAAGGCCAAAAAGAAGAGAGTTCTCATATTTTCTTTGTTGATCCTATGGAAGAGTGTGTGGAGGTCCCAATTGGCTCAAATTCTCAAGAATGGATCCTTCGCAAGAGCCAAAGACATAAAACATTGTCACCTCTTGTGATAGCCTTGATTTTAAAGATCAATATTCAATATGTACTATGGTTACTCCTTACAATCAGCCAGATTTCCTATTCCTTTTTTTCACTGCTCAACTGGCTACATTGACACTATTGTACCATATAAAACAGTAGAGATTTCCAAGTTAGATTAGGTTAGATAGAAAATAAATAAACCTCATCATGTGAGCATTTAGTTTGTTTACTGCTTTTGAATTTGAAAAAAGATAAAATACAAAAACAATAGAAAAGAGAAAAGAGGGCGAACATAAAAGAAGAAAGGTACAGCTCCATACCAAAAAGAAATGAAAAATATAAAAGTGTGCAAGCTTAAATTCCACTACCAAAAACAACACTTATCTTTTATTCATACAGCCTAATCATGACTAAGATAGATTTCAATTTTCTGTTGATAGGTTAGTGAAGAAGATTTTCCAAACTGTTTAATCTTGGCTTATCAGTAGAATAGATTAGGATAGAAAAACAGTGGTTCAAACAAGCTTAAATCATGAACCTATAAGTTTGATGAAAAATTGGTTCTAATATGCTCAAAATATGAACCAAGAGAAGAAAAATAGCTCTAAAAAGATTAAAATCGGAGCTGAAGAAAGAATGAAGGATGTCTTTTATTTTTCAGATCTTAAGCCCTCACATTTTTGTTTTTAATTTTCTGCAAGTAAATTCTATGTGCAGCTTGTACTTACAACCATAGACACCATGGAAAATCAGACAGTCTAATCCTGATTTGACCGTTTTTAAATTTTTGTTTTAGAAAATAGAGAATAAAATCTGCCAGGCAGTTTAATCCTCGCAGATAGTAGCTTAGGTAGAAAATTAATGAGCTCAACTGCTTAATCTGAACTCATGGAAGAAATAAGGATAGATTTAGATTATCTTTTTTCTTTCAATAAAACAATAAAATTTTGATGACAAAAGGTTTGCAAGTCCAAGTGCACTTTATGAAGAAAAAATGTTAGGAAAAGTAGGCTGTGTAGGTAGAATGTTTGGGAGAAATTTGTTTGTTGATATAAAAAACTGATCATCTTTTCTAAAGCAGCATGATCAGAGAAGAGGGGTTTTCATTGGATAAAGGAACAGGTCTGCATTCCAGAGATAAATTGCTGAAGTTCTTGACACCTCCAAGGAGCTGCCATCCCCAAGTGGAGCCACTGTTAGCCATCAGTAAATTTTTGTCATAGAAAATGATGGCTAAAACAGTTCTTAAGTCTTCAAGAAAAAAATATCATGCCAAATTTGTCAGTTCTTGAAGCCTGCTGTTCCTTAAAGTGTTGCTCCTTAAACTATTGTTCCTTAAAAATTGTTATTCCTAAGCCTGTTGTTCCCTTCAAAATATTGTTGTTCCCTTAAAAGAAATCCACCAAGAAACTATGCTGATATTCAAAAAACTATTTTTTAGGTCATTTACCATCATTTACTAAGCCTATTTCATTCATTTTCCCCTTTTTCCATCCTTCATTTTCCCCTGAAAAATCCCCTTTTCTCCTTCTAATTTTCCCTTCATTATCCTAAGAAACCTTCAAAAATGCCTTGTAAAAACTCATAAAATCCTTTTTATGGTTTAAAAACCACCATTTTGCCTATCGAAACCTTAAAAACACATAAAACCCCTCTTATTCCACTTTTTTTATATTTAAACAGGCTTTAAGCCCCCTAGGTATTAGTAAATAGTATCAGGAAATAAACATAAAGGATTAAAGCGAAGTTGAATATTAAAAGATTAATCCTACAGTTTAAAAGGTAAAAACGCAATTTAAAGGGTTAAAGACATAAATATGGGAGATTAAGGAGCTTAATGTGACAATGAATACCGAAAGCCAAAGAAAAAGAGGATATTTAACAGTGGATACAGTTAGCAGAAGAGGTTAAAGGCCCAAAAACAATATCAAGGCCTGAATCAGTTAAAAAGTCAGCAAAAGAATAAATGAAGACCGAAGAAGGATAAAGAAGGCATGATCATCCCTAAAGCATAAAATCAGGGTTAAATCAGGGTTTTAAAGTGATAAGGCAGACAGATCAACAGAAGAAAGGCTTTAAATGCCAAATATCAGAAGCCTTTACTTCCCTGGAGACCAAAAATGCCACCTACAGGCCTATTTCCTCAAAAGAATACAAATTAATTGCACAACCAGAGATATTTGTCAAATAAAGCTCAAAATTAATTGCCAGCCTACCAAGAGCCCCCAAAGTCAACAAAGGTGACTAAAGTTAATGAAATTTAATGTAATAATCAATTAACCGAGTTAAAACATCAAATAATTTCTCCCTTTGGCCTCCCAAAGGTCAAGAAGCACTTACTCTTCATTAATTGAACAAATGAACCCTTATTACACTCCACATCCTAATTCTTCTATAAATACTTCTCAAGAAGACAGTATTATTGTTGGTTGCATACTTATTGAATGTAAATAGCTTTGAGGCAGTTGAAGCTCTGTTTTGTAATAGAAGAAAGATAGCCTGAGATGAGAAGTTTGAAGCTGTAAAGACCCACTGGACTTGAAGATTGTAATTGGTTTGAACATCAAATACACAAGCTGATTTATGGGATCCTAGTCTATGTCAATGGTGATGTTTTTCTTACTGTAAATTGTGTTTTTCTCATGTTTTCCATACTATCCACTTCTCTGATAAAGAGCAACAAATATAGATTAGGATTTACTGCAAAGTACCCTATTTCTCACTGATAAATCTTTATCTTTATGTTTTCTGCTAATTGTTGCTTTGAAGATGATTCAATAGAGTATAGCCAGTGAACTGTGTGGTGATCCCATGTTTCCTGAGCACAACTTGAGATATTGTCTTTGAAAGTTCTTCAAAAGTCTGCTAAGTAAATTTGAATTAGGGAAGTCTATGGTTAGCCTTGTCCTCTAGTTTATTTCCAACAGTAGCTTTGAAAAGTTCCCTAAGAGTATGTTGAAAGCAGAATAGGTTTGAAGTCCTTACCTGATCTTAAGCTACCCTTTGTTCTCTTACATATTTTCTATTTTCTGAAGGTAATTTGTTAAATTACTGGATTGTTGTCTATAAAGTGTGCTTTATTAAAAGTTTTCCCAAATAAGTTTATGGTATGCCCTGTCCTTTGGCTTGCTTCAAACAGTTACTTTAAAAGGCTTTTCTTGTTTGGTGAAGTTAATAGATTCTTAAATGGTTATTAACTTTGCTTCTTTCATAACACTTTGATGTTCCACACCATAAATCAACTTAAAGAGATCTGTTGACATAGATGACTTGCCCCATAGACCACTCTTGAAACTTGTTGTGCAATTAAATCCTTTATGACTCCATAGCCCAATGGATTGTCACTGTTTCTTACCTATCTTATCAGCTAAAACATTTTCTACCTACTCACAAACTTTACCCCTAAAAAGACTTCCTTCATTTTAATGATATTCATTCCAACCAAAACAAACAAAAACCCTTGTGCTTTATAACTAGCCTAATATCATATCATAAGCCTTAAAGATCATATCTTTGAAAAAACTTATATAGAGAGATCCCTCTCTAAATCTAGGATGGCTATATCCTCAAATTCCAAAGTGTTTTTTATGTAGGCTTTGCAGTGTTTGTACTTTCCAATCTTGCAAACTACGGAGACCTAACAATTCCCACAAAGCATTTTGTGACCAAACTCACACAATTCCATCTCACTAGGCTTGTGGAGTACGTCCCAAGCTACACAATTCAACAATATAGTCAAGTTGTAGTAACTATAACTTGGGCAAGCTCTTGTAGTCAAGCGAGGGCTTGGTTGGGTTCCCAAGTTGAAAATTAAGTAAGGGTAGTTATGAGGACATGATAGCTAGGGAGGTTCAGTGCATGAAAAGGAATTAAAATGCATGCTAACACATGTCAGACAATGTCAATGCATGCTGAACTAGAGTGTTAGGGAGTGTTGGGGCATATCAAGGGATAAATAGGTCAAAATGCATGGAAAGGAACAAATAAGAGTGTGTGCAAGGGAGTGTTAGTGAATTCAAATGTGCTAAGGATGAAGTGTGCTAGGAGAAGTTTAGAATAGGATTTACAGGAGGCAAGCCTACGGTTGTTATAAGGGGCTCGACATAGTAGTTTTAGACAAAGGGAGATCTCTTTGTGCTAGGCACAACATTTTTTTTCCTTTAGTTATTTTTTTTACATGAGATGTGGCATACTTTGGCTACATGCTCATATTTTAAACTATTCTAGATAATTACATATTGTACATTGTTGTGTATAAGTTTTGGGGCACTCAGCTTGTGTCAACTTATATCTTTTATGCCTTGTGAATCTTGCGGTTCTTGAAAACTCTCAATTAATGTTCTATTTTTTATATGAACTGAACATACATGCGAAATATTGCCTATGTAAGCTATTTTTCTTAGTTGTTTTATGGCCATGGCTACATCATGTGATCCTTGTCTTGGAAAATAGTTAAGTGGGACAAGTCGAGATTGGACATGAGTGGCATAAGATGAGTTATAGGCAGTTCTTAGGTGAACAAGGCACAATATACTTGTAGTAGGTACAATTGGTCAAGTTGTTTTGATTGAAGCAGGCCAATGTTTTTACATGAACTACAATAGCCAAGGACTTGATTGGGTTCCCAAGTCATGAAAAAATGTAAAGGCTAGATGTGAGGACATGAGTGCCAAGGTGTGCTAGGGAATGCTAAGATGTGCCAGATAGTGCGAAGGCATGTCAAACATGATAAGATGTGCCAAGTGATAAGGCATGCCAAGATTGGCAAGGGTGTGTCAATGTGTGCCACGAAGAAATGTCAAGGAAAAAAAGGGATAAACAAGTTAAACTACAAGGAAATGAACACATAAGAGGGTTAATTAGCTATCAATTTACCTTTTCTAAGAGGGGCATGCTAGGCACACCAACACTAGGCACTAATAGGTGCCAAGTGAAAAGTATTAGTGCATTCTAAGTGCCAAGTCTTCCTTTGTTGCTTCTCATCTACTTTCCAAAAATTGATCTCAAATAAATTTAATAGTAAACCATGCCAAATCATACCAAGGCATCTCAACGTGTTCCATACATGTTGAGACTTTCCAAGCACCAACACATGCCAAGCACCAATATGTGTCAGGGACTGTTATGCATGCTCTGAAGTGGAAAGGAATGTTGAAGAGTGATAATGCATGTTTAGGAGTGTTAAGTAGTAATAGGAAAAAATATTAAGGGAGCACTAGGTCAATATTCATGGAAGTTAATGAATATGAGGAACGTGTGCCATGGACTAGTGTTAATGAGTGCTAGCTATCATGCCAAGGAGGGAGTGACAAGGTATGCTAAGCATTGGTAAGGCCTGCTAGGGAATATCAAGGTATGTAAAGAAGTGCCAAAGTGTGCTAGGGAGTTCCAGGGTGTGCTAATTATATGTTCCAAATAGTGCCAAGATATTCCAATACATGCCAGGTGCTAAGGATGTGGAGGGTGCTAGGGTATGTCAATTTTTGTCAAGAAGTGTCAAGGCAACAAAAGGAAGAACCAAGCTAAAATGTAAGGAAATGAACACATAAGAGGGTTAATAAGTCAGGACTTTATATTTTTCAAAAGGGGCATGCTAGTCACACTAATTATGGGTCCCAATACATGCCAAGTGGCATTGTGTTCCAAGTGCTAATGTATGTCAATGCATTCAACCAAGGTTTTCCAGGACATGCTAGGGACTACATGCATGCCAACACATGTTAGGAGAGTTCCATGTTGTGCTATCACATGCCACCATGTGCTTGGGCACGAGTTTCATGACAATATTTTCTAGGTACAAATATGTTCCAAGACATGTGAGGTGATAAGAAATGTTAGTGTGTGACAAATCATTAATTTAAGGTGTGCCCAGATTGTTGAGGAGACATGTTAGGTCTTTCTCATTAATATAATTGTCAGAGCTTGATTATGTATTAAATAATATATTTCCTACACACACTAGTGGAACTTTATCTAAAGGAAATTTGATAGATAATAAACTTAATAGATATGAATCATGTGTTTAATCATAGGAAAACTCTATTCGACTAGTGATTACTTGAGGGAAATGATACACACTAATTACTTCTTCAAAAATTGACCGAATCTAACCAATATGGCCTTGGAAATATCATAAAAAATACTCCACAATAATGGCCTTAAATCGTTATCTTTTGAAAAAAAATATATTAACAATCATATAGCGTCATCAAAAACTCATTGGAATGATCAATGGTGACGAAATTTTTTTTAGAGTCACCAAAAGTAACAAAAATAGCATTGGTGAGGATCATTAAAAGTTCGCCACTAGAAGTGTCACCAAAGAGAGAATTAGTGATGGGCCTTTAATGACCCTCACCAAAAGTGTCATTGAAAATGGCTTTGGTGACGAACCTTAAAGGACCATCACTATATACACTTATAGTGACACTTTTTTAAGGACTGTCACCATATGTGACATTGGTGATGGACCTTAAAGGTCTGTCGCAAGCATAACCATCACCAATATCCTTTTTTCTTATAGTGTGTGACAGATACTGACCCCTCCACTGTGTTAAAATGAGGCTCAAAGGCCTATTTATTTTTGAGAAACAATGAAAAAACCTAAACATCTAAGAACCTAACCCTAGGAGATGAAGCACCAAAATTGCGGGTCCCGTTTGGGTAAATTGGTGTTTCAACTTCCCGAGGACGTAACTTTGGCATACGATCTCCACTTGATGCTTTCAATACCTCGTTAGAAATATATATCCGAGGAATACAACTTTTGAGTGAGCAACATTGGACTTTTGACTCATGTTGCTCCCGGTTTCCCAAAAAAAAGTCGTTTAGGGCCTCAAAATGGCTCTAGAAGTTCAGGGAAAAATGCTAAAAATAGTAGGTTGTGCTGAAACTCAACAATTGAAAGAACTGATGGTGGGGGTTCAAATGGAATAGGTGGGTGACCAGCAATATCCACTTGGATCATTAGGGCCCCAAAACAGCTCTAGGAGTGCAGGACTCGAAAACCTGATAAAAATATTAAGTTGTGCTGAAAGTGAAAAAATGCAAGAATTGATGTTGTGGTTCCAAATGGAATAGGTGGGTGGCCACCGATACCTAGATCAATATAATATAAATAGAAATAATTCCTCAAGTGGGAGTTCTAAATCTAGAGGGAGATTTAAATCTCTAAGAAAAATTGTAAAGGTATGCTAGAAATGTAGAAAAGAAGGGCACTACAAGAAATATTGTAAATATAAAACACCTAAGAAAGGAAATGGATCTAGTGATTCCGGATTTGTAGAGGTGAAAACCACCTCATATGAAGGTGGGGAGGTGTACTTGGTTTCTGTTCGAGTACACAATGTAGATCAGGAGGCATATGTAATATCCCAAAATGGGAAAATTAGCAATACATGCATGAAAAACGCATTTTTCAGAAATATAAGTATGAACAAAAATATGCAACCCATGGATCCATTAGATCTAACATTATTACAACCAAATCCAAGAGGAAATCAGAAACAAATCACTTTTTCCTAGTTAAACAGGCCTCCTATGGCCAAAACAACCCAAAAACAACAAAACCCAAGACTACTACAACACAAAAATACTGCATAAAGTGACAGCGCAATTTATTAAGGTTTTGTACTCAGAAATATGAGAGACAAAATATATCTGCTTTATATTAATCAATGAGGCCCAAAAACAGAGATCTAGCCTCTTTTACAGAAATCCGAGAGGACCCAGCAAGGGTTTCTTGATAAACATGAAATACAAGAAGTAGATGCTGCAGATCTATGGCTGAAACACATTGTATGGATGAAGCTCTACATAATAATGGCTGATCATGCAAATAAATGGTTGTATCTCCTCCTACTAGTTTTCTGAGAAGAATAATGAACCTCCTTCAGGGAAACGAGCTCAAAATACAAGGTATTAAACCCCTCCACTGCAATACCTTAAGAAATAATGCATTTTCTGCAAGGGACTGCACTTTTGTTGAAAGCGACTTCGTGGCCTAACACCAGGTAGTGGAAAATATAGCACAAAATTCTCTCCTTAGATTTCTTAAACAAGATCTCCAAGCAACAGTGCGAAATTCCCGCATGAGAAAACCCTTGCACTAAATAGTGCAGGAAACTTAGCTAAATAGCCAAAGGATGCATAGAAGTCTAAACAGACCACATAAAAAATATAATCTTTAATCATCCTCATATGGTTGCCATTACCTTCATTATATAGCTGATGAGCTTCCTCACCAAGGATCCCACCCAATTATGAGGTTGCTTCCATGTAGTGGCTCCTCCACCAAAATTACACTATCTCCATTAGTCTTACTCATCTTTTTACAACGTTGTTTGATTTATTCAACGTTGACTAGATCTTCATGCATTATCTCTTTTCACACTCAAGGTGTCTTCATTTTGACTAGCTAGATTGATCTTCATTCACATTGAGTTGTCTTTATTTAGGATTCACTCCTCACATATTAATGTTGTTGACTTGGTCAAACTTGACTTTGTCCACACATTTTAGACCATGTTCACACATGAGGATGTTTTATCTAGTTATTAACATGATCCCTTTTCACATTATGAGGGATTTTATGCCTACTTAAATAACTTATGAGCCTCCTTGCCCATTTATTCATTTAACTACATATGGAAAGCAAAATTAATATCCCTATTAGCTGCATGTTAATTTAGGAATATTACAGTCTTCCCCTCCCAAATGTTTCTTTTCCTCAAGAAACTGCAAGGATGATGCAAAAATCTCCCCTCCTCCTCTTGGGCCTCCATATCCAATAGTTTCCACCATTGCTTCATATTTGCTGCAACAATTCTGCCTCCCAATGACTCCTCCCAAGTGTGTAAATTTGCCTTTTGTGAATAAACCAAATGGATCTCATCATGAAAGAATGGAAGGTCTATATGGAAACCTTATTGCTGATCAATGGCCTCCTCAAGATAGAAGTGATGATAATCATGGGGAATTACATCATCAATGAAGGACTCCCATCTCCATGCTATCATCCAAATAAAATGAATCACCTCCTAGCTTGGTAATTCATAGAAAAGCTCCTCCCAATTTCTCATGAGAGGCATGTTCCAAGTGTTCCAAAAAATCATATGGTCCACCTCATAAATAAATAAGTGATGTACTATAGTGGCCATATAGTTTCCCATTCTCCCCTTGAAACATGTAGTGCAAAAAGTGTGGGAAATTTCTTTCCCCAATGATACATCCAACCAATGTGTCTTCCTCCCAACCATGTTCCCAAAAAATATAAGAACATCTTCAGCATATGGAATCATAATTAGAGTCATGCTAGCTGCCATATGCAATAATGGAGAAGGACAATGATCCCTCAAGTGCAACCAGCACAGTTTTTCTCCTAACTACCATAGAACATGATATAACAAGTGTTTCTCACGCCACTTATTTGCTGCCCTATCCTTCTTGCATGTTTGGAGAAGGTGTATGATAGTTGGTGCTAATGAAGCACACCATGAAGAACACAACATCTACCCAAAATTTCTTAGGGGATGGTCAACATCTCCATTTCTCATGGCTCCAGGTAGCCCATGAAGCTCATAAGAAAAAGTGCCCCCTCTTGGAGCAAAGCCCCGTACATGAGTTTTAAGAAAATACAAGCATATAGTAGATACATCATGATGTTCAAAAATATAAGTCTTACCATACACTTGATTCAATCAGTGAGGTAACTCATGGATGAGCTCCCTCTCACACCCAATGAATGAGGTGATGATGATAACTCTTCCCAAGAGCTATGTTCCTCCTCAACCAAAAAATGATCTATGCACTTCTTCATATGAGAGTGCATCTCATCTTTGAAGTTCTCCCACATGAATCCATCTAAGATAGTACGATATGCTCTAATGAAACCAATGGGTTTGGGAAGAAATATCTCATAGGCTGCATTAAGTAGTTTATACTTAAGCTTGGAGTCTCTAGCCAAATAGATCTAATCATGAGAATAAATGACTCCATCAACTAATTTTTACCTCCCATCCATCACTTTCCCATCAAGAACCTTACATGTGAAGAGGTCCTTGGAGTATTCCATCAAGAGTTGGGACTCCCAATAAGGATCTAGGCTCCCTAACAATGACAGTGTTGTAGAAATCTAAAATGCAGCCCCTGTCATAACATGGCTCTCCTATTTGACATGCTTGATGCCAAAGTCACATGTTGGAGTACTATCAACTTTATTTTGCTACCTCTCTTGCAACTGATCTTGCTCAAGACAAGATTTAAGTAGGTGGAAGTCAACCTCCCCTTGGAAAGTCCTTGTCTTGCAAAACTTCCTTAATTTGGCCCATGCATGCTAGAGTGTTGATATCCTCTTGTCATTTTCAGAAATCTTCTTTGTGTATGAGAATATCATTGGCTGCCCCAAAGATATGGAGTGGCCATTTGACATCATGCTCATGCCATCATATATTTTTGAATTCTCCTTTTCCAGCGCAAGTTGTTGTGTGGGAGATAGCAATATCCATTTCATAAAATTGGTTACCTCTCCTTTGAAATCATGAAATATTCTCTACGTTATGCTAGCTTCTCTCAACGATTCTTCCTTAGCCAAATATGTCATTGCTACAACAAGTTGAGAGAACACTTTATTCTTCTTCTCATCACGGGGTCTCCCTGGTGGAATGCCTCCATGCAAAGAGACATCAAAATCTGAAGTAGACTATATGAATGAGTGGACTGATTTGTACCTCT
Source organism: Pinus albicaulis (assembly GCA_034641835.2). Classification (NCBI taxonomy): domain Eukaryota; kingdom Viridiplantae; phylum Streptophyta; class Pinopsida; order Pinales; family Pinaceae; genus Pinus; species Pinus albicaulis. The sequence goes on from CM076583.1 coordinate 1,083,688,284, forward strand.
CTTTTCTACATAAATCAGTCTCCTTCTTCTGAATATAAACCCCTTGAAATAAAAAGGGGTGCATGCTCCTCATCATTGGATGTTGATCCATCCTCTCTCATATGTGGATCAAGGTGTTACTACCCAATAATACTGTCACATGATGCTCCTTGGGAACCCTTTGCAAAGATGCAAAATATTCTCCTCTTGAAGCAATAACTTCATGCCCATCCATATGTGGTGATGGTCCTTCTTCTGAAGTGACAACATTGTTACTGCCTTCATGCTCTTTCTCCTCATCAACTTTTCAAAATACCTCATTGACAATGAGAGACGCTAGATCTTGGTCTTCCCTTGAAAGAGGATCTCCATGTCTTCCTTTTGAGAAGAAACCTCTTCATGCAAAGGGGATCTTGCCTTTGGAAAATTATGACACAAGTTTTTATCCCCCTTGATAGAAATCTAAAGTGGAGTTGGCATAACAAATCTTTCCAACTCATGCAAGGGTTTTGCATGCTCATGCTTTACTAGCTCAACCAGAGATGTTTCAACTTGTTTTACATCAAATCTCTTCACTAATCTCTTAGTGAATCTTGCATAAGTAGATATATTTGCATTCTTTAATTAAAAGGATTCAAATAACCACCAAGCATAAGCTTTACCTTTGAGATGCAGTGCTGCTACTTTAATGGATTCATTTTCTGAAACTTGATGTAGATCCAAATATGAGTTTAGCTAATCTATCCAATTCTTGGTTGTGCATGTGGAGGATCCATTAAAGTTTGGCAGAAGGAATATACCTCTTCTCCTTATATTGTACTTGCTGGATCTACTTTCCTCCTTGAGCTGGAAGAAGTCTTGGAATCTAAAGTGCTCCTTGAATCTCCAAGATTGAGATTCATACTCCTGAAGATAATCACTCAAAGTCTCCTCCTTTGGTGCATCTTCTTTCTTCATTTCTCTTGCAGTAAATCTGGGCATAGTGTAATGTTGTAGACATGATTATTTAGTTGAGTGCTTGCACACATGATATGAAGAACTGGGTTTTTCTTCATGTGAATATCTTCTTGAGGGATCTCCGTGTCTTTCCCTCCTCATTCCCCTGATTTCTCTTTTCATCTCATACATAGCTTGGAAAAGAGTATTTTAGAACTCCTCTCCTTTCATTCTTCCAGATAAAGGGGTGTTACCCTTGTCTTCTTTGTCTTCTGTGTAATCAATCTTCTTCTTCTATCTTTTATTTTCTTGAAAATAAATATTGGATTCCTAGAAAGCACAGGTTGTGCCAAGATGATGCCCTGATACCACTGTAATATCCAAAAATTGGAAAATCAGCCATACATGCATGAAAAATGCATTTTTCAGAAATATAAGTATGAACAGAAAGATGCAGCCCATGGATCCATTATATCTGACATTATTACAACCAAATCCAAGAGTAAATCAGAAAAAAATCACTTTTTCCAAGTTAAACAGGCCTCCTATGGCCAAAACAACGCAAAAACACAACAAACCCCAAGACTACTGCAACACAGAAATACTGCAGAAAGTGATAGCGCAGTTTATTAAGGGTTTGTACTCATAAATATGAGAGAAAAAATATATGTGCTTTATATTAATTAATGAGGCCCAAAAATAGAGATCTAGCCTCTTTTACAGAAATCCAAGAGGACCCAGCAAGGGTTTCTTGATAAATATGAAATACAAGAAGCGCATGCTACAGATCTATGGCTGAAACACGCTGTATGGTTGAAGCTCTGCATAATAATGGCTGATCATGTAAATAAATGGTTGTAGTTTCTCCTACTAGCTTTCCAGGAAGAAGAATGAACCTCCTTCACGGAAACGAGCTCAAAATACAAGGGATTAAACCCCTCCACTGCAATACCTTAAGAAATAACACAGTTTCTGCAAGGTAATATGCTGTTTCTGAAGATGAATTCTTGGCCTAACACTAGGTAGTGGAAAATATAGCACAAAATTCTCTCCTTAGATTTATTAAACAAGATCTCCAAGCAAGAGTGGGGATATCCCGCCTGAGAAAACCCTTGCACTAAACAATGCAGCAAACTTAGCTAAATAGCCAAATGATGTAGATAAGTCTAAATAGACCACATACAAAATATAATCTTCAATCATCCACATATGGTTGCCCTTCCCTTCATTATATACCTGATGAGCTTCCTCACCAAGGGTCCCACCCAATTATGAGGTTGCTTCCATGCAAAGGCTCCTCCACCAAAATTACACTATATCTATTAGTCTTAATCATCTTTTTATACAGTTGTTTGATTTAGTCAACCTTGAATGGATATTCATGCATTGTCTCTTTTCACACTTAAGGTGTATTCATTTTGACTAGCTAGATTGATCTTCATTCACATTGAGTTCTCTTTATTTAGGATCCACTCCTCACATATTAATGTTGTTGACTTGGTCAAACTTGAATTTGTCCACACATTTTCAACCCTATTCATTCATGAGGATGTTTGATCTAGTTATTAACATGATCCCTTTTCACATTATGATGGATTTTATGCCTACTTAAACAACTTATGAGCCTCCTTGCCCATTTATTCATCTAACTAGATATGGAAAGAAAAATTAATATCCCTATTAGCTGCATGCTAATTTAGGAATATTACAACATAGTTGATTGAAACAAGTGCATCCTTTCAGATGATTCCCCATACGGAGTGGTTATGAAAATATGAGAAGTATGATGGTGGTGATTTAGTCCTAGGTGATGACATGAAGACAAAAATCACAGGACAAGGAAAAGTCAAGTTGAAGGTGATAGGTGGAAGGATCATAACACTTCTAGGTGTTCTACACATTATAGGATTGGAAAAAAACTAGTTTTTGTAATCAATATGGATGATGTAGGTGTAAAGATAGTGTTTGAGAAAGATGCATGTAAGATTTTTCAGGGAGAATTGGTGTTGATGGATGGAGTTCATATCGAAACCCTATACAATCTTCTAGGAAATGATATTATTGATGGGTGCAATAGTTTAGTTGTTCTTGAAATTGGAGTAGAAAATCTTGTAGTCTCTGGTGAAAAGAATATGTTGTGGATTCAAAGACTAAGACATATTGGAGAGAAGGGACTTTAGATACTACACGGTAATGGTATGGTAGAAGCTATGTCTAATTTCGCTCTGAATTTTTATTAATGTGAACATTGTGTATACAAGAAGCATAATCGGGTGATATTTTCTTTTGGTGTTAAGAGGGTAGAAGGAATATTATAGTTGGTGCACAATGATGTGTTTGGACATGTGTTGGTTCTATCACTAGGTAAATATGTTTACTATGTATCATTTATATATGACTTCTCGAGGAGTACATGGATATATTTCCCCAGGAATAAAACTGAATTATTTGACATATTTAAATAATTTAAGGCTTTGGTTGAAAATCAAACAGATAAGGAGATTAAGGTGTGAATGAAATATAATGGTGGATATTTCTGCAAGAAGGAGTTCAAATAGTTTTTTAAGTGTGGTATAACATGACAAAAGGCTACTCCGTACACACTGTTATCACCCAAAAAAAAAAAAAAAAAATCAAAACATTGTATGTCAACTCTATTTTTTATCATGGTATAAATCGGTCTGAGAGTCATTTTAGTATGGTTAAGGGTATATCATAGTTTTTAGAGGTTTAGTGTTCATCATTTGAATTCAAATAACGTCTTTATAGGTCCATTCCATGGTCAAAAAGTTCACATTTTTCATTCAAAAATCATTTAAGTAAGTTTCGGACTAATTTTCTACAATTAGCCAAGAATCCACCGTTTCGTAGCGCCATTAGTTCAAAAAGGGAGTTTTAAATCGATGCTACTTTCGTAGCGAAAAGTGCGAAAATTACACTGTGAGCGCTACAAAAGCGCGGTTTCTTAGCTATCGTGTCAAATAAGCCGATATCTGTCAATTTCAGTTGGGGAATGATATGATAGGGGTATGGTGAGTCAATTAGTTACCAGATTCGATGTACCTACCTATCCTACAGTCATCATAGTCATGATAGAATATCAATGAAACATCATTTAGTCATGAGGTGACATCTCTAATTCGAAATTTTTTTCCTAATTGAGTCATCTCTATTTCATTTACCTTCACATATGTTATACGAGCTTTCAAGAAGTAAAGATAAGTTTGTGGTTGTTCTATTCAAATACAAACTTCACCATTATCAAGCGAGGTTGTTCATTAAATCAAGCGAGGTTTTTTTACAGGTTTTAGAGAAGCTAACAAGTTTTTTTTACAAGAAACATGGCAGAGGAGAAGAAGGTCCACAGAGGGGGAAATTGTCTAAGATACGAGCCCAAGAATGCAAAATCTATTGTTGAGGATCAAATGGTAATGGAGGCTTTTAGCAAAGTTGGCTGTCTCAAATTTTGTGGAAAGCTGTAGGGTTGCACACTCAGGTGTCCAAAGAGTTTGCTTTACATTTCAGCGGAACCACTACCAAAATTGGAATGAGAAATATGCCAGTTACACCTGAGATCATAGCTTTTGTGACAGAGATACCAAGGGGACAGGAATCTTGGTTTAAAGGTTTTAGGTTCAACATGGAACCATGCAAGGAATTTATGAAACCTGAATATGTAGATATGGACCTGAACAATGCAATACCTAGAAGTTGTATCAAGGAAAAATATGCAAAGTTTCTATTCAATATTCAAAGATACTTCATATGTGAAGGAAGGTACCATAAAGTTTAAACTTATCATTTTAAACTATTGTTGCATTTCATAGGTATGATATCATCAGATTTACCATTTTACTTGCATAGAAGCCTTGCCAAAATGGCTAACAAAGTCCAAGCCAAATATGATGGCTGTGAAACATCGTTGTTTCATCACGGTTTGATAAAGTTATTGGTTTTGAATGAGCTTCAGAAAATAAATAGGGATTGGTCTTCCTTTTTATTTATGAGTGGATTTGAAATGGAAACCCTAACCCCAGCTAGAAACCCTAAGATTAAGGGGAATCCTTCACCACCAGTAGCAGAATCCAGTCAGCTAGTGGTTACTAAAGAAAAGAGGTTTGTAAAGTTGAAACCAAGGAAATAGGTTGAAGATAGAATAGAGAAAAAATCAGTGCTTGTTGTAGAAACTCCATCACCTGTAAAACAGAGAGTAGAAAGGTTCAAAGAAAAGAAAAAAAAAGAGGCCAGTAAGCAAGAGATCCAGAGAAAGACAAGAAGCCAAGCAACAACATCAAAGGGAAAAGCAGTTGTTTTAGTGACAGAGGACAGCCCAATGATGAAAGGAAACTTGGATGATATAATTCATGCAATTTATATAGAAGAATCACCCATTTTGCAAGAAGATTTCATTGAAGTGGATGAACACAAATAGAGAAAAATGAAATCAGCAAATAAATTGGAATTTGAAGGTGAGAATGTAGCCTTTGCTTTTCAAGTTAGGAAAACTTTAACCAGGCATGCAAAGAAACTCCAAGAAGGCAGTAAATATATCCAAGTAACTATTGAAGCAGCCAGAGTCCCTGAAGAGGTGGTTGATCTCTCATCACCTATAGTGGAGCATGCAGCCAGCGAGATAATGAAGGGAAAGGAACACATGACAGAGTGTCAACTACTGTAAGAAATATTGAAGCTAGCAAACCAAGAGATGGAAATAATGAGAAAGAGAGCCAGAAAGCACAGCATTGAAAATACATAATTCAAGAGGATGAAGGTTGTTTGGGAAGGTCAAACAGTTTCTAGGTCAGAGATTCCAAGCAGTGCAGAGTAGTTTTTTACATGGACAGTTCTAGCCATTAAAGAAAAAAAATTTGTTAGAGTGATTAACACTCATTTGAGAACCAGTAATAGAACGCTAAGAGGCCAAGTGAAGGATTTTGAGCTACAATTAAAACAAACTCAAAATGAAATAAAGAACAGAGGTACAAAATGACAAATTCAAAGCAAACTCAAATGGAAAATGAGGAATAAATTTTATGAAGGTTATGTTTTTAGTCCAAATAGCTGATGGTTTTGATGAAGCCAATGATTTTCTAAATTTGTGGCACCTTTTTGTTTCAAATTTTGAAGAAAATATGGTTAAAACTAAGTACACAACAGTTTCGTAGCGAACACAATGCAAAAAGGGTGAAATACACTACGAAAATATTGTAGCAGCTGTTACACATTATTTTTTCACCATGACATTTTACTGTCTATATGGGTTCATAAATACCTCTATAATGCTCCATTAGAAGTCTACAACCCTAAAGTTCCTAAACCAAGTCCTGAATTTGGAGAAAAGCTTGTAAATATCATAAAAACACTTGTACCGCACTTTTCTTTAGCCTTACCTATGGCACCACGCCCTTTTTCTCTAAAAACTGCGGAGCCGACCACACATTTTCTTCATTAAATGTGCGGACCCCTGTAAAAGGTAAATTGAAGGCGAAAGTAAATTCTAGAAGCCTAGCTGGTCGAATATGCTCCCAGCTGAAAGCTTATAGAAGGCATTATCCAGTCGAAGCCTCACTCCCTCCATTCATGAACATTCATCCCTTCATAAAAGGAGCCTATTCCTTGGTCTTTGGAACTTAAGCCCTTGATGAGAGGACTCTATCCCTTCCATTTTGGAGTTGTAACCACTTTCCTTCTCCTATAAATTGAAGCTTTGGTTCAGTCTCAAGGGTAGATGCTCATATATGTAAAACTTTTCTATACATTTTGTTTACACTTAGTACTTTCTTTGTACTTGGTATCTACGATAGAGAAAGGAATTGCTGAAGAAAAATACTCTTTTTGATAGTTGTTATCCATGCGAGAATGGTTACACACTCGTATTTAGGCTGGTTCAAAGAGTGGAAGGGCTTGTCAGACTAAAGGAAAATGCTTGTTCTGGACCTCGAAAGGACCTATACGACATCAAGGTGAACGTAGTTGTAAGACACCTTATTTTATTTTAAGATAATACAAATGGATCCTTTTTCTCAATAAGTTTTTTATGTGTTTACTTGAATGAATTATTTATTAAATTCCTTGAACATTAATATAGATTTGTGATTTTTGAATTAATATATGTTGTAGGTGCTTTTGATTCTCTTCCATGTTTTTGTTTGCAAGTCTTAAGAGGTGACTTCTTGGAGCGACAAGAAAGAAGAATTCAACTAGAATTAGATCACAAGTAGGTCCTTTCTTCATCATATCAATTTCTAAATCATATATAATCTAGAGAAAGTAGTTTACATTTGTCCTGTTTGTTTCTAGCTATCCTTGTGATACCAGGGAGATCTTTCTTGTCCGCAAGAACGATTTATCTGCCTAACAAAATGGCGACTCCACTGGGGACCGAACCAATAATCTCTAGTTTCGCAAACGTTGGTCTTCGATTTAGAAAATTTTACACCTCGCCTACCCCATCAAATGGATTTCCATACTCCAGTGTTAGTCAAAAACAAATGTTTCTTTCATATTGTGATTGATGAAGGGGCATCTACGTCTATCATGTCATTGAATTGTTGGAAATCGCTTGGTTATCCGACACTTAACCAATATCCAACCATCCTAAAAGCTTTTGATGGAAGCGGATTCCATCCGTATGGTAATTTACAGGATCTACCTATAGAGGTCGAAGGAAAAACTGTTAATCTAGATGTGGAAGTAGTTGATGCCCCTCTAGATTACAACCTTCTTCTAGGTCGAAGTTGGTCTTATGCTATCAATGTCATCATATCATTGGTCTTTCAATTAATCATGTTCCCTCACAAAGGAAAGATCGTTAAAATTTACCAGCTTTCATATTATTCGTCTGACCCAGCTTCTACGGATCGTATCCAGCATGTTGGAAAATTGACTATCCCTTATGAAGATGTTGGGGTAGGTTTAATTAAAGACTCTGCTTTATTAGGGACTTTTTCTATGCCTACACCCAATGTACCATATACTATTTCTAATATCAATATGATTACATCAAGCACTATTCCATTTGATTATCCTTGGATAGTGCCTTCAGAATCAGAGCTGGATTATTTCGATGGAAAAATACCTTTGAGTCCTTTTGAGATAGCATATCAAGTGGTACAATCATTTTGTGATACCCTTTCAACTGCATCTGATCCAGTGAATGTGATCAATTAAGAATTATTTTCGAAATCAAGCTCAGCCTTGACATCAATTCCTGATCCTTTTCAACAAGTATTCAATATTGATGAACATATTTGTGAATTTTTCACTATGGATGAATTACCATGGGGAGATCTACATCATAGATCTTCATTTCTACCTAACCTTGATCGATTTGAAAATGATTTTTCATCAATTTTTACTACTGAATATGTCACAGAACCTCAGAATCCTATATCGATCACAAATTTGGATTCTGAAATGAATTTAGAAAATATTTCTACAATGGTTCACATTGACATCTCAGTAAAACCAAGAATTGTTGAAAACATTCATATAGGCGCTTCTTGTACAAAATATGAAATTGATATATACAAAGCCTTATTTCAAGAATTTCGTGACATTTTTTCCTGGTCCTATGAATAAATGCTAGGAATTGATCCATCCATTGTTTTTCATGAAATTAAAACATACCTGGATGCTAAACCTGTCAGACAGAGATTACGTCAGATACAACCATGAAAAGTTGCTACAATCAAAGATGAAGTTGAAAAATTACTTCGAGCAGAATTTATTTATCCAATCCCTCTCACAAATTGGGTATCTAATATTGTTCCTATTAATAAAAAACAAGGAACAATCAGAGTATGTATCGATTATAGGGATATAAACAGAGCTTGTCCAAAAGACAATTATCCAACCCTTATATCGATCAAATCATTGACGATTGTGCCGGAAGCGAAATTTTTTCATTTATGGATGGATTTTCCAGTTATAATCAAATAAACATACTCCCTACAGATCAACCAAAGATAGCATTCATTTTTCTGTGGGGAACTTTCGCTTACCGTAAATTACCATTTGGACTTAAGAATGTTGGTGCAACTTTCAAAGGGAAATTTCTTATGCATTTCATGACATTAAACACATTGTGAAACCTTATCTCGATGATTTACCTGCTCACTCATTACATATGAAAGATCATCCTACTCATTTATGAGCAATCTTTATGAGATGTAGGCATTATAAGATTCGTCTGAATCCTCACAAATGTGTTTTCTGTGTACAATTGTTAGGTCCCTATATCACTAGTATAGTCCCTTATTATTGTTAGTGTAAACCCCTTATTGTTATTATTGTACCCTTGTAACCCCCATTTTGTTATTATTGTGCCCTTAAATTATTATGGTTAGGTCAGCTAGGATTACATTGGGCCCACTAGGATTACATTATGGCCCCATGGACTCCTATATATAGAAAGGAGGTTTTGTAAATTGTATCATCGAAGAATTGTTCATTCATGTAATGTATTGGAGGTTTCCCCCTCGAAGTGGCTTATTTATAAGGCGTTGATATCTCTTTTCTTCTATTTTTAGAGCTAGTTACACAACATTTGGTATTAGAGCTTTGGATTCTAGGGTTTCGCTGCTCCAAACAGGTCATCGTGGAATTTTCGCTATAACTTTTTTTATACTAAGTTTCAGAAGCTAAAATGGTTAGGGTGCGAAGCTGAAATCCTGAGGAATATTTTCTAAAAAATTCAGAGCTTGGTTCACAAAATTTTCGGAGATATGATCTGTGGAAGTTAGGTCTTTTTTCAGGCTCCTAAACAGGTCATAGTGGAATTTGCGCTATAAAATTTTTTCTACGAAGTTTCAAAATCTGAAATTCATATGGTACGAAGCTGAAATCTTGAGGAAATTCATCAAAAAATTTCAGATCTTGTTTCGCAATATTTTTGGAGATATGATCTGTGGAAGGTAGTGCTTTTTTAGGCTCCTGAATTTCATCTCAAAGAGGTGATCGTGGGAAAAGTTCAATAACTCTCTCTCTGGGCATCGGATTGGAGTGCCGTAAAAAGTGGTCGCAATAAAATAGACTTTAGTTTCTTGGCTGTCAATTTCAGAGACAAAGGATGAAACAGTGACACGTGGCAAGTCGTACAAGTTTTCTCTACTGAACCAGTCCATAATTAGGTCATTATGGGAGATTGGACACAAATTTGTCTTGGAGAATCCAAATCAGGTCAAACCTGTGGCATTCAAAAGAGAATTCAGAGGGCTACTTCAGTGCTTAATTTTAGATATTGAAGATCCGCAATCACAGAGATAATACAATTTCAATATCAAGTTTCTAAAAGCAAGTAAAAGGTGTGTATTTTTTTTCCGAATTGCATAAGTCTTGTTTGAAGAATCAAGTTGAATTGATTGCAAGGGAATATTGTAGAATAGATATCAATATTGGATTCTAAAATGGCCCCTAAAAATAATTCAACACCCATTAAGCCTTTAGAAATCTCTACTATGACTCATGAAGACGAAGAATCGCAACATGACATATCAAAATTACAAGAGCAAGTGCAACAAATTTCGCTCTTGCAAAGAACAAAAAAAAATGAAATGGAAGTTTTGAAGAAAGGCGTGGAAACTAAGATGGATGATTTGAAGAAAGGCGTGGAAGCTAAGATGAATGGTTTGGAAGCTAAGATGGATGGCATGGAAGTGGGCATGGAAGCTAAGATGGATGACATGGAAGCTAACATCGATGAAAAAATGAAAGACAACATGGAAAACATGAAGAAGGATCTAAAAGTAGACATCGAAGGTTTGGCAAATTTGATACAAGAAATGTTTCCTAATGGTGAAAAGATAGTAGAGGAAACTCATGATGAGAACAAAATAAATGTTAATCGTGATTTCATAAACTCTAATGTTGGAGGGAAGAACCACCATATTCCAAAAATGGATATGAGGAAGTTTGATGGAAAGGATCCTGTAACATGGATACTATAGATGGAGAAATATTTTGATCTCAATAATGTGCAAAACACACAAAAGGTACACATTGCAACTTTACATTTAGAACAAATACATTTGTATGGTATCGATGGCTTTGCTCCCGTAAAAAAATTGTCACTTGGTCAATTTTTACGGAGGAAATGATAGCACATTATGAGGATACAAAGAGCAACACCTTCTTTAGCCAATTGATAAATCTTAAACAAAAGGGTTTAGTGGGGCAGCACATTGAGGACTTCCAAAAATTGAATATAAGGGTAAATGATATTCTAGAGGAACACAGGATTGATCTCTTCATAGGCACTTTAAAGGATAACATCCAACATGAAGTTCGCATTTTGGAACCTGACTCATTGGAGAAGGCATTCAGGTTGGCAAGAAAAGTTTAATGTAAAATTATGGCGACAAGGAAGCCTACCACTCAATTCTATAAAGAAGGAAGTGTTGCTACGCCTAGAATTCCACAACTTACAAGGTTGACACCACAAAAATTGGAAGAAAAAAGAGAAAAAAAGCTTTGCTATAGTTGTGATAGCAAATACACTAAAGGTCATAAGTGTGCTGAGAAGAAATTATTTTACATAGATTGTGAAGAAGAAGAAGAAAATGAACAAGAAGAGGATATACACCAGGAACCACCCCTAGAAGAAGAAGAAATGAATCTGACCATATCGCGTAATGCACTGGCAGGAATTACCACTTCTCAAACTCTCAAGATAGAAGGACATATAAATAATAAAAGGGTAATAGTGTTGATTGATTCAGGTAGCACCCATAATTTTATTCATTATAAGGTAGCCAAGGAATTAAATTGTTTCCTATACCCAGCACCAGAATGTCAAGTGATGGTTGCAAATGGAGGAACTATAAATTGCTCTGGAAAATGCCATAATATCAAGCTAACCATGGGGGAATATGTATCGACTAGTCCAATGCTTGCCATTCCTATGGGAGGTGCTGATGTTGTACTAGGAGTACAATGGTTACAATCTTTGGGGACGGTAGCTTTTAATTTTCAAGAACTTTTCTTGAAATTTTTTTCAGAAGGAAAGGAAGTGGAATTACGAGGTATGGCAGGGAAGCCAGGAAGGATAATAAGCTCTAATGTCATGACAAAGCTTCTAAAGAAAGAACAACGAGGCGTAATTGCACAATTATGCTCACTAGAAGTTCCAACATCAAAATCATCTATTCCCGCAGATCTCCAACAAGTCTTGGACAATCATTCCAAGGTGTTTGAAACTCCCAAAGGACTCCCACCTATTCGTGATCATGATCATGCTATTCATTTGATTCCAGGAAGTGTTCCTCCAAACATCAGGCCTTATAGATATCCTTCCTTCCAAAAGAGCGAAATTGAACGTATGATTGCAGAAATGTTAGAGGCGGGTATAATTCAACCTAGTCAAAGTTCTTTCTCTGCTCCCGTAGTATTGGTACACAAGAAGGATGGATCATGGCGAATGTGTCAAGATTATAGGGAGCTCAATAAGCTCACCATTAAAGATAAATTTCCCATTCCTGTGATTGATGAATTATTGGATGAATTACATGGAGCAATTTATTTTACCAAGTTAGATCTTCGTTTAGGATATCATCAAATTAGAATGAAGACTGAAGATATTCCAAAAACAGCATTTCGAACTCATGAGGGTCATTATGAATTTTTGGTCATGCCTTTTGGCCTTACCAATGCACCTTCTACATTTCAAGGGTCGATGAATTCCATTTTCAAACCCTTCCTTAGAAATTTTGTGCTAGTATTTTTTGATGATATACTAATCTACAGCAGGTCTTGGAAGGATCATGTTGAACATGTTGACAGGGTGCTCAAACTATTGCAGGAGAAACAATTATATGAAAAAACATCCAAATGTTTCTTTGGAGTACAAGAGGTAGAATATTTGGGTCATATTGTATCTCACGAGGGTGTTAAAGTAGACCCTAACAAAATTAAAGCCATTAAGGAATGGAAAGTCCCCACAACCATAAAGCAGTTGCAAGGATTTCTCGGGTTAACAGGGTATTATCACAAGATTGTTAAGAATTATGGGAGAATAGCAGCACCTCTAACAACATTATTGAAGAAAGATGCATTTTCATGGACTCCTGAAGCAACTAAGGCCTTTGAACATCTTAAAGAGGCAATGTGCCTAGTGCTTGTCTTAGCTACGCCAGACTTCACAAAAACCTTTATTGTGGAATGTGATGCCTCAGGAAATGGAATTGGTGTTGTTTTAATGCAGGAAGGAAGACCCATTGCTTTTGAAAGTCGTCCAATCAAAGGAAAGTATTTACAGAAACCTATTTATGAGAAGGAAATGTTAGCAATACTGCATGCACTAAAGAAATGGCGAACTTACCTAATGGGAAGACACTTCAAGGTAAAAACTGATCATGATAGTCTTAAACACTTTTTGGAACAAAGACTATCATCAGAAGAGCAGAAAAAATGGGTCACAAAGATGTTGGGTTATTACTTTGAAATAATCTACAAAAAAGGAAAGCTTAATGTTGTTGCAAATGCACTCTAAAGAAAGAATGAAGAGGTGGAAGCATTGCTTTGTGCCATTTCTATTATCCAACCAGATTGGATAACTGAAGCAAGAGATGAATGGAAGAAGGACAAAGATGTATGGACACTCATTCAAAAGTTGCAGCAAGATCGTAGTACATCTGATACATTTAGTTGGAAAAATGATTCCTTATGGTACAAAGATCGCTTATATCTTTGTAAGAATTCCCAACTAAAACAAAATATTCTTCTGGAATTGTAGACTCCTCCTTTAGGAGGACACTTGGGATTTTTAAAAACTTACCACAGGGTGAAGAAAGATTTTTTTTGGGATGGCCTTAAATTTGATATTCAAAATTTTGTGATAGAATGTTTGGTTTTCCAGCAGAATAAAGTTGAGACAATTAAGACCCCGATACTTCTACAACCTTTATCCATTCTGAGTCAACGTTGGGAGGAGATTTCAATGGATTTTATCACAGGTTTACCTAAGTCCGAAGGAAAGAATGTCATCATGGTGGTAGTTGATAGACTTACCAAGTATGCACACTTTTGTGCATTATCTCATCCATTTAAAGCAAGTACGGTTGCTACTACATTTATGGACAGAATTCAAAAGCTACATGGAAGCCCAAGGGTTATTGTGAGCGATAGAGATCCCATTTTTACTAGAAATTTTTGGACGGAGTTATTTTCTTGTTTGGGTACTCAATTAGCTCATAGCTCATCTTATCATCCTCAATACGATGGTCAAACTGAGATAGTAAATAAATGTTTGGAAGGATATCTTCGTTGTTTTGTATCTGATAAACAAACACAATGGGTCAAGTGGTTACCTCTCGCTGAATGGTGGTATAACACTTCCTTCCATCTTGCAGCAAAAATGACCCCATTTATGGCACTTTATGGATATCATCCACCATCCATCACATCATATTTAAGAGAAAATTCGAAGGTTCAAGCAATGGAAGATCACATCGAGCATCAGCAAGAAGTTCTCCAACTCTTAAAGGATAACCTGACTTTGGCACAAAATCGAATGAAACAACAGGCAGATCAACATCGCAGTGAGAGAAGTTTTGATGTAGGAGATTGGGTATTTTTACGGCTACAACCATACAAACAAATGTCCCTCAAGCAAGTTAAGAAGGATAATAAATTATCACCAAAGTACTATGGTCCTTACAAGGTGTTGCAAAAGATTGGTACTATGGCATACAAATTGGAGCTTCCTGCTTCTTCGCGAGTACATCCAGTTTTCCATGTTACATGCTTAAAGAAGGTTATAGGTGAAAATCTTCCGGTTCAAACAATATTGCCAGAACTTGATGAGGAAGGAAAAATCATATTGGAACCTGAAGCAGTCATGGAAACAAGAACTCGACAGCTACGGAATCGATCAATTTCAGAGTATCTCATCAAGTGGAAGAACTTACCCACTGAAGATTCTACATGGGAGGTTGAGAATTTTATACAGAAGCACCTGGAGCTACTCAAGCGTTGAGGAAAACACTTTTTTTGAAGGAGAGGGGCATGTTAGGTCTCTATATCACTAGTATAGTCCCTTATTATTGTTAGTGTAAACCCATTATTGTTATTATTGTACCCTTGTAACCCCCATTTTGTTATTATTGTGCCCTTAAATTATTATGGTTAGGTCGACTAGGATTACATTGTGGCCCACTAGGATTACATTATGGCCCCATGGACTCCTATATATAGAAAGGAGGTTTTGTAAATTGTATCATCGAAGAATTGTTCATTCATGTAATGTATTGGAGGTTTCCCCCTCGAAGTGGCTTATTTCTAAGGCGTTGATATCTCTTTTCTTCTATTTTTGGAGTTGGTTACACAACAACAATCTGGACGATTTTTTGGATTTATTGTTTCGAAGGTAGGAATTCATTTCGACCCATCAAAGGTTGAGGCCATAATTAGTTTACCTCCTCCTTCCACACTCCTCCAACTCCAAATTTTGCAATGGAAAGAAAACTTTCTGCGTAGATTCATTCCTAACTGTGTTGAGTTAACCAAAGGTTTTACCAGTTTGTTGAAACAGAATATTATTTTCATTTGGGATGATATCTCTGATAGATATTTTGATGCTCTAAAACACACGTTGACTCATGCACCATTATTGCATCCACCCAATTACAACCAAGATTAATTTTTATACTTAGCAGCCTCTAATTCCACGATCGGAATGTTATTATTTTAGGAAGATGAATTTCACAATGAACATGCGATTTACTATCTCAATCGCAATTTGAATCCAACTGAAATCAAATACTCACATGTGGAGAAATTGGCCTTGGCAATAGTTCAAGTTGTCCAAATATTTCTTCATTACATACTATTACAAAAAACAATAGTGATCTCTGATTGTAACCCTATGATGTATATTTTGACTAAGAAACTTCTCGGGCGCAAATACTCTAAATGGATAGTAATCCTTCAAGAGTTTGATTTATAATTTGAAAAATCTAAATCAAAGAAATCACTAGTGTTCGCCGAACTGATGTGTGACTTCCCAGATACGGAGACAGAAACTGTGGTAGAGCATCCAATCACTGATGAATCTTTGTTTCTTATCAGTACTTTAGATCCTTGGTATGGAGATATAATCATTTATCTCCAAACCCAAAATTTTCAACCTTATATTTCGTGTTCACAATGACAAAAGATCCGTTACCAGTCTCAGTAGTACAATATTGTTGGAGACATGCTTTATCGTCACGGTGCGGATTCTGTATTTTAACGATGTTTAACCCACGAAGAGGCTGAACAAATTTTAAATGATTGTCATTCTGGAGCATGTGGCGGTCATATGTATGGGTATGCCACAACCCAAAATATATTGTGCGCTGGTTATTTTTGCCCTTCGTTATTTAAATATTTCATTCTAGCAGTTTGAAAATGCCACAATTGTCAGATCTTTGATCGTAAAATGCGTGCACCACCAACTCCTCTTCACCCCATAATTGATGTCGGTCCTTTTGCAAAATGGGGCATTGATTTCATTACATGTAACCCTCACTCGGTCGGGGGGCATGGGTATATTATTATTTCAGTAGATTATTTTACCAAATGGGCCGAGGCGATGACTACATTCGCGGTAGATGGAAAAACTGCAGCTACTTTTGTATTCAATCATGTAATTGCTCGATTTGGTGTACCCCAAGCTATCATTACTGATCATGGGAGTAATTTTTGAAACATTATGATGACCTAAATTTACGACCAACTTGGCCTACGCCATGATCATTCTACACCATATTACCCACCGGCTAATGGTCAAGTTGAAGCTATAAATAAAGTTTAACCACTATTATTAAATGGATAATTGGAATTCATAAATCGAATTGGAATACTATGATTTTTTCAGCACTTTGGGCATATCTAACCTTAGCAAAAATCGCAACAGGTTTCACTCCTTTTCAATTGGTCTACGGTTTAGAAGCTGTGTTACCGATTGAATGCAAAATACTGTCACTCCAATTAGCCATAGAATTACTACCAGTTACCTCTGAGGAGGAGAAATGCTTTTTGTATCTGGAACAATTAGATGAGACTCGACGCACCACTGCATTGGCAGTTGAAGCTCACAAAAAATGCGTTAAAGCTCAGTACGATCGAAGTGTTACACCTCGTGTTTTTTCAAAGGGTGAACTAGTATTGGTATACAACCAAGCTAATGATAAACTAGGAGTTGGGAAATTTGAACCCATGTGGCATGGTCCTTATATTTCCAAGCGAGTGCTTGCAAAAGGGGCCTATGAATTGACTGATTATGATGGGGTCTCAAACCCAGAAATGGGCTTTATCTAAAGAGATATTATGCTTAAATCTTGTGTGGAGATCTTATTTGTTAGTTCTTTTCGTAGCTAGTGTGCCTTAGATTAGAAGAGTGTGCCTAGTTTAAGTTTTTTTTTACTACTATCCCTGCTTATCTAGATTACTCTTGATATTGCAGATGTCGACATCCCTTCAAACGTATATTGGTTTTGTTGATGGTGCTTGTCATAGTACATGGAACATTTCTTCCGCAGCCTGGGTTATTTATTCGCCCACTGATGAGTTAATATCTATGCATGGGGTAAGCCTGGGTCAAACAATGAATAATATTGAAAAATATAGTGCAGTGATTGAGTTATTATCTAAATCCATTTCATTTGGAATTCGACGTTTGATTGTTAGGTTATATTCTGAACTCATTGTATTACATTTAAATCGAGTATACACAATTAAAAATCCAATATTATTGAGATTATATTTTAAGGTACGTCTCTTGTAACGAGAGTTTGATTACATTGAATATCAACACATTCCAATAAATTTAAACACATTGGCTGATGCATTAGCTACTAGTGTTATAAACAAACATTTGCGACATTAAAACAGTAAATCAAAGCAACATTAGATAAACATGTTGAACAGATAGCCAGAAGTAGTAGTAATATCATAGAGTAAGAGTAATGTTTTCAAAAAATATTACATCGTCCTCGATTATAGGTTTAAAACACCTTATGATCGGCAAAAATAGTGATACGAAAAAAAAATGTCATAGTATGCGCAATCATCCACTATCCATGGTGGTGCTCATGATAGTACACAACAACTCGCGCTACTCTATTCAGGAATCTCCTGAACTGACCAGGAACTCCAATAACATGTCTCTGAAGACGGAGAGGGATATCATCTATAGAAGTCTCTGGGATATCCAAGGTCAACCGTTCTAGGTTTTGTTCTAGGTCAGTAAGAATCTCAGCTGCCTGATCCTGTGGTGCTGCAACGGGCTCTCTTTTCTTCCTGTCGAAGCGAAGGAGCATGGCTGGCCTGCATGGACCAACATATAAATTTTAATTTTTTTTTTCATCAGTATTGGATGATTTAAACAAAAAAAAAAAAAAAATTATAATTTAGAACATGTCAAAATGATTCTTACCTAAGTCATCCCACTGTGTTCCCGGAGGAAGTGGAATTTCTCGATCACCACGGAAGTCCATCCCAGCATATGGGAAATCTTCAATGGCGAAGATTTGGTTCTCCAACCAATGGAAATAAGCTAGAGTGAAATGAAAAATCTCACATCCCTCGCTATGACGGGCCATCAGTGCAACCCATCGGACCATCCGAGGCTCCCTGACTGTACCAAGATAAACTGAGATAAGCTGTGGAGAAAGTGATGGAATTCTCTCCAGAGAAAATGTGACAACAATAGCTCCATACCAAAAAAATTTCAACTTTGAATTCTTTTCCCGGGTAAATTGGCCTTTTACGTTAGCCAATACTTCCTCACACCAACTGAAGATGGTGCCTCTGAAACAATCAACAGCAGTCTGCATCTGGGATCTAGTAGCAACGTGTCGAGCTGCGCTCCCACACAACCAGGTTACAGTAAATGCAACCACTTTGAGTTTAGGACGGATGATTATTTTTATATCAATGAGTTTGTCTTTGAGATCCGCTTCCTCATTGCAGAACTCTTGCTGAAGGCTAGTGACAGATTGGCCACCTGCCCTAGCCCCAAACAAAGAGATTGGTTCACCTCTCTTTGATAAACCAGTTGGAAAATATATATCTTCCAGCTCGATTTCGAGCCGATGATTTCCAATTATGAAGCATTGTTCCTGGATGTCCCACTTTTTTACTAGCAATTTGAGTAAGTCTACTTGGGCCCTCATACCCTGAATATCCCAGAATTTATATAAACCACAGTCCCTCAATACACTCAATGTGCGCGCATGTACCATTGCGGCCTCATCAACCTCTTCATGTTCGCGTTCCCTCCACTCAAGCATTGTAGATATTCTGCAATGGGCAAATTGGAATATTAGAAACAATTTGAGTGAAAAGAATTGGTTTATTTTTGGAGAATCTATCATTTTATTTTCTTCACAGCGCCTCCACACCTTTTTTAGAGAGACAGTGCGGAGGTCCGCACGCGTCTCGTACAAAATGTGCGGGACCATGACAATTTTCTCTTTGAAAAATTGTCGGGGTCCGCAGTTGTCATGTGTATTACCTGTGGACCCCCATGGGTGAAATTTTGAACATATTTTTCTCCTAAAAAATGAATTTAAAACCTAAATTAAGAAAGTGAACGGACAAAAATGAAGGCGAGGATGATGTGGATTACCTGGAGCTGACGATTTTCGATTTCGACGGTCAAATTTTCCGTAATCTCCTCTAGAACCTTTTTCACCAGAAACTCTCAACTTTCACTCTGAAATCAAATGGTAAAAATGATTTAGAAAAACTCCTTTTTATAAGAATTTTTGAATAAATGAAATATAATATTGTTTATTTTCCACTTTGAAAAGTTGGTTTCTAAATTATTTTTATTAATCATAAACATGTATGTTTAATTTTTTAGTTTTTGTGCAGAATACAGGATTTTTTGGGTAAAATGATCATTTTGACAAAGGAGTATATTTTTTATCACTTTTTCGAACTAGGTAAAAATTATGAAAAAGCGAAATCTATGAGTATATTTTTATCCCTTTTTCGAACTCGTTAAAACATAAGAAAAAGAGAAAACCATGAGTACATTTTTATCCCTTTTTCGGACTCATTAAAACATAAGAAAAATAAAAATCTTGAGTTCTCTTTTAAGCCCTTTCAGACTCTCTAAACATGAAAATATTTCCGAGTACTTGACTATTCGAACTCGTTAAAGGAAATGAACAGTCATCTCTTCAATATAAGTTTACCCCTTTTCTAGATTGAAATGGACTATTTATGAAAAAGGTATGCATTAACTAATCATGGTAAATATAGTTCTCTCCTATATTATTTTATCCTGTTTCTGGCTTGAGAGACTAAATTACGAAAAAGTACACCCACGAAGTTTTCTTAAGTTTTTATTCTAACTCCCTAAAACTGAAATAAACTGAGTTTCTCCTATACTGGACTCGTTAAAATTTAACAGTAAAGGACCTATCAATTATAAACAGGAATGGACCACTACTTCTTAGGGTTCAATTTTAATACTAAGTTGGACTCATCCGAAGGATGAGCTTATATAACAAGCAAATGTTATCCTCCTCAAGCTTGTAAAAAAATAAAGAGGTACTTTCCAGAAATGGTGGGGGGAAAATAGAGAAAATGGATCCAGTTGTCACACTTTGATTAAAAGTAGTATACCACTCTTGAACATGACACTTTTTGTCACACTTCTACCTGGGTTGGGAAAATCCTTTACCTATCAGTTAATCAAACCACATTGAAAGTATTCAGCCAATTTCTGGGTATTAGCTTAGGTAAATTGTTACCAAACCATCTACAGTGTCGTTATGTGTTCAAGAGGACAGTTCAAACAAACCATTCATTTGCAAACATATGTCTCCATTCGCGTTGACCATCCCTGAGTCAGTCCTTGAAAAATATTTCTTCAAAACTTGATCTAATGGTTTCGTGTCGTGGTTTTTCCCACGATGGATCACTTTCTATCGACGACAGCTCATCTTCTAGGAAGTTGATCTAGAATCCTATTAGTACCTTGGAATCTGCATGCGCTAATGGCATATTTCTCACCTTCGACGACAGGTTACATCATTGACCTCCGATCGGATGATTCTATGAAGTGTTCGACTTCAAATCATTTATTCACACTTCATGGATTGTACTAAGTAATTTGAGAGCCATTCTCATTATTGGTGGTTTCTCTCACACTTGTTAACAGTTCATATCATTGACTGGTAATCAAGTGGTTTCTACCATGTTTGACTTCGACACAATCAATCACATGGATAGAATCGTACTAGTTCGGGAAGCAGAAATAAAGACCCTGGATCTAGTTTCCACCATCCAGGCTGCGAGGAGTTTTATTGTTCATTATGCAGTAGACTATTCATGATAGATGGCTGCATCCATACTTTGTCTACTATTGATGTAATATTAGAATCATTTCTATATCAGAACATTTTAGTTAAGTTTTGATTTAGTTAGTTTTTGCTCTGAGTATGGGAATTCCTACCTCAGCGATGATATATATATATATATATATGTATATGTTTGCATTGAATTTTTTTACAATTTCCAACTGGCGTCCACAAACCAATCCTTAGAATGATAAAGCACTTCACTCTTCGAATTATCTCAAAATTTGCGCTTTAGGGGGCAATCTGTTACACATTATTTTGTGACCATGACATTTTACTGTCTATATGGGTTCATCAATAACTATATAATGCTCCCTTAGAATTCTACAACCCCAAAGTTCCTAAACCAAGTCCTGAATTTGGAGAAAAGCTTGTAAAAATCATAAAAACACTTGTACCGCACTTTTCCTTAGCCTTACCTGTGACACCGCACCCTTTTTCTCTAAAAACTACGGAGCCAACTGCACGTTTTCTTCATTAAAGGTGTGGACCCCTGTAAAAGGTAAATTGAAGGTGAAAGTAAATTCTAGAAGCCTATCTGGTCGAATATTCTCCTAGCTGGAAGCTTCTAGAAGGTGTTATCCATTCGAAGCCTCACTCACTCCATTCATGAACATTCAATCCTTCATAAAAGGAGCCTATTCCTTGGTCTTTGGAACATAATCCCTTGATAAGAGGACTATATCCCTTCCATTTTGGAGCTATAACCACTTTCCTTCTCTTATAAATTGAAGCTTTGGTTCAGTCTCAAGGGTAGATGCTCATATATGTAAAACTTCTCTATACATTTTGTATACACTTAGTACTTTATTTGTACTTGGTAATCATGATAGAGAAGGGAATTGCTGAAGAAACATACTCTTTTTTCTAGCTATTATCCATGCAAGAATGATTACACACTCATATTTAGGCTGGTTCAAAGAGTGGAAGGGCTTGTCAGACCAAAGGAAAACACTTGTTCCGAACCCCAGAAGGACCTGTACGACATCAAGGCAAACACGGTTGTAAGACTCCTTCTTTTATTTAAAGATAATACAAATGGATCCTGTTTTCTCAATAAGTTTTTTATGTGTTTACTTGAATGACTTATTTATTAAATTCCTTGATCATTAAGATAGATTCTTGATTTTTGAATTAGTATATGTTGCAGGTGCTTTTGATTCTCTTCCATGTTTTTGTTTGCAAGTCTTAAGAGGTGACTTCTTGGAGTCACGAGAAAGAAAAATTCAACTAGAATTAGATCATAGGTAGGTCCTTTCTTCATCATAGAAAATTCTAAATTATATATAATCTAGAGAAAGTAGTTTACATTTGTCTTGTTTGTTTCTAGCTATCCTTGTGATACTAGGGAGATCTTTCTTGTCCGCAAGAACGATTTATCTGCCTAACAACAACTTTTTCACCCTTTCCTTATCAAATTTTGGAGGGAAGATCATGTTTTTGACTTGAAATTTCTAAGGAAGATATGTCAAGTGAATATCAAAGTAACCCTAATGGAAAGGAAGAAAATTTTTGAAGGAAAATGGGTAAAAATACTACGCTACGAAAAGCGCTATGAAATTGTGTTGTTTTTGTAGCGCATGTATGTTTTCACTATTTTTAGAAGTTCAAAGTTGATTTTACATAGTTGGCATGAGGGGATGAATTTGGAAATATGATAATCATGTTCCTGATAGCAATTAGCCTCAAAGTTATGTGTTAGTGGTGGTTAGAGTGTCTCAATAAACTAAAAGAATCCTAAGCCTTAAAATAGGGGAGCAATTTCCTAGTTTGTAGGAGATCAACATCATCAGCATTATGGTCATAACAGGTTGGATCTCATCATCAGGATTTGAATTAATAGAAAGATAGGTGGAAAATGATGTAATTAATTTTAGAGAAGGTTGCTTGAGTAGAGTTAAAAGAGTTCTAATTATATTTGTAATAGGACTTTGTATTAGGTTTACAGCTGCTTTTGTAATAAATACCATGTTTTATGGAAAGATAGGTGTCAAAGAATAGGAATTTGATGTATCTAGCTATGGATAAGCTTATATTATGATTTAAATAATCTATAAAAGATGAAGTCGTCGAAATAGAAGGGGTTAGACATTTGTTAGCAAAAGGACGGTGTTTATTGTAAGTGACTGTTTTCAACTTAATACAGAATTTCTACTTAGACAACTCAAGATTCATGAAGAGTTCTTGTATGTTCTTATTCTGATGGCATATTTTCAATATTCAATTGCAGTGGTGTTTTCTTATGTTACTCAGAATTCATCAATGATGCTCTGACTTCCTTCATAGACAAACTAACTGTGTGTTTCACTATTCTACATGTGTATTCCTTGACTTGAACTCTGATATGCCTTGACTTCCATGCTAAGTAGATTCTTTGGTTATGTTGAAACTATTATGAATCCATAAACCCAATGTACACTTGCTAATGTGATTTACAACCAGTTTATATCATTTATATGCTTTTACCCCATATAGAGTTAGCCATCTACATATTTATCAAAAATCATAAACCCTTGAGAGAGCCCTCGCAGGTTCAGGAGGCTAAGCCTCAGTTAAACAATTGGTCTAAAATAGTTACATGAGATTAAATTGATTGGCAGCCTATCAGGTCTGATTTTTTGATAACATTTTGGTGCGTCTACAGGGAGTCTGAAGATTATACTTTCCAGAGATTTTGAAGCTGAACTTCTGAAGATAGCAGGAGATCAGAAAGCTTTTCGAGGCTTCATCTACCTTGGTGACTCAAATTTAAAGTTTATATGTTCAAAGGTGGCTTTGAGAAGGAGATATGCGAGGAGTAATCCTGACCCAGATCCACCTACTATCGTGGACAATCAAAACACCATTTCAAGAGGTAGTCAAGGCATTTCTAAAATATCAGGTACTCCATCTCATTCGAAATCCTTGTCCTCTGAAATATCAAGAAGTCTTGAAGACATAAGAGTTGATTATAAAATTCATGAGGTTTTTTTTAGATCATAAAATGGAAAGGAGATAATTGAAATTATCTTAGACTTACATAAGAGATGAATTGACACCTCAGCTCTAGTAACACAAGAAGACAAAGAGGAATTCTGGGAAGTTGTCACTTCAGAGTTGTTTTTAGAAAGAGATTCTTTAGAAAAATTGAAAGATCTTGATCTTTTCGAAGTATTGTTGAAAAGTAAAGCTGGTTTACCTCTTCCAAACTGGAGCTCAATTGTTAGTGGCTTACAAAGACCAAGTAGTCCTCCTCATAGTAGTTTGTCATCTACTGTTTCTGCCATTCCTAAAATTACCACAGTACCTCCGACCATGGTTGGAAATCCACCTGCTGCACCTACTAGATACACCCCTCTTGTCCTTCCTGCTGTCTTACATGACCTCCCTAGTAAATATGTTGCTATAATTAAAACCTGGGGAAGTGATGAAGACATCATAGCAGAGGATCATGTAGATCAATTTAATGACTCTATATACAGGGAGGAGGTTGATCATGAAGATGTTAAGTTGATATTGTTTTCTCGGAGTTTTATTGGTGAGGTTAGGAAGTGGTATAAAGCTATTACTCCTGGAAGCATTCATGATTGGAATTAATTTGAAGATGCTTTCTTAAGAAAATTGGGAAATAGAACTAATCCAGTACAAGCCCTCATTGAGTATAATACTTTGAAGAGAGTTGCTGATGAAACTTTCCAAAAATTTTCAAAAAGGTTTAATAAAGTGTTAGATTCTATTCCTACGCATTTGTAACCACCAGAAGCCTTAGCTCAAATGAGGTATGCTGAAGCTTTTGACTATGATTTTTCCATATTTTTGAGAGAAAGAGAATCCCCTACACTTGTTGAAATGAAAAATGACGCTGTGAAGGTAGAGGTTAACTTGATAGTAGCTACAAAGTCAAAAATGGGTAAGGCTAAGTTGAAAGAAGAAGATAAACCTTCATCCTCTACCTCTCAAGACAAACTGGATTCAATGATGAAAACAATGGAAAATTTGATGGATAGGTTAGCCCTTGGGAATATATCTACTCCTCCTGCACAACATGAACCTCAATTTAGAAACCCTCAGTTTAGGAGACCTCAGAATCAGCAAATACCAAGGGAGAATAGAAATCAGCAGCCTGATCCTCCAGTGAGACCTCCTTTTCAACAGAATTTGATTGATGAAGAAGATGACCCTGAAACTCGTGAGGAGTCTATTCATTGTTTTGATGAAGAAATGTCAGTAATTTTCTTGACTAAAGAAGAGCATGATCAATTAGATCAAAAAAATCATGAAGAGGAAACATCAGACTATCTAAAGGGGTATCAACATGCTATTTTTGAGATGCATAAACAATATAATCTGAGAAATAGGAATGTGCATATCATTGCAAACAAAACATATCCTAATAAGGATACACCTAAGGTTGTTGATGGCAATAAGGATACTCTTAAGGTCGTTGAAGGTAATAAATATGCACTAGCTATTCCTCCTATTAAAGAAGCTGAAAAATCTGTTTCTGTTTTCAATCTTGAGAATGAAATTTCTAAAATAAAAATATCAGTCCCTTTTGGTGAGATTCTCAAGGTAGATGAATATATAAGCAAGATTTTTAAAATGCTAAACTCACAACCAGAAGTTTCTAATATCTTGAATGTATTAGAAGATCATCCAACCATATATTTGGGTCCAAGACTATAAGATGAACAGAATGAGGAAGTCCCTCCTTTTTATGTGAGACTTAGCATTCACGACATGACATTGCACAATGTTATGTTGGATCTAGGGGCCTCTCACAATATTATGCCCAAAGTAATCATGGAAAGAATGGGCTTAGAAATAACTAGGCCATATAACGATTTGTTTTCTTTTTATTCAAAAAGAGTTCAATGCATTGGTTTAATCAAGGATGTTGTTGTTGGTTTGACGCAAGTTCCTGCTAAGACTATAGTCATGGAAATTGTAGTAGCAGACATTCCACCGAAGTTTGGTATGCTATTGTCAAGGTCATGGGAAAAAAAAATTAAAGGTACAATGTAGATGGATCTTACTTATGCTACCATTCCAATCTTTAGGGAGAGAAGAATATTGTATCGAGAGACAAGGATGGCCTACATGGTGAGTAGCAAAGACAAACCCCAAAACTTTCAAATTTATGCTCTTGATACTAAACTTGGTTTTGTTATTATTTTCAATGAATTGACTAATGAAGTAGAAGAGGAAAGGAAAGCAGAAAATCAGAGTTCTGAAATTCAGCAGTCTAAAAATCAGTAAACAGAAGGTCAGCAAGTCAACAATAAAGAGAAATAAGGTTGGTGGTCATTGCATTTTGATGGATTAGCAGGCAGAGAAGGAGTAGGAGCAGGGATATGGACTAAAAATCCAAGTGATGAGAGTAATTTATTTTCCTATAAATTAAACTTTGATTGCATGAACAACATGGCTGAATATGAATCCTTGATTTTGGGTCTAGAAGTTTTGAAAAGAATGAATGCTCAAAACATTTTTATTTTTTGGAGATTCAGAATTAGTCATAAAACAGATTGAGGGTGTTTATCAAACAAATGAAACAAGGATGAAAGCATATAGGAATTTGGTTTTTGACATGTTAGAAAACCTTCAAGCTTATTCATTCACAGTCAAAACTAGAGAACAAAACTCCATTGCTAACTCTCTTGATGTCTCTGCAAGTCTTTTCATTATTCCTATGCACTCCACAGAAAAGTATGAGGTTGAGATCCGCCATAGGCTAGTCATCCTTGATAATATTACTCATTGGAAAGTTTTTGAGGATGATCAACAGATGAAAAACTTTATTGAGCTGAAAGAAGAGTTTGAAAATGTACAAGTAGATCAACAAAACATGTTGGTTGAATCTAAAGGGAATTCTGAAGTTTTGCAACTAAAGAAAAATTCCATACCAAAGGGACTCATACCTCTAGAAAAACTTTTTGATCAGAATGATGTTGTTAATTCCCCTAAGATACAAGCTGATGATGAAGAAGTTGAGAGCTATAACCTTGGTACTATAGCTATGCCCAAGATGATTAAACTTTCAAAATTTCTTTCAGCTGATATGAAATTTAAGTATGTTGAAATGATGAAAAGATTCATAGATGTATTTTCTTGGAACTATGCTGATTTGAAAGAATATGATCCCACTATTATTCAACATACTATTCACATAAAATAAAATGAAATACCTTTCAAGCAGAATTTAAGGAGGATCAACCCACTTCTCATGCCTTTGATTGAGAAGGAAGTTAAAAATCTCTTTGATGCTAAAATCATAGTCCCAATCAGATTTTCAAATTGGCTTGCAAATTTGGTTCTGGTTAGGAAGAAGAGTGGAGAAATCAGAATATGCATTAACTTCAGAAATTTGAATAAAGCTTCCCTGAAAGATAATTATCCTCTCCCAAAGATGGGTCAAATTTTGCAAACTATTGTGGGTTCTCAAAGAATGTCTATGCTTGATGGTTTTTCAGGTTATAATTAGATCCTTGTGCATCTTGATGATCAGGAAAAAACAGCCTTTACTACACCATGGGGTACTTTTATGTACGTCAAGATGCCATTCGGTCTCATGAATGCAAGAGCTACCTTTCAGAGGGAAATGGATATTGAATTTTCTAAAGAGAAGTATAAGATGGTGGTTGTGTATCTTGATGACATAACAGTCTTGTCAAGGAAGGAAGAAGATCACTTGAAACACTTGGAAAGAA
Organism: Pinus albicaulis; assembly: GCA_034641835.2. Lineage (NCBI taxonomy): Eukaryota > Viridiplantae > Streptophyta > Pinopsida > Pinales > Pinaceae > Pinus > Pinus albicaulis. The sequence goes on from CM076583.1 coordinate 1,083,716,239, forward strand.
TTTTGTTGAAATGTAGAAGGTTTGGCATCTCTCTAAATCCAACCAAAATTATTTTTGCTTTAACTTCAGGTAAATTACTTGGGCATATCATTTCTAAAGATGGGATTAATTTTGATCCAAACAAAGTCAATGCAATTTAGAAGGTGGAGTTGCCAAGAATTAGGAAGGAGATTCAATCTTTTCTTGGAAAGGTAAATTTTGTAAGGCTATTTATTCCTAATTTTGCTGAGATTGTGAAGAACATAACAAAGATGCTAAAGAAGGGAGTTGATATTAAGTGGACAGCAGAGGCAAGAAACTCATTTGAAGAGATCAAAAGAGCACTCACACAAGCACCAGTACTGATCAGTCCAGATTCTCAAAGGAATTTTTGGTTTTTACCTTTGCATCAGAGAATACTATCACTGGAGTTCTACTACAAAAAGGACAACGAGGTATTGAGCAGTCGATTTCTTTCTTTAGTAGGACATTAACCAATTCTAAGCTGAAGTATAATATCTTAGAAAAGAAATCCTATGCTTTGGTGAAGGCTATAAAAGATTTCAGAATTTATATTCTACATTCTCATTTTGTGGCATTTGTTCCTAATAATGTTGTGAAAGACATCCTCACTCAAGCCGACCCTGATGGTAAGAGGGGGAAATGGACTGCCAAGTTGCTAGAATATGATATAGAGATTAAAACAACAAAATTGGTCAAAGGGAAAGGCTTGGAAAATCTGATGGCATAGTCAAACTTTCACTGTTTTGATATAAATTGGATTGCAGAAATATCAGAAATTTCAGATGATGAGGAGGAACTAGTTCCTATTGAAGAAAAATATATCATTTCAAATTGGTACAAGGAAGTTGTTTCTTTCCTACAACACCATAAAGCACCTGCTGATTTAACAAAGTCCAAAGCAAGGTTTGTTAAGCTAAAATATTTGAGATACTTTATATTTGACAGAAATTTGTTTTGGAAAGATACTGGCAGAATTTTGCTGAATTGTTTGCTATAAGAGGAGGCTGACAAAGTGATTGAGGAGTTCCACAAAGGGGATTGTGGAGGTCACTACTATTGGAAGGCGACGGTGAACAAAATTTTGAGAGCAGGGTATTATTGGCCTACAATGTTTAAGGATGTCTACAAGAGGGTTGCAACCTGTCATGAATGCTAGATTTTCAAGGGTAAGAAGAAACTTGTATCCTTACCTTTGATGCCTATCTATGTAGAAGCGAAATTCCAGCAGTGGGGACTAGATTTTATTGGGGAGATTCATCCATCATCTTCAGTTCAACATTGTTGGATTCTTACAGCAACTGATTACTTCACCAAATGGATTGAAGAAATCCAAACTAGGCAAGCAAATGATTCTGTGATTATTTAGTTTTTAGAAAATAATATCTTGTCTAGGTTTGGTTGCCCCATGAAGATTATAGCTGATAATGCACAGACATTTAAGTCTAAGAATCTGATCAATTTCTGTCATCAATGTCATATTACTCTTGGGCATTCTACTACATAGTATACGCAAGGAAATGGCCTTGCTAAATCTTCTAACAAGAGCATTGTAAGGATCATTAAAAAGGTGTTGCAGGAGAATAAGAAGGCTTGGCATTTGAAGCTGAAGTATGCCTTATGGGCTGACAGGATATGCACAAAGAGGTCAATCGGAACTGTTAGTGTCAGTCTAGTCATACTTCCATTAGTGATCAAGGTTACTCTTTGCATTTTCATATTAGGAGTCCCATAATAATCAATTTCACCATTACGCTAGGTCATGGATTCATTGATGGTAGTAATTTTTTATCAGTTGTCCCTCATGAGGTACTTGCTGATTTTCCTTTCTATGGTCTTCAGTCATTAGTCACTTTCATTCTTAAAATCATATCAGTAGGTCATATGACGGGTCTCATTAGTTTCTAGGGTCTCACCATGGTCAAATTAATGAGTCAAATGTCAATAAATATCAGCAAGGTCATGAGGAAGCCAATAAGCTCAAAGTCACAGCACCAGGAAGAATTAGAGAGACATTTTATTCAGCTTGACGTAATTTTCACCTCATAACTATGTTTTGAGGTGAAAAAATAATATTTTTCCTTCATTATCATTCATTATGTAATTTTATATCATCATGTGTAATAAGTCACAATTCAGAAGCTGTTATCTCCACAAAGTGATGTCCCTGCCTTCAGAGAGTTTTCTGTAGCATGTTTAGCACCAAATCATCTTCCAAGAAGATCCATCAGAAAGAGCCTGGAAAGAGCTTTCCAACGGTATATTACACTCTCAAAACTGAATTCTGGATTGAAATTTATGCTTAAGTGAAGTAAAAGCCCTCTATATCCTAATCCTTCCCCTTTTCCAATTTTTTTCCCTTAAACTTTGTTCAATTAAAGTTTTCTATCCCTTTGAAAACCCCTTTTCCCCCTTTCTGATTATAAATTTGCATTATAAATCATTTAATAAAATATGCGATTTAATTTCTAAACCACTTCCCCTCCATGCCATAGAACTTTATAATAAAAATTTTGATATTATAAAGTCTCACCATATAAACCACTTCCCCTCCATTCCCGTTGAAAACCTTATGTTAAATATTTCAAAGGTTCGTATATATATATATATATATATATATATATATATATATACTCCCTGCCATTCCCAACCACTTCCCCACCATGCTTTGTAATAAAACTTTATTATAAAGTTTTATATTATATAACCCCGCCGCGATCACAACCCTTCCAATCGCAAACGTTTATTTGTGCCTTCTGATCACCCCAATCACAACATTCTCTGATCACCTCAAATGCGGCCTTTCCTCCGATCCTTCGATCGCAACAACCCCCGATCAGTGTCTCAGCCGTCGATCTTCCCCCTCCGATCCGATGGTCCTCCGCCAATCGAAACATTTCAATCGCAATACCCCTCCATCCGCTCCGATCGCAAGTCCCTTTCCAATTACCCCGATGCGATTGTAATTCACATATCACGGTCCCACCATAAAGGCCCTCCTCCGATCCCCGATTCTGATCGCATCGCAATTTTTATATTCCACGTTTTAAACCGCTCCCCATCTCTGATGCGATTGCGATTGGTTGGCCCCACCATATTTCCTTTTTCCTTTTTCCAATTTAAATGGGTTTTCTCTTTTGTTAGTGCGATAAATCGATGTTTCAAATATTTCAATCACATCACATTATTTCTTTCTACCATGGTACTTTGCTCCGCTTCCTGCCTCCGATTGCGATTGTAATGCGGCTCCTGCCTCCGCTTTCCTCCGATCTCGATTGCGATTTCATTACTCCACTATATATTGTATTCCCCCTCCCACCCCTTCCGATTGCGATTGCGATGCGGGTCCCGCCTCTTTTCCTCCACTCCTATCCATGTAAAAATTAATATTTCCCTTCACAAAGGTGTAATTTCGTATTTTATTGAAAAATTCAGTTTATTCAAAAGAAATAGTGGAAAGCAAAGGAAATAGTTGGCTGGCCGAGAGCTTAAAATAAAATAGAGATATCTACAACAGCAAAGAAATAGGATCGGATTGCCTATTTTTTCCTCAGTAACGATTCAAAGGAATCTTCGCTACAAGTTTCACCTCCTCATTGGTTATCAACAGATTTCGAGTGGCATAATGTAACACAGCTCTTCCTTTCAAAAAGATTACTGGCTCTTGTTTTCTATCTTTAGTTTTCTATTCTTCAGCTGTTAGAACAGCTCCTCTTTTCACGGATCTATGGTTCCACAGTTCAGTTTATTTATTGTAATTATAAATCATTTGAGAGGGGCCGGACTCTGAGAATTCAAGTGTGGAAGAACATTTTTTGCGCTCCATTGTACAGTTTGACAGGGATTAATAAAAGATGCAGCTCTGATTTGTGGGATCCATGTGGTATGAGATTTAGAATTTGTTCTCTCTTTGGTTTCATATGTAAAATGTTATGTTTCACCTCTCACTCATAAAAATTTCCTTTTAAATGCTTTTCAAGATAGAAAGGAAGAATCCATTTTATATGCTCTGCCTTGGGAAATCATTCATGCTCTGTGTTTTTCTTCTGTTTGAAAAGGATCCATTTATTGTGCCCTTTTCAAATTCTCACCAGTATTTCCATCCCATCCTCTTTAAATTTCATATGCTAAGTTTCCTACATATCTTGCCCCATGAAATACCCTGTGTCCTGATTTAATTCCCAGTTTCAACTATCCCATTTTTGTCCCACACATCCCCAAAAATTCATTCATTTTATTAAAACCTTTTTTCCATCATTTTACCTAGCCTAATATCATATTAATGTTGCATTTCATTGAATATTCTTTCATGGAGAGAGACCTCTCCTGTCCTTGTAGGGCTAGCTACAAGGTTGAGCGTGGTTTGATGTTACCCTAGATTCTGCCTTTTTCAGCCTGAGGTAGATTTAGGAAATAACATAGTGGCGACCATACTGGGGAAGTAATTTATTTGAAACAGTAAAGCATATCCTCCCCGGTAAAGGATGACAAAGTTTATATCTGAATGTTGATGGTGAACAACAATCAGATGCATATAAAGGCTGAAAACATTCACCTAGCGACTCCATTCACTGAAAGATCCAGAAAATCAAATCCTTCATGGTGACTCCACTGCAGGAAGATCAGTAGCTTTAAATATTTTTAAGATGGAACGTATTGCAAGACGGTATGTTCCCATGAGCCGAGATCACATTCCAGGTTTCCCAAATAAAATGCCTAAGGTGGATTGGCTTAAGATTTGCCTATGTTCAGAAATGTGGAATGTAATGATGTTGCTCTTAATCTGGTGAAATTTCACATTCATGTGCATAAATTAAAGATCGATTTTCCTGAAGACTGTTTCATAAAAATGTTTATGGCTACTCTGGAAGATGAAGCTAGATCTTGGTATGAAAGTTTTCCCCCCGCTTGTATTTATGGTTTAAAGGATTTTCATTCCATATTCTTTGAAAGGTACAGAGAATCTTGTCCGTCTTTAATGTTAGTTCAGAACTGTTGCGAACATGTTAACAGTTTCATTGAAAATCTTGAGAATTTTTATGGAGACGATGAATTCATGGACGAAGAAATCATGGAAGCATTGTATGAAAATCCGTTTCAGCAGCTTGCAGAAATCTTAAAGGATTCTTATCAAGATCAGCAGGTTGAATATTTCCATATGGTTGAAAATCATGGAAGACAAATTTTTATTTCGAAACTGATTAAAAGAAAGGATGAGATGCCACTAAAGAATGTTCCAATCTTACATAGTGATAAAGTTAAGCCAGATCTAGAGTTAAAATGTGATGAGGAAGAATACGATGTTACAGGTCCCATGAAAGAGAGTTATATTGTTGAGGCCGCCTCAAATGAAGAAAACAGAGTTATAGACCTGAGTTTTCTCGTTCCATCAGAAAAGAGTCTTCACGAGGAGGTAATCCATTCCCTTAATGAAAAACAAGACGAGATCTTTGTTCAAGTAAGTGAAAGAGTTTCTTTGGATGAAACTGTGGTAGACGATAGAAATGACATTGTTGGATCTCAAGAACCATCTGAAGTTTCTTCTCTTATGACTAACGAATATGATGAGAAACATGAAAATATGGTTTTCATATCATATGAATACAACCAAAAATATATTCACATTACAGAAGATCAGAGCATTCAGGACTGCCTTTCAGACTCTTCTTCCTATGTCTCATGCTTTGAAATATTTTTTCAAGAGGAAATTTGCTCATCCACTTGTTCAGAATTTTTTGAAGACCAGGAACACACTCTTACTGAGGTACATTATGAAGAAATATCATAATCAAGAGAAAAAGACACCTTGTTTCTTCAACAGGAGGTAAATCTTCATGTTTTTCAGGACCCAGTGGCAAATTTGTTGCAGTCAGCAGTGAAGGTAATTATTGCAGTATTCAGTGATGAAGGAGATCATGGCCAACCATGCTTTTGGATGCCCAGTTGCAAGTATCTATGGTTGACCAGAGGATATGATCAGGAGAATCAATCAAGGAGGCATCTGCTTGATTGGTTACATTGGAATTTTGATATAGCATGATGGTAGATTGGCCTTCCAGAAACACAGGTGGTTATCATCAAGATTTGAAACCTCAAGTCTTGGTCATATACTACCACCAAAGCTTCAAATGTCAAGTTTTTTTCTAGGTTAGCTTTGAGTCACTTTTGATTCAGTTTGTTCGGTCAAGTTTCTCTCAGTATTCAGTTTGGTTTTTATCTATTGAATCCATGCCCAATGGATAAGGCTACTTGGTCTACGGTGTTCTTGGCACCTCCAAGGAGATACCATCCCCATTGGAGCCAATGTTAGTGTCAGTCTAGTCATACTGCCATCAGTGATCAAGGTTACTATTTGCATTTGCATATTAGGAGTCCCATAATAATCAATTTCACCATTACACTAGGTCATGGATTCATTGATGGTAGTAAATTTTTATCAGTTGTCCCTCATGAGGTACTTGCTGATTTTCCTTTCTATGGTCTTCATTCATTAGTCACTTTCATTATTAAAATCATATCAGTAGGTCATAGGACGGGTCTCATTAGTTTCTAGGGTCTCACCATGGTCAAATTAATGAGTCAAATGTCAATAAATATCAGCAAGGTCATGAGGAAGCCAATAAGCTCAAAGTCACAGCACCAGGAAGAATCAGAGAGACATTTTATTTAGCTTGACGTAATTTTCACCTCAAAACACTATGTTTTGAGGTGAAAACATGATATTTTGCCTTCATTATCATTCATTATGTAATTTTATATCATCATGTGTAATAAGTCACAATTCAAAAGTTGTTATCTCCATAAAGTTATGTCCCTGCCTTCAGAGAGTTTTCTGCAACATGTTCAGTGCCAAATCATATTCTAAGCAAATCCATCATAAAGAGCCCAGAGAGAGCTTTCCAACGGTATATTACACTCTCAAAACTGACTTCTGGATTGAAATTTATGCTTACGTGAAGTAAAAGCCCTCTATATCCTAATCCTTCCCCTTTTCCCATTTTTTCCCTTAAAATTTGTTTAATTAAAGTTTTATATCCCTTTAAAAACCCCTTTTCCCCCTTTCCGATTATAAATTTGCATTATAAATAATTTAATAAAATATGCGATTTAATTGCTAAACCACTTCCCCTTTGTGCCATAGAACTTTATAATAAAAAGTTTGATATTATAAAGTCTCACCATATAAACCACTTCCCCTCCATTCCAGTTGAAAACTTTATGTTAAATATTTCAAAGGTTCGTATATATATATATATATATATATATATATACTCCCTGCCATTCCCAACCACATCCCCACCATGCTTTGTAATAAAAATTTATTATAAATTTTTATATTATATAACCCCACCGCGATCGCAACCCTTCCAATCGCAAACGTTTATTTTTGCTTTCCGATCACCCCAATCGCAACATTCTTCGATCACCTCAATCGTGGCCTTTCCTCCGATCCTCCGATCGCAACAACCCCTGATCAATGTCTCAGCTGTCAATCTTCCCCCTTTGATCCGACGGTCCTCTACCAATCAAAACATTTCAATCGCAATACCCCTCCATCCGCTCCAATCGCAAGTCCCTTTCCAATTACCCCAATGCGATTGCGATTCACATATCACGATCCCACCATAAAGGCCCTCCTCCAATCCCCGATTCTGATCGCATCGCAATTTTTATATTCCGCGTTTTAAACCGCTCCCCATCTCCGATGCGATTGCGATTGGTTGGCCCCACCATAGTTCCTTCCGCCTTTTTCCAATTTAAATGGGTTTTCTCTTTTGTTAGTGCGATAAATCGATGTTTCAAATATTTCAATCGCATCGTATTATTTCTTTCTACCATGGCACTTTGCTCCGCTTCCTGCCTCCGCTTTCCTCCGATCCCGATTGCGATTTCATTACTCCACTGTATATTGTATTCCCCCTCCCACCCCTTCCGATTCCGATTGCGATGCGGGTCTCACCCCTTTTCCTCCACTCCTATCCATGTAAAAATTAATATTTCCCTTCACTAAGGTGTAATTTCGTATTTTATTGAAAAAATCAGTTTATTCAAAAGAAATAGTGGAAAGAAAAGGAAATAGTTGGCTGGCTGAGAGCTTAAAATAAAATAGAGATATCTACAATAGCAAAGAAATAGGATCAGATTTCCTATTTTTTCCTCAGTAACGATTCAAAGGAATCTTTGCTATAGGTTTCGCCTCCTCATTGGTTATCAACAGATTTCGAGTGGCATAATGTAACACAACTCTTCCTTTCAGAAAGATTATTGGCTCTTGTTTTCTATCTTTAGTTTTCTGTTCTTCAGCTGTTAGAACAACTCCTCTTTTCACGGATCTATGGTTCCACAGTTCAGTTTATTTATTGTAATTATAAATCATTTGAGAGGGGCCGGAGTCTGAGAATTCAAGTGTGGAAGAACATTTTTTGTGCTCCATTGTACAGTTTGATAGGGATTAATAAAAGATGCAGCTCTAATTTGTGGGATCCATGTGGTATGAGACTTAGCATTTTTTCTCTCTTTGGTTTCATATGTAAATTTTTATGTTTCACCTCTCATTCATAAACATTTCCTTTTAAATGCTTTTCAAGATAGAAAGGAAGAATCCATTTTATATGCTCTGCCTTGGGAAATCATTCATGCTCTGTATTTTTCTTCTATTTGAAAAGGATCCATTTATTGTGCCCTTTTCAGCTTCTCACCAGTCTTTCCATCCCATCCTCTTTAAATTTTATATGCTAAGTTTCCTGCCTATCTTGCCCCATGAAATACCCTGTGTCCTGATTTAATTCCCAGTTTCAACTATCCCATTTTTGTCCCACACATCCCTGGAAATTCATTCATTTTATTAAAACCTTTTTTCCATCATTTTACCTAGCCAAATATCAGATTACTGTTGCATTTAATTAAATATTCTTTCACGGAGAGAGCCCTCTCCTGTCCTTGTAAGGCTAGCTACAAGGATGAGCATGGTTTGATGTTACCTTAAATTCTGCCTTTTTCAGCCTGAGGTAGATTTAGGCAATAACAGGAGCTTCACCATATGAATTGGTATATGGAACTGAGGCTATTTTTCCTACATCACTAGGGGTACCTGTTATGAAGTTGATTCAAGGACTAGAAGAGGAACCAAATGCAATCTAGAGGAGAATTAATCAGTTGATAGCTCTGCAAGAGAAAAGGAATGAAGTTTATGACAACAATCAACAATCTCAAAACATAATCAAGAGGACATTTGATAAGAAGATCAAGGAAGAAATTTTTCAAATTCAAGATGAAGTACTGAAATGGGAGGCCAGAATTGAAGAGAAAGGCAAACATGGTAATTTTCAGAACTTATGGAAACTTCCTTTCAAGATATCTGCTTTTTATGGAAACAATACTTACAATTTGCAGGAGATAGATGGAAAACCATATGCTGAAGGACCTGTCAATGACAAGTTTTTGAAGCATTATTCTTCCTAAAATCTGATGGATTATTCATGTCATTGTATATATTCCATTTTGTAAGTTTTTCTGCTAATAATGACAAACTAAATCAGCAAGCTTGAGCCTGAGGTGAAGGCCATTAGAGCTTGAGGAGGAAGCTTGGAAATTTCAAATTTTTTACTATTTTGGTAAAGAAAATGGATAGTAGCACTGGAACTACTGGTTCTTAGTGTACCACAGGAGCACACTATCCCAAGTGGAGCCACTGTTATCACCCAAAAAAAATAAAAAAAATCCAAAACATTGTATGTCAACTATGTTTTTGATCATGGTCTAAATAGGTATGAGAGTCATTGTAGTATGGTTAAGGGTATATCATAGTTTTTAGAGGTTTAGTGTTCATCATCTGAATTCAAATAAGGTCTTTGTAGGTCCATTCCGTGGTCAAAAAATTCACTTTTTTCATTTAATAATCATTTAATTAAGTTTCAGACTAATTTTCTACAATTAGCCAGGAATCCACCGTTTCGTAGCGTCGTTATTTCAAAACGGGATTTTTTCACTATGAAAGTGCTGCTACTTTCGTAGCGCAAAGTGCGAAAATTACACTATGAGATCTACAAAAGCGCAGTTTCTTAGCTATTGTGTCAAATAAGCCGAGATCTGTCAGTTTAAGTTGGGGAATGATATGATAGGGGTATGGTGAGTCAGTTAGTTACCAGATTCAATGTACCTACCTGTCCTACAGTCATCATAGTCATGATAGGATATCAATGAAACATCATTTAGTCATGAGGTGACATCTCTAATTCGATTTTTTTTGCCTAATTTAGTCATCTCTATTTCATTTACCTTCACATATGTTATCTAAGCTCTGAAGAAGTAAATATAAGTTTTTGGTTGTTCTATTCAAAGACAACTTTTACCATTATCAAGCGAGGTTGTTAATTAAATCAAGCGAGGTTGTTTTACAGGTTTTAGAGAAGCTAACAAGTTTTTTTAACAAGAAACATGGCAGAGGAGAAGAAGGTCCACAGAGTGGGACATTGTCTAAGAAATGAGCCTAAGAATGAAAATGATATTGTTGAGGATCAAATGGTAATGGAGGATTTTAGCAAAGCTGTTTGTCTGAAATTTTGTGAAAAAGCTGTAGGGTTGCCACACTCAGGTGTCCAAAGAGTTTGCTTTACATTTTAGTGCAACCACTACCAAAATTGGAATGATAAATATGCCAGTTACAACTGATATCATAGCTTTTGTGACAGAGATACCAAGGGGAAAGGAATATTGGTTTAAAGGTTCTAGGTTTGACATGGAACCATGCAAGGAATTTATGAAACCTGAATATGTAGATATGGACCTAAACAATACAATACCTAGAAGTTGTATCAAGGACAACTATGCAAAGCTGCTATTCAATATTCAAAGATACTTCACATGTGAAGGAAGGTACCATAAAGTTTACACTTATCATTTCAAACTATTGTTTCATTTCATAGGTATGATATCATTAGATTTACCATTTTACTTGCATTGAAGCCTTACCAAAATGGCTGACAAAATCCAAGCCAAATCTGATGGCTGTGAAACATCTCTGTTTCATCACGGTTTGATAAATTTATTGGTTTTGAATGAGCTTCAGAAAATAAATATGGATTGGTCTTCCTTTTTATTTATGAGTGGATTTGAAATGGAAACCCTAACCCCAGCTAGAAACCCTAAGATTAAGGGGAATCCTTCACCACCAGTAGCAGAATCCAGTCAGCCAGTGGTTACTAAAGCAAAGTGGTTTGTAAAGTTGAAAAAAAGGAAACGGGTTGAAGATAGAACAGAGAAAACATCATTGCTTGTTGTAGAAACTCCATCACCTGCAAAACAAAGAGTATAAAAGGTCAAAGAAACAAAACAAAAACAAGTGGCCAGTAAGCAGGAGATCCATAGAAAGGAAAGAAGCCAAGAAACGGTAAATGGAAAATCAGATGTTTCAGTGACATAAGATAGCCCAATGATGAAAGGAAACTTGGATGATATAATTCGTGCAATTGATATAGAAGAATCACCCATTGTGCAAGCATATTTCATTGAAGTAGATGAACACAAACAGAGAAAATTGAAATCAGCAAAGAAATTGGAATTTGAAGGTGAGAATGCAGCCTTTGTTTTTCAATCTAGGAAACCTTTAACCAAGAATGAAAATAAACTCCAAGAAGGTAGTAAAGATATCCAAGTAACTATTGAAGCAGCCAGAGTCCTTAAAGAGGTGGTCGATCTCTCATCACCTATAGTGGAGCATGTAGCCAGCAAGATAATGAAGGGAAAGGAACACATGACAAACTGTCAACTACTGGAGGAAATATTGAAGCTAGAAAAATAAGAGATGGAAATGATGATAAAGAGGGCCAGAAAGCACAACATTGAAAAGACAGATTTCAAGAGGATGAAGGTTGTTTTGGAAGGTCAAACAGTTTCTAGGTCAGAGATTCCAAGCAGTGTAAAGCAGTTTTTTACATGGACAGTTCTAACCATTAAAGAATCAAAATTCGTTAGAGTGATCAACACTCATTTAAGAACCATTAATATAAATCTAAGAGGCCAAGTGGAGGATTTTGAGCTACAATTAAAACAGTCTCAAAATGAAATAAAGAACAGAGGTACAAAATGACAAATTCAAAGAAAACTCAAATGGAAAATGAGGGATAAATTTTATGAAGGTTATGTTTTTAGTCCAAATAGCTGATGGTTTTGATGAAGCCAGTGATTTTCTAAATTTTTGGCACCTTTTTGTTTCAAATTTTGAAGAAAATCTGGTTAAAACTTCTTACACAATAGTTTCGTAGTGCACACAGTGAAAAAAGCGTGAAATGCGCTACGAAACTGCTGTAGCAACTTTTTCACCCTTTCCTTTTCAAATTTTGGAGGGAAGATCATGTTTTTTGACTTGAAATTTCTAAGGAATATATGTAAAGTTAATATCAAAGTAATCCTAAAGGAAAGGAAGCAATTTTTTGAAGGAAAATGGGAAAAAAGACTACGCTACGAAAAGCGCTACAAAATTGTGTTGCTTTCGTAGCGCAGGTCTGTTTTCAATGTTTTGAGAAGTTCAAAGTTGATTTTACATAGTTGGAATGAGGGGATTAATTTTGACATATGCTAATCATGTTCCTGACAGCAATTAGCCTCAAATTTATGGGTTAGTAGTGGTCAGAGTGTCTCAAGAAACTAAAAGAATCCTAAGCCTTAAAATAGGGGAGCAGTTTCCTAGTTTGCAGGAGATCAACATCATCAGCATTATGGTCATAACAGGTTGGATATCATCATCAGGATTCGAATTAATGGAAATATAGGTGGAAAATGATGTAATTAAGTGTAAAGAAGGTTTTTTGAGTAGAGTTAAAAGAGTTCTAATTCTATTTGTAATAGGACTCTGTATTAGGTTTACAGATGTTTTTGTAATAAATACCATGTTTTATGGAAATATAGGTGTCAAAGCATAGGATATTCGATGTATCTAGATGTGGATAAACTTATATTATGATGTAAATGATCTATAAAAGATCAAGGAGTCGAAATAGAAGGGGCTGGACATTTTTTAGCAAAAGGACTGTGTTTATTGTAAGTGATTGTTTTCAGCTTAATACATAATTTCTACTTAGACAACTCAAGATTCATGAAGAGTTCTTGTATGTTCTTGTTCTGATGGCATATTTTCAATATTCAATTGCAGTGGTGTTTGCTTATGTTACTCATAATTCATCAATGATGCTCTGACTTCCTTCATAGACAAACTGACTGTGTGTTTCATTGTTCTACATGTGTATTCCTTGACTTGAAATCTGATATGCCTTGACTTCCATGCTAGGTAGATTTTTTTGGTTATGCTAAAACTATTATGACTCCATAAGCCCAATGTACACTTGCTAATGTGATTTACAACCAGTTTATATCATTTATCTGCTTTTACCCCATATAGAGTTAGCCATCTACATATTTATAAAAAATCATAAACCCTTGAGAGAGCCCTCTCAGGTTGAGGAGTCTAAGCCTTAGCCAAAATATTGGTCTGAAATAGTTACATGAGATTAAATTGATTGGTAGCCTATCAGTTCTGATTCTGTGATAACACACACCTCAAAAAAATGGAGTTGCAGAAAGTTTGAACACGATGTTGATGGAAAATGCAATAAGCATCCTTAGTGGAACTAGATTAGAGCATGAATTATAAGTAGAGGAAATAGATATTGCATGTTGCCTATCTAACAGATCACCTTCCTTAGCATTGGAGGATAAGAATCCACATGAGGTATTGACTAGTAAGAAACCCTCTCTCTCTCACATCTCAGGGTATTTGGCTACAATGCATATGTGCATGTTCCAAAGGAGAAAATAACCAAGTTGGATAATAAATCTGAAAGGTGCATATTTATTGGGTATAAATATGGTTTAAAATGTTACAATATTTGGAACCAAGAAACAAAGAAGGTAGTGTAGATTTGAGATGTGGTATTTAATAACGAAGAGAAGAATTTCATGAAACATGAAGTCCTACCAAGGGAAAAGGAACCAAAGAAGATAGAGTTTGATATGAAGAGTGAAGAATGAAGCTCCACAAAAGAATAGGAATAAAAGGAAGAAGAACCACACAATTTGGTTTTCAGGAGATCAAAAGAAGGAAACCATAAAGGTATAGTCCATCTTATTTCTATTCAAATTTGACTTTATCTATTAATGATGATGATCCTAGAACTGTCAAGGAGGAAGTGAATTCATAGGATGTAAAACTATTGAAGAAGGCCATGGTTAAAGAATTGGTAGCTTTGGACAAAAATGAGGTTTGAGATATAGTAGATTTTCCATCTAGAAGAAAACCTGTTGGTAACAAATGGGTGTTTAAGAAGAGGATGAATGAAAAATACAAAGTTTATAAATACAACGCTTAGTTAGTAGCGGAAGGTTATTCCTAGGTTCCAGGAATTGATTCTCGTAATATTTTTTCTTGTGTTTCCAAGTTAGCTTCCATTATATTACAATTTTTATCCATTTTTTTTCTTTTGATTTTGACATAAAACCTATGGATGTGAATACAACATTTGTACATGGGGATCTAGAAGAAGAGATCTACATGAATAAACTGGAAGGCTTTGTAGTGAGAAGTAAGAAATAATTAGTATGTAGGTTAAAGAAGTCTCTTTATGTATTAAAGAAATCACCAATGATGTGGTATCAAAAATTTGATACATATTGTTAGTATGAATTCTAATCGCAAGTGTGCGAAAAAAGCTCACTTTAGTTGTGCATAAAAAACATCACTAACATCTAAGATGGCTGCCAATTTCTTTAGATCTGCAGTTAGTTGACCAAGATAAATGCTACAAATCTAGATCTATGCAGTAAAAGATATTAAGTAGTAAATAAAAGCAAGATTTTCTCCATGCATCCAATAGACAAGACAAGAATATTCTTAAAGAATTTTTGTATTTTTGACACCTGGGAAGGGAATATAGAAAGATATTACCAATCCCCCTCAATGGTATGGGTTCTAGTAAGTCCTCAACATTTCAGATCTAAGATCTCTCTCTCTTGATGGTGTAGAAAACCCATACAAAAAATGGAACTCAAAGGGAGCTCACAAGAAAAAATGGTAGCTAAATATGAAGATGATTGAGGATCAAATTCAGACCAAAAGTATAGATCCAGAGCAATATTTAGGAAAAAAAAGGTAGTGAGTGAATGGAAAAAACCTTTTATTTATAACAAAATATTGAGTTAGTCTAGATATTGGTGCATAATTAAAATATTATTAACCAATTCTATATCCAACTTTTATGGAATATTTTATTATATTTGTTGGAAGGAAAAAGAATTTGAATTTGGTCAAATCCATTTATTTGTAAATAATAAATGAATAAATGATTTATTTATTATTTTAAGGATATGGTTGGGTAATAATTAAATAAATAATGATTTATTCAATTATTTATAAATGATTTAGTCAAATTTAACAAGGAATATTATTTAAATAAGGTTTAAATAATTATTCCTAGAAAATAATAAGATAAATAATTATTTATCTAATTAATTTTCCTTTTTTGGGTTAAATATGACCAGGAATATTAATTAAACTATTGTTTAACTAATTATTCCTTGAGGAAAATCAAACAAATGTGGATTTATTCAATATTTCCTCATGGGGTTTCCTGTTTAGACCATAAACAACTTAATAAATTAAGAATTACTAAGTTATTTTTCATAGTGAAAGAAATTTTACTTAGGGTAAAATTGGTCTTATATGGTGTACTTTGGTCCATCTAATAGTAACAGTTTCGATGAGCAAATATTGGTGTAACAGATTGTGCCTCAGTGTGCGAGCGTTAGGAGCTAATCGTATGACCGAAGTATGTTGTAAGAGCTCAATCACTAGACATCGAAGGGGAAGTCAGAGAGAGAGAAATATAAGGTATATCAAAGCGCTAGAGGACAAGACCCTGAGGAGGTGAGACTTACAGCTACGACACAAGTCTCTTTTATGAGTGATTACCTGTGTTATAGGCAGCGGGGGAGGCATACCTATGCCCGCCGAGACAAAGTACAAAGAATAATGCGTCCAGTAAACAAGGGACTGAACTATATAGTATGTTATCACCAAAATAGGACCTGATAGGCTACTGGTCAGGCTACCTCAATGTAACTATTTGAAACCAAACTTTTAGTTGAGGCTTAGCCTCCTCAACCTGAGAGGGCTCTCTCACTAGGTTTAAGATTTTGAATTAAGGATTAGATGGCTAAATCTCGGAATAAATTGGATATAAAGTGTATGAATGGTTGAATTACTGATCAAAAAACACCTATTGGGCTATGGAGTCACGGTATGTTTCCACAAAACATCAAAATTAGCTTATCATGGAAGTTAGGGCATTTCAGAGTTTTTAGATGTATTAGCAAAATAGTGACAGAGTGAACAAAACACAATTTACAAACATATGTAGGAAGTTAGAGAATTTTCCAATGAATTCTAAGTAACATATGTTCATACCACTACAATCAGGTAGCTAAAGAAATCCATAGAAATATCCACCATCAAAAACTCTTTCTGAATCCTAAGTAGTAAGCCAATATCTGTATTAAGATAAAAACACTCACTCTGCTATAGTGACATAGTTTGCTTGTTAATGAAAATTTCCAACCTTGAGGAATTCGACCTCATGTCTCTTATAGATCCATCATTACAATCTTGGATTACCTTATCTATCTTGAGGAGAATTCGAATTTCTTAGCTTGACACCTATCTAATCCTAAAACGGACTATTAATTACATGTGACAGTTAACTGTCTGTTCTAGAGTACTAATACAATTAGGAGTAAAACTCCTTATTATGACTAAAAAAACCTTATCTAGGAATTAAATATTATGTTTGACAGCTGCTCCTCCTTATCTTTGACCTTGATGGTGTCCATAACCTTGTTGTTATATTCTGTTAACTTATCCCTTATTTGTCCTGAAAACTAGGAACATGTTTCCTGCAATATAGCTTTAACCCTCATTTATGCTCCTCAAATCCTTTTGCTAACAAAAATTGACCTTTTTAGACAAGTGACATGTGTTATCACTTCCATAGAACCATGCCCTTCCACCTATGCAAAATTAAGTCCTTGAAAGAGTCTAAAGAGAGCTGATGTGTTTGCGCTACAAAAATATCAGTTGTTTTCGTAGCGCAGTAACTATGTCTTTGTAAACATCTCTTAACATCCAATTTCTTCTGCTTTAACACCTAGAACTTCATTTTTTAATCCTTTCCATCCTCTAGCAGCATAAACACTTCAAAAACCAGATGTTTTACCTCTTGAAACCTTAACAAAATTCTCAAAACTGCACCTACAACAGTTTCGTAGCGTGCTACGAAACTTCTGTGCATGTCTTTTTACACAAACTTTTTCAAAAATCTCAGTTTTTAAAACTTCTTGCAATTTTTCCATGATGTCTATAGGCTTTAATAATCAACATATGTCATCCTTGAAATGTTTTCAAAAATTGAATTCCTTCTCCACAACAAAACTGCATTAAGAAATTATAACTTATTGTTCTGATTTATCTTTGCTGTAGATTACCCTCAGACTTTGTCAATTGAATCTCAATATCCTCCATCTGCCTCTTCAACTCTCTATTAGTAGCTCTTAATTTAACATTTACCATTCTCATAAATCTTTCCTCTTTAATTGTAGGGACAGTCCAGGTAAAAAACTGATCTTCACTGCTGACTGTTTCAGGTTTTGAAATTCTTTCAACCTCCCACAGAGCTCTCATTCTATTGAAGTTTGTCTTCTCAGTAGAATATCTTCTTTATTTCTTCTTAAGTTTAGCAATTTCAAGATTATAAAGTCTCAACTTCTCTTTAACTTTTTCATAACTGCTCTTTTCTCTTTGAGTTTTGAAAACTTTATTTCTGTCACCTTCAGGCATTAGTGATGATAGGTCTATGTGCTCTTCATAAACATTGGAAACCTCTCCTATTTTATCTACCTCCATATCCAGCTCCTGCAATTTTTTTGATTGCCTAGTCAAAGGCTTTCTAGGCTTGAAAACAAACTTTGAAATCTCATCATCAAAATCTAGATTTTTAGGAGATTTCATCTTCTTTGATTTTCTTTCATCCAATTTTATGAAGTCTGCTTGAACCAGAGGAGTTTCTTCAATATAAATAGCTTGTAGAATATCATTCAAATTACCCTTTAAACCCAAACTTTCATCTGTGACCATTTTTTTACCCTTCTCCTTTGATATTTGATTTCTAGTCAACTTTTTCTGGACTGGTTTGTTAGTTGACTGTTCTTTTACTTTTTCTTTATTGAGTTTTCTTCTTCTGTGCAGGCTGAGGAGTCTCTTGAATAATCAGTGATGTTTTAATCATTGGCTCCTTTACTTGTTTTCTGAGCTTAAGCTTGACAAATCTCTTTGATCTTGTTTCTGCAGGGTCACTAGTTTATGATGGTGATTTTTCCTTAGCATTAGGGCTAACACCTGTTCCATGTGTTTCCACCCCAAATCCACACAAAAATAGAAATGCAGACCATTCCCTAGTCATCCTCTGAAGTTCATGAAAAACTATTAATTTAACTAAACCATGATGGAATAATGAAGTTTCACATGCGTGAATTTTCATCTACACTTTATCTGCCATCTTGGCCAAAATTCGAAACAGGAAGAAAGGTAAATCTAGAGAAATTTTTCCAGTGAAATGCAATAAGAGTTTAAAATGATAAGAATACACCTTATGGTATCTTCCTTCATAGGTGAAGTACCTTTTAATTTCGGAGAGCAGGTTAGCAAATGTATTCTTGACATAACCTCTTGGCAGTTCTTTGGTTAAATCTGTGTCCACAAACTCTGGCTTCAAAAATATTTTACAAGGTTCCATTTCAAACCTGAAGTTTGTGAACCACCTTTCTTCTCCCCTTGGAATCTCTATCACTAATGATATAATTTTAGGAGAAAGAAAGTTTAAAAATCCAACCTTTGTATGTGTGAAATTAATGACAAATTCTTTTGTGACTTGATTATGACCTCCCTGTAGCTTTTCACAGAATCTCCAGCATCCTACCTTCTTGAAGGCTTCTTCAAATGATTCATCCTTGGTGAGAGCCTTTATTCCTTCAGGTTCCATTCTCAAGCAGTGGCCTGACCTGTGGTTTCTTTTTTCCTCTGTCATCTTTCCCTCGAAATCCCTGCGGCTTCAGAAAACCTGTAATAAACTGCCTCGCTTGATTTTATAGAAACTAGCTCGCTTGATTAAGGGTTCAGCCTCACTTGATAACTGGTTCAGCCTCACTTGAAAATTGAGAGAAGCTCTGGTTTCTGCTTACCATAAGCTTATCATTCGAAGAAATACATGCACCAAGTATTTTTTGCATGAGACAATACAACCAAGAACAACCATCTCTTTTCAAATTTGAAAATGACTAATGATAAATGACCCCTAACAAATCTCATGATGGTTATGAATGGTTGCATGTGTGAGAAAGGATTAGTGGACTGACACCTAATCATGAAATTTAACGAAATTTGATGGATTTGACAACTGGACAAGATTGGTTACGAATCCCCAATTTCGTAGCGCATGTAATGTAATTTCAAGGTTTTGGGCTATGAAAAGACCAGCATTTTCATAGCACAAAAATTTTTTTTAACACTGTTTACGCTACGAAAACGTGGTTTCGTGGCTTATTCGAATTTTTTTTCAAAATGACTAAACACATGACTTTCAAAACATGATATGGGACCCTTAAAGTGTGAAACAAGGTTGTTGGACTTTATTTGATGATGGAAATGAGACTCTAACCCTATTACTTAGACTCTAAAAACATAAAAATGACTTAACCCCTATCTAAGACCATGACTTAGGAACAAATGCAAACTGTCCAAGTTTGGGAAATTTTTATAGTGATAACATAATACATGCTGGCATAAACATGAGCCAGATAAAAACATGGTAATGGATCCCACATACATACTGTGCCTGGGATAACAGCCAGGACTTATAAAATACTATATGAGTACATGAGATATAAGTACAACCAAAGAGGCCCTGTAAACAGAAAAGGGCTATGAAAATATGAATGATACATGCAAACTAAAAGGCGTTGCAAGCGCCTGAGGCCGACATCACCAAATATCTGGAGCTGCATCGAAGGGTGTAATGAAGAGGTCATCTGGGCATGTGGGAGGCTACCTGAAGGGCCACCCCTAATGAGGTCTGAAACATATCACACACACCAGAGAATCATTGGTACAATCTGCTGCATCACTAAACCATCAAGTATACAGATCTCGATCATGCTGTAAGGAGCTGGAGCTGAGAAACAATCAAGTCAAAGGGCAATAAGGAGTCCCTTTTCTTGATCTGAGGCACTGAACAAGAGTGGAAGCTGGAACCAAGGTACACTTCCCTCTAGACCTATCTTCTGGAATGAATGAGCTAATGTCGACAGAAGGAGGTCTGCCATAGGTGAGGCAAAAAGGGGTCCTCAACTAAGACACGAGAGATAATAGTAGAGCGATTGATGGACTGACACTAGGGATGATTATCAAATGGGGTGTAATGAGTAGCGGGTTGATGACTTCCCTTTTTAGAGAATAAAGGACATGGATGACCTAGCAGCAACTGACACAATATCAAAGGGGACAGGGGGCAGTAGGATTGAAGGCCATAATGTGCAACACGAGAGAGGAACCAAGCAATGAAGGATCGAGGACTATAGCGGGATACAAAGGGATTCGGGATAGACTCCATGGATGCGATGATGGCTCAACTTGGATGCTCTAAACATGGGCGACTTGATGATGCTACCACACAGAAAAGGTCTGGTGGGGACCATAAAGACATGAGTACAAGATGGTTACTCACGATGAAAATCGACACGATCATGGACAATTATGAAGGCAAAGTGGTGCCCCAAGTACAAGTGTTGCAAGTGAATAAATTAGATTATGAGGAGTGGTGAAGTGACCCTTCTTGGAAAAAATGTGTCTCGGTGAAGTATCAAATCACAAAAAACTAAAGGATACCCATTTGAGAGCTCGGTGAGAGATTTCCAACGGTATGGATGGTTTGTCAAACTGAGATATGGTTTGGCTGCAGCAGGCAAAAGAAAAATCTGGGGTTTCTCTTTTAATAATGCATTTTCCCTCCAAATTCACTCATTTGCAAGTGTAGTTATGGTGAATGTAGAGAGGAGAGAAGGCCCTAAATCTTATGGCAATCATAGCGGACAAACCGATCGTTGGAATCGAGATCCGTCATTTGCAGGTAAGAGGCCTAACCATATTATTTCAATTAAGGGGATCAAAATTTCAGCTTAGGTACCTAGAGATCATGAACAAGCCAGGTCGCACTTTTTGGGGTCTGTTCTGCGACCTGGGTAGCAGGTACTAGGCAAAAAACTGTGTCCTATCCTAGGAAATGACCTGAAAAAGTGTGACATGTCAGAGAAAGGGGATTTCAGTGCTATTTTTGGCTGAGATCTGGGATCTTTATGGTTTGGGGGCATAGGTTCCCCCAAGCATGTTATGGTCATGCCAAACTGTATTTAGAAAAAGGGGAATCTAAACACATTTTTATGATGTGGTGTGCCATTTATTTTCGTTATGGTTATGCAGTTCAAGAAAGGGAATGGAGGATTACCAATATCTTTTGTTGAAAATGGCAACAAGAAACAGTGAAGGAGGCCTCCTGAGACATCTTTCCTGATCCTAGTTGGAAAGTGATCACCTAAACTAGGTGGGGACCACACATGTGATTTTTGTCGAAAAGTCTATTTTTAGACTATGTCTATTTTTAGACATACGGAGCATGATTCGGGGATTCCAATTGGAGATTCTTGAAGTATGCGACATGTTGGTGAAAATAGATGAGACCCTTATTTTTAGGACCCAGGCTATTTTTAGACTGTGTCTCCTAAAAATATGGAAGTCAAATATTATTTACCCTTAATAATATTTAGACTATAAACCGCAGTTTACTCTCTTGGAGCACTTCAGTTTGACCCCCAGAGGTGGGGCATGCAGCTGACATAAGGAAATTCGAATTTCCTATGAGTTAAGTGAGCTATTGCATGTTATACTTCAGTTAGACTCATGTGGCAGAGTTTTGGTGGAGTTGATTGAGGAGTTAATGGAGATGGTGTTCTGGTTAACTAGTTGAACTAGTTGTATTTAGTTTAACTGGCTAATACATTAGAGATGAGTTGTGTGAATTAAATATTATTTAATTCACTAATTATTAACTCATTATTCAACTAAAGAACACATCAGTTTAACTCAGTGCATGGACAGTTCAGTGGAGACCAGTGAAAGAGGTAGATGAAAGGGTGAGTATAGATATCAGTTGGAGGATCAGTTTTGCATGGGATTTGCATTACACTTGGAGGAAATTACCAATGAAAATTGCGCAGTGAAGCCAAGGAGATTCGAACCTTGGATCTCTATTTAGACCAGCCTTGATTGCGCAATAGAGGCAGAGAAGTAGTGGGTGTGTTTTGAACCTGTGACTTGTTCAAAACCAAGCTAGTTTTGTGTAGCTTTGGGAGATAGTACTGAGTACTTGTGAGGAGTTTGTACTATGTATTTGCTGCATGTTCTCTCCATTTATAATATACTATAGCTGGGGGTTTTCAGCTATAATATTTCCCCATACATACTGTGTTAATGTGTGTGATGATTTGATGTGCGATCGCTTCTATTATTTCCGCATGTGACAATTAATTGTAGAAGAAGGTTATGTGTTATGCATGCAATTCGAAATTGATGTATGATCGGGTTAATCTTCATTGAATAAGTGATTTATTCAGCTAATTTCTACATCTTTTGGTACTGCATATATGAAGAAAATGGACTAAGTTTTTGGGTTGGCATACATGGTGTCACTATCCCAAACAGTGGATTTAAAGATAATGAACTGTTGCTCTCCTAGAAAACCCATAGGTTGGTCAACAACAATGTCTAAGGTACTGGGTTGCTGATGTATGATGAAGGAATGATGAGGGGTATCATCCCTTGAGTGATCTGAAGCGATATGGGACTCTATAGGTTCTTCTAAATGAGGAATAATAAAGGTACTAAATTCAAAATGACCAGATACACTAGGAGAGTTGTGGAGAATTTCTTCTCCTGGTCTCTCAAATATAGGTGCCCCCTTACCCAAACATTGGGTTTCAATGTAATGGCCACAAGGTGTATGTGGTTCGAATGCATGGGTTTGATGTAAGGGGGGATAGATAAAGTCAGGGTTGATGATTACTTTCATAATGTCGTCATCATAATATAAGATGGGGTGACTGGTGGAAGAAAGACCACTTGACGCGTTGCAACTACCTGAATCATCATCATGAGAAGATAGGTTCACATGCGCATCGTCACAAGGGGTGATAGAAAAATAATTAGATTAAGGATCCACCGATGTTGAACCCAAGGTGATCACTGAAGGAAGGTCAGGCGAAATAAAAGGGTAAATCCTAGTGGGGTCTTCCACCGTGGATCTCATATATGATGACAGGTAGTGGACAGTGGATGATGTAATGTTCCCCATTTTAGGCTCAAGCTAAAATGGAACATTATAGTTGCATATTTTCATTTTGTTGAATAAAAATGGGTAAAGTGACCCATTCATGTAATAAACAAGAATAAAATCCCTTACAATGTGAAAAGGGATCATCATGAAGCTAGATTTCACACCCTCATGTGTGAAAGAGGTTAAAATGCAAATGGGCAAGGCCTAATTGACCAAGTCAAACAACGTTGGCATGAGTTGGAAAGCACTAAGTGGGGCAGCGCAGTTTTAGTGGAGGAATATTCCATGGGGGAGGAAATTTCTAGAGGAAGGAAGGAGGAGACTTCGTTGTTTTTAAAAGAGAGGCAAGGCATCCCATTGAGATTATCTTGGATCATTTGATTATTTGTCTATTCAGACAAATTGCTGCCTCTTGCTATTCAGCAGCGCTGCAGTGCCCTTGGGCACGAGGGACTCCTATTTAGGATTTCCTCTCCTTCTTGAGTAGCTCATGAAGGATTGAACTCATCCTCCATATTCTGACATTCAGGCCATAGCATCAGCCTATTCCATCAACGCAGTGTCTATAGCAGATTATTGTGCAGTGTTGCGGGATGTTGCTGGAGGTTTCCTATAGCGCCATTTTGAGCTGATATTTTAGAGGAGGGAGGTTCTCTACTTCCAGGAGGTTGGTGAGAATGGTTCCAGAGCTTATTCCACCATCATTGGTAGGAGGCCAACCATTTCCATCAATTACAATGCAGACCCTCTCTTAGACTGCGTTCTAGTTGGAGCATATTTGCAGTGAGGGTGTTGCAGACATTTCAGAGGGTGAGATATTTGGTGTAGGGATCAGCCTTGCACTTCAGATTTCCAGAGGAGAAGGGCTCTTCATCAGCTTCATCCATTCAGCCTTCTCCATTCCATTCCATGTATTGAGTTGCTGCAGCTACCCAGAAACTCCGACATTTTTGCAGGTTTCCATATTTCAGCCAATCCTTCTAGGATTGACTTGAGGTAGTGATTGGGAGCTTAGATCTTCTCTCCCAATGATGTATGAGCCATGTATATGCAGATCCATGATGTTTTTCACTTAGTACAATAGTCTCCCTTCTATGACTGCACAGTCCCTACTCATGGGCATTCTGCTATAGAGCAGCACTTGTATTTTTGCATATGTTTTCATGGGAGGCTTCTTGCCTTATTCCTTTGACATTCATCATATCATTTGCTGCTATTGTTTCATAATAAAATGGCTCAATGGTTTTCATACATTTTGGCATAATTTTATTCACTGCTATTCCTAGTTTATTTCTTTATATTGTTGTAGCTGCATTTTTGGGTTATCTTGTAAGATTCCCAATCTTGCTGCACTTCCCTCTTGGGAATATTGTCCCTTGGAAACACTCTATAGATAGAGTCTGATAGTGGGCCAGGAAGCCTTTGGATCTCATCATTCTTTATGAAGGTGACAAATCCAATAAATGCCCCTTCAGTCTATCTTTGGAATATATTTGCTTGTCGATTGACAATGTTTCTAAAAAAGGAACATTACAGTGGTATCAGAGCATAATCTTGGCTCAGCCTGTGGATCTTCAGCCAAGATTCCATCTAAGAAGAAGAGAAAGAATCTACTTTGTGGAGAAGAAGAAATAAAAAGGAGATGAGCTAGCCAAGCTTCTCCCTAAATCCACCTAGGGCTTTCATGGGAGTCACAAGAAAAAAAAATAAGGGAGAGATTTGAAGAATCTCCACAAGGGTTTGAAACAGAAGCAAAATCTAGGGTTTTTGATGAGGAATGTGAGCATGTAGTCACATCCTTCGATGCACAATGCAGTCACATGTGAAGTTTTGTCATGGAAGAGATGGGAAAAGGAGGAGAGGTGACCAAGAAGAAAACTCTTGGAGATTTTCTAAGAGAATATGAGTCTCAAACTCCGGCATTCAGAGATCATCTCACTTTCATGGATTTTTCAAGTCTAAGGTAAATACGAGCTAGCAGAAAGATAGATTTTTTCTATCTACTTTCGAAAGTTCACCTACATGTTTAGCCAAAGCATGGGCAGAGGAGTTGAAGACCATGTTGCAGCAGCACAAAGTTTCCAAATGAGATGCTATCAGATTTGCAGCGCTGCACTTTAGAGGTAAGACCTATGCATGGTGGATATTTGAGTCATGTTATTTATAGGATGCAAATACTTCTTACTATTTTAGAGTCATTGGAACGATGATGGAAGGATTTGGTGGGAGAAAATATGAAACACATGCAGAGAAACAAACCAAGACTTTGCATAAAAAGGGAGGAAACATAAACTTAGTTCCACTTCAGAAAATTAATGAGAAGGCTGACATCTTGCATCATACCTTGTTGAAGGCAAGGTATCCATCTCATATTATTGCACAAGAGAGCATGGAGGTCTCTTTTTCAAAAGGAGATCAAAATTTTGGGAGAAGTTGCCCCTACATATTGATGAGGAGGAGGGCAACTGCGCTGGTATAGCTAGAGTTGATCCAGTGCCTCATGTAGAGGAAAGAGGAGCTCTTGCTCCACATAGAGGGATTCTTGCGTCTTTGCAATAAATTCCCCAGGATCTCCCATGTAGAGATCAAGGCACAACTCATGATACATCTATGCCATTGTTGGTAGGGTGCAGAGCTATGGAGATAGAAGAAGAGATAGGGAGGATGATCAACATCATGTGATGAGGAGCACACACCCTGTCTATTTTATGAGGTTGATGCACCTAAGAAGATGATTGGATTGCGCGGTGGAAGCATGGAGGGTTTTCTCCATTCATGCATTCAGTCATCTCTTGATGATGGTGTCTCACTGCATGGAGACATTGCACCAAGGATACCACTAGATCAGCAGAGGAGGTTGGATGCTCCATATTTGGGGGCCTCACACCTTGATTTCAGGAGGGTGGAAACCTTGGGAGAGTTTAGCACAGCGCAGAGAGTTTGGGATAGACTCAAGGCGGAAGGAGACATTGTCTCATTTTCAGCATCACCCACTCTCATCAGTCATACTGCACTGACAGATTTTGATGTAGGGATAGAGGATTGCATCTTCATGATGCAGGATGACTGCTCCACATAATTGATGAGGAGGAGGATACTTCCTTTGGGGAAGGACTCTTTCACACATGGGAGTAGATGGAAGTTACTCATGCTTACAGTGCCCAGGATCGGGAGATTCCTTTTGGATGACATTTTCTCATGGGAGATTAGCTTTCCAGGATCCCCATTACTACTTGAGCATGAGTAGCTGGATGATGGGCATGGAAGCAACTTGGAGGATGACTTTGGCATGAGGGAATGTCAAGGTAGCAGGAAGTAGTGTGATGGAGCACCATATTGCAGAACACCAGCGTTGTCTATGAGGAGGATAGATCCAGGATGGAGGGCTCAGCTTTGGTTGAGTATTCCCCAGGATCTTGGTGCATGCATGATTTTTGGATGGGCTTGATGGAGATGGCAGATACTTAGTGGATGATATGATCACCTATCATCATGGCACACTCTTTTTGACTAGGGCTTCTAGTCTCAAGGAGACACTATTGCTTGCAGCATAAGAGGACTTCTTAGCTATGCACTTGGATGCATACCTTTCTTTGCTAGAGGAGTTCACTTGGGAGGGAATTCAACATGGAATATATCAACATATGGATAGATGCATAGCCCGATTTAATCTGGAGAGGTGGGCACAACCATTCCCCTACTCATTGGAGGAGAGGGAGAGCATTCAGTTGAGCCATTTCATCTCAGGGTCTCAAGTACATAGTAGAGAAGGTATCATTTCCCATTTTTGTACCTCTTTAATTCATATGAACAGCCTATTGTCTCAAGGAGGATCATCCCCTTCTTGCATTTGTTATGATGTACTTGCAACTACTAGTAGGCTTGATTTTGGTTATTTTTATGATGGTTGTGGGGGAAGCCACATGTTTCATGGTGTGCACCATTGGCACCAAATTGTATTTCATGCTTTCATCTTATGAGGAGATGTTGTGGCAGAAAACAAGTGGATAGTATAACACTTTTTATTTTTGATGTTGAGGCAGGCCAAGAGGCACTGCGCAGGTTCCATGAGTGAGATTTGGAACCACTCTCTGGTTGTCATTTTACAACTTGTTTCTATTGCATATTGCTCCTTATATATTTCTGATATTGTATATCTATTGAGGAGCATTACTTGGAGAGAATTGTATGTATAGCCCATTAGGAGCAAAATTCTCCCCATTATACATGTTTTATATTGCAGGAGATACCATGGGAAAATCATGATTTCCACATTGCTACTTGTACCTTCTTGTGGGAGGGACCATTTGGAGAATTTGCAGAGGCATTTCATGGCTGATTTTCTTGATGGGGTAGCTTGGGCCATTCTTGGAGGCCATACGATTTCATCCCAAGGAGAGAGGCAGCCCCATGAACACTTCAAATGAAGATAGGACCATCTTGAGAAGCACAAGCACACTCTCCATTCAGCCCCAACACATTGCAGAACCCGGGGGTTAATATTTTCATTTGGATGATAGCATGGGTGAGGGAGTCATCAGTGGGATTATATTTTCCCATGCATGTCATCACTCCTACCTTGAGGAGGAAAAAGGTAAGCAAGGAGATTTCTACCTACACCTTCTATCTTTTCAGGGTGTACACCATTCTGGTTTGCATACTTGGGAAGGAGCATTGGAGGGCAGATTTTTTGCAACATATCTTGAGCAGTGGTGGGGATTGTTGACGAGGAGGCCAAGGAGAAGAAGGGGGAGGAATTTTTTTCTCTCTATGTAGTTTCTTGAGGACAAGAAACATGTGGGAGGGGAGGACTGTAATGTTCCCAATTTTAGGCTCAAGCTAAAATGGAATATTATAGTTGCATATTTTCATTTTTTTGAATAAAAATTGGTAAAGTGACCCATTCATGTAATAAACAGGAATAAAATCCCTTACAATGTGAAAATGGATCATCATGGAGCTGGATTTCACACCCTAATGTGTGAAAGAGGTTAAAATGCAAATGGACAAGGCCTAATTGACCAAGTCAAACTGCGTTGGCATGAGTTGGAAATCACTAAGTGGGGCAGCACAGTTTTAGTGGAGGAACATTCCATGGGGGGGGGGGGGGGAATTTCTAGAGGAAGGAAGGAGGAGACTTCATTGTGTTTAAAAGAGAGGCAAGGAAACCCATTGAGATTATCTTGGATCATTTGATTATTTGTCTATTTAGACAAATTACTGCCTCTTGTTGTTCAGCAGACCTACAGTGCGCTCGGGCACGAGGGAGTCCTGTTTAGGATTTCCTCTCCTTATTGAGTAGCTCATGAAGGATTGCACTCATCCTCCATATTCTAGCATTCAGGCCATAGCATTAGCCTACTCCATCAGCGCAGTGTCTGTAGCAGATTATTGTGTAGTGTTGCGGGATGTTGCTGGAGGTTTCCTATAGCACCATTTTGAGCTGATCTTTCAGAGGAGGGAGGTTCTCTACTTCCGAGAGGTTGGTGAGAATGGTTCCAGAGCTTATTCCACCATCATTGGCAGGAGGCCAACCATTTCTATCAGTTACAATGTAGACCCTCTCTTAGACTGCGTTCTAGTTGGAGCATATTTGCAGTGAGGGTGTTGCAGAAATTTCAGAGGGTGAGATATTTGGTGTAGGGATCAGCCTTGCACTTCAGATTTCCAAAGAAGAAGGGCTCTTCATCAGCTTCATCCATTCAGGCTTCTCCATTCCATTCCATGTATTGAGTTGCTGCAACTACCCAACAACTTCGGTATTTTTGCAGTTTTTCATATTTCAGCCAATCCTTTTAGGATTGACTTGAGGTAGTGATTGGGAGCTTATATCTTCTCTCCCAATGATGTATGAGCCATGTATATGCATATCCATGATGTTTTTCACTTAGTATAGCAGTCTCCCTTCTATGACTGCGCAGTCCCTACTCATGGGCATTCTGATATAGAGCAGCACTTGTATTTTGTCATATGTTTTCATGGGAGGCTTCTTGCCTTATTCCTTTGATGTTCATTATATCATTTGCTACTGTTGTTTCATAATAAAATCGCTCAATGGTTTTCATACATTTTGGAATAATGTTATTCACTTCTATTCCCAGTTTATGTATTTATATTGCAGTAGCTGCATTTTTGGGTTATCTTGTAAGATTCCCAATCTTGTTGTACTTCCCTCTTGGCAATATTGTCCCTTGACAACACTCTATAGACAAAGTCTGATAGTGGGCCAGGAAGCCTCTGGAGCTCATCCTTATTTATGAAGGTGACAAATCCAGTAAATGCTCCTTCAGTCTATCTCTGGAATAGATTTGCTTGTCGATTGACAATGTTTCTGAAAAAGGAACATTACAGATGAATACTTTGTCATTTCGACATCCGAAGGGGAAGTGTCTATTGGAGTGAATGTGTCCTCTAGTTTTTCTAAATCAAAACGCACAAATAAGGGAGAAGTGGACTCGTTGCATTTGGCTTTGAATTGGAAAATTTCTTCCAAAGAGGAGCAGTACTCGTTGAGGCGAGGACAGAGATAAGTATAGTGGCCATGGAAATCACACAAAGAACAGGGGTGATTTGTGTGCAAATTCTTGGGTTTCTTGGCTGAATCAGGTAAATTCACATGGAATTCTGGGATATCAGACTTAGGAAACACTTTTTTTTCCATGGGCTTGAGACAAGTAAATTCAGGACAATTATGGGTGGCATGACCGACAACATCACAGAAAGCACACCGAGGGGTACGCTTTGGAGGTTGAGGAGGAGAAGGGTTTATTAGGGCAGCCCTGTCTTTAGTTTTCGTCTTGTGAGCCTTTCCCCCTTCACCTGAAGTTATCGCAACAAAAGGAGGTTCCTATTGAGGTGGCTCAGGCACGGTAGCAGAGGGAGGGGTCATGGGGACTGGTTGAACTAGAGTCAAAGCAAGGTAAGGTTTGGGCTGACCAGGTGGGGCAGCGGCTGGGGGATCAATTTACCAAACTAGGATCCCCAGGGTCAGGTTAGGAAGGGATAAGGTAGCCATAACAGGTACTGAAAACACTCCAACAGGGGGAGATAGGAACAATATCTGACCGGAGGGGTAATGGCTAGGTGGGATAGCTCCAAGATCGTTAAGGCTAGGAGGAACCATGCTAGGAGGGTAGAGAGGCTCGTGGATACCAGCTGTAGATGAAGGGATAGGAGGCTGGGGTCCAGAAGGCTGAGTCAAAGTGCTAGGAGCAGGTTGCAGAGGGCGGCGTTGCTGACTAGACAAATTAGGCCGCTTGAGGGAGGTCCAAGAAGATTGCATCATGCAAACATTCAACGAGATGGGATCAAAGACAGGAGGAGGATGACCAGGGAAGGACCCAAGAAAAGAGGAGTCTTTGTAGACTTCAGGTGAGACACTATTCAAAGGTTCGATGGTTTGATTATTTTCCACCAAAGATATGATGGACTTAGGGGAGGTTTGAGACTTTGGTTTTTAATATGTCAGCTAGTCAATGTTGACTATATTTCCATTATGAGTGTTGTGCCTCAATCTAGTCTCCTAAACTGAGTTCATTTAATTGTCAACCAGGATTTGTAAACTGCTGAAGTGAAATGTACCATATGTACCTAGGTGCTTGTTTCCTAGTGCGTTGTGTGTAGTGTTTTGTGATGTTTTTGTCTTTTATGTTGATTTATGATGTTTTTGGTCTTTTGAAGTTTTATGTTTACAATGAAAATGCCTAGAAAACTAATGAAAAAGAAATTGGTGGTCAAGAACACAGTTGAGCCTAATGTATGGAATGGAAAATGTAATCAAAAACACTGAAGCAACATCTAAACTATGACTGAATAGAAACAAGAGCTTAATGATGACTTCTTAAACAAATGACACAAACTAGACTTTGAGAAATGATCACTTAAATATGCAAGTTTTCTAACTAGACAATTAGACACTAATCATGATGCAACATTCTATTGTAAACTCATCTATTCCATGACTAATTCCTAGTTCTATTCTGCAATTTCAATTGAAGGTCAGAGTCTATTCTCCAAGAGTTATTGGTTTCTTTTCAGGGTAGTTCTGTTGAGGAAGAGCTCTGTTTGTAGTGAGGAATTTGCATAGATATTTCAGACCTTGTAATGATGTTATCTTCTGTTCCTAAAGTTATGGATCACTGATGGTTTTCAGAACAAAAAGATATTTGTAAATAATGAAGGTTGTCTTAGGAATCCTATCAACTAAAGTGATCTACTGTGCAAAGGGGTGACAGTGTGACTATGAGATATGAGTGCAATGAATTGATTTAAACATGAGCTTAAGATGCTTCTAAACTAGAACAATGTTAAACCATAAGCCATCATCAAACTTTGAAATGAAGTAGCTGGACATGAATTAAATGCAAAATGAAACTCCGGAGCATTCTAATTAACATGCACTATTCTAGGAAGTTACACAATCGATTTGTTCATCATGAGGATATTTTGGAAGAGTTCCTTCTTGTGGAAGGGTAGAACAATTTTGATTGTGGACTTGTATGCAATTGAAAGCAAATGAACTGAAAGCAAATGAAACTAAGTTGTCACATCACAGTCATATCTTGAACTTCTTAAGGATGTCTTGGAAGAATTTCTTCTTGTGGAAGAGTGGTTAGGACAAGTGCAACTATGATAATGAAGACTAAAAACTACAACTAATTCCTATGACACTATAGCTATTCATCATTCATTGTTAAGATTTATTAGAAGAATGTCTTCTTGTGAAAGAACTATGATGAATATAACTACAGTTTCTAGTTAAAAACAAATACAACTCCTATCCTACAGTACCATAGTCATTAAACATTCATCGTTTTGATTTATTGGCAAAGTGTCTTCTTGTGGAAGAACTGGAATGAATTATGGCTACAGTAGCTAGTTAAGAACAAATAAAAATCCTATCCTACAGTACCATAGTCATTAAACATTCATCGTTTTGATTTATTGGCAAAGTGTCTTCTTGTGGAAGAACTGGAACGAATTATGGCTACAGTAGCTAGTTAAAACAAATACAAATCTAATTGATATCCTACAATACCATAGTCATCAATCATTCATCATTTTGGTCTGTTGGAAGAATGTCTTCTTATGGAAGAACTGGAATGAGTACGACCACAGTATATAAAACACAACAACTACTAATTTAATATGCAGAACGTAAAGACAGCTAGGAAAAACTTATCTAGTTTACACTAAGGAAATCCGTTCAAGGGGCAGGGGCCCTCTACCACTTGACGGCATTCGACTTCACAATTAAATCACGCCTTCAAGATAATTTTGTCTGCTCCATGAACGATGCAATAGTTTGAACATAATGCTCTGTGTCTTAAAAGACGTAACACAGAGTTTACACCAAAATCTAGCAGCAAATCTACACAAAATTTCTAACTCAGCTCTCGGCCTACTCAAGAGTTTATAAAGTAAATGCAAGTAACAATATTTACAATAATTTAGGAATGATGTCTTCCTAATCCAAATCATTTTAGGAGTCTTTGAGGTGGCTGCGTAAAAGAGAAAAGACACCTGGACTGTAACAGTCCTAGTAGGAGTCTTCTTTCACAAATGTGTTCCCACGTGCATAACCGTATCCAGAATTCATTTCCTCTACCATGACGAGCAACACACCATGTAGGCACGACGTGGATCATGCCCATATGCGTTTTTCCTCAAGAGGCCACCTGGAACATGCTCAAACATAAAGGTAGCTGCAGAATCGCCGGTTAGCTACAGAATGCCTGCATTCTGCAGCTGATTCCGGTCAAAATGCTTAACAATGGCAACAATCACAAAATTCAACAAGTCAGTCATATAAACCATTCTAGAAGTAATTTTAACTATTTTTATTGATCAATTGGGTTTAAAATGGAAATGGACAAGGGAAAAATGAGGTAAAATGAGGTGAAGGAAAGCACAAATTTGAGGCTCAACATACCACCACTGCTGTCTCTTTGCATGTCCTCATGCAAATTATCCTATGAATTCTGAGGCTTCTGCAAGGACATCTAATCCCCTTCTTTTCCTTTGTCTGCATGCTAAAGGCCTTCTGGGTTTCTTGATCACAAGTTTGAACCTGAGGTTTGTGAGTGCTCTGATCAACTTTCTGTTCCTTGTCTTCATCTTCTCATTGGTTCTCTCCACTTTGTCTATATGCAGGGATAAGGTTGAGTTCATGTCAGTCTTGAGCTTGATTTGATCTTTGAGAATTTCGTTCTCATTTTTGATGTGTCTATTTAACACTTCCAACTCATACCTATCCCTCCTCAATATATCAATTTCAGTTAGTGGAGGACTGGGGGTTCTCTCTTCTCTTTCTGAAGCTGTTCTCTCTAGAGTTTCCACATAATCATAGATTTCCTGTTGAGCAGGATCAATCTCAGGGGTGCCTTCAAAAAAAACTTCATCATCATACTCTTCCATAGATGTTTCTTCATCTTCAATATTGATTACCCCTGTTTGTTTGATTGATGTTTTCTTCAGTTTTCCTTTTAATCTGTGGCTTCTCCTAAGTTGAGAGGAACCCTCCCCTTTTTCTATAACAGATTCCTTGATTACCTTCTCCGCCTTGAGTTGACTCTTGATTCTAGTCAACTTCTCCAGAATGACTTCTTCACTGCTTTCTTGAACCGGTTTGTCAATTTTACCTGTTGGAGTCCTCCCTCTCCTACTTCTCTTTGTGGCCTGTGGTTCAGGTGATAGTTCTTTTGCTTCCTCAAAATGATTTCTTATTAAGAAATCATCCCATGTATCATTTGATTTGGATAGATGATGCTCAACTAAAATTTTGACTAACCCATGATGATACAGGGTTGTTTCCAAAAACTGAACTCTTCTCTGAACACAGGAAGCCATTTTCTTCAGACTTTGATACAAGAAATATGGTAAATTCAAATCTTCTCCTAGAAAATGTAACATTAGTCTCATATGGTAGACATAAAATGTCCCATATCTACCCTCACATGTAACAAATTTTTGTAAAAGAAGTAGTATATTCCTCCATTTGCTCTTCAATGTTGTACTGGGAATTCCCTTCTTGAACACACTAACATCCATGTTTGGTGATTTTAAGATTTTTTTCCATGAGTCATTATGGAATTCCCTATTTTTAAACCATCTTTCCCCAGCTCTGGATAATTCTGTAGCCTCTGCTATAAAAACTTCATTAACAGTAAACTTAACATCTCCTATTTCAACCTCAGTGCCTTGGAATGATCTAGCAAATGTTTTGGTAACTTCCTTATGGCAACCATTAAACTTTTCCAAGAATTGGAGCCATCCTATTTGTTGTAGCATCTCCTTGCATTGTGGATAACCTTCTAAATATTTTGATCCTATAGGCTCAATCCTTACGATGAAACCCATGATTTTTCACTATCAATTAACACTCTTCTTTATCCACAAAACAATGGCTTTTACTTTCGGATTAAAATGGCTTCAAGCTCTAAATAAAAATGGCTTCAATTTTGGAAGAACATACCTTTGAAATAGCTACAGTCTTAAAAATCTCTGGTTTGTATGCCTCTGTTTGAAAAATGCCTTCGAATCCTCGGACTGATGTACTTCTGCTGAACTTTGGAATGATATGGAAGCAATTTCAATTTTCGAGCTAATGTGTCTCTGATAGACAGTGGTAGATGATTTCAAATTTCTTTTTGTGCAATACCTCCGTCTTTGGTAACATAAGACTTCAAACTCAATCACTGAAAAACGCTTCTGTTTCTAGTAACACCAGACTTCAAACTCAACCTCTGTCTCTGATAGCAAATGGTATGCTTCAAATTCAACACTACAGCCTCTCTGTCTCGGGTAACAACAACTTCAAAACCAGTCACTATCACACCTCTGTATTTGGTAATAACAGACTTCAAACTTCAATTACTACCACACCTCTGTCTTTGGTAGCAAAGTCTTCAATTTTAGCACCTCTGTCTTCTGGTAGCAACAGGCTTTAAACTCTACACGGCCACAATTCTGTGTTGACAGTGCAATGCTCCAAACTTTGTTCTCAGTGATATGCTCTCTGTTCAGTGAGTTCTCACACCGTTATGCTTCCAATGTACCTCTTCTGTTCTGCTCCTGATGATAATAATGCTTCTGCCTTCGGAATGGAATACTAGCTACGGAATGACGTTATGGCAAATGGTCACGGCATAGAGTGGTGAAGTGAGGTGGAGGATTGCATTAATGATTTGAGGAGACGGCGGAGGATTTACGACGGCAGGAAAAATCTTCATCATTAAAGAACTTGGTTAAGAGTCGTGGAAATTTCAAATGATTTGGCCGTTCCACCGCTCAAATGCTATTGGATAGAAAATTTGAATTGGAAGATTTAATACAAAGTCTATAGAGGGTTTTGTTTGGTGTTTGATCAATAAAATAATTAAAACAACTCTTTGAATAATTTCACAACTAAACTATGCTAAATTTTCATGAATTTCCATCGTAATTGAAATTTGTTACCTCTTCCCTTGATGTTTTCGTAGCCTTTGTCTTCTTTGCTCATTTTTGGAGGAATATTTCACTATTTTCTTGATGTCTTTGATTCATGAATTCACTGGATCAGTTTGTTGTAACTCTGATGTTTGCTGGTTGATGCCTTCAGGGTTTGTAGCTGCCAAAAAGACTGTCGGGCTGCAGAAAAGGTGATCAGTTGCAGAATGTCCACTGAGCTACAGAATGTTCCTGTAGAACACTTTAATCATGAAAAATGAAATGTTTTTGGAAGATGGGTGAAATGTTTATGAAAATGGATGAAATGGATGATGGATTATGAAGTGGATAATGGAATAAGAATGGATTCAGTTTATGGAATGAAGGAACATAAGGGCTGTACTGCAATTCATGGCATATTTTTATTCACTTGCAGCAATATATCAAATTCCATGTTTTGACATGAGAATGGAAGATGGAGTGAAATGAATGGAATGGAATGGAGTGAAATGAATGAAATGGAATGGAGTGAGATGTGAATGATGAATGAGATGAAGTATGGATGGATAGTGAATGGAGTGAGATAAATGAATCATAAGTACTATGGCACTGAACTTATGATTTATAACAGCTGCTTAGAAACAAAAATGGGAAAAGTTAGAGTGTCAGAGAGACTCTGATTTTCACCCTATCTTTTCTGTATAAACATGCCAATCAGTGATTGGTTTTCATGTTTATACCTTTATTTATTTATTTTATATTTTTTTTATATTTTTTTTATATTTATTTATTTATTTTTTTTCAAAAGAGAAATGCTTCAGAAAATTTAATCAAGTTGATGAAGAAGAGAGACTCTTCTTCATTAACTTCACATCCTTGTCTCCTTAGAACTTCTTGACAAACTCTTCTCTTGAGAGTGGCTAGTGGTATAGCTTCAGTCTGTGGCCATTCACAAGAAAAGTGACCTCCTCTTCATCTATAGTTCTGATTTTTACTGCCCCATTATCAAAAATTCGAATAATTTCATATGGCCCAAGCCAATGTGTCTGAAATTTCCCTTGAAAATCCTTGAATTTTGAATCAAACAAGAGAGCCCAATCACCCTCTTTAAATTTCTTTTCTTTGATGTACTTGTCATGCCATCTAGCCCTTTGCTGTTGGACTAGACTTGTTTTCTGAACTGCATCTTGTCTGATCTCATCCAATTCATTAATTTGCTCCAGTCTATGCTTTTGTGCCTCCGTTAGATCAAGTCCTAGCTGAACTGTCATCTTGAATGTTTGGATTTGGAACTCTATAGGAAACAAAACTTGCTTTCCATAAACAAGCTCATAAGGAGTATGGCCTGTTGTGTTTCTCCATGTAGTTCTATAGGCCCACAAGGCTTCAGGAAGCCTATCTACCCAATCTCTTCTATGTAGATGAACAGTGTTTGTTAGGATTCCTTCAATGACTTTGTTAGTGGATTCCACTTGACCATTTGCTTGTGGATGATAAGGAGTAGATGTTCTATGTCTGATTTTGTACTTCTCCATCATTTGCTCCACTAGCCTTGATGTAAATTGAGCTCCTTGATCTGTAACAATTTCCCTGGGGACACCAAAACGAGTAAAAATATCCTCAAAAAGAAAAGTAACTACAGATGATTCATTATCAACAAGTAATGGTTTAGCTTCTACCCACTTAGTAACATAATCAGTGCAAACTAATATGTATTTCTTTTGTCTTGATGGAGGACTAATAGGTCCTACAAAATCCAAGGCCCATTATTCAAAAGGTTCAATGTGTACCTGAGGTTGTAATGGCATCTCACCTGAAGGAGAAGGTTTCCCTACCCTTTGGCAACTGTCACACCTTTTGACATACTCCCTTGCATCTTTAAATAAAGATGGCCAATAATATCCTAAATTAAGGATCTTATAGGCTGTCCTCTTATCTGCAAAGTGTCCGCCACAAGGTTCATCATGACATGCCTTGAGAATTTCAGGCATCTCATCTTCACGAACACACCTTCTAATAATCAAATCTGGACCTGTCTTGTACAACTCATTAGCGACCCATGAATATCTTGCACCATCATTAATGATTTTTCTTTTATCCCTTGCATTCATAATTGAAGGAAATTTTCCTGAAACTAAATAATTGGCAATATCAGCAAACCATGGAGTTTGAGTAGAGATTGCGAAAAGATATTCATCAGGAAATTGATCTTCAACCGGAGTGTCATCTTTGATATTTTGAATTCTAGACAGGAAATCAGCCACAATGTTTTGTTTTCCAGGCCTATCTAGAATAGTAATGTTGAATTATTGCAATAATAACAACCATCTTATAACTCTACCATTAGTGATTGATTTATTCATTAAATATCTAATGGCAGAATGATCAGTGTGAATAAAAGTTTCATAGCCTGTTATATAGTGTCTAAATTTGTTAAAGGCATGAACAACAGCTAAAAACTCTTTTTCAGTTACAGTATAGTTTAACTCTGAAGGAGTCAAATTTTTACTGATATAATAGATGGCATAGGGAATTAAATCTTTCTGTCCCAATACTGCTCCCAGAGCTGTATCGGAAGCATCTGTCGAGATATGAAAAGGTAACTTCCAGTTAGGTCCCCTTAATATAGGTGCTTCAGAAATTTTGGTTTTCAGGGTTTCAAAAGCTAACTGGCAATCAGAAGTCCACTTAAATTCACAATCTTTGATGAGTAATTTGAAGAGAGGAGATGCTATTTTGGTGAAGTTTTCTATAAATCTCCGATAGTACCCCGTAAATCCTAGAAAACTTCTTACATCTCTTTGAAAACTTGGAATGGATAGGTTAGAAATAACTTCAACTTTCGCTTCATCAACTCTAATCCCATCCCCTGAAATGTGGTGCCCTAAAACAATACCTTCAGTAAACATCATAAAACATTTTTCATGACTAAGAGAAAGGTTTGTTTCTTGACATCTTTTTAAGACTTTTTCCAAGTTTTCTAAAGCCTCTTCAAATAATTCCTGGCAACCGTAAAATCATCCATACACCCTACACAAATATGTATTAGATCAGGACATGTGATAATATCATTCTTTGAATGTTATAAAATAACCAAATGGCAGTGGTCATCTGTAGGCATGGGTAATCAAGGATTTGGGTAAATGGTTTATCTTGGTCTTCAAGTGCTACTTGGATTGGATTGTAACCACTAAATCCATCCAGGAATGAAAAGTACTTTTTACCTGCTAATGTATCTAATACTTGATCTATGAAAGGTAAGGGAAAATGGTCTTTAAGAGTAGCTTTATTCAGTTCTCGGTAGTCAAAACACACCCTCCATTTTCCATTTTTCTTAGGTACAATTACTAAAGGGGAAACCCACTGACTATCTGAAATAGGATAGATGAAGTTAACATTTAACAATTTTTGTAATTCTTCCTTGACAATTTCCCTAAGATTTGGATTCATCCGTCTTTGAGGTTGTCTGATTTGTTTGCAATTTGCCTCTATATAGATGTGATGAGTACAAGTCTTGGGACTTATCCCTTTCATGTCAGTGTATTCCCATGCATATGCAGAAGAATGTCTCTGTAATACTTTGACTAGTTCTTCTTGTTGAGATTTTTCCATATTTTTGTTTATGTTCAAGGTTTTGCCTGGAAAAATTTCACTTGTAGAACTACCAAATTTGTCCATAGAATGAAGAGACATCTGTCTAGATGACAAGAACTCAATATTGGATTTCTCTTGAAATGATTCTTGTTTGTGCTCTGGAGAAGATTCAAAATTTTCTAGAGTATTTAGAATTTGATTATCTTCACTAATTTCTGAAATTGTGAAGAGTGGTTGCAAATATTCTTCATCCTCTATCCATTGAGTGTCATCTAGATCTGTAATTGTCCTAGCTGGAGGATATAAAGTGAATTTCTTTGTTGAAATTCCATCAAAAATATACATATCACCGGACCTACAACTAATAAAAGCATCAGCTGTAGCCAACCAAGGTCTTCCTAGTATAACAGGATGGCCTCCTAGATTATTCTTGGGTGTAAGGATCATGAAATCCACAGGGTACTCCCAAGAGTCTAGGGACACTGGAATATCTTCTATTACCCCATCTGGTCTGATCACAGATCTATCTTCTAGTTGTAATAGTGTGGGTGTAAAGAGAAGATTAGGAAGTTTTAGTTTGTCCATGATTTGTCTACTCATGATATTTATTGCTGCTCCTAAGTCAATGAGTGTGTTTTGAATTTCAATTCCATTGATGTGAATTTTGACAACTGGATTTCCTGGGTCAAGGTACTTTGGAATAGTAATCTTACCCATCATAATATATGCTATTTGTCCTACCAGTTGAATTTTCTTGGTTTCTCTTATTCTTTTCTTTGTTGTCTTCATACTCAACTCCTTTATTGTTTTGGCTAAAATTGGGATTTCCTTAATGGCTTGCAATAATGGAATTTTAATGCAAACATTTCTCAATTCATCCAAGAAATCATAATTAGGCACCATTATTTGTTTTTCTACACCTTTTGTCAATTTGTAATCTTTCCGGAAAGGGAGGTATAGAAGTAGATGTGGATGGTTGCTCTAATACTGGAGTTGGGCTTATTGGATCTTTTTGTTTCAGTTTTTCAATGTTTTGGCCTTGAAAGGATGTTTCTTCCTCAAGACTTTTATTAACTCGTAGGGAGTCTTCCTCAGAATTATCTTGTTCTTGTATGATCACAGAAGGTTTCCTCTTCTCAAGTATCCTTCCAGACCTAAGTTGAACATCACTAAGGTCTAGAGGAGTAATTAAATAAGTTGGAAATTGGTGTCCTTCTATCATATATGTATTCTGAGGATTCTTATTATTGGGGTTTGGTATGGGCTGAGCTGGTAATTG
This sequence comes from Pinus albicaulis, assembly GCA_034641835.2. Taxonomy (NCBI): domain Eukaryota; kingdom Viridiplantae; phylum Streptophyta; class Pinopsida; order Pinales; family Pinaceae; genus Pinus; species Pinus albicaulis. The sequence continues at coordinate 1,083,757,021 of CM076583.1, forward strand.
ATTGGATTTTTGAGGGAATGGTAATGGAAGTGGTTGATTTTGATGAGGTTGGTTCAGATGATGTTGTTGAGAATTTTGTTGAAAATTTTGTTGAATATTTTGAGGAAAATTTTGTGGATATGGTGGATAGGATGGTGGATACTGATAATATGGAGAGTATCTTCCGTAGGGACCTTGTGATCCTTGTGCCCAAGCTTGAGATTGATTTTGAAATTGGGGCCAAGGTTGCCGCCAAGAATTCCAAGGTGGAGGTTGATTATACATTTGATCATGAAATCCTTGTGTCTGAGATCCCTGCCAAGGTCTTCTAGATACAAAGTTAAGAGATTCTGTGGAATCTGTAGGAGTTTCTTCTTGAAAAACAGCCTTGAGACCAGGAAGAGAAGGACAATTCTTGGTCTCATGTTTCTCAGAACAAATAACACAGTTTTCTACAACTTTTACATCTAGAGGACACTCTCTCAAGGCATGTTTCTTCCTACATTTGGGACAAAAGATTGCCAAGGCATCAGATTCAGCCTTTTGCTTGTTTTGTATCTTGAGGGTGTCTATTTGTTCACTAAGACTCCCTAAGATGTCAGATTTAAAATCATCAAGCATGTGTCCCATTTCTGATCTACTTACTGTCCCAGAAGCAGATTTACTTGCTCTTGCAAGAGCAGGATCTCTTGGACCTTTGACAGTTTTGGATTTCCCTCTGGAAAGGTTGATACATAACTCAGATATTTCAGGTAATGTGAGTTGTGATATATCCCCTTTTCCCATCATGTTAAGGATATCCAACCATTCATCCCTAATGGTTTTCAACAAAAGAGCTTTTAAAGTGTCTTGATCTAGGTTTTCCATTTGTACCCTTTTTATGTTGTATTTAAATCTTTCCAACAAATCTTCTAAGTTTTCATCTTCTTTTTGTAACATCTTGAACACTTCTTCCTTATGATTAACCGGCATACAATAATCCAAGTATCTCTCTAGAAATGCTTGTTTCATGTCTTCCCATGTCCTAATGGAACTATTGCTTAAGCTCATAAACCACTTCAATGATGCTCCTTTCAGAGTTGAAGGAAATAATTTCAATTTTTGGGCATCTTGAAGGTAGTCATAAGTCCTACACAGTACTTCAAATTCGAATAACAAAGTTTTAGGATCCTCAGTTTTAAGTCCATAGAAGTTCGGAAGGACAGAAGGTGAAATGTTTTTCATGGTTGTATTGGTTTCTCCATCAAGTATAGGGAACCCAAAAGAGCTTCCTATTCTACCTCTTCCTCCATCTGCACCTCTACCTCCTCTTCCTCCTTCTCCTCTACCTCTACCTCTACCTCCTCCAAATGTGTTTTCTCCATTAACAACTCTTCCTCCTCCTTCTTCTGCCATGGTTGACTCTCCTGTGGAAGTAGAAAGGTTTGTATCCTCAACAAAATTTTTTGGATCCTCTTCTATGGCAGGTTCAATGGATGAAGTGGAAGGTTTCTCTAATGGAATAGGTGACCTTAGATCTTCTATAAGTCCAGGATCAGTAAAGGATGGAAGATGGGTTTGAGTTGAAGGTGTACTAGTTCTGGATCTAGATGAAACAAGTGGTGTTCTAGATGTCAAACTTCTGCCTCTGCTGCTTATAAATCTTCCTCTTGAATCTCTCTCCCTACGCATAAAATTGTTTTTGGATGCTAAGAAACAAAGGTTAACTAGTTTTCACTTCCCCGGCAACGGCGCCAAAATGTTGTGCCTCAATCTAGTCTCCTAAACCGAGTTCATTTAATTGTCAACCAGGATTTGTAAACTGCTGAAGTGAAATGTACCATATGTACCTAGGTGCTTGTTTCCTAGTGCGTTGTATGTAGTGTTTTGTGATGTTTTGGTCTTTTATGTTGATTTATGATGTTTCTGGTCTTTTGAAGTTTTGTGTTTACAATGGAAATGTCTAGAAAACTAATGAAAAGAAATTGGTGGTCAAGAACACAGTTGAGCCTAATGTATGGAATGGCAAATGTAATCAAAAATACTGAAGCAACATCTAAACTATGACTGAATAGAAACAAGAGTTTAATGATGACTTCTTAAACAAATGACACAAACTAGACTTTGAGAAATGATCACTTAAATATGCAAGTTTTCTAACTAGACAATTTAGACACTAATCATGATGCAACATTCTATTCTAAACTCATCTATTCCATGACTAATTCCTAGTTCTATTCTGCAATTTCAATTGAAGGTCAGAGTCTATTCTCCAAGAGTTATTGGTTCCTTTTCAGGGTAGTTCTGTTGAGGAAGTGCTCTGTTTGTAGTGAGGAATTTGCAGAGATATTTCAGACCTTGTAATGATGTTATCTTCTGTTCCTAAAGTTATGGATCACTGATGGTTTTCAGAACAAAAAGATATTTGTAAATAATGAAGGCTGTCTTATGAATCCTATCAACTAAAGTGATCTACTGTGCAAAGGGTGACAATGTGACTATGAGATGTAAGTGCAATGAATTAATTTAAACATGAGCTTAAGATGCTTCTAAACTAGAACAATGTTAAACCATAAGCCATCATCAAACTTTGAAACGAAGTAGCTGGACATGAATTAAATGCAAAATGAAACTCTGGAGCATTCTAATTAACATGCACTATTCTATGAAGTTACACAATCGGTTTGTTCATCATGAGGGATATTTTGGAAGAGTTCCTTCTTGTGGAAGAGGTAGAACAATTTTGACTGTGGACTTGTATGCAATTGAAAGCAAATGAACTAAAAGCAAATGAAACTAAGTTGTCACATCACAGTCATATCTTGAACTTCTTAAGGATGTCTTGGAAGAATTTCTTCTTGTGGAAGAGTGATTAGGACAAGTGCAACTATGATAGTGAAGACTAAAAACTACAACTAATTCCTCTGACACTATAGTATTCATCATTCATTGTTAATATTTATTGGAAGAATGTCTTCTTGTGAAAGAACTATGATGAATATAACTACAGTCTCTAGTTAAAAACAGATACAACTCCTATCCTACAGTACCATAGTCATTAAACATTCATTGTTTTGATTTATTGGCAAAGTGTCTTCTTGTGGAAGAACTGGAACGAATTATGGCTACAGTAGCTAGCTAAAACAAATACAAATTCTATCCTACAGTACCATAGTCATTAAACATTCATCGTTTTGATTTATTGGCAAAGTGTCTTCTTGTGGAAGAACTGGAACGAATTATGGCTACAGTAGCTAGTTAAAACAAATACAAATCTAACTGATATCCTACAATACCATAGTCATCAATCATTCATCATTTTGGTCTATTGGAAAAGTGTCTTCTTGTGGAAGAACTGGAACGAATTATGGCTACAGTATATAAAACACAACAACTACTAATTCAATATGCAGAACGTAAAGACAGCTAGGAAAACTTATCTAGTTTACGCTAAGAGCTAGGAAAAACTTATCTAGTTTACGCTAAGGAAATCCGTTCAAGGGGCAGGGGCCCTCTACCACTTGACGGCATTCAACTTCACAATTAAATCAAGCCTTCAAGATAATTTTGTCTGCTCCATTAACAATGCAATAGTCTGAACATAATACTCTGTGTCTTAAAAGACGTAACACAGAGTTTTACACCAAAATCTAGCAGCAAATCTACACAAAATTTCCTTGACTCTCGGCCTACTCAAGAATTTATAAGATAAATGCAAATATGTGCTTACAATAATTTGGAATGATGTCTTCCTAATCAAATCATTTTAAGTCTTTGGTGGTAGTAAAGAGAAAGAACACTGGGTATACTTGATCTAGTAAGTCTTCTTTCTAGAAAAAATGTTCCGTGCATAGCAGTATCAATTCATTTCCTGCGCCGCAGCCGGCAACACCATGTAGGCTGGCAGTCCCCAGCACTCCATGTCATTTTCCTCGAGGCCACGGTGCTCTCCGTATGAGGTAGCTGCAGAATCGCCGGTTAGCTACGGAATGCCTGCATTCTGCAGCTAGTTCTGGTCAAAATGCTTAACAATGGCAACAATCACCAAATTCAACAAGTCAGTCATGTAAACCATTCTAGAAGTAATTTTAACTATTTTTATTGATCAATTGGGTTTAAAATGGAAATGGACAAGGGAAAAATGAGGTAAAATGAGGTGAAGGAAAGCACAAATTTGAGGCTCAACAATGAGGAAAGGACATCTTGCGATGAACCGCAGATGGTACAACATACATCTCATAGGTGTAGCTATCACCCAATAGAATGTTTTAATATAAGGGGGCATCAATGACTTCTAAGTCAACACAAACAGTCTTAACGTCAAGACTAATAGGACAATTGCGGAACATGCCAATGGGCTTGGAAGAGTGGCCATCCCATGCTCGAAGGGTGATAGTGGAAGGGGCCAACTTAGGTGATCCCATTTGCTTCCAAACCGAAGTAGACATCACACAGTTGGATGCCCCCTCATCAATGATACAATAGGGGACATTGGCATTCCGGATCTTGATGAGGATTTGGAAGGCGACAGAAGAAGGAAGGGGAGGATGTTCTGACCGGTCAACATCAAAGATGATAAAATGATCATCTGAAGGATATACAGTGCCCATGGCAGGTAGTAGAGTTTTTCATTGTGAAGAGCACAACTAGAGGAGTTCCAACGTTGAGATGGTAGCAGGAGATTGTGCCAAATCATCTACTATACTATACGAATGGGCAGCTTTTCCAGAAGCAGTATTTCGACATAACGGTCCCTTGGGGATCTTGGTATGAACCTCTGCCTTAGGTTGAGGGATCTGTAAAGGACCATTGGTTGTCAAAAGAGGCTCTATGGAACGTGAAGAAGGGGGCTCAGGGGAGGACGTAGCGGGGGGCTTGTTCTACTGACGAGATGGAGTCTGAAGGTTGAGGTCAATAGTAATGGGTTGGTCAGAGTTCATCATGATAATCTCGTAATCGGAGGTACCAGATGGAGCAGGTTGTGTGGTTGCCTGACCTTTAGGTGGTTGGGTAGCCACAAATCCTTTCTAAGGGAAAAGATTAGTAAACACAATCAGCTGGATAGGTGCAACATTGGGAGGAATCAAAGGGGAGGCTTGTTGTCCTCGCAATGTTGTTGAGTCTCCCACATCTGACGCATCTATGGTAAAAGAGGCCAATCATGGGTGCAATGACCATAGACACCACAACAAGAACAAGGATTATTCGTGTGAACAAGCTTCTCCTACTTGGGCTGAGTGCCCTGTTGTTGGTTAGTAGTGTTAGGTGCATTCCCTTGGGGATTAGGTCCTGGATTACTTGGGGTAGATTGATTTTGGGTGTCTTTCCTCTTCTTTTTGGAAGTAGGAGGATTAGTCACGCCCCGCTTTGCATACACTAGTACATTTGGTATAAATTATGACACTTTAGTTTCAACACTGTTGACGTATTGTCGGAAATTTCCTCAATTTTTCTCAATTTTTTAAATCCCGCCAACAACTGTCGCTATACCAACATATGGAGACATCGTCAGTATTGTGACATTTATGAATGTCATCGGTACACCGAAGGTTCGGGACAAAACATCAGAATTTCGACGTTTCTAAGACATGAGTTGGTATTGTGACATTTGGAGACAAGCGTTGTTATTGCGGCGTTTAGAGACTCTTGTCAGTAGTGCGACAGTATTAGGGACAAACGTCGGTATTGCGATGGTTTGTAGACAACTGTCAATATTGCAACAGTTTTGGGATAAACGTCGCAATAACAACGTGTAGAGACACTTGCCTTATTTCGTATATATTTTATTTCTAATTATTCTTATGTCTTATTTCGTATAATATATTGTATATATTATATTTTATCTTCCACTAAGGCTTATTTCGTGCCATAATCTTCTTTCCCACTCTATTCTCCTTCCCCCGCAGCCAAACCATCTATCTGTGATTTGAATCACCACAGAGTCATTGACAGACTTCCCATACATCTCTTTGTCCACATAAGCCCCACCCATTCAAGTGTTGAGACATTGATTTGCTAGGGTTGCATCAGAGGAGACATTAATCTGATAGGGTCACGTCAAAGGAAAAATTAATCTGCTAGGGCCACATTGAAAGGCTAAGAGGAAACATGGTAATGTGGTTTCTTCATGCTTCAAAAATATTCAGTTTGGCTTCCAAACTCCTGTGCATGTACTCCTCACATAATTAGCTCATGTTCTTATTTAGTTATTTTTATTATCTTTTATGTATTGAATTTCATGTCTAATTTATAATGATTTTTGGTGATATTTTCTGAGGTATTTAGAGATCTGTAAATCAAATTGTTTTTGTCTTGAGAGGTACTTCTAGAGCACCTTCATTTTAGTACAAAAATTCCCTTATTTTCACACCTTAGACTGCATGCACCCAAGACACAAAACAAGGCACTTATATGATTTCTCTTCAGCCATAAGTTTAACCTTTTAACTCTAAATTTGGTAGGAAATGGGTGTAAGTTTGGCCCTTGAAATATATAAATATATTAAGAGGGTTTGATGTTTCCCAAGATAATTCCTAGCCATCAAAGCCAACATATTATTAAGTGTTGGCTTGTTTTTCCTTTGAGTTGCCATGCAAGTTTGTTGGTTAGATTTAGAGTTGCAGATATCCTAAGAAACATATTTGTATGGACAAGTGTTTCATAAGTATTCAAAACGTAAATATTACATTTGAGACCATTCCTTGGGTGGTTGTAACACAAGTCTTTGAAATTAATGAGGTTGCTCACTAATTGTTTGTATAAATGCCTCTAACAAGATTTCTTTGTTTTATACCACAACCTTACTTAAGTTTAATGTTGTTGACTTGTATTCACATTGGAAAGTAGGGTATGCTTTTAAATAATTATTTTTTGGTCTATAAATACATTTTTTATGGGTTGATGTATAATTCCTTCATTTTCTACTACCGTTTATTTGATATAGTTTTGTTGCATGCAAAATGTTTGAAGAAATTATTGACTTAATTGCTACACATGTAGTAGTGTTCATTTCTTGTCATAGCATGTTAGTTACAAGCTCATATATGAAGACTAAAGCTATTCTTTGTGACCTAAAAAAATAAGGAAAACAAGATACATGCATCTACTTCAGATATGCCTTATAACTCTGAATTTGAGTTTTGTTTGAGTTTGTCACCAAAGTGTTTGACAAAATATTTGAGTGAACTCTATCACATGGATGTCAAGCTTGATGGTATTTCTTATCACAAGGATGCTTTGTCTTTCCATATGGTTAATTCATAGAACTTTGCTCCAATATTATTATCACGGAGATGTTCTATTTTCTGTATCTAAACTCAAATATGCTTCTAAATGACCTTGAAAGAGGACCAACAGCAATGGAAAGAGGGTCAGTGACATGGGCAATGGAGACAAGTTGGTTGAGTGAAGCGTGAACAAAAAAGTGCAAAAAGGATTCTAAGTCAAGGGATCTAGGGTTAGCAAAACTTTACTTTATTATTTTAAAAAAATGAGAAAACTGATTAAAAAACCCATTTTTTCCTTCAAGTGCAAATTCAATTTGAATTCAACTTGAGGTTTGGTCATAAGGTTTGAAGAACCTAATCAAACCTAAGAATTTTATTTAGGTTCGTTTAATTTTAAACCTCAAGTTTGAATTTCGGTGAACCATGTGACATAGATGGTATCAATGTTTTTAGCTTGCCAAAGGGATTTCTAAGCTTCTCAATGCTCATAGTTAAGAGTCTTTAAAAGTTAGACCACAAATATGAATTGCATCATAGGCTAATAGAATATGTTTCCCTTAAGAGACATTAAGGAAAATTAGACAAATACCACCATCTACCTACAATTCTCTCTGCTTTTTTGCTACTCTTTTTCCTTCCAACATGAATCTAAGGTGTTTTTTGCACCAACTAGTGGACGAGTAAAATCATAGACTAGTTTGTATATTACTTGAGATGTTTTGTAATATTCATACTTAGCCTAAGCTAAGAGGAATATGCAATTTTGTTTCATTTTCTGTTGCATGAATAAATGAATAAAGGAGGACATGTAAAACTCCCAAAAGAATGAATAAATCAATGCCCATATGAACATGGATAAATATGGGCCATGTAAACAAATCACTTGCAGGTGTGAAAGGGGTTTGAGCGATGATACTGGGTCAACCTTGACCAAATCTACAGCGCTATCTAGATACAATGTACCTCATGAAGGGACATCACAGTTCTAGAAGGAGGCCTCTCTTGTGAAAGGAGCTAACTCATCAAGGTGGTTTAGGGTTTGCAAAGGCTTTCATATTATAAAAGGAAGGGGAAGGTAGCAAGGTAATGTTTTTTATTATCTATATTTCTAAGTATCTTGTCTATTTAGACAAATACCATTCTCTACTTTTCAGTGGAGAATAGTGTTGCTTAGCACTTGGAGTTCCTATGCAAGGATTTCACCTCTTCCATTAAGGATTCTTGGAGGAGTCTTGTTGATTTCATCCACTATCAGATATTTTTCCAAGCTATACTTCCAACTGCAACGCAGATCCAGTGAGGGTTTGGTTTCTTTTGTAGGCTGCAGCAACTGGAACACTAGATCTGCTCAGATCTAGCTTGTATTGGTGCCTCTTCTCAGTGAGTGTGTCTTTTAACCTCCCGGAAGAGTGCATCAGTTGTTTTAGCTTCAGATTTGTATCTTGGCATCAGGCCATCTCTATTATTCAAGCTATAGCATATTTTCCCTTGAGGGACTGCGTTATTTTCAGTGGAGGTTTTGCAGGGTGTTCTAATCCCATTTTTGATGAGAGATCTCTGGTGCTGGGCTCTGCCTTTCACTTTGGTGATCCATGGATTAGCTTGCTGATCCATGTTCTGTTTAGATATGATTTTTTTTAATGTAAATTCATCTACAGAAATTTCTAAAAAATATTGCATATCTGCTACTTAAAACTCAGATCTACTCTTTGTAATGCATGATTTGGTCAAAATCCCAAGGGGATCTTGTAATAGAGCCTTTCTAGTGTACAGATCTAAAATGGATCTGATATTTTGTACACACATCTGCTCTAGATCTGAAGTGTAAAATTCAGCTGTTGCAGCTCCATAAAATAACGTTGTTAAGCCATTTTGCAGTTTATACATGTGTTGCAGCCTTCTTTTCTGAAGATTTCCTTCTCTTTTGTCTTCTGTATTCTACTATATAATGTAAGAGCATCATTGTAAAACTTATTTGCTACTGTATATTCAAAATTTGATCTTATTTGATGGCCTCTTACTCATTCTCTCCAAGACTGCATTATTTCTGAAGCAGTTTGTTGTGCATAGCTGCAGCCCCTCTTGTAGGGTGTTTTTCAGCTAGGTTACGTGGTGGGAGATATGTTTACCACACCTAGTTTGATTTGTTTTTGCTCCCCTTTTGGATCTAGACTCCAGATCTACTGATCTAGGGGATCCAAGGGCTGTAAACTCATTTTTGTACATAAATCTCCCAGAAGTGCGTTATTCTAGTAGGCTTGCTGTGAAATCCCAATTTTGGGATATTACAGTGGTATCATAGCTCCTTTCTTGGCACAGCCTGTGATTTCATTGGAGAATCACAACCATGCTGCATTTAGAAGAAGATGAGCCTCTTACTGAGAGGGAGAAAAGGTATCAAAACATAAGTCACAAGAATTTTTATTACACCACTAAGGATCAAGACAAGGGTAAAGCCCCTGAAACTGGAAGTGATAAAGAAGGAGAAGAGTTTGCAAGAATTCTTTTGGTGGCCATGAAAGATCTTGATAGAGAGATAAAAGAGATGAGAATGGATAAAATGAGTGAATATCCTAGAATATTTCATCCTGGGGAAAGTTCTGGCATGTCTCACCACTGGACTGGTCCACCAGTGAACTAGCCACAAGCTCCACAACGCTCCACTATGCCTACCTTCTTGGCTATGGAGAATGAAGAACCACAAGAGCAAGCATCCCTTGAAGACTAATTTTTTGAATATGAATCTTAGAATCAGAGATTCAAGGACCACTTGAGTTTCCAAGAGTTTTTTCACCTCAAAGACAAAAGAAGACCAAGGAATCAGTATAGAGATGGTGGATCCTTCCATAATCATGACAGACATCACTCTATGGGAAGATTCTTTTTGCCCAAGTTTGATGGGTCATCCACCAGTTCTGCTAAGGCATGGGTAGAAATGTTGGATATCTACTTTCAGTTGAACAAAGTCCCTGAGATTGAAGCCATCAAGATTGCAGCGCTTCACTTTGAAGGTGAAGCACACAATTGGTGGTTCCATCGGTTGTCTACATTGGGCCATACCAATGTGAATACCTATTATAAATTCACTAGAAGACTGGTGGAGAGGTTTGAAAGAAAGGATCCAGAAGCACCTTTCATGAGCCTTGCAAATTTAAAGCAATCAGGAAATGTAGAAACTTATATCTCTGAGTTTATGAGATTATCTGTTATGGTTCTTGATCTGTCTGCAGCAAGGAGGGTGTACATGTTCATTGATGGCTTGGATGAACCTTTGCATGGGTTGGTCAAGTCTACCAAGCCCATCACTTTGCATTATGCCATTGAGAGGGCTAGGGACCTCCAAGATGCCTTTCCAAAAGCAAAGGCAACTTTCCAAAGCAAGGCCCCTCACCTTTCTAAAGGGAAGGAAGAAAAAGTTGCTCCTTCCAAGGAGAGATCATTCAAGAAGCCTCTTGATATTGAAGTCATGAGGGAGCTGAGAAGGAAGAGACTATGTTTCACTTGCCAAGAATCATGGGCACCTGGATATAGATGTGCTGCTGGGAAAGCACACTACATAGAAGTCTTCTCAGATTTTGAGGAGGAAGTTGAAGAGGATGAACCAAGAAGGGGTCACAACACTGATAATGTTGAGGGAGATCCAACACCATCTGGAGATGGAGATGGAGCCTTTTCTCCAATAGGTGGAACTCTTGCATCTTTGAGAAGAGTGCTTAAGTACTTGACCCTGAGAGTAAAAGGTTCAATCATGAATCAGATGGTATCTGTATTGATTGACAGTGGGGCAACCCACAACTTTATTGATGCTCATCTTGTGCAGAGGAGAGAAATCCCTACTGATACTTTTGAGGGATTTTCTGTTTTGGTCCCAGGAGATAGGACATTACAATGCATGTAATATGTCCCATCACTCTCAGTTACTATGGGGTCCTGCACTTTGGTGGATCACTTTTTTGTAGTTGACATACCAGACACCAATATCATTTTGGGTGTCTAATGGTTGATTACATTGGGGAAAGTTACCACTGATTGGAAAGATTTGGAGATGTAATGGGTGGAAATGAAGAGTGGTAAACCCCAAATGATCCAAGGCATGCATACGCATCCCTCACCCAACACCTCCACACAAACAACGGAGATGGATTTGCGTAGTAGAAGCAAGGATCTCACAGTCCCTTCTCTTATGTTCATGAGAATTATGCAAGGGACATTCCTATCTAGTGGAAAACCACCTGGGAGGCCACCAGATTCAGATATTATAGGGGAAGCCTCACAAAGTGTTGCTCCAAATCTAGATCCGGGAGGGATTGGAGCAATGGGAGACCAAGCTACAGTGCTGGAGGGCTTGGGACAGCTCAAGAGTGAGGGGAAATCACTATCACCCTCTCTCTTTCCTAAATTTACACTGTGGGAAGAGAAGAATGGGAGGACCAACCTTCCAACACACATCTTTGGCATGAGAAATGTCAAATAAGAGATCAAAAACATGACAGACACTTCCATGGATGTATCATCAGCACTGTCATTGTTGAACAGTGTGGATCTATATTGGAAATCTCAACTGCTTGTAGAGTATTCCAAATATCTCCACACAAGTATGATACTAGATGACATGCATCAAGAAGAGGGCTACTTAGTCCAAGGGGGATTCATCTATCATCATGGTAGGGTCTTCCTGGCTAGAGCTTCCAAGCTCAAGAAGAAGATACTAGAAGAGGCACACAAAGAATTATTTCTCAGCCATATGCATTCAATAAGGATCCATTCCTTGATCATGAGGAGCTTTGATTGGTAAGGCTTGAGAGAGGAACTACATCAGCATTTTTAAGATTTCATGAGCTATGTGGAGTTGGGGCAGCCAATGGACTCTATGCAAGAGTCATTTCAGCCATTTATTCTTTCTTTTAAGGAAGGGGGAATGCCCATGCACAACTCCATGTGTATGAGGAACTTTGATGGTAAAAGATCTGATCATGTAGAGAAAACTTTATTTTCTCATTTGTCACACTATTTTACCATGTTTTTGTAGGATATGACTCCTAGAGGAAGTGAGAGATCACGTGGATCTCATGATTGTTCGTGGGCCAATAGAATTTTGAACTTGGCCACTCCCTTGTTGTGCAAAGGGAGATTACTTTTCATGATGGGTGCTTTCCAAAGGCACCAAACATATTTGACATCTTCAACCATGTTAAGGTAACTCATGCAGCAAATGTGTGGTGGGACTGCCACTTGCCACACCTTGATCCAATGAAGGCAGGAGATGCACTGCACTAGCATCACATGTGGGATTTTGACCCACCTCCCCAAGCTCAAATTTCTGTTTGAATATATGTAGTCTTGCTTCCATACTTGGATAATATAGTTGTATTGTTTATGGGATTACATGGAGGGAGGATGGGCAGTTTGTATGTACCACATGGAATGGAACTTCTCCCTGTACCTCATGCTACATGTTTTAGATGGAGCATTGCTCTAGCCATGCTTATTTCTATTGAATTCTTCACTCCTGGTGGGATGGACTATGCACATCTTATGTTGACCCTGGAGGAACAATTCATGATGTATTGGCTTGATGAACACTTGGCTCATGATGAGGACTTGATCATTGATGGTGTTATCAATGGAGGAGGGGAAGTACTACAGCTCTCACCCTATCAGTTGCTTGAGGACAAGCAACATTTTGGAGGGGAGGACTGTAATATTCCTACAGGCCATCTCTATTATTCAATCTACAGTGCAATTTCCCTTGAGGGACTACGTTATTTTCAGTGGAGGTTTTGCAGGGTGTTTTGATCCCATTTTTGATGAGAGATATCTGGTGCTGGGCATTGCCTTTCACTTTGGCGATCCATGGATTAGCTTGCTGATCCATGTTCTGTTTATATCTGATCTGTTTTAATGTAAAGTCATATATGGAAATTTCTAAATAATATTGCAGATCTTCTACTTAAAACTCAGATCTACTCTTTGTAATGCATGATTTGGTCAAAACCCCAAGGGGATCTTGTAATAGAGCCTTTCTAGTGTACATATCTGAAATGGATCTGATATTTTGTACACAGATATGCTCTAGATCTGAAGTGTAACATTCATCTGCTACAGATCCATAAAATAACACTGTTAAGCCATTTTGCAGTTTATACATGTGTTGCAGCCTTCTTTTCTGAAGATTTCCTTATCTCTTGTCTTCTGTATTCTACTGTATAATGTAAGAGAATCATTGTAAATCTGATTTGATGTTGTATATTAAAAATTTGATCTCATTTGATGTCCTCCTTCTCATGCTCTCCAAGACTGTGTTATTTCTGAAGCAGTTTGTTGTGCATAGCTGCAACCCCTCTTGTAGGGTGTTTTTCAGCTAGACTAGGTGATGAGAGATTTGTTTACCACACCTAGTTTGATTTGTTTTTTCTCCCATTTTGGATCTAGACTCCAAATATACTGATCTAAGGGATCTAAGGGCTGCAAAATCATTTATGTACATAAATCTCCCAAAAGTGCGTTATTCTAGCAGGCTTGTTGTGCAATCCCAATTTTGGGATATTACATGTTTGCATCATCTCCAAAATGTTAAAACCCTTAAGGAACCTCCCTCACCTCAATTTCCAAGGCCTCTCCCAATTTTTTTGCATTCCTCTTTCCTTATTTCTTTTTTTCATCTCTATATCACGATCTCAGATGTCTTATTGGGACAAACAACTAGATTGTTGTCAGAAAGTGTAACCACATAATATAAAAGCTGGTTTATACCCCCAGAGTAATTATCACTGTATCATTCACATCTTACCCAAGAACCCTCTAAATTTATCCCAAATTTCCAACGGTGTCTAAGATTTTTTATAATGGTTTTGAAGAAAATCTCAAGCCTTAACCAAACTGACCTAGAAATTCAAAGATGGGAATTTGAGGGAAAAAATAAATGTGAAATCTTATGTATCAAAATGCAATCCCAATTTTTTTTGGACATTCTGATTATAGTAACTTATAGTTTTTTTTGAGCTAAGTGGCCATGCTATGAGGGGCATCCCTATTCCATCAAAACCAATCAGCAGTTGCACCTGGAATCATCTACACCCACTCAAGAGGTTTGAATGTGCATCTTTGTGTTAATACAAGCCTAATCACCTCACTATTAGCTACTATGCACCACATCCATGGGTTGTAGCCTCTATTTCTCCTATTATATCCATCAAAACCCATTATAAATGCCTTCAAATGGTTCAATATTGGTTCTATACGGCTCCATGGCACTCCCAAGACACCCAAGCACTTGAATAAAATATCCTAAGATAAATAACTTTAATAAAATAATAAATGTTAGTTGACTGAATATTTTTCCAGCTGAAAATCACCTTAAGGACAAAAGAGTACAACTAGCTTGTTAAATCACTTGAAATTCTCCTTAAAATCCCGAAAATCTACTTGCAAATGGCCTTCAAAAAATTCTAACAAATTACTTTGTGTTCAATTCAAGGGGTTTCAAAGGAAAAGACAAGGTGAAAAACTCCCTCTTATCCCCAAAACTGCCAGAAACATCAAATTGGGATTATGAGGCTATATGCTAATTGGGAATATTACATTCCTCTTGACCATGATGTTGTACAGCACCATCAAGCGTGAGCATCATATCCAAAAAAGGAATGAAGGTATGTGTAACCACAATCTAGCGAAAAATCCATATATAGCATACTGAAACCAATCCATTGTATCAAAAATCACTAGTGGAATCTCATGCCATATGTGGTGACTGGTGATAATAGATCCTACTAGTATCATAGTGTTTTATATGTGAAATCCACTTGTTTCGACAATATGAGAGGAACACTCTTAACAACTTTGTGCCATTTTTCTACTTTATCAATACATTTTTGACCAAAAACATTTGATTGAAGTCATTTAGTTTCCATAGCTAATGATATGCTTGCTTGATATTCTCCATATTTCCATGGCTTGTGTTAATCAAGAATTCTTGACATGAGTAACAACTTATTAAAGTAATTTATTTTTCCTAAATTGATGCCGAAACAAAATTCACCCCCAGCTTGAAACTTGCTTTTCTAAAATTCAAACACAAAGTGTGTACTACTCACCATTACCACCAATTTAGTAGTCTTGACAAGGTCTTCTTGAGGTAGTAAGGCAGTACCATGTCCAGGATATTTTTTCTTGTGCGCTTGACTAGGTTCGCAATGTCACATTTTGTAAGTTCCTTTACAGTTCATAATTCAAGATGAAGCTTGTTCATCATTATTATCTGGTTTTTTGTATGTGTTTTTTCCTCTATTTAATTGTAAGTTTGAACATGATTTTAAACATTGAAACATTTTTGTTTTTATACTATTTTTATACTTACTTGTTTTGTTTATGGTGATATAACCACCATTGTATCATATCCATCTTATCACATTCCCTTGGTTTGTAGTTAGGTACAAAGGAACTCTAACCAGTTCCAATTCCCTAAAATTCTAGTTACAAGGACCATTGGAATAATTGGCACATACCACGTTGGCTCAATTTTTTGACCATCTTCATTCAAGTAGTCCAAGAGTACATCATGATTACCATGTTATAGATCAACTTGTTAGCGTTATGACATTAATCAAAGGAGGATGATTATGGATGCTTACAGACACATCCAAAAGCAATGGCCAACATTTCAATGTGGTGGCCAAGAGCATGTTCTTCATGCAGGAACAAGTTTGTACATGGCTTGTATCCTACCACTACCCTTAGCGAAGACAATGCTCTCAACTTTACATATAAATCCTCTATTTTAGGATGACACATGTACACTATGAAAAATCAAATGCACTTTATTCTAGACCTAAATCTAGTTGTATATGTAATTTGCACATTATTTCACTCAACATTATATAAAAATTTCTAAGGAACCTGTCAACTACATTTTCAAACCATCAAACATGGATGGGATGGATCTTTGCAAATCAGAAATGGAATCACACTTTGAACCAAAGTTGTTCTGATGACTTGTCAGTGTCTCCTTGGTTTGGGATTCAAATGCAGGATTGTCAATCAAATAATTGACAAAGATCCATAAATGATTATTTATCGTGTGTGCTTTCACCGCAACTATCTTGTTCTTCTTATTTACAATGTTCATCACATGTGTTGTTATTTGGCTTGCTACTAAATAAACGTGGGAACCACCTTTAATGGTAGCTATTCCATTAACAAAGTTGAGGTACTGGTGTTTGTACCCCATGTCTTTTCTATGTGGATAGTTAGTTGATTACTTCTGCAAGCAGTAGTGAACTTAGAAATGCAATTTATTCTAGACCTAAATCTAGTTGTATGTGTAATTTTCACATTATTTCACTCAACCTTATATAAACATTGCTAAGGAACATGTCAACTACATTTTAGATATGTGAATAACCACACCAGTATATGTGTACATCTTTATATGTGTAGCGAGGGGTTAGATATGAATCTTACATTCAGTTTATTAAGGACCAAGAGATATTTTTAAGGCATGTACCACTTAGCCATGTATACCCATATTTTAGTAATATAATCCATTAAGTATGGACACACACTAGGAATGTCTATCAATTAGAGGTTTGAGCTATGGGATACATTATTCTTTCCATCTTACAAGAATTCCCTATACAAGAAACTACATCCTGGGTTGTTCCTTAACCATAATGAATGTAGAAGTCAATTAATTTTGAAGGAATTCTCTTCGTGGTAGTCACTTCAGTGGGAATATGGGTCTATATAAATATATTATAGTCACTGGTTACAAAGCCACTTCCAAGGCTAGTAGAATGTGTTAAATCCAACCAATCATGCGACTCTATGTATATCATATCTAGTACAAATCATATTGAAAATTAGTCCACCGTGTTATTCTTTAGGTATCACCGTTTATAGGATAGAGTTCGATGTATTAATAGTAGCATTCAACATAATGGTAAAAACATATCAGCATTCAACATAATGAGAACAATAAAAATAGAAATCATATAATAGTACGCCAACATATCAACCAGAACAACAAGATTGATTGTAGCAACAATTGTAACACAGGAATATTTGGTGATTCCATTTTAGATAGTGGAACACTAGAGAAATAATGTGGGATAAATGTATTTATCAAGACTTCTAACCTCAAACACTTCATTTCCCTCCAAAAGGTCCCTGTAAAATAATTCTAACTCAATCAAAAAATGTGTCAATATTTTTTTTCGTTGTCTTTGGGATGGACTCCTAAGTCCCAAGTTTGAGGCCAAGACTCCCAAGTAGGGCAAGTGGGGAATTCCAGCAGGGGAGTATCTAGGGAGTGCTTGTCCAACAGCTAACTCAACAAGAATCAACCATTCTTGAGAATAGGGGAAAATTTTAACACTAGTATAATAGATTCTGAGGAATGTTTATTTCAATTTTACTAAGACAGAAGAGTATGTTGAGCCCACGTGAGTTGATATATCATATATCTCCATATGTGGCTTTGTGAGTTTATGGATTATAATGTCTTGCAAAAGACAACAACAATTTAGAACAGATGGATATTCTTGCATAATCAGTGTGATTATGACACTTCCATGCAAGCCACCTATTTCCAGGGCTAAGTGGTGGAATTTTGAGCTCATACACTAGTTGAAGCAATTGTAAAACTGATCATCTCACTGATGTAATTAGATACAGTAAAAACGCCTGTTCATGAATAACACCCAGATTATTGTACCCCTTGATAAACAACTTTCAGTCACCTTTCCTTCATCAAGGAGATGTAGTACTTTAAGGATTTATTAGTCAAATTCTGGCATTCAAACACTCTAAAATAATTGATGTGGTGAGGGATGTTGTATTGCAGAGTGGAAAGATATAGTAACAAGGGGATCTTATGTATCAGAGAAGTTTTTGAGATTTATGCTCTCTAGCATTGGATGTGTCTGTCAATTTTTTGGGAATGGAATCATGTTCCAAGTCTTTATATGCTTATACACGTGATTTTGAATACCCTGAATTACAAGGTACCACTAGAATCATTAGACCCAATTATAAGTCCTTCCATCCTTTCTGTCCTTGTTACATATGTTGTTTAAAATAGAAAGGAGGATTATCAGGAATTTTCACGTCTAAATGGTATTTATTGAAAAATATTGGAACATAAGTCAAGATCATTTCTCCAAAGTCCAAATACAGTGTGCTCACGTTATCAGACATAATGAAGATGTATCTCTTTTCTAAATAGCTTATGGTATGTGCATCAAAAGGCTACTCAATATAATTATATTTATTTGACTTCTAGTTATAATGCTGCCATTTCATCTGAGGATATTTGTGTAGAAATAAGAATAATGGAAATATGACACTGAATATGTAAGAATTATCTTTGGGTCTCGCACATTAAGGCCTTCAATAATTTGAGTTATCTAGAAAGAATTTTGTAACTCTATTAGGGAATACCAAAAATCTTAAATGGATATTTGAAGTGATGTTGATAAACTCGGCTTCAGGGTTTTTTTAAATTCACAATTTCTGTTGATTAATAATTCTATTAGCATAAGGCTCTCCTCTCTCAAACTGCACATAACATTTATCTGAGGGGAGATATTTCTCATTCTTCCTATATACCTGCTTATCATATTCTTCCTAATTTCTTCTTTCATTCCTGCCCTTTTGGAGCATAATAGAAGGGTGAAACAAAAAATTTGAACTAGTCATGCCAAATTGTTTCAAATTTCACATCAAAGTTACAGCTAACATAGAGTTTAAAATATCTTAACACTTATTTAGATGCCAAAAATGACCAGGTTGTGGATATATTGCTTAAAAATGGTGCCAAATAATTTGAAAAAAAAATATATTGTGAATGAAATAAAGCCACCTAACAAATTAGAATAGTTGTTGAAAATTTTATTTTCCAAGGAATGTGGGGTTTTCAACATTTTCATAAAATTGGAAACAAAACAGATACTTCATAAGAGTTTTAGAGAGACGTTTTTTCCCTGTATGATTGAGAGAGTTAATGGTTTTTATCACATTCATAGAAGAGGGTTAAGAATTGGGGGAAATCATAATTTTAGGGACATTCAACAACCCTCGTGAAAAATAACATAACTATAGGTTTTCATATGATTTTAAATTCAACTTATAAATAGACATTTCATACAATTTTAAATTCAGAGGTGTTATTTTACCTTCTTTTTTTCATCTTCCTATATAGGTTCATGTTTGAAAGTAAAAATCCTTAGTGACAAGTACAACAACTGTATTATTAACATAAGTAGGTCACTACTTTCGAGAAAGTGACCTACTACCTAATTATCAGCCAAGCACTTACATAAGCAAGATATCACCATAGTCATTATCTTTTTTATTTGAAAACCCAAGTCTGGAAAAAGATGGTCTGAATTGAAGGTGTTTAATTTAGAATTTACTGAAAAGTCAATTATAGAGCACATAAGTAGTCTTATTCTAGAAAATATATTTCTCCAGATTAGTCTGCAAGGCACTAAAACTTAGTGGAAACTCGTGAGATTGGAGAGGGAACTGCACCAAAGTGTTTAGGAAGTCACAGCTAGTGAATGGATATTGTTGGCTAAGCCTACAACGTGTTTTTTATATTTAGCTCAATGGAGCCTGGAAATTTTCATATAAGAAGCATTGGTTGTATTAGGTTGAAACAATCTAGGAGCCCTATATCGAGTCAAAAATAGCCATTCTTCACCTTATTTATTTTGGAAGGCTTTCCTCTTGGCCAACAACATATATTTAATATATGTGGGTTCCCCAACCCAATGACCCCTTTTGTAGTAGAATGAGTGCCCATATTCTGGTAATTGTATATCTGCTATATTAGCCTAGGAGTGGACCTAGAGTATTTGTAGCCAATTGCTCCCTGCCACCATTTTCTGGAAGTCTAGTCTATTAGGTCATAAACTCCCTTGGATCATTTAGTTCCAAAAAACATGCCAATTATTTGGAGTTGAAATCTTATATCTCATATGGAAAAAAAGAAATATTAAATACAAGTCTATTTAAAAATGCTTAAAATTGCAGCAAATTTACTTGGTATGGTGGTGTTATAATATGTG
This sequence comes from Pinus albicaulis, assembly GCA_034641835.2. Classification (NCBI taxonomy): domain Eukaryota; kingdom Viridiplantae; phylum Streptophyta; class Pinopsida; order Pinales; family Pinaceae; genus Pinus; species Pinus albicaulis. Next base: position 1,083,777,272 of record CM076583.1, read on the forward strand.
TCAATTTTCCAACCTTCATTTGTAGGTCCAGGTGCAGGTTAGAAAGTTGGACCTGGATCTAACAAATTACATTGATTCCTTGAGTTTTTTCTCGGGGTTACTCCATGTACATAAAATGATTTCCACCCAGGATTCAAATCTCCCCACTCAGCCCAGTCTTGCAAGGTTGAAGGGTTCACCCAACACAAGGTTTATCGTACTAAGTGAACACAATGAGATCTACATATAACCTCCTCCTCATTCAGATGATGATAAATTTTCTTGAAGATCACAATCTCAATTTTAGCTACGTTGACCTAGTTTTGTGGTCACTTAGACACTAATAAAATTATCTTATTGCATCTTATATTATCTCCTCACGCTCATCATCCTAGAACGGGATAAGCCACTGACCAATAGAATGATGGATAGGACACTTGTCACCCCCAACTAGGGGGGCTGACAATGAAGGCTAGGGAACAAAACCGAAAAATAAGGATGGCTTTATGATGGAAAATTGGCCTAGATTTTTCCTACAAACATCAATCTATCATCACTAACTATTTATTCTACGCAAGGTATCTAAGGTCGCTCTATTGATTCATTTTAATGCCAAGAATTCACTACACGAAATAAAATCATTGTTATTTTTTTTCGAGTTAGGATACAGTTTATAACATTAAAAATTTGGTATTGGTTATAGGTCCATAATGTTGCATATTTTCTATTTGAATTACATCAATATTTATAATAATTACGTTTATGTTTGTGTGTGTAATCTCTCTATGTGTATGTGTTGGCTCACATACAGACACAACCTTGAGCCATCAAAGATGAATCTCAAAGGTGTTTTTCAAAATATAAGCGCACATGGGCATTATTAAGCCAACAATGCCTGCATATTTACTTCTCATGAACAAGCCTCAATGTGGAAAATCCATGAAATATAATTATGTCAAATTTTTCACGTAATTCTTCCACATTTTTCAAAAAAAACACATTGCCACGTGCTCTTGTTTTCTCATTTTTCTAAGCAAGGAAATGGGAGCATGTTATGCTATTGATGGCGCAGGTTGTTGTGTCTAGCTGTAGGTGCCCTCCTATGGGTCAAGGCCTTTTACTTCTATCTTGTCACTGAAAAACCTCAAAGATAGGTCACTGAAAATCTCAGAGAAGATGTCCGAAAATCTCTGTTTGTAGACTATTTGAAGATCACAATATCAATTTGCAGTGAAGGACAGTAATATATTCGTTGGTATGTGGAACACCTAATTTGCATAGATAGCTAGGTATCCTTTCTATAATATTGAATTACTTCATAAAGGGGGTATATAATGTTTGATTCAATAAGGGAATCTCCACTCTAGCCATTTTCCATCTATCAGCCCATGGTCGTTCCCATGTTCCCTTTGGCTATTCTATGTTGTGTATGTTAATTTATCAGGGACACTGACATGTTCACATCATTATCACAGGCCTCACCCAAGCCTTATTAACATCATATTTCATGGTCTAAATGATACACATTCACTAGCGAGGTCTTGGCCTTGGGCTTTCATTAGGAATCATTTTACATGATCACTTTATATTTTTGCATATACATTCTGTTTACAAGTCATTGGTACCCTTGACTCAGTACCAAGACATAAGCTAGTCATATATGCTAAACTGCACATATACATATTCAAACAATTCTCTTTGGAAGCGTGTTATTACAACTACAGGAATAAAACAATTCTCTTTATTAAAACAAGCAATAGAATAAAGATAGAGGAATAAATGCACAATGCTCTTATTTTTAACCAAACCTTTTAAGTTTTAACCAATCAAACCGAGATTTATTTTTTGAAAGTAGTAAAGAGAAAATAGTTTGGAGTCTTACCTCGCAAGCAAGAAGTTGAAGCTAGTCAAATTGTTTTCAATGGACTGTTGCACATTCTGAAGCTGCTCTTCCAACGCATCAGTCTTAGTAAATTATAAACTCATATTATAGGCCAAGAAAATCACAAGTCTTCTTTTATAGTTCTATGTGATAAATCAAGTAGGGGTATTCTTTTAGTACTTCATGCTTCAAGGTTTAGAGTTGATGTTTTTAAGGTTGAGGCTCTAAAATTTGAGAATGAAAACAAAATAGATAGAAATATATGATCCTAATATTTCATTTACAAATTATTGGTACGGTTATTTAATGGGTTGGAAAATGTCTCTTAGTTTTTGAGACTGAAGTAATGAAGTTGTTATGATGGTGCGTGATGCATCGCAAATAAAACCCATCAAAACTACTCCTTAGGGTAGTGTAGTGTTTCTCATTATCACAACACAATGCAAAACTTCCATTTAGTGCACTCCCTTAAGTATTATTGCAATAATTATCACACGGATGCATTTAATTCGCATTAAGACCCTTGCATGTTTAATAATAATATATATAGGATGAGGCCCATGTCATTTTTACCTTGCTCTCTTGTATCTGAAGCCTTTATCTCATTGGTGAAAGAAAGAATAATAGAGTGTGTTATGGTGTTGGATATTACATTGATTCCAAGAGCTAGATCATTGTGTTAGGCATCAGGTAAATTCTTACACATTTATTTATCATTTTTTGTCTCTTGGCACATCACATTTCATATGACCCTGCACCTTCTAGCCTTTGACCTTCCATTGCCCCCATTTCACTTTATATATAATTCAATGCTACTCATTTCACATCTTTTGGTATTAACTTTCCCTCATCCTCTAAGCCTAAATTTATATACACTTGACCATTTTATTCTTTTCCTTGATCTCATAACATAGTTGTATGCATATCTCCATGAAATGGTGCCCCCTTTACTCAGCTCTTGTGCAATAATGTCGGGCTAAGCTAAATCCCATCACAATCCTTTTTGTAATGGTGCAATATTTCCCATTAGATAACTTCCATTTCCTTACACAACGATGCTCCCAAATCAAATTTCTACTATGATTTTTTCCACCGTTGTCACTCTTCCCTTTCTATTATGACACATTCTTCCTCTCGTCTATGAGCTACAACTCGAAGCTCAGTGTATGGATTCATCAAGATGGGAGTATATTTCATTTGCTAGAGATTCTAGTAGCCTCCATCACAAGAAATGTAAAATGAACCCAAAATCTGCCAGAGGGAAAACAACCTAGATTTTACATGGCATCATATATATTGGATGTCATATGTGTCAGGTGTCAGTTTGAGTCACTAGGATAAACATGGAAATTTTCTCTAGTATTTTTGTATTCTTTAAATCAAGCATTGACAACAAGCTACATGTGAAATAACCTGCTTGGATGTCATTGAAGACAATGCAGAGAATTAATATTCATCAATGTAATTTTTAGGAGCTTTGGGAGGAGAACATAAGTGCATATGTAAGTCTCCAGATATTGGAAATTACTAAGAAGTTCTCGTGAGCAGCTGCAGATCATAGCATTGGGACTAACTAGGGAAAGCTTGATTGTATTACAGCAATATTCATGGAGTTTCTTTCCTGCAACCAACCACTGGTCTTTTGGAAAGCTTTTTTCCCTCTATTTAACAATATTTTTAATCTTCATGGTTCAACACTGATGGAAAGAGAGAATGATCGCTTCTTGAAGCAGGTGGAATTTCATCTACTTCGTCTTGTAGTTTTTCGTAATGATTCCATTAGAAAGAGGGTTGTTGTTGGCCTTCAAATTCTTGTGCGGGTAAGTTTCCTTAAGGAGATATGTGGTCTTGCTGAGTGGGATAAATAATTTAGAAAACAAATGTTTGTTTGAGGAAATAATTGATTATTTCATTTCTGTTTTTTATTTTGTTGTTGGTGATTTTGTATTCTCTATTTGTAGAATTCCTTCTACTATTTCGAGAATACTACATGGTTGTGTGTTATGTTGATAATCACTTTGTTAGAATTTATGTCTGACATACAAGTTACTCAGATGAAGTCTAATGGCTCCTTGGAGGAAAGTGGGGAAGCACGACATCTCAGGAAATCACTGGACGAAATGGAAATGGAAGAGAGGAGTGGTGATCATTTGAAAGGTTGAGGTCTTTCTGAGAATGCATTGGATGCTATCTGAGGGTTCTACACATAATCATTTGTCATGGTCAGAAGTCAAGAAATTATCTGTAACACTTCTTTGTGCCCTAGATGCGGGAATTGAACACACTCTCCTTGTAGGAAATCCATTTCTTTCACTCCTTTGATCAAGGTTATCTTGGATGAATGCATTAACTGAAATTAGAAAATAAAGGATTTTGTAATTTTTTATTTCAGGGTTCTATGATTTCAATAGACAGATATGTAGCAGCAAAGATCTTTCATAGACTTTCTTGGGCTTATGCACACATGGCAGATCTGCATATCATCTGGCTTCTTCATTTATGTGAAGCTCATCAAGAGATGCAATCTTGGGCATAAGCTGCATAGTGCACAATGGTTGTTGATGGGGTCATAATGCAGGTTAGAATCAACTTATTTTGATGTCCTACATGTTTTTATTCAAAGGAGTAAAGAAACTCTGTAATGCATTCAATATCCAACATATTTACAACAATCAAATCCATGAGTGCCTACTATCAGCATACACTGCTTTATCAGGACATTTTTATATCTGGTTGTGGAAGCTTATATTTTTACAACACATTTATTTTTACAAATAATTTTTGTTAGATCTTAGAAGAAAACTATGCTTGGACCCAAGTTAAAACTTCTACAATTTTATAAGAAATTGATTTTTTTTTTGCAGGCATTGGTAGGAAGAAATGATGTTGTCTGGGGAAAGGATCATGTAACAGCCTTGCGTAAGATGTGTCCAATGGTCAGTACTGCAATTATTGGTGAAGCACCAGCTGTAGAATTTGAAGAGTATGGAGCATCAAAATTGACAGTTGACTCTGCTGTGAAATACTTGCAGCTTATTTATATTCTTTACTCGCTCTTTTTTATAGGATGGATTTAGTGTTGCATTTGTGCAATGCTTAGATATTTAAAGCGGTTGTAAAATGGTGTATTATTTACCATTTTCTTGGTGTGCTTCACCAAAAAATACTAGTTTCTCACAACTTGCCGTATATACATTTTTTTCTGGGTTTCATTGCCCCTACTCTTTCTAAAGTTTATTTACAGGAATAATGGAAAGGTTTTATATTTGGTTTTCTGATTTTATTGTGGAGCAGTGACTTTTGGCCAGGATGTTGGATGTACCTGGATTTGGCAGAATCTCTCTAACACTTTTGGTTATACCTATGAAGTTTTTAAGTCTGTAGAAGTGGGGATACCACAAGCCAATTAATTTTATGCTTAAATGAAGCTACAACTGATATAAGATCATTTTTCGTGCATGGTCATTTCATGTAATCATGATCCAAGAAAAGTAATTTTGCAATGAATTTCTTGATTATAGTTAACGCATAATAGTCACAATTTCCTTTTGAAGATTTCCTTTAGAAAATTCCACTGTGGAACCAAAATTATAAGTTAAATAATGTTTCTAGGTCTGGTTCCATTCAATGCAACTTTTATCAAGAAATTAACATCATTTAAGATAAGTGGCAATGCCAATGTATGCTACAGTCATACCACTATTTCCTCTAAGCTTAAGCTCTGTGTTACTCCATGCAATAGCTCTAGATTTCCCATGGTGCCTTTTAATTCATTAATTTCAGAATCCCCTGCATATTTATCGTATTCCATGGAGTCTAGAGATGCATATAATCATAGTATCCATCATCATGGACCAACAATATCACCATTGGGGTTTCTATTTCACGTCCTTGTATTTTTGCCCGAATAATCTCTTTTGTTGTCTTATCAAGATGTTGTTTTGAAATATGGACAAAGATATGTCATAATTTAATCTACCAAAAATGGTTGTGCTCGTATAGAAAAAAGGGTCGCTGTTTTCAGTGCTTTATGGGATCCAATATTATTGTGAAATTCGACTATTGGATTTGGCGAGAGTAACCACATTTTTATCATATGAACTAGTCTTTCTCTCTAATGGTTGTTTCAGTTTATTGTGAAGCAGGACTGTCAAACCTTTCAAGAAAAAAAGAAAGATGTTAGGAATATATATTTCTTATCAAGGTACTAAGGCTAGCAAAAAGATGGCCATTATATCAAGGTCACAGGTGCAACAATCATGTACAAGGAGAAAAAATCTAGTAATATACATTACATTGTACAGTGATCCCAAGAAATGAAAGTTTAAAAGGCTGGCAGTTGAAGTTCCAATGACAAGGTTCCCTAAAATCCTCGGGCCAAACAATGTAGGAAAAAACATTGAGGATATTTTTTACTTACTTGAGATAGATAATGATGAAAGATATAATTCTATTAACGAGAGTTTGGCATGACTGGGAAATTTACTTCTTAGAATTCCTAACATAAAATTCATCACAAAAAATTATGATATATAGGAATGGAATGACTTAGTGGTAGCTTTGGAGTCTAGGATTTACTATAATGTGTCAAATGATTTATATTTAAGCTTTTAAATGGGACTCTTAATAAGAAACAATATTGATTTCAAATATATAGTAAGATTTGGAGATTCTAGAAGAAATATTTTTTTTAAATAATTTTTTGTTGGCGTCGGTATTCCGACGGCTAGTTTTTTAAATTTTATTTTATTTTTCGTTGGTAATCCGACATTTCGACCCGTTGCTATAACGACACTTAGTTTCTTTTAAAAATGTTTTTTTTCATTGGTATTACGACGTTTACCTTTTTATTTTTAAAACTTATTTTCGTCGATATTCCGACGTTTTATTCCATCAGTATTACGAAGTTATTTAAAAAAAAAAATCGTTAGAAGAGTGACACTCCAAACGTCGGTAATAGTGTTCATTGGCGTCGAAATAGCGACGTTTAGAAACATCGGAATTTCGATGAATCATGAATGGTCAGAAGAGCGACAAACAATTTGAAATGTTGGAATTGTGATGAATCCATAAAAACGTCGAAAATACCGTCTGAATACTGACATTTAAGTAAAGTGTTGAAATTCTGACGTGAGGAGAAACCACGTTTTGGTGCACCAAAAAATGTCTCTCTTTGGCTCCCTATGTGTCGCAAGAGTGACATTTTGGTCGTCGGAATTTGGGGCAAATGTGCTAGTGATACACCTACCCCTGGGGAGTGGTGGCTGTTGTTGCGGGGGTTGAGAAGGTAAGGGAGGCGGGGGTGCTAATGTTGGAGGAGATAGAGCACCAGGTTGCGGATACGGATAATAAGAAGGTTGGGAAACATTTTAGTAAACAGGTTGGGCAAAAGGAGGAGGCATGCCATATCCTGGATACCTATTACCAGGAGGGGGAAAAGTGCTGGAGGAGCTGGCCCCTCCCTGAAGGAAACCATAATCAATGGGAGGATGAGCGTATGGATGATAAAGGGCTCCAATGATACCATATGTGGCATGGAACTCCCCTGGTGCATTGGCACCACTGGGTCTAGGGAGATTAGGTAAGACGGTATAAACATAACTAGACTGAGCGTAGATCAGGTCATATTTTAACACAATTTGGAGAGTAGATTCTTTAGTTTGAGGGAAATGTGATGTGACATCTTTGTCGATAGTAGGAAAAAGGGATCTAAGGAACCAGTCCATGTAGACATGGTCTTTGAAGGTAGGGGCTAGACATAGGCTCTTTCTTCTCTGCCATTCTTGGACATGATCAGATAGGTGGGTCGCAGACGATTGACCGAAAGAGGTCAAAAGTTCGATACCAGTGTCATAACGAAGGGGAAGCTGGAAATAAGATAGAAAATCTCGGGCAAGGGTCGCAAAAGTGGTATGAGAGGAGGAGGCCTGGTCAACATACCACTTAGAATCTTCTCCAGTAAGTGTATGTTGGAACAACCAAAGATGAACAGAGTCATCAGTGATGAAGTTAGATGAACACCACATGTGGAAAGCTCGAACATGGTTTGTAGGATATTCACCAGCAATACCTTCAAACTTGGCGATGTTGGAAGGGAGCTTGGTTGGCATAGCAAGCCAACCAGCGTCATGGCATATGGGGTCAATGATCAACTGGTTAAAATTGGGAATAATGAGGCCTCCTATATAGGGGATCAAGGGAGAAGTCTGGATAGTTCCTGTTGCAATCCCACTAGTATTATTCCTAGCATTAGGGCCGGGGCTACCACCAACGTTAGGTCTTGAACCAGACATGGTGATGGTGACAGGGGGAGAACTGGGGATGGAACCAAAAGGGGAACCCAATGAACTAAAAGTGGAGTTAAAATGCGGACTCAATGGAGGACTAACTAAAATCCGATGGGGAGGAGTAAGTCTTCCTAACGGAAACTGAGGATGAAGGCCAAGAATTCTCTGGGATAAATTCCTTGGGGGCGCAATGATGAAAGAACAAACATGTATCACAAAGGAAAGAGAGACCAACAACGACAAGGAGGTGCAGGATCAAATGATTACAATGTCTAAGGAAGGGCAGAGAGGTGCAGGATCAATTGATTACAATGTTATAGTCTTTGCCTGGCGTTGTTAACCAGGCTCTTCTTCACTTAGGGTGTGCATGTTAAGTTTGTTTATTTTAATTTTTAAACCCAGACATTTGTAGAGAAAAAGAAAAAGTGTGTTGTATAACTGTAAATAAATCTGCAAATAACAGTAAAGTAAACTGAATATAACAGAGAATAAACAACTAAATATGCATTAATCTAAACCCAAGGAGGCGAGCCTCTCAACAACTAGTCTATGGGTGGGAAAAAATCTAGTCAAAACACACCAAAATAGCCAATGGATCTAAATTTGGAATGGAAAATGATTTAAAGGTTCGATTTGCTGGAAATAGGTGCAGAAAATAGCAAAAAACCAGAGGGAAAAGTGTTGCAAATGAGGTGGTGAAAGGCTACAACCTGAAGGGAAACGAAGGGGACCCTAGAGGAGGACCAAAAAAAATTGACAAGAGGTGCTTTGGATGGATAAATAATCAATCTAAAATGGATCTGAAGGTACAGGATTAGATCTGAAAAATGGTTGAACACACTGAAATCTCAGACGACCTAATTCAGCTAAAATCCTCCTAGAAAGGTGGAAGCGTACTAAAGCCCTAGGGGCTAGGTTCCCACTTCGACGAGTAAAACATAGCAAGTACAAGTCAAAAATAGGTGGAGACGGAGGCTAGACAACCTTGAATAGTAGCCCAAACAAACCCAAAAAAACCACAGAAAAATTCCCACAAAAAGTACAGGTCACAGTTTCTGACTTGTTTTCTACAGAGGTTGCAGGTTTGAGGCTATTTTCTATGCCCTGAAGGTTGAGGTCACAGGTTTTGGCCCAAAAAGTGCGACCTGCACTTCCGACACTCTCTAGAGCAAGTTTCAGAAAGAAGTGTCATCTCAATGACAACTGATGCCTATCACCTGTGGAATAGGTATGGAAACACACGGAAGTTAAAAATTTTATTGTTTTAGGGTTTTATAGGTTAAAAACAACATAAAGAAAAGCAAAAAAGAATCTAAAGAAAAACCCTAGGGTTTGAAGCAGCTGGTCATGTAGGGATCTGAAAAATGACAACAGTCACAATCATAAAACCTTGTGGAGTTGCCAGTGATTAGTATAAATTCTAATCACAAGTGTACGAAAAAAGCTCACTTTAGTTGTGCATAACAAACAACCCTAACATCAAAGATGGCTGCCAATTTCTTTAGATCTAAAGTTAGTTGACCAAGATAAATGCTACAAAATATAGATCTATGCAGTAAAAGATATTAAGCAGTAAATAAAAGCAAGAGTTGCTCCATGCATCCAATAGACAAGACAAGAATATTTTTAAAGATTTTTTGTACTTTTGACACCTGGGAAGGGAACATAGAAAGATGTTACCAGTCCCCCTCAATGGGATGGGTTCTTGTAAGTCCTCAACACTTCAGATCTAAGATCTCTCTCTCTCTCTTGATGGTGTAGAAAACCCAGACAAAAAATGGAACTCAAAAGGAGCTCACAATAAAAAATGGAAGCTAAATATGACAATGATGGAGGATCAAAGTCAGACTAAAAGTATAGATCTAGAGTGATATTTAGGCAACAAAAGGTAGTGAGTGAATGGAAAAACTCTTCTATTTATAACAAAATATTGAGTTAGTCTAGATATTGGTGCATAATTAAAATATTATTAACCAATTCTAGATCCAAATTTTATGGAATAGTTTATTATATTTTTTGGAGGGAAAAAGAATTTGAATTTGGTCAAATCCCTTTATTTGTAAATCATAAATAAATAAATGATTTATTTATTATTTTAAGGATGTGGTTGAGTAATAATTTAATAAATAATGATTTATTCAATTATTTATAAATGATTTAGTCAAATTTAACAAGGAATATTATTTAAATAAGGTTTAAATAATTATTCCTAAAAAATAATAAGATAAATAATGATTTATCTAATTAATTTTCCTGTTTTGGGTTAAATATGACGAGGAATATTAATTAAACTGTTGTTTACCTAATTATTCCTTGAGGAAAATAAAACAAATGTGGATTTATTCAATATTTCCTCATGGGGTTTCCTGTTTAGACCATAAACAACTTAATAAATTAAGGATTACTAAGTTATTTTTCATAGTGAAAGAAATTTTACTTAGGGTAAAATTGGTCTTACATGGTGTACTTTGGTCCATATAATAGTAAGAGGTTAGATGACCAAAAATTGGTGTAACACATATATAGAGGGACTAGGCTTCACAAGGAGAAAATAAAATCGTTATGTTTATTTTTCAACTACTTGGTGATCATGTTATTTATTTAGTCTTGTATGTGGATGATATGTTGCTGATTGGAAATGATAGAGAAATTATCTAGGATGTGAAGAGTCAATTGTCATATAAATTTGATATGAATGATCCTGGTACTGAAAACTTCATTTTGGGCGTGGAAATTAAATGAGATTGGGTAAAAAGGAAGCTCTGGTTGTGACTAGAAGAAGTATGTTGAGATAATATTGCAAAGGTTTAATATGCAGGATAGTAAACAGGTGAGAATTACTATTATTGGAGGTGTAAATTTGTTTCTAGAACAATGTACGAAGGCATATGGAGAGGAAGAGGACATGTCCCATGTTCCATATGCGAGTGTAGTTTGTAGTTTGATGTATGCAATGGCCTGCACTAGACCAGACATTGCACATGTAATGGGAGTATTGAGAAGAATTATTTTAAAACCATGGAAGGAGCATTGGAAAATAGTAAAGAAGGTATTTAGGTATCTTCATGGCACTAGTGATTATGATTTGTGCTACCAAGGCAGAATAAGATTGGACACACTGTTGGACATGTGAAATTTTTTTGATGTAGACAGGGTTGGATATTTGGATGAGAGAAAATATACAAGTGGGTATGTGTTTAACCTATTTGGAGGAGCAATCTATTGCCACATGAATAAGATACAATCTATAGTAACACTGTCAACTATAGAGGCTAAATACATGGTAGCCACTCATCTAAGAAAGGAATCAGTTTGGTTGCAGATATTTTGTTCATGTATGGGGTTGGTGCAATGAGCTATAAAGATAGATTATGACAACCAAAGTGAAATTTTCTTAGCAAAGAGCCCTTCTTGTCAGTTGAAGACAAAACATGTTTATGCTCAAAATCAATTTTTGTGGACCTATGGTTGAAGAAAAAAATTATTTCTGGTAAAGGTGGACACTTTGAAGAATCTTGAAGATGCAATGAAAATAAATGTGACTAATGAGATTTTTTAATTTTTTAGAGAAAACATGGTCATTGTGGCACAAGAATTATGACTATATACTCTTGTCACCCCCTCTGTGCAAATAAAGAAATAAGTGGGAGAATGTTAGTTATTTTTTATATTATTTTCGCAACTAGATACATGTGTTGTTAAGTTGCACCTGGAACAATAGGGTTTGCAGGGGGGCTACCCCCACCTTCACTCGATTCGGGAAAGAACCCATTTTTTTTTTATGTGGATCAAATGATGGTTGGGAAAACCTAAGGATGGGGGAAAACCCAAAGATGGTGGGTGGTACCGCCCATGCTTTTGATCATGGTTTTGGGCATGATGGTTTTTCCCATGATATTTTTTGTAGATCCGATCAAGGGAATTGCGATTATGATCTAATCTAGGGTTAAAGGATTGGGGGTTATGAATTATTCAACAAGTATATAATGCAGTGTAACATTTAAATGAATATAATGAAAAATCAATATGGTTTTCCTATATTTTAGTTCCAGGAGAAAATTCTGTGTATAGTTTTTATTCTCACCATTGTATATTTTCTGTTTTTTTTAAGAATTCATTTGTAGGTAATTTTTGTACAAGGTTAAAACCTTAAGTGGATATCTAATATTTTTATCACATGGAGAATTTTAGCCTATACCATTGTCATTTGACTAGAAAGGTAAGCTAGGGTTACCCATTTTCATAAGTTCAATATTGGAATTTTAGGATTAATATGCCCTAAATTCATCTTAGTGTAGAGATTTCTCATACTAGTGTGTGCTTCAACTCTGTTATAGCATGAAATTTTGTTTTTGGTGTCTCTATTAAGGGAAAATTTTTAGCTTCGACATAAAATTCTCAATTTTCATTGAACTTGTGCATAGAGAGAAATGCATTTGACCTAGGTGCTTCTCAATGTGTTCCCGAAGTTGTTATGGGTGTGGCATATCAAAACCATGCTCATGGAGGTCACTTTTTACATCTCTCAATATGACAAAACAAGATAATAACCCTATCTTTATTATGAATCCACCTATCTAGTCTACATACTCTTCCTAAAAGTGGCGAGTTAAAGCTTTCTTGTGATAATTTTGTAAAAAATCATTTTTTTGATATAATATTCAGGTTCTCTTCAATGAAGTTCTTTGAGCACTGTAATTACAATATTTGTAGAATCAATCCCTATGTCTCTAAGATCTCTATATGAATGGGTTCTTTTTCAATTGAATAAGTGGTTTTGAGGATTTTAGTTTGGAAAAGTGCACCAATTCTAGTTTAACTTTTGTTACCTACTTTATGGAGTTTATTTTTCTTGAGGTTCCACCCCCATTTTGTATCTTTTTGTTTGTCTGTAGAATTGTGAATCCAGACCTCAAATCACAAATTTCCTTGTGGTGCTTTCAATGCCTATATAGCAAGTAAGGGTATATTCTTGGGTGCCACCATATCCAAATAAAAATTAGAACAATCATTGTGCCAAGAGAAAAGTTGAATTCACTAGTGTTGTTAAACTTTTCAATACATATTTCTCAAACATGTCAAAAAAAATTGTTGCTTTAATCATATTGAAGGAATTCAATTCTTTTAGAGTCCATGTTCCTCTTATGGTATAGTAAAGAACATTATAAATCTTATAGGATTGAAAAAAACAATAATATTTAAATTGAGATAACCAACAAAGACAATTCATATAACTTAGGACATGGTAAACTATAAGACTGATATATGCACCAAATGGACATTTAGTCCCACAAGTTTTTAAGGGATGACCTTTTACTATATTAATGTTATAGAAGCATAATAGAAGGGAAGAAAATTTTGTATCTTCATCAACTATTAGATGGGCTAGAATAGGTAATAAGAAAGAATTATGTACTTCAAAGTCTCTAAAATAGGCTGTTTGGAGATGTTTTGAGGTCTACATTGGTATAGTCAAGATTGTTTCATTGGTTAAATGACATGCAACATTATTTCATCTCCTTGAGAAATATATTTCAAAATCAATGTAAAAAAATGTGCACATATTTGTGTTATTGCTTATGGAAATATAATATATATCATAGGAGGAAATTTTTCTTCCGCCATGGATTCCTCTTGCACTACAACCACAACTTGGTGTGTGGGAATATGTTCAAGTCCAAGTTGATGAAATTTCTATTGGACAACTTTCTGTACCTCAGTATTTGGATTTCAAGAAGCACCTTGTGAATGGAAGGTGGTGATTTAAATCATGGAACAATTATGCATTAAAATAAAGGTGGAAAATGATAAAAGTACATCTATTTTCAATGATATATTGAAAGCCTCATAATTGTATAACTTCTATGAATTGTAAAGTTACTTGTCGAAGTGTCTATACATTCTCTATTTATGATGATTTTTATAATTTTCTTGATATTTTTCTTGCATTAAAAAATGAAATATAAGAAAGGAATAAGCCTCATCAATGGATAATTACAAATTCATCCATCCACTATTGGTACATATATAAAAGGGATATAAACTACAAATATAAATATATTTTGTTATCTTTCATATTCTCTATATACATTTACAACAGCACAAACAAATTCACTTCCCCTTTTATTTGAATAAGTAAATGATGACAACATTATATTTTGCAATATCAAGGATGACTATGTCTTGGAGCTAGACCATGAGCCTTTCAATGTATCCTAATTTTTGTGACCAACACGATCATGTTTCATTGGTAGTGGAGTTCAATTTCTGAATCGACATTTATCCTTGAGACTATTCCATGACAAATAAAGCATGCAACTGTTGTTGGATTTTCTTCAAGCGCTCAAATACCGAGACCTAGTAATTTCCTTTTCTTGGTTCATATATTGTATCAATGTGATTGATAAATTAGTTCAAATTCATAATATGCAAAATCCATTTAAATCAAATATCAAAAAAGGTATCACTAGCTATATTGGAGATATAAAATATGAATTGATTATAAATTCATAGGGTTATCTCATATTGCATTTTTTCCTTCAATTGTTTATATAAAACTATTTATTTATCTACTAGAAATACAATTCAATCAAACTAAAACAAAGGAACCTAATTACCAAGATGTTTCTCTTGATGAACTACATTGGCTATGCATTTTTTAAACTTATACTTCGAATTTTACTGACAATATTATTACTTGGCTTTATATATTAGACTTCATTGGCTATGAATTTTTTATACTTATACTTGAATTTTTTTTGACAATATTCTTACTTGGATTTATATATTAATTAGGGAATCAAAATCACATCATAGTAAATATAGGGCATTCCACTTAGTACCTTACTTGTAGCTTACTTTACACCTAGTATTTGTACTCTTTATAAGAAAATAATTCTAAATAAGAATTGTCCATACAAAATAGTAGAGAAAGATATTTATAACCTAAGAAGCTAATTTAGTATCCTTCTGTTAGTATAATTCAATGTTAGAATTACTATTAATCAAGGTATTCTTATAAGAAATGATTCCAACTCTAAACCTTTATTTCTATATTAGAATGCCTATTTCATTAACAAGTATGAAAAAAACTCCAACTACCAAACTAAAAATATATTTGGTATTGAGTTAATCAATTTTTATTATTCTCAAGATCTAATAATTTACAATTTTCTACTAAAGTGGCTAAATTATAACAAGACGAATTATATCCATGAGATATGTAGCAATTTCATTGACTATGTGATATGAAATATCTTCACATAAAACCAAATAGTAAACTGTAACATTTCAAATGACCATGATTCTAAATTTGATCATAGGACTTTATCCTAATTCTACACTTTTCCACAAAAAAAATATCCATTGAAGAAAACTCTCCTAACCAAAAGCCCTTTCTGTTTAGTAAAAATATATAAAATATTTTCTTAAATAACTTAAATAGGGAATTAAATCTTCTATCATCTGAGTACAATGTTGAAGATGTTTATCATAATTTTATGACAACAATATTTACTTCCATTAATTCATTCTTTATATAGGTGTTATATAAAGAAAAAAAAATATAACATGGAAGCCTTCATATGACGAGTGCAAAAAAATTACTAGAAATACCATTAGTGATTCCTCTAATGAGTCCTTAAAATATGATATTAAAATAGAAACAAATCCATGATAAATAAAAAAGACACTATGAAAATAGAAAGAAAGAGAAGATTTTACACCTATCTAAGTTATATTGTAAGATACTCTAAAGTAAAAAAAATTCATAAGATATTGTGATTTTGATAAAGGAAAGGAATTCCTACTCAAAGATCTTTACGAGTCCCACATTTTCATTCATAACATTTCAAATGTTTCTATGGAGGATGAAGTGTTTTCTATAGAATGCATAAATTTTTGGGTTAAATTACTTGCAAAAGGGAAAGATAAGGACATCAAAGGATACTGATATGAAATCCTAGAAATTGGAGGGTCTATCCTCATCCCTCACATACACAATCTCTTCAATTTTGTAATTAAGTAGGGTTAGCCTAAAACCTTGACTCAAAGCCTCAATTTAATTATTTTTAAAAATTGGGATAAAATAAATCCCTCTAATTATATGACCATTATGATTATCCCCATATTAGAAAATTTGTATGGAAGTATTTTGGAAATGAAGAACATAATATTGCTTGAAATTCATAGAAAAAGAGCTAAACACCATGCTAGATTTAGAGTTTATCATTCAATTATAGACCATTTTATTATTCTCAGGTACATTACAAAGGAGTATCATAATATCAAAAGTAACCTCCTACATTGCTTCACTGATTTTATTGAAGAATTTGATAGGGTGCCTAGGACTAACTTGTGGATTAGGTTATAAGAGATAAAAAGTTAGTTGCAAGTTTAAAGATATTATATTAAGGTTATATGAGGGCATTATTGTGAATTTTAGGAAAACTAAAGGTTAGTTGGAAAAAACCATTTATAATATAGGAGTCTAGTAATGTTGTCCCTTGTCCTCTACCTTCTTTGGCATATTAATTGATAAGTTAAAATTTTTGGAAGATGTTGGTTAAAATGACCCAATTCTCACTATTATGGTCATCATCCTTCTTCTTTTTTTCTAATGATATTAATCATATGGAAATGAATTCTCTAAAATTAATATCCAAATAAGATTCTTCATGTAATTCTACTCTAGTTTGGGTATGAATGTGAATATTAACAAAAGGAAGGCCATGATAAATAAATCCAAGAAGATCGACTATGTAATACTTTAAAACTTTTGTATATCAAAACAATAGCTTGAAGGATGCCCCTTCATACAAATTTCATGTAATTGATATTTATCACAAGCCAAATTGAAACTATGGAGTTTAGAAAATGATAAATGGATGGTGGAAATCCTATCATGGACTTGAAAACAAGTGTAAATTAGCAGACCTTTTGGCTATGGGATAAGAAAAATACTCCTATATATTCCCGTTACTCCTACAATTTTAAATGGATCCGCTGATAGGGACAAATGACATGGAAATAGCCAAGGGATTCTCTTCGGTATGAGGTACAAATTAGACCTCACACCATTTGGGACAAGAAACCCATATAGACTATGCCATGGTAACTATTCTTGGTTTATAAAGGATGTTGCCAGATATGACCAATTGTCACAATAATGAGGTGCAACTATTGATCTATTAATTATTCTAAATGTAGGAATGCAGTTATTATAACACATATAAAGGGAAATATAGAGAATAAAATGGGCATGATGAGTAAAAAATAGCACATGCATAATCAAGTAATTAATTAAATGAAATCTAGAACAACACTATATACTTAATTTATTAGAAAAAATCATGAAATAGCCAAGTTTAAAAACAATAAGTACTTAATATAGAATCAATGGAACTAAAACCACAACTAAAAAGTTACAAACCAAATCATAAATTAACATATGAACCAGTAGTGATAAATCTCATACATACATATATAAATGAATTTCTTATGACTAGTTTGAAACAAGGACAACTTGCATGTGGAATGCAGCTTCAGTAGTGGCCTTCAAAGGATTCTCTACATTACTAGCCAAGAAATACGTAGATACCAACTACCAATGTTTCGTCTACAATGATTTCAAAAAAACAAATGTTTACAAGCACATCTACATATAGCCTTGCATTAGTTATAGCCTTAATTTAGTAGCTTCCTCTTGCGACTATTGAAATTATCAAGGCAAGTTACAACTCTTGAGTCTCCCATAATTTACAAATATAATACTCGAATATTTATAATTCTTAATATTATACTAATAATTGTCCCCCTTTAATTAGGCCCTTAATGGGGAATTTTTCAATACCTTAAATCTATGTCACTTAGTCTTCATAACATGATGTAATCATCATGAATTTGTTGAATAATATGCTCTTGATGATGATATGGAATTTCAATGTGGCCTTTGAAGTGACTAATATATTCCTTTGTTTCCAAACGAAGTTTGGATTTAACTTTGTTTGTTTCTTTGTGAGTAGGCAAGATGTTGCTTCACATTATCCTTAGTGAGCTTATCAATGGAGACATTAAAAAATACTATTTCATATGTAGAAGCTCCTCTAATTATTTGATTTTTCTTTATTGGCCTAATCATTCCTTAGGTTTTTGAGCTTATTCAAGGTATTAGAAGACGTGTAGGAGGCTCACCTAGCTAAATATTTGTCTAGATATTTATTTATGTTATCAGGCTTGTATATCTATAAGCCTGTTTATCTTGAGGAAAATAATCTTTACATAACTACAAACATGTTTATGGCCACATATATCCAAAAACTCTTAATTAGATGAGTTATGAGTTACTAATTTGTCTAAGGACTTAGCCACTAAATATGAGCATATTTACCTCTTATCACCCATTATGTAGATTATATTAGAATTTTGTATGCATGGATCTTATAGGATTGGTTTGAGGATGGTTCTTCTTGTGTCCGTGCACTAGGTTGTATTTTTAAGAAGGAAAGTTCAAGCCAGAGAAACCCTAGGAAGCTGAGGGATATAAAATAAGTATTACTTGAAAAGGATAAAAGAGTTTTTTAGCTTTTTATACATCCATAATTCATATTTCCTTGCTTTGTATTTCCCTTCACCTTCACTAAACTCATGTATTACCCATGGAAATCTTAGGAAAATTTATTATGAGATAGAAGGATTCTTTGAAGTGTAGATTATGACTTTCAATTGAGGCCCAAGGAGGAATTATAGTGCTTGGAACATGGTTATCGATGCAATAAAGTGTTATGAATAGGGTTAATTAGTGCTAGGCTATATGAAGGAAAGGAAGCTAGAAGATGGAATTAAGAGGGAGGGGCCACTATATCACTATGAAGAGGGTTATATGGGTTCTATAGTGCTAAGAAGAGGGTCAGGAATCCACTATGTAGACTTAGAATGGAATATAGAAGCCTTGAAAACCAATTTTGATAATAGCCTATGATATTATTAGACTTGCCAACCAAGTCTGATGTGTAGTCTAGTCTAATAATAGGCTACAAGAGTTGGGTAAGATTGAAAAGACAACTTCTACATTTATTAGAACATGTAGGACCCTTAATTCCCTTTTGGCACAATGCAGTGAGAGGAGTTGAGGAAGGTCGTTGTTGGAGCTACAATGAGATCTAAATATTAGGGATGTGCATCTCTAGAGAGTCCTAGAGAAAAAGAGGGTAGATCCAAACAAAAGTTATAACTTATCCTCCTCATAGCCTATTACTTTGAGATCAAAAACATGATTAGGTGCTTAGAGTTTAAGAACAAGATACACAACATGGACAACATACAAAACCACTAATGGCATATCATGGATAAAGATGCCAATTCTTGGCCAAATAATTCCACAATACATGAAAATGTTATTTTATAGAATATTGATACTATTAAAAATATTCTTACATATAAATTTAAGGATACTTTTAGTTGTGACAAACAATTACAAAGTAAAAGAAAATTAATATAACCAAATGGCCAACCTAACTCGGAAGTCCAAAAATATCTCTAAAAAATAAACATTGCTAAAATGTGAACGAACTAACAATAGCAACATAGGAAACTAGACATTCTAAAATAATGTCAAATGAAATAATTTATCATTTTCTAACCTCCAAGTCATTAAAATATTTCTCTTTTCATTTTTTTGAGAAATAAAATTTGAAATGAATTTAAGTAATATGTTTAGAATATATTTACAACTATTTTTAAAGTTTTTCTCATAGGGTAGTATTATTGGTCATTATGAGGTTATGAAGTATTGTGTAAAGCATGAAATTCTAACTTCAAATCCCTTGTGGGTCAAGCCAACCCAAAATACTATTTTTAAAGTTTAATAAGCCAATTTTTATCAATGCATATTAATGATATTCATAATTAATAAATTAAAAAAAAATTACTTTATATTATATTATTGGAAAATGAAAAAAATATAATTAAAATATTATATTATTGTGTTATTCAAAATGAAAAAAATGTGTAATTACTTGTATCTTTATATATAAAACATACCCACACATATATGAAAAACCATAATAAAATATAGATTTATCAAAAATAAATAAAAAATCAAATATAATGAAAAAAAAAATTGCATTTTGAGTGATGTGATCCCTTTTAATCTCTAATAAATCTGAAATTAAAAAAAAAAAAATTAATTATATTTTAAAATAAATTATTATTATTAACGTTTTAAAATTACATTAAAAATATTTATTGTACGGTAAGAAATTTATATAACATTATTATTTTTTAGAATTATTTAAAAGATCTGTCATCCAATGTGGAAATCGTTGCTCTTGTTATTTTTAAATTACATAATAATTTTTATATACAATGTGGAAATCGTTATTAAACTATACAAATTTAAATCATTTACAAATTATAATTCAACAAATATTCTAATTATATTTAAAATAAATTATTATTATTAATGTTTTAAAATTACATTAAAAATATTTAATGTACGGTAAGAAATTTATATAACATTATTATTTTTTAGAATTATATAAAAGATCTGTCATCCAATGTGGAAATCGTTGCTCTTGTTATTTTTAAATTGCATAATAATATTTATTTACAATGTGGAAATCGTTATTAAACTATACAAATTTAAATCATTTACATATTATAATTCAACAAAATCTAGACGAAATTAAATTATTATTATTATCAAAGATGATCTTATTTTTAATATTAAAATAGTTTTTTATACACATTTTTTAGCACCGTAAAATGCATTTGTCTTATTCAAATATGTCACATTGAAGTTGGTTAAGAAATGTAGGTACGCACCGCCCAACACGGACCCAGGGCCCACATAGTCTTTCAATCCAGCAACCCGAGTTAAAATTGTAGGTAAAACTTGAGAGCCAAACGCGTTAAATTTCCTAATTCAATTTAAATTGAAACTCTCTAACGGTAGGCTGTTAACGTACGCTTAAGAAAAACACGAAGTTAACGCATTAAATTTCCTAATTCAATTTAAATTGAAACTCTCAAACGTCGAATTATCAATGTACGTAGATCTGATGCTTTTCAGATTTCTATTAATTAGACTTTGGTGATTAGTTTTTGTCATTTCAACTTTTGCATTGATTGCAATTGTAGAATTTAATTATAAATAATTCATTAAATTTCAAATCAAATCTAACTCAAGTAAATTGTTTTCATCTATAAAGACAGTTTAAGGTATCATATGACACCAAAACAAATTAGATTGTGAAAAATCTGATAAGGTTAAAAACTTTTGTGAAGTAAGAGAAAAGTAGGAAAATCAACCAAGATACATACATAATACATAATACAAAGATACATATATAAAAACTTTTGTGAAGTAAGAGAAAAGTAGGAAAATCAACCAAGAAACTTTTTTTAAATGATACATACTTTTTTTAAATGATACATAATATATACACAATTGACATTAAATATTTTAAATAATATGTACATCAAGACATTTTATGATGCAAATTAAAATGGTTTTTTATTATTAACATATTTTTAAGTATATGTCAATGTTATTTTTTATTAAAATATTTTATCGATAACCAAATTATAATATTTAAACATCTTACTCACACATTTTTTCACTCCTAATTAATTTACAACATACTCATTTTTTTTTAAATTATAAGCCACATTATTTTTTTATTTAGAACATAATTTTTAACTTTTATTTTTATTTTAATGATGAACTAATGGAGGACAAACTTACACGTCCCCTCATATTGACTTGTAGAATGACCATCTTTGCTCAATGAAATGAAGTAATAGTTTATAGATAGCTTAATTTGATAGTTGTGTTATGAAGTATCAATTTAACTCATGAGGGATTGTAATTAGTCATAGCTATGTTATTTATTATGAAGTAAATGTAAATCATAGTTATCCAACTGTGTAGTATTGGATGAAAAAATTCAAAATTTGGTTGTTTGATTTGGTTAGTCTAATAATTGCTAATTGGAAGTAAGGTAGAATATTGCAATGAAATTTTGGACCTTAAATTAGACTCAAGTTTTTAATAAAATTTGTAGTGATACATTAACGAATAAGTTATGAATTATATGAAATTTGTAGTAATATATTAAGTATGGGTTATGATTTATATGGTTAAGTTTTTAATCAAATCCTTAGGGCATATATATATATATATATATATATATATATATATATATATATATATATATATATATATATATATATAAACTTATATCATATGATGTATAAATAGACTAGGCTTATGAGACATAGCAAAAGTTTAGTTAGAGAGAACAAGCTTTTGTAAAACAAAATAAAATATAAATATATGTTATATTTTTAATTTATAGATTAATAATTTGTAAATATGTGTGAGATACATTTATTCTTAAAAGAATTTGATATTTTTTTAGTTAAAAGCTAAATAAAAGGAATTTGATTTTTTTTAATTAATTACTAATCATTGAATTTTTTTTATTTTATTCCAAAATTAAAATGCATGATAATGTGAAATATGTATGTGTTTGTAATAAATAATTTGTATAGAAATTCAATTTCTATGGAGTATCATATTATTTAATATATAACAATCCCAATGGTTATTTCAATTGATTTTTTGATTTGGTTAAAAAATATATTTAAATAGTTATAATAGATATTTTTAGAAATTTTTTCTTTATTAAATTATTGACTCAAATTAGATTTAAAAAACTATAATATAAATCATAAAATTTTAAAATGAAAATCCAATAAAAAAATAATGGACACCCTCAACCTTCAACGCTACCAAACAAACAAAAACAGCATACGATTAGAAAGATTTTGTTAATTTGCTACAGAGCTGGATCACATACTTTGCGTGAGTATTTACAATACGCCAAAGTCTTTTAGATGCTTCTTCCATTTACGCCGGCTGTTAGGTCAATCAACGACTTGCACTGACTTTTAGGTTAACCAACCATGGTGTTCAGTGGTGAATCTCCAATGTTGACTTAAGATTAAATCATGTTGTACCACGAGAAGCAGATGCATTGCATTTAAGACGTGGGGAATCGAAATAGCAGGGTCTGTGATCTTTTGAAGAGTCCGACATTTATGAGATAGAGAGCATATCGCTTTCAACAAAATTTTAAATGAGACAATAATAATTTCTTGGCAGAATAAAATAATGGAGGCATATATATTAAACCGTCACCTGGTCCAGTTGCATTGATCCTTTTCATTTTCTTATCTTGGTCTTGCATTCTCTCCTAGCCAGACAGACCTTGCATGAAGAGGTAAAAGAGGTAGGGTTAGAGAGTGTTACTCAGCCAAGAATGACTTGCCTGCATCACAGACTTGACTTACTTGTAATTACTAGAATGGCAACTGATTGAAGCATGATCTCCCATTCATTATTGAGTTAAGCTGGTTTGTGGGCAAGTCATTTTGGCCCAGCAACTCGCTTTCCTCTTCGCGTTAGGTCATGCTGGGTGGCCAGGACCCATACAATAACAAATGGTAAGTGTTATGTCCGTCTCTGATTGCCAAATATGAGAAGAATCAGAAATCTACATAAAAATGTCCCTGGACATAAAATCTGAGAATGGCAGCATTCCATAAATCTTAGAATGGCAACATTCCTATAATATCTGTATTATTTGTTAGAATTTATTTGTATGGATGTCAAATGTAATTTTTTTCCTTCTGGTTCTATCTGACCCTATCCATGGCTGTGACCTCCATCTTCTCTAGCAAATGTTATTGTTTGCTCTACTGGCCTCCTTCCATCGAAACCCCGGGTTGTGTACGTCTCTTTTTTGGGTATTTCTTGGGCTATCCAAATTTTGGTGTTATTCCATGAAGAATGTAACATTTTATTTTGGTGGTATTTGCAGGGCATTTTTATATCGATTGCTGATTTTCCTAATGGTTGATTTTTTTGAATATTTTGCAATCAGGCAGGTCTGATTGCTTAATATTCCGAAAATCAGCAATAGTTATCAGGAATATTTACTACTAGATATATTGCTTAATATTCTGAAAATTAACAATAGATATAAGTTCAGAGATATTTACTACTAGGTATAGATTAGTTAGTTTGAGAACGATTTAGTTTCTATTAAGTAACCTGTTCAAATTTATGGGAAGGGTTTTATTAGGCTCAAGCAAACTTAACACATAAGCAATATCATTGCACAATATTGTTGATAAACAATATCTTTGATAAGAAATATCTATTTTTTCCATCCAATGAAGTAACTAGCTGCCTTGGCCTAGGTTCATTCTGGTTTAAAATAAAAATCAAAACATTTGGTGATATTTCGCTTTTTGAAGTTTTGGGTACTGAAAATAGACTAATAAGTCTTTGTTTAAAAAAAAATTGCTTTATTAGATATCATTTTTTAGATTCAACTGCGTTAATTTAGTCATTCATCTATGACCATTTCCATGAGAGGTAGTCTTAACTGAAAATGGGATTCAACTGCGTAGATTTAGTCAGTTATGACTACCTCTCATAGAAATGGTCATAG
The DNA here is from genome assembly GCA_034641835.2 of Pinus albicaulis. Classification (NCBI taxonomy): domain Eukaryota; kingdom Viridiplantae; phylum Streptophyta; class Pinopsida; order Pinales; family Pinaceae; genus Pinus; species Pinus albicaulis. The sequence goes on from CM076583.1 coordinate 1,083,801,940, forward strand.
ATGAATGACTAAATTAACACAGTTGAATCCCAAAAATGATATCTAATATAATGTACTGGGGAAACCTCTCATATTTAAAAAAATTGTTGTTTTCTATATTAAGGAGCTGTTTTTATTCCAGTGTACTATGGAGAATCATTTGGTATCAGCGTGTTCATAAACCTACCTGTAAAACCCGGGTTCGGTAGATTTATTGAAGAGAGAGGCATGTGGAACGGAGACGCTATGAGAGGGCAACAGAGGTGAACAGATTACAGAAGGAAGGGTCTGCAATAAAAATTTGCTAAAAGTGAGGAGACTGCATTGAAAATTGCAATAAAGCGGGGAGAATATCATTTTCCAAAGAGAGGAGAACGATGAAGATCTATAATGCTGATGCTGGTGAAGAATATATTTGGGAGATGATGATGTATGAAAGGAGGGAGAATATTATTTCATTTTCCAATGAGAAAAGACAGGAAGATTTAGAAGACTAGATTCTGAGGCTGGTGAAGAATATATTAGAGAGATGTTGATGTATTAAAAGTAGGTTGTTATGAAAGCTTAGCAGAGAAATTACATGGTTGATGATTGATGAGAGAGTTGTGAAGGATAGAAGCAATCAGGAGAGAGATGGAGAAGGCAATAGGATTTTAGGAAGAAAAAAGAAAACATAATTACTTAAGAAAAATAATAAATTAAGAGTATAAAAACAAATTAATTAAAATATTTAAAATACAAAAGAGAACCGCATTGGTTAGTTGGAAAAACATTATTTAAGTTTTTCTCTATGTAATTATCACCTAAAAATCTATTTATACATTAAAAATCAATTAACACATTTAAAATAAAATAAAATAAAATATTAAAAAAAACATGATTAGTTAAGATACCGAAAAACTGATTGCAAGTGTGTAAGAAATTAAAAAATAATAATAATAAACTAAAAATATAAAAAATTAATTAATTAAAATATTTACCCTTCATAATTCTCCCTTTTCTCTACTCCTTTCTCGCTCTCTGCAATCATCTCCCTCTTGTGGTCATTATTCACCAATAACCATTACTGCCCTATTGCAATCCTTGGATCTATGTAGTTTTGTTTATCATAAAAGGGCGGTGATCAGATGTTGTTGGGTGTATTATTAGGTTTTGGTTTATTTCAGAAAAGGATTTTCACAATTTCAATTTTTTAAATATAAAAAATTGCAGATGATTTAGATTTAATGATTTAGAATATTTTTAATCATATATATTATTAATTAATTGAATAAATAAAATATCAATTTTAAAATATCTAACCTTTACAAATGATATAATTATTTTGATAAAGTTATTTAGTTAGGATTTTGAATCTGACACGACTGGCTAAACTTATCAATAATATTAAACGTTTAAAAAAAAAAAAAAATGCCAGTCGTTTCATACTATACGTCGTTTAAAAACAAAAATAAGTGTGATTGTTTGTTCGCTGCTGCGTACAGGAATAAAACAAAAATGTATAAATTTAATTTTTTTAAAACAAAAAAGAATTTCGCACTGGAATAATGTAGCAGAGTTTGCTTATCTTTGTGAAATGTTCAAACATTAGAGTTTTGGGCCTTTGTGAAATATTCAAACATTAGGGTTTTGTTCTCAGGTTTCTTTGTACAATACTTTAGAGTTTTGCTCACTTGTGATTTTTTAAACATTAGGGTTCATTCGAGTTTAGGTGGTAGGAAATGTTCGTTTCATTTGATCAAGGTTTACTAGGTTTATTAAAAAATATGAAAAATATAATAATATAAATTTTATGAGTTGAATTGAGAATGGAAGTTACTTTAAGAATTACATTTTTTCTTAGTATCTCATTTTAGCAATAAACATCTCTTTATTCTTAAGATACCATTTTAATGATAAACATCTCATTATAAATGGATATATCTTACATCCAATAAATAACTCATAAAAAAAACAATAACATAAATATAATATAAATACAACAACATTATTATAAAAATACAATAACCTTAAAATATTATTATATGACAATAACATGATTATAGTATAAATATACTACTAATATGGTTAATACAATAATATTATTATGTGTAACAAATTCCATTACATCAATATCATAATTTTATTATAAGTAGTAACTCACATTATATTAATAACATTAACAATGTTATATTATAAACATTAATTGTTTATAACATAATTACACTATTAATATTATAATATTATTATATTTAACATTTTTTTATAATATTAATAATGTTATTTTTAATATAATCACAACAATATTAATATTAATAATATTATTAGGAACATTATTAATAATATTCATAATATTACATTAGTAATAATAACATATTAATTATTATATATAAAAAATCACATTCTTCTTAATTATATGAGGTATATACTAATAAAAATATATAAAAATTAAACAAAAGTTAATTGGGTTAACCAAGTTAATTATGGTTAACTAAGCCAATTATAGTTTAATAACTCTAGCTATGGTAATACATGGTAAAAAATTGTCTATCATTATCTCTTATTGTCTGGATTATCCATAGTGTTACAAGAAATTTATTAATAATTTCACAAATTTCTTCCAAAATTTTATTAAAATTCATTTAAAATTTGTGATGAAATCAATAAAAATTAAAAAAAAACTCGTAATATAATATATAAAATCACAATAAGATTTAAACTCTAAAACCTACTTGCTTTTAAAAAAAAAAAAAAAAATTGAGTTATCTACACTAATGAAATGTTGTTTATGAATATCAAACTTGAAAATAATAGTTGTGGGAGGATGTTAGAAGTCATTTTGTTAATTTAATAAAACATGATTTTTTTAAATAATATTATTCATTTCTATTTACCATATACACTTAAATTCTATAAATTTATATATTTACAAATATAATATTTCAATAAAATATAAATATTAAATATATAAAACAAACCTAATTAAATTCAAATAATAATTTTATTTTTAAATTTTATTATTATATATATGAAAAAGCAATATTCAATAAAATATAAAAAGTTAAATATATAAAAAGACCATATAAAAAAATATTTATATAAATATAAATATATATATATATATATAGTAATAAAAATTTAATATTTCAATAAAATATAAAAAATATAAAATCATAATAAAAATGTATTATTTCAATAAAATATAAAAGTTAAATATAAAATAAATAATTATATATTAATAAAAATATTTTAACGTTATATATATATATATATATATATATATATATATATATATATATATATATAGACACTTAAACTATATATATTTATATATTTATATATGTGGCATAGAAAAGCTTAACTAAATTTTGATGTTAAAATTAATTTTGTTTTATGTTAGGAAAAGGTAAATCTTGAAACTCATTTGAAAGAGAGGGACTACACAGTTAAGGGACTCAAGGGATCATGCTACAAGCTTGAGACTTGAGACTGCACAGTTTATAGTTTTGAAGGCCTTAGTTGAGTAACTACGTAATAAGTAGTTCTAAAGGCCTAAGCTAAGTGAATATGCAGTTGAGGGATTCAAGGCGCTAGGCTAAGGGCTTTAGAACTGATTTTTCCCACTGTGTAGTGTTGAAAGGATAGGGAGGCCAAGTGATTTCACAATTGTAGAGGGGTTGCGTAGTTAAGGGACTCAAGGGCTCAGGCTACAAGCTTGAGACTTGAGACTGCATAGTCTATAGTTTTGAAGGCTTGAGTTGAGTGACTACGAAATAAGTAGTTCTAAAGGCCTGAGCTAAATGAATGTGCAGTTAAAAGATTCAAGGAGCTAGGCTAAGGGCTTGAGAACTGAGTTTTCCCACTGTGTATTGTTGAAAGGACATGGAGGCCAGGTGATTGCACAATTGCATAGTTTAGGAGCTCAAGGCTGAGGCTTGATGACTGAGACTGTGCAATGCATAGTTGAGGCTTGGATGGAGGGAAATATTGTACAATTTTAGAGCTCAAGGGATGGGATTGATCACTCATATTTCACAGTGTGCAGTTATGGGAGGAAGAAACTGTGCATTCCGTAGTGCCAAGAGACAAGGCTACTACTTGAGGGTTGAGGTTTCACAATGCAAAGTTTAGGCTGGCTAAAGGAGGATGAGTGGTCCAGTCCTGATTTGACTAAGTGTCAGATCAATGACAGGAATATAGGAACAAGCATGAATATGAACATGACCACACACTTAGATTGCTTGAAGACATAACATGGAACACTCAAAACACATGAACAACATCATTTCCTTAATGCAACAACTTTGCAATGACCTGGACCAAGTGCGACACCAAGATACATTTTGTGACGACCGTGAGGACACGAGTGCGACTGTGCTTGAAACATTGGAAAGGAGTGTGATACATGTTTACATGGTAATAACAACTTGTTTCAACAAAGGTTACCCCTTGAAACCACCAAAACTAGCTTTCAATTTATGCTACACTTCACATGCTAAAAGATGACATTTACCATATGAAGAGAAAAGTGCAAATGACTGATCTGAATGCGAAGATTAGTGTTTTTTGTGATAAATTCCAATTCATAATATAAAGAAAGTGCTTGAGGATTATGAGATAAATTGAAAGTTAATCGTGAGTTTTTATGTGTTTTTATGTGAATTTCTTGAGAAAATTGACATAAACAAAACATTGAACAACAACATCTAACAAACATGAAAATCACCATAAACAGTAACACAACAACACATGATGAAGGAGTTCACCCCTCCTAGGCTATGTCTCCTTGGTCTAGCTTCCAATGGCTTGGCCCTCTTCTATTATGTCCAAAAGTGTGATTACACACATTTGCAATGCTCAAATAGCTCCAAAATGCCCAAAAATGCTTGTGTAGCCTCTTTCTGCTTCGAATTTGGTCAAATACTAAGTAAGTTATGACTTCCCCAAGTTTTAGCACTAACCGCTCCACAACTTTCTCGAAATCTGGCACCATCCTACAATTTTGCTTCGAAATTCGCTAACAGAGCACCAAATTGCCCAATAACCGAGAAAAATTTTCGTCGCGCCAATTTCCCCATTAAGACCTTAAATCTGATTTATTAATCATAATAACATGTTTAATTAAAATCTTTTTTAATTAAAACAAACCACCAGACAATTAGCTAACCACCGACGATTAGCGCTGATGAGGTCACATTAGAGGCTTGACTAGTGGTTTACCCCAACGGTCTCGACAATGATTAAAAGTCGCGGTTGTGGTTCCGTTAACATACACTGACAGTTAATGTTAGTGGTCAATACAGGGGGGGGGAGGTGGGCTAGGCTCTCGCCCATGGTCCCGCCCCAAACTCCCGCGCTGGGGCTAGACCCTGGTCCCCACCCCCAACTCCAAACCATTAAAATTTAACTATAGGATGAATCCAATATATTTTAAGTATCAATGGTATGGCATGGTGGTACGACTCTACACTGTGGACTGTGAGGTTATGGGTTCGACCCCCGCTTCTACTGCTGGGACCTTGACCCAAAATTTTGGTGGCCCTTGGGCTGCCACGTGGTGGCCCCAGCCTAGCCCATGTGGAAGCCTATGGTTTGCCACCCAAAAACCAATTCAAACACGCCAATTCAAACCAATGACGCAATGCCACTTGACATAATCAAATTCGCCAGAGGTTACACCCTTTAACCAGTGAACCTGCCACATGGGCATGTCGAGTCAGCAGTATGGACTGCTGACTAGATTTCCCCTGCACTTGTTTTTATAGAAAAAATTATGTTTTACAAAGACAAAACATGTTTATGGGAGCATACGGTGTCATTTTTCCACGAAACGAGTTGTGTTGGACTTAGAATGACGATATCTATGTGGTCAGTCAAGTTCCACACCATTCCGACAACTTTAGTTTTTGAGCATAATTTTGAGAACTTGATCACTCCTCCCCACTAGAAGATTTTGAACCACAAAATATCTTTCATTATTGAACATGTGTATGAGGGTACATTCCCCTCACCATTCCAATCTTAATCCATTGGATTTTTCCTGATCTCATCAACTTGAGGTTTTCCTGAAAACTGATCTTTTCCCTTGATTCTCGAGACCCTGTCTTGCTGTTGTAGATACCATCATGCTGCAATTTACTAGAATTTTTAGAACCAAAAACTATCCTTGAAGAATAAATCATGTTCCTTCCTTGACCGTCAATCAAAGGAAACTTGAATAACTTGAAAACTTTCTCACCTGAAACACTGTCATGATGGTGATTTTTAGCTTGTCTTTCCTTGTACTTGCGTCAAATTTTGACCAAGTGTTTTCACCATTTCCATGTACCATTTTGAAACCCCAAAGAAGTACTTGTGGAACTTATGCCTTCTTTTTCATTTTTATTTGGCATTTTTTCTTTTATTTTTGCACCATTCAACACCGACATCTTGTTCCCATCATTATTCAACAATGATGTGGACTGTTGCAATTTTTTCACATCTTGTTTACCTCTTTTCAAAAGAAACATGTTAGAGCCCAGAAACATCTTATTACAACCATTAGAAACTTGAATTAAATCATCTTTTTCATTTGATGCATCTTCTTGAAAGGTCTCATTCAAAATATCATTATGCTTGAACATTAACAAAGAAATTTTTTGACTTGCATTCACTGTTCTCTTCATTTTTCCTACATGAATAAGAGACAAAATCATCTTATTCTTATGCGCTCTAACTATGTACTCAATTCCATTCTTGAACAAGTGGTACTTATTCTCATCGCAATGAAATATTTCCCTCCTATCATAAAGAGAAGGACTTCCCAAAACAACACCTGAAATCTCAAGCGAAACTAAATCAAGTTCAAATTCGTGAAGAAAGTTTGAATGATTGAAAACCTTAGGATGCACTTCCTTGTTACGTGAAAGTTTTCATTCTTTCATATCCAGCCTAAAGGATAAGGTATTGGATGTGCAACAATTTATATATTTAACCTCTTAACTAAGCCTTCAGAAATCGAATTGGCTTGAGAACCACTATCAAATAGTGTGTCTATTTTGGTATGCTTTGAAACAAATCTAATATGAAAGAGTTCAATTCTTGAGTCATCATCTTGAGTTACATTAGAACAACTTGAAGAAATAGTGCATTCTATGTTCTTACCTTTCAAACCCATTGTTGTAATCTTGGTTTCATCTCCTGAATCTAAACCTAAGTGATGTTCAATGATTGCAGTTGTTTTCTCCTTCTCTTTGGTTTTAAGTTTGTTGGGATTCAACTCTAAATGGAGTTTCCAACAATGGTCCTTATCATGGCAATTTTTCAAACAATGTTTACATGTGAGTTTCTATTTTTATAACTTAATAGAACCATTTGTCTTTCCTTTTCCATTAAAATTACCCTTTCCTTTACCTTCATACCCAAGGGAACTATCAGTTTTCTCATCTGCACTATGCTTCCCTCTTGTTTCTAGATGTGTGGCTTGAACACAAACCTCATCTAATTTTTTGGGGTTGAACATGAGAATAGTATGCCTAATATAGTTTTGAAAACCCCCAATATACTTTAACAAAGTGTCTTGAGAAGATAAATTGACACCCAAAACTAGTGCTCTTCTCCTAAACTCTTGAGTATAATTTTGAACACTTGGTCGCTTTAGTTGTCTAAAATTATGCCAATCCATAATAGCTTTCTATATATAATCTGGAGGGTAAAAATGTATTTTAATTGTAGCAATGAAATCAGAAAAATATATTGAAATCTTATCATGGATTTTCATCTCTTCTTCTGTCTTGGTGTTGTATGCTTGGCTCAAAAAACTCAAGAGATATAAGCGTAAAGCTAAGCCATGAGGGGGGAAACTGTATGCTATAAATGCACAATTCTTGGATGATACAAATGAACAAAGCCTCCTCCTATATATAGGAGTCCATGGGGCCACAATATAATCCTAGTGGGGCCACAATGTAATCCTAGCCGACCTAACAATAATAATGTAAGGGCACAATAATAACAATATGGGGGTTACAGGGGTACAATAATAATAATAAGGGGGGCTACATAATAAGGGGCTACACTATTAATATAGGGACTTAACATGCCCCTCTCCTTCAAACAAGTGTTGTCCTCAACGCTTGATTATTTCTTGATGCTTATGTATAAAATTCTCATCCTCCCATGTGAAATATTCTACAGGAAAGTTCTTCCACTTGCTGAGATACTCTAAAATTGATCGTACTTGTCAAGTTCTTGTTTCTATGACTGCTTCATAACTTCTTTCGATGTGATGTTGATCTTCCTGTTGTTTCATTAGATTCTGCACCAAAGTTGGGTTATCCTTTGAGAGTTGGAGAACTTGTTGTTGATGCTCGTTGTGATCTTCCACTAATTTATCATCCATATTAGCTATTATTTTATCCTTCAAACCATCCAACTTAGCCTCCATTTCTACTTTTAAACCATCTATTTCATCTTCGATTGCTCTTCGTAAGATCGAAACTTGTTGCACTTGGTATCGTAATTTTGATATCTCATACTGCAATTCTTCCTCTTCATGCATCATTGTATAGATTTTTGAGGGCTTAATGGGTATGGAATTATTTTTTGGAGGCATTATATAACCCAATGCTGATAAATATTCTTTAATATTCCCTTGGAATCACTTCAAACTGCTTTTTTTCAAATAAGCGTTATATCGTTACAAAAAACAAATACACTTTTTTTTTTTTAAGGAGGCTAGATATTTGAAATTGGAATTATCTCATGATTATAAATCTTCTTCAATATCTGAAAATTAAGCCACCTTAGTAGCCCTCTGAATCTTGTTTCAAATGCCCGCGAGGTCTAATCTAATTGGATTCCCCAAGACAAAGTTGTGTCGATTCTCCCACAATGACCTAATTACGGACTGGTTCGGTAGAGGCCAACTTGTAGGACTTTCTTGCCACGTGTCAATTTGTTTCGTCCTCTTGCTGCGAGAATTGATAGCCAAGAAACTACAGTCATGTACTTGCGACCTCTTTGCGACATATCCACTTCCCAGAGAGAGAGTTATTGAATTTTTCCCACGATCACCTCTTTGAGATGAAATTCAGGAGCCTGAAAAAGCACTACCTTCCACAGATCATATCTCCAAAAATATTGTGAACCAAGCTCTGAAATTGTTTGAAGCATTTTCTCAGGATTTCAGCTTCGCACCATACGAATTTCAGATTTTGAACCTTCATAGAAAAAAATTTATAGCGAAAATGCCACGATAACCTGTTTAGGAGCTTGACAAAATACCTAACTTCCACAAAAGATATCTCCGAAAATATTGCGAACCAAGCTCTGAAATTTTTATACAATCTGCCTCAGGATTTCAGCTTCTCACCCTAAAAATTTCAGCTTCTGAAAGTTCGTAGAAAAAAATTTATAGCGAAAATGCCACGATGATCTGTTTAGAGCAGCGAAACCCTAGAATCCAAAGCTCTGATACCAAATGTTGTGTAACCAGCTCCAAAAATAGAAGAAAAGAGATATGAACGCCTTAGAAATAAGCCACTTCGAGGGGGAAACCTCCAATACATTACATAAATGAACAATTCTTGGATGATACAAATGAACAAAACCTCCTTCTATATATAGGAGTCCATGGGGCCACAATATAATCCTAGTGGGGCCACAATGTAATCCTAGCTGACCTAACAATAATAATGTAAGGGAAAAATAACAAAAATATGGGGGTTACAGGGGTACAATAATAACAATAAGGGGGGCTACATAATAAGGGGCTAAACTATTAATATAGGGACTTAACACTTGGCTTCCCACCATACTAGTGTTGCACCCTCCAGTCTCAAGGAAGCTAGTTGAATCTTTGTATCATCATCTTGAAGGTTTTGAAACCTTAAGTATACCTCCAAGTAACGAACCAAATTTTCAACCTTCTCTACATTCACTTCACCATTATACATAGGCAGATCAAATGTAATATCAAGTTTTACCTGAGGTTGTCTCCCAATTCCTTTTGAGGTATATTGATGAGTATGAGTAAGGACTGTAGTAGTGGAAGAGGATGAAGATGAAGGTGAAGATGGTGGTGAGGATGATGGTGGGGTAGATGGTGTATTATCACCATTTCCATTGCCTCCTCCTCTTGGATAATCCTCTCCTCTTGGATGCCTATAGCTTTCACCCTGAAATATTGTATTCCTCTCTTCATAGAGGACCTTCACCATCTTTGTCATGTCGAAGAAAGATTTCATAAAATCATTCTCATCCTATGTCATGTTATCATTTCCTCCTTCATGATACATGCTAATTGAAGCTTCTACTGCAACTGGAGGTGAATCTTGTGGTGGAGATTGTGGCAACTATGCCCTCCTTCTCCTTGCTCCAACTAGAGAACCTACACCCAAAATATTTCATTCTCCTCTCTTGAGCTTCAACCTTGTAAGCATTTAAACACTTGCAAAAAAATTAAATCCTCTTTGCACAATTAAACCACTAGTACAAAATTGCTAATTAGTTACTAAAAAAATGACTAAAATTTGCATATAAACGACCATTTTTCAGTCGGTGACCAATAGTACATAATTTACAGTATCTTATAACACGACTAACTTTTAGTCATTTTTAGCTTATTCATTAATTGGTTGTCTCAATTTTATTGTCTAGTAGTATATTTAGTCACTAATTTGATCATTAATTTTGTCATTGGTTTAGTCATTAATTGACACAATTAATGACCAAATATACAAAAAAATGTATTACTATATGATCGCCTGAGAAAACCAATTAATGACCAAAGAAATATTACCAAAATGTTGGTCATGTTATAAGATACTGTAAATTAGCTACTTGTTATTGCCTAAATCTACCTCAGGCTGAAAGAAGGCAGAGTTCAGGGTAACATCAAACCACGCTCAGTTTGGTAGTTAGCCCTACCAGATCAGGAGAGGGCTCTCTCCGGATCAATCTCAGCAAAAATAATCAATAGGGATTGAGATGACTTGAAATAAAGGCTAATTTTAGGCTAGTTATATAGGTGAAGGAGTTTGATTTTTATTTTGAGGGTTTTGTTGGAATCAAAGGGAAAGGCAGTTTTGGGTCTAGGGATGAGGCCTAGTTTTTGCAGAGTTCTGAATGGGGCAAGGAAGGAAATTGTTTTGATGATTTGGATTGAATGAATGGATAGTTCAAACTGGTGAGGAGCTGAAGAGGGAAAGAGGCTTTCAAGAATCCTCTTCAAACAGATGAAAACATGGAAAATTAAACACAACTGAAGGCAGAGAAAGCAATCTAATGAATTCCACCTTTATCACTCATTTGTTTAATTTAAGAAGAAAGGAGAAGGGAAATGATACACATAAAACATCCGTGAAATTACAATCACATAGAGAAACAAAGCATCAAAACACAAAGCCACATGGATCCCAAAGAGTGCTGCAAACCCTGGTCTATTCCTTTGCCAAAATTGCAGAGATGAAATGTACAATGAAGTGCCAAGCAATCCCAAGTGTCCAACCCTGAAAATGACTGATGAATTACATGATAGAGACAAGCCTAACTCATCCTCATGCCTCTATGGGTCGAGCTCATCATTCTAGGAGCTGTTTCAACCATATCTAAACTAAGAACTGGAAAATAGGCATTGAAACAACTTGCCTCTATATGATAGGAAACTGATTCATTCACTTACATTTCACTTTTTGGTGAATCAATCTACTAGGATGAGTAAAAATATTCCAAAATTACATAAAATTCATGAAATTACATCAATTTACATCAAGAGTTACATGAAAAAGTCAAACTAGCCAAAACTAGGCGAAAATCTGAGCTACTGAGTGAAAAATAGGCCAAATTTCCCAATGCGCCACGCCTGAAATCTCTATGCATAGCAAAACTTTGAGGCTGATTTTGAGGGCCTTCCCGAAGTCCCAGTTGAGTGAAGGATAGCTCGTTGGAAAGCCCTGCCTATCTACTTTCCAACCCAAGTGGAATTTTGGAATTTGGTTGCCATTTGCCCCTCCAAAACTCAAATCTCCCAACACTGCTTCCCGTGTGTCCAAAAAGTGGCAGAAAAGTCATTTTTTAGGTTTTTTTGACCCTTTAGGCAACCCAAACCTTGATAAAATCCTTAGGTAATGGGTATGAATGCATAAATTTTGATGCAAAATCTAGAAATGCAAATTTTTCCTTCAAAAGAGCTGCCAATTATAAACGCGCGCCAAGTGGCGCTACACGTCGGGCAGGAAAATCTATGTTTAGGCCAAAAAATTCAAAATTGACAAAATTTTTCCCAAATTTCTTGAAATTTGGTCTGAATTTCCACCATCAAGCACTATGCTGGGCCAAGGAAGCTTCGGCCAAAATTTGGAGTCTATCATGCCTTTTACGACGCTTTAGTGCCCTCTTTAGCCTTGCTTTCAGGATCTTGATCCTCGCTTTGCAAACATGATTTCGCGCCCAATAATGGTTCTTCATGTGCCTGAGCATGTTCTTTTCCTTGTTTTCCTTCTCCAACAGCTTCTCAATATGAATATTGACCCTCTCAAGCCAAGTCTCTCTATCAGCCTCAATCTCCCGCTCAATGGGTGTCATCTCGGTTTGGCTTCTTCGGGCAGCTTGCCGGTTCTCACCGATGTTTTGCAACTCCATGATTGTTTTCTGATCCTCCAAATATTTTTTCCGCTGCTCTAAGTAATTTATGATCCATTGGGCTCTCTGTAATTTGACAGTCAATGTGTCAATCTCTGCCTTCTGCTCCTGAATAGTCTCTCTCAACTTTGAGCTTGGAGAGCTCAAATCCTCATCAATCAATATGAAATCAGTATCTTTGCATCCTGAAGGGCCCTCATCCTACATAGGCCTCTTACCTCTATCCTATACCTGTACCTGTGCTGCTGATGACGGCAACGAGAACCCTTCCACCCCAGGTGGAGATAGTACTCGCCGGGCTGCTGCAAATAATACTCTTGTGCCTCTATGATAAGTAACCAACACTGGCACACTGATAGGCTCTGTCTCGTGACCTTCAAGCTAATGTGAAGGTTCACCTGCATCATGGACAACCTCCGGAGGAACCTGAGGAGCTATGAAGAAATCACGGGAAATGAAATCCTCCCATGAAATACCCTGCAATCCAAGCTGATGTACAACCACAATCTTGATGAGTGCATAGTGATAAATATTGTTGTACTGATACTCGGGAGTTTTATTCTGCATAAGAATGGTCATCCTCTCGATATTTAGGCACATGAAATAAGAAATGTTCATCATCCTCACTCTGGTGAAATGCATCAATAACCTGATGTGGTAGGCATAGAGGCGTGAAAACCAACCCTCACAACTGAAATATCTGATAATGAGTTTCATCAGAGGCGAATAGGATTCTTTTAGGAACCGGAATGGAAACACCCTGCTGAGTTGCCTCATAAAGCTAGGCTTGATGTATGGTTCATAATGCACTCTGTCCACCTGCTGTCTTTTGTTCCACTGTTCACTCACATTCGGTATTCCGGTTGCTTGAGAGATGGTTTCTGGTGTCAAAGTGAAATTAACACCAGCAAGAGTTACCTGACCATCATGTAAATGCAATACAAACAAACGAGCCAACTCCTGATGATGATGAATCCTGGCAATCATCTCACAATACTGATAGCATGACTGCTCTCGAAAACATGCCATGGCAAGTGAGAAAGCCTGCAATTGAGTCAATGAGGTGGGCTCTTCTCTCACATGTTTACCACCTTTACGAGGCCTTCTAGGTGCATGTAGCTCAGTGGTAGAATCACTATCTCTGTCATAGGATGTATCAGTGTCTATCTCCATGATGTCCATGCAAGGCGTATATGGGCTTATATGAGAGGAAAATGAGAATTTGGTGCTTTGTTTCAATTGCCAAATATGTGTCAAAGGGAGGGACTGTAGGAGAAATAAGGCAGTGGGAACAATGGGATTTAATTAAGTGATAATTTTCCCTTTGGAATTTTGACAAATGTAGGGACAATGGACAACCACTTGACTGTTTGGGAAACTTGGGGTTTGGGAATTTTTATAAGTGAGATGGGAAAGGGAGAGTGATAGAAATGAAATGACTTAGGGATAGGGATAATGGGAATGAGATGATATGAGTGGCTTTAGGGATGTAAGGGGATAGGGGATGTATTGATAGTATAACAGTGAGAGGAGGAATAAACAGTGAGGAATGAACAAGTTTTGGCACCAAAACAAATTTTAAAACTTCAGCTTCAAAACCCTAAGGAGGCACTTCAACAAGAGGATAGGGTTTATAGTTTTGGCATTCAAATTCTCCAAAATGCATTTTCAAATACTTGTAAATGACAACTACAGTCTCACATGAACTTACTTGGACAAATTAGACTGAGCAATTTGGAATTTTTTGGAGGCAATGACAAAAATTTGGGTGTCGACCCTGTGCGTCGCAACAATGGCCTAGTGTGCCACGGCCGTTGTATGCGCTGTGCCAGTTTAAAAATGCACAGTGGTGAGCGGCCTTATGCGCCGCGCTCAACCAGTGCGCCGCGCCCAACGCCCAATGCGTCGCGACAGTAAACTTCACCCACAGTCCGCCCTTCAAACACTATTTCGCCCTCCACGATTTGTCTTTGGCTCTTTTATGACTTTGGCGTGCAAATGAAGTCTTGAATTTGAAAAGATCTTATATATACAAAGGATTTTGATTTTTTATTTGGAAAACCCACTTTGTAAAGTCTGAAAACTTTGACACTTTTCACATAAACTCTGTTTTTGTTTCCTTTGTGATTTTTGAGCTGAATGATGAACTTCTTGTCTGTCTTTGCAGGGATAGTTGGCATGGGATTTTAGCAAAGGTGACTAGGGCTGCGCCTGAAGAAATTTACAACTGAAAAAAAAATTAATTTTTACATTGCATTTATTACAAAAGATGAAATAGACGATTTTTCTTCAAAACAGAGTTTTGAAGAGAAATCATTATCAAGCATTATAACGATGAAATTTTTGCAATGAAACCTTATTTGAAGCTTCCTCACGTGCCTACTGACACTATTAGACATTCTGAAGACTAAATTAATGAAACCCTAGACCTAATGAGACTAAAAACCCTAAAATGACTTTTTGTTGACCAAGAGACCAAAATGACTGTAAATGATTGTAAATGATTTTAATGAACAGACACGGACTAGAAGGTACATGACATGAGGGATATGAGTGACAAGACCCTACCATCAGATGATCCATGCTCCTAATGGAATGCAGCTGACTGAACTGAATGAGACACCTAAAATGAAATGCAACAAGAGAAATTTGATCTCTGACGGAGGGATGAAGATACTGACTCTAACACTACTAATATTCATATATATGAAAATTTTAGTCATCATTTGAAACCAATATTAACCAAATAAATATGACTAAATTTTGGGCGTGTGATAAGATATTGTAAATTAGCTACTAATTGTCGTATATATGCAAAATTTATTCATCACATGTAATCACAATTTTCTTATTTACAGTAGTCATTTATCATTTTTTTGTAGTTTCATATTCATTATATAAATGAATAATTTAGTAGTTTATATTCATTTCATTTACTTTCATTAACAATCATTATAAACAACTAATTTAGTCGTATATTCATTTTATTTGTGTTCATCATTAATCAATATATACTACAAATTAGTAGTCTTAGATTGATTTTATGTGTTTATTATTAATCAACATAAATTAATTTGTGTAATTTTGCGACTAAATTTAAAAAATGGCATACAAGTGTATGCTCATATAATATGAAAACGCAAAGTTATATATGTTAATTACAATACTAAGTAATTTAAAGTGCAACTATAAATAATTTGAACCAAAAATTATATTATATAAAACTCCAAATATTACAATATGAGTTTCCAACTTAATATTGGTTGGAATACAATTTACACATGAAATATTGTTTCATGACTTCAAAAAATTATCATTGTGTTTCCAAGGCATTGCAGGTGAATTCACCAACTTTGAAGACTTGACCATCAATCTTTATGTGTGTCTTATGTGTGATATTGGCTCTACGGGTACCACTAGACCAGTTCTCTTCTCTCTCTCTTTTTGAATTTGTCACTCCAATGTTATTGTTCTTCTGTGTCTTCAATTAATAGTCTACATGTATGTATCTCATGTGGGATATTGGCTTTAAGGATATTAGTAGACCAATTCCCTTCTCTCTCTCTTTCATCATTTGTCTCTCCGGTGTTATTATTCTCCTCTTTCTTCAATTACTTCTTCTTACCATCAATATTGAGTTCCTATTTTGAAAATGAAAGAAGATACAATGCAGCGTATAAGACATGAAAGACAGTAAACAATGGAATATAAATTAAAGTAGAATATAAAATATGCATACGTCATATACCTCAACATCATGAGTGTTAATGTCATTTTTCCCTAAAAGGGCAAGAAACTCAAACAAGTTTTCTTCAATTGGGCAATAATTGTCATTATGTTGCGAGATGATCTGTATTAACAAAGAAAATAAAATGTCACCATAGAAAATAACACCTTAAGAGCTAGCATTCAACCTTCATGAAAAGCTTAAAGCACATTCACCCATATGAAACCATGCATGACAAGATATAATTATAATAATTAGGTAAATTTCAGTAAAAATAAACATACATTATCCATAAATTAATAAATTACAAGCATAACCTATAAATTGATAAAAAAAAATCCAATTTTGGTTCCCAAAACAAACTTGGAAAAAAGCATTAAACTCACGAAGTTTGAATGATCAACGATATACTATGAATTAAAGTGTGAAGGTAGTTGCAATAGCACCTTATATGATGTTGGGCACGTGAAGTAAATAGACTTGGTAAATCAAATTTTCCATTAAACAAAAAAACTAGAAAGGATTAGGTAAATAAACAAATCATATGTATCACAAAAGAGAAATGAAAAATATTAAAAGGAAAGGAAAGTTGTGTGCTATCATTTTCATTATTATTGTTAAATCAGGCCATTTTAGGCCAAATATAATTAAAAAATTAATTAAGTAGAAAACACGGAAAGACTAAAATCAGAGATCATGAATGGGAAAATAAACCAACAAAATTCAAAAGACAAGACTCAAGGAACCAATATAGCAGTCATTTCAGGAATTTGAATTTTCAAAGTAAGTCTCCATTAGTTCATTTAGTGAATTTAAGTGCTTGTTTCAGGAAATAATACCCTAAAGGTCTTGGTTTGATAACCTTCACAGATAAGGGGCATGCCATCACAAGAAGGACTCAATAAACCAACTTTTATGCTAATAACTAGAAACTATAGGTTGCAGAACTTACCCGGATATCCCTCGGTTGAAGTAGATCCCACGAGGTGCAAACCCCCTGCAACACTTTGTGCTCCAAAATCTGTAAACCAGCAAAGAAAGAACACAAAATTCTAATTGTATAGCATATATATGTTCTATATGTCAGTGGAAATCATGTATAAAAACGTAAAAACAATATTAGATGTTCAATTAATGATCATTACACATGTATAAAAGATAATTGACACGTAAACATCAGGAAAAAGATGGATTCTTCTATTATTAATGACATGTATAGTACGTAAATGTGAAGAGATCACCTGAAATCTACCACGGCCTTTGAGCATACCATCCTCTGGATCCACCCAGCCCTAGCCTCTCAAGATTTCTTCCAAGATGAGTGCACAATGGATGTCACATAGGGTGATGAACATCTCAAGGAAAAAAGGGTTTCCTAAATATATCTGGGAAATGCAGGAGGCACGGGAATACATCAGAATTGGATAGGGCTCCAATAGCGTATAATATCTATATTTATCTCTCTTCCCCTATTAGTTCATTCCCTTGAGGGGCTTTTATACTCCCTAAAATTAGTTTTTTTACAGTTAGGAATAGTTAGGCCATGGGCTGGGATGGTTAAGTTACTGGAACAACCGTAAACCCCGCCTCAAAATAGGGAAAATATATATTTTTTATGATTAAAATGGCATATGCAGTTCTCTATGAATGGACTTGTGTGTATACATGGAAAATTCTAGGCAGAGTCACGCATGGGTTTTAACACACAGTTTTTTTGAGAAAATGTGCAAGTCTAAAGGGAAGGGGTGCCCAAGGCCAAAGCATAAATCATCAAGTATAAGCTGGTGATAAATGATGCTATAACAGACTCCCCCTAATATATGAGGTCGGAAGGGGTACATGACAGCCGAAATGTATTATGTGCATAGAAAGAACCTTGCGAGGACTATAGAGGACTTCACCAGATTTCAGCCTACCAAAAAACCAGTGAAAGATATCAGAAATATAACTCATGTCTGAGGTAGGCATACCCATGCTCAGTGAAAGAAAAGCATGTCCGCATTTGAAGTATAGAGTGGATGCAATATGTATACAAGTATAGATGAAATGTAAAGTACATAGTGAATCATCTGATCATTGCCCAAAAGTACAAGTCAAAACAAGTCCAAGTATCACATATAAAATATTGATCAATGATGCTGCAACAGTTATCTGATCACAAAATTCACAACTGAATCTCTAAGTACCAAATCATAAGTGGTGGAACAAATGGTACAACATGCAACTTGGGAGCCAACATATAAGATGTTGTTGTGATGAAACTGCAACATATAAGGGTGGATGGTGTCACTGGAAGAAAACTGAAGGAGCTTTCAAACTGAACCAAAGCATGCTAATGTAGAACCCGAGGTCTTCATCGATCACTATGGCACAATTCTACACAATGGGAATAAATGAGCTAAAGTTGACTATGTGAGAAATCGTTTGATTACCGGTCATTAATGTATACCATTAAAAAATGCGAGACAACCCACTGATATTGATAATGAGCATCAAGGTGCCCCAATACAATATAGCAAGTGCGAATGAATGAGTTGAAGTCAAACACTTGAAAGAATCTATCAATCAGGAGGCAATGATGTATCCTCACTGTCGATAGCGAAAAGTCTGCCACTGATGACTGCAAACCCTAAGGTACTAGAAAAGAGACTCTAGACCTTATTCCCAGAGCAATGAGTTGGAGTCGATGGGAAAATATTTGCTAGAAGGAAGGCATTAAGGCATCCCACATCATTGAGAGTAAACCTAGAGATATACCTTGGCCCTATTTACATCAGTCCAGCGCGAGTGTAACCCAAAGGAAATTTTTTGGAAAGAATCAGACGAAGTAGAGTGAAGTAACCAACCTAAAGTACGTTTCTGACATACACAAGATGAAGCTAGCACATGGCAGAAACCCTCTAAACCAACCAATAATGAAAGCTGACAAAGAGGCGAGATATCCACCAATAGGTTCAAATCGAAATCAAAGTACTGCATGAATCCCAGGTGTGATAATGTAAGTTGATGTCGAACACAAGGGAAACCACTAAGTCAAAGACCCATGATGATGATCAAATGTTGATCACAAGCTCACCTATCAATGATGTAAATAGGGTCAGGGTGCAGTTCTAGGTTTACTCTCAGAGCAATATGTCGTAGTCGATAAGAGAAAAACCCGCCAGCAAGAATTCAATAGGGACCTTCTCAAACCAGCACGAGCAAAGGACCAAAATATATAATGTGATAGAAGAAGATACTGACAAGACCGGGAAGGCTGACTGAAAAATGAGTCAAGAGAAACCACAGAAAGGTCTAACATAGGTTAACTTCCCTTGAACAAAAGCACGACTCATGTTTGACTATGGCAGCAAATGATAACATTGTATAATTTTGTCATGTAGGAGGCATAAACAAACCCTCCATATGATTGGAATATATAACCAACTGGGGGAGTACTAACTCATGAAACAAGTTTATGGCTTCTCCTAATTCAAAAACTAAAACCATCCCAAATGGAGAAAAGACTTAGCTTTTTTGTGCTTTGTTCAAGGGAAACAAAAATGACACTACAGCTACCATCAAGTATGGAAGAAAATATCTTATTCCTGTTGGCAATATGATGCAAAGTGTTGTCCTTGATGGCAACCCACTTAATGAAGATGAAGACATGAGATTGTTGGCATATGTTGTCCTTGATGGCAATACACCTGATGAAGTTATTCTTGACTTGATGACCTTGGTAAATGATGTAAATCTAATGTGATATGATGTTTGTTGACAATATGATGTAGAGATTTGTTCTTGAATGGCAACCCACCTGATGAAGATGATGGAAACTTACTTGATGAAGTTGTGCTTGATAGAATATGTCTTGATGAACCTGTTTAAAGATGAAAATCTGATGTATCTATAGAGAGTACAAAAGGTAATGAAGAAAGGAAATTCAATATGTGCTAGATCCTTGATGAAAAGAGTATGTCTCTAGGCATACATGGATTTGCCTAGGGGAAGTCGCGTATGCACGTGGGAATCAACGTGCCAAGTCGCGTATGGGAAAAAGCGCTCTTAAAGTGCAAAACCAGGGGCAACCACCATGGTATTGACCCATTGTATTGGGTAATGATTCATCTAAATGACCCCGTCCAGGAATACCATCGGAAGTAATGTAGTTTTGGGCTCATGGTATTGTTTTGGCTCATGGTATTGAAAAAGGGGCTCATGGTATTGAAAAAGGGAGAACCTATATAAAGA
Organism: Pinus albicaulis; assembly: GCA_034641835.2. Taxonomy (NCBI): domain Eukaryota; kingdom Viridiplantae; phylum Streptophyta; class Pinopsida; order Pinales; family Pinaceae; genus Pinus; species Pinus albicaulis. The sequence goes on from CM076583.1 coordinate 1,083,822,479, forward strand.
GAAGAAATTCATTGTGAAAATCATGAGTGTGGGTGCAAGATGTCTGAGCTTGAATGAATACTTCTCTGTGAAGTATATCTGTATGGAAAGGGTAAAGGTTTGATGATAGATCTGAATCTATGATGCACCTATGAAGAAATGATGAAGCGAAATATCTAGATCTGGAATGTATTTGTATCTGCTATGGAAGGCTTAGATCTGAGATGAGGCGAACATCTGTCTGAAGTAAAAGGGTAAATCTGAACTGAATATCTGATCTGAAGAATTATGCTGCTCTATAATAATTGAAGATCTATACGCTAGTTCGTCGCAGAGGAAGCGCGTATATACGCGGCTTCTCTGAAGAGAAAGCGCGTATGCACAATGAAATATGTACAGAGGTATACGCTGGTTTATGTGAACAGAAGCGCGTATATACGCGACATCAGTGAAAGGAAAGAACGTATGCAAACTTTATCTTTCTTGATGCGTGTTAAGAAATGTGCGATGCAATTATATTTGGTTTGCCTAGAATCGATGTATTGAGTTATATGTATCTGTTTCATGGTTGACTGTGCTTAAAAGTATGGAAAGGGTCCAGTCTGAAAATATGATGAAACGTGGCCTGCAAGTGGTGTCCTAAAGGAAGCTTTGGATCCAATGTGAAAATTGATGAAACGTGGTCCATAGAGGTGCTGAGGGTTGTAGCCTTCAGTCAGGGGGTTGTAGCTCCCTTCCAGGAGAGGCTGGTAAACGAGATCAGGGGGTCGTAGCTCCCTTCCAGGTGAGGCTGGTAAACGAGATCAGGGGGTCGTAGCTCCCTTCCGGGAGAGGCTGGTAAACGAGTCAGGGGGTTGGAGCTCCCTTCCAGGAGAGGCTGGTAAACGAGCGCAGGTGGGTGCCTGCGTGCTGGTAGGAGTCTGCACCAGCACATATGTTGTAAGATGTTTTCTCTATAATAAAATATTGAAGGCTGAGCAACTGCAACGGTGGTTTTCTCCCGACTTGGGTTTCCACCTAAAAATCTTGGTGTTCATGTGTGATGCTTTGTGTGATGGTTTATTCTGTTCTTACTGCACATGTTTACTGTTTATAGAACATCTAAAGAATGAATGATGGAATGATATAAGTGAAGAACTAATAGCATAATTAGATCTCTATGTATACGAGAGTTTTATGAATGATATCCGCGTGTATACACTAGTTGGCTTCAGCAAAGTAGCGTATGGGTTTTAGAGCATGAAAAAGTAAAAAGTTTCAGTTTGCCCTAAATACTGATTCACCCCCCCCCTCTCAGCATTTTTCCCAACAATTGGAATCAGAGTAGGTCCTTCTGCAGAAGCTTGATCGCTTGAAGGTGATCCGTCGCAATGGGAAGTCAAGAAGGAGTAATGTCTATAAAGCCACCTCTATTCAATGGAAGCAATCTGATATTCTGGAAGGTACGAACAAAATCATATCTACAAAGTCTTGGTGCAGATGTATGGGCAATCGTGGAAGAAGGTTATCAATACCCAGCAAGTATTCCTACTGATGCAGTAGAAAGGAAGAAGTATGAAATCAATGCCAAAGCAATAAATGTCTTGTTAGGAAGCATGTATGAATCAGAATTTGCTAAATTGATGCAGCTACATTCAGCAAAAGAAATATGGGACAAAATCATTCTGAGCTATGAAGGAGATACAAAGGTAAAAAATGCAAAACTCCAAACTCTTAGAATTGAATATGAAAATTTGAAGATGCATAGTGATGAAAGTGTTGCCAGTTTCTTCTTCGTCTAGATGATATCGTAAATCGGATGAGAAATTTAGGTGAAACCATAACTGATACTACTCTAGTGGAAAAAGTCTTAAGATCCTTGACTTCAAAATTTGACTCTAAAGTTTCAGCTATTGAAGAAAGGCAAGATCTGCAAACTCTTACTATTGTTCAATTACATGGTATTCTGATTGCTTTTGAAATGAGACAAGGAGGTCCTTCTCAAATCAGAGAAGCTGCTTTTAAGGTATCTACAAGAGGAAAAGAAAAGGAAGTTGTCAAAGAATCCAGCTATATATCCAATGAAGAAGAAGCGAATTTCGTAAGAAAACTCCAACTAGGTACTGGAAGATTCAAAGGTAAGCTTCCCTTCAAATGTTTTGAGTGTGGAAAAGTTGGTCACTATGCTGCTAAATGTCCTTATAAAGAAAAACATGGTAAAGGAAAACAATTTGAAAAGAGGAAGAGTTATTATGCAAATGAAGATGATGATGAAGTGTTCAGTGAATATGAAGAAGATTCTGACCAAGCTCTACAAGTGCTCATGGCAAAGAAGCAAAAGAAGAAGGTTACTCGAGGAAAGGAGATACCTCAGAAATCATGTATAGCAAAAATTGAAGAAGATGAAACAGATTCTGACAAAGCTCTAAAGTGCTCATGGCAAAGAGGAAAAAGAAGAAGGCTACTTGAAGCAAGGAGATATCTCAGAAAATTGAAGAAGATGAATCTGATAGTGATTTGGGCCCTTGTAATCTTCTTTGTGCAAGCAATGGTGTAGAAAGTGAAAGTAAAGTTGTGGATCTAGAACAAGCTATCAAGATCAAAGTTGAAGAACAACAAAAGGAAATTGATAAGAAAGATTCTATCTACAAAGAGATGATCTCTCAAATGAAAGATCAAATAAAAATGATGAATGGACAGGTGGACAAGTATCAAAGGTTTCATACTTATGCATCCAATCGAATTAAAGAACTAGAAGCAGAAATCAATGATCTAAATGCAAATCTCGAAAAATCAAGCAAGAAGAATGAAGGACTTGAAGCTGCAATCATCTTTCTACAAACAGATCTTGAAGCATCAAATAAGAAGAATGAAGAACCTCTGTCATTTGAAAAGGAAGGCCTTGAAGTAGAAATCATCTCTCTCAAAGAAGATCTGGAAAAATCAAATAAGAAGAATGAAGAGCTGCAACAAACAAGTGAAGAAAACGAAAATTGGTTGAAAGAAGAGATTCTAAATCTGAAGGATCAAGTAGAAGATGGAAGAAGGAAAGAAGAAAGCATGACAAAGCAATGTCAGGCCTTGGAGGTTGAGGTAAACATTCTCAAAGGTAAATTAGAAGAAAAGGTTAAAATTTTGAGGTTTCAAGATAGTACTAATATTTTGGACAATATTCTGAGTAATCAAAGGTCTCCCGCTATCAAACTTGGTCTTGGTTTCCATGAAACTGTTAAAGGAGAATCTAGCTCACAAGGAAGTGCTAAAAATTCAGAGGATGTCAATGCAAAACCTGAAGTGTTGAAAGAAACAAAAGGTCAAACAACAATGATGAAATCTCAAAGGAAATCAATCAATAAAGTTGAATGCTTTAAATGTCATAATTATGGGCATGTTGCAACAAATTGCAGGAGCAGATCATTTCAGCCTCAATCAAACAGTTCCTACATAGAAAGGTACTCTGGTTTCTTCAAGGGATATTGTTTTTCATGTAACAAGTATGGACATAAAGCATCTGAATGTAAAAGGAGGAAGATTAGAAATACTCATTATGATCCTTATGCTTATTTCTCTGGACACATGAGATGTTATTCTTGTAACAAGTATGGACATGTAGAAAAGGAATGCAGGATGAACAGATCTGAGAAAGTGGACAATTTTCAGCACACAGCTAGGAAGTTCAAGCAAGTTTGGAAAAAGATGGAGGACCGATCAGAAACGTAGGGAATATTGACCCTACTGCAGTCATCCGCTTCTGAAGCTTACTTCTTTGATTGACTGCAGGAATGATGTGGGATACATTATGAGATTTAGTAATGTATCGTCATAGGGGGAGCAATGTATGATGTCTCTCATGATTGATTTGATTATTCTGGTTATGTGTATTTCTGACAAAGCATCTGATATGAAGAAGACAGGTACATGAAGTACAAGTTCAGGGGGAGATGAAGGAATGTGAAAATTTCTATACTTCACTTTCCATACGCGGGTTCTATTAACAAAAGTCGCGTATACACGCGAGTTCCAGGAGACACAGTCGCGTATGCATTGATGATAAGAGAATTTATATGATAGCTGAAGATCTGGAGCAGAGGTTTAGGGGGAGCATCAGTCTGACTGTTAATAACTGAATTATTGACTCAATTTCAGCTTAGTTTCTCAGTTCTAAATAATGAGGAAACGATACATGGTTTCTTGTGTTGAATATTGTGGATGAGTCCTGTTTGCTTGTTGATGAAGAGTATTCATTGTTGAGATGAAAGTCCTATAATTCAGAGATAAGGGCAGCCCATGCAGAGATTGTTGCTGATGACTTGCTGATGAACGTTTTCAAGTTGCACAAGTTAAGAAGGAGCACTGGTCCAGGGGGAGTAGCAGGTTGAAATTCTAATGATTGCATTGTTGGCAATATGACTGCTTATTCTTTGGTTTTTGTGATACTCATGCTCAAATAATGATGACTTGGTACATGGTTTATTATGATGAGATTTTGAGCCCTGGTTGTTGATAAGTATCTTTTGTGCTCACACATGGATGAGTTGGATGTCGTTTGATTCAGAAATAAGAATAGATCATGTAGAGTTTGTTACTATGGTTGAGATCTTTTGCCTACATATGTTACTTCATGTTAAATCTTGAAGATCATGGTGATATTGGACCACATGGATGATTGACACATAGTTGAAAATATTGTTCTGGTATGATAATCTCTCTTGGAAAGATTGTATTGATGCTGCAAAGAATCTGAAGGCTTGGTTACTAATGGGCTTATGCTACAACCGGTGGATGACGCTTGAAGACACAACTACACTGTTCTATCTATCTGTAGTCCAGGGAAGCATTCAAATATCTCAGAAAGAATCTGAACACTGCCTTTTTCTCATAGAGGATTAGATCTGGTTAAAATTTAGAAGATGGTATTGGATACGGGGATTTCCTGAAACACAGTCGCGTATATACGCGAGTTCATGCACATAAAACCGCGTATGTCTAATTGCTGACAAATTTCTGGTTGGGGTCAGCTCTCTTCAGCATAGCTGCAGTGCTGTTTGGTATCTCTGATACTGTTTGGTATCTCTGGTGGTGTTCCAGTTCTTATAATATTGTTTCGATCTCTGATGTTTTGATAAAGATACCTTGATGATTTGTTGGTGAAAGTGTTCAGGATGCACAAACTAAGGGGGAGCCTTAGTCATATGGAAAGGATGCTTTGATGCACAGATTCAGAGGGAGCATTAGTCTTGCTGAGTATAATGAATTTTTGGCATTATGGTGGTTCTGATATATGATCTCTCTTGAGGTCCTTTTGGTATTGGTTATGAAAAGTCATATTTGTATTTTTGATGAAAAATTCATGTTGAGACCCATGATGTAAAATTTGTAATATTCAGTCATGTAAGGACTTGTCAAATTTGTAAACCCACTTGGTTGGGTAGCTGAGTCAAATTTTGTAAACCCACTTGATTGGGTAGCTGAGTCAAATTTGTAAACCCGCTTGGTTGGGTCGTTGAGTCTCATATGTAAATCCACTTGGTTGGATATTTGATGTAACTATGAGTCGTTGGTGATATGAAGTTCATAGAGTCATGTACTTCATTGGAAAATTTGTTTGAAGATTCAGCATGAACTCAGGGGGAGCTTGGTCACTTCAGTATATATCAGATCTGCAGAACGCTTCTTCCACATGAGGAGAAAAGGGGGAGAGTATGTTGGTTTTGGTCCGCCCTTTGCCCTTGATGTCAAAGGGGGAGAGTGACATGGTGTTTGAATGGTGTCAAAAATGGAGAGAGTGACATGGTGTCCTTGTATTCTTAATGTACCTATCTGTTGTGGTAACCAAACACCATCGTGGTTGCCATCAAGTCCAAAGGGGGAGATTGTTGGCAATATGATGCAGAGTGTTGTCCTTGATGGCAACCCACTGAATGAAGATGAAGACATGAGATTTTTGACTTGTGTTGTCCTTGATGGCAATCCACCTGATGAAGTTATTCTTGACTTGATGAACTTGGTAAATGATGTAAATCTGATGTGATATGATGTTTTTTGACAATATGATGCTGAGTACCCACTTGATAGAGTGTTGTCCTTGAATGGCAACCCACCTGATGAAGTTGTGCTTGATAGAATATGTCTTGATGAACCTGTTTAAAGATGTAAATCTGATGTATCTACAGAGAGTACAGAAGGTAATGAAGAAAGGAATTCAATATGTGCTAGATCCATGATGAAAAGAGTATGTTTCAAGGAATACGTGGATTTGTCTAGGAGAAGTCGCGTATGCACGCGGTAAAGTACGTGCCAAGTCGCGTATGGGAAAAAGCGCTCATAAAGTGCAAAACCAGGGGTAACCACCATGGTATTGACCCATTGTATTGGGTAATGATTCATCTAAATGACCCTGTCCAGGAATACCATCGGAAGTAATGTAGTTTTGGGCTCATGGTATTGTTTTGGCTCATGGTATTGAAAAAAGGGAGAACCTATATAAAGAGAAGAAATTCATTGTGCAAATCATGAGTGTGGGAGAAAGATGTTTGAGCTTGAATGAATACTTCTCTATGAAGTATATCTGTATGGAAAGGGTAAAGGTTTGATAATAGATTTGAATCTATGATGCACCTATGAAGAAATGATGAAGCGAAATATCTAGATCTGGAATGTATTTGTATCTGCTATGGAAGGCTTAGATCTGAGATGAGGCGAACATCTGTCTGAAGTAAAAGGGTAAATCTGAACTGAATATCTGATCTGAAGAATTATGCTGCTCTATAATAATTGAAGATCTATACGCTAGTTCGTCGCAGAGGAAGCGCGTATATACGCGGCTTCTCTGAAGAGAAAGCGCGTATGCACAATGAAATATGTACAGAGGTATACGCTGGTTTATGTGAACAGAAGCGCGTATATACGCGACATCAGTGAAAGGAAAGAGCGTATGCAAACTAGGTTTTGCTGAAGTCTGTGGTAAGAAATGTCTGATCTGTTCTGCTGGTTTACTGATATCTGTCAGTGAGTTATATGTATCAGTTTCATGTTTCACTGTGCTTAAAATTATGGAGTGGGTCCAGTCTGAAAATATGATGAAACGTGGCCTGCAAGTTGTGTTCTAAAGGAAGCTTTGGATCGAGTGTGAAAATTGATGAAACGTGGTCCATAGAGGTGCTGAGGGTTGTAGCCTTCAGTCAGGGGGTTGTAGCTCCCTTCCAGGTGAGGCTAGTAAACGAGATCAGGGGGTCGTAGCTCCCTTCTAGGAGAGGCTGGTAAATGAGTCAGGGGGTAGGAGCTCCCTTCCAGGAGAGGCTGGTAAACGAGTCAGGGGGTTGGAGCTCCCTTCCAGGAGAGGCTGGTAAACGAGCGCAGGTGGGTGCCTGCGTGCTGGTAGGAGTCTGCACCAGCACATATGTTGTAAGATGTTTTCTCTATAATAAAATATTGAAGGCTGAGCAACTGCAGCGGTGGTTTTCTCCCGACTTGGGTTTCCACCTAAAAATCCTGGTGTTCATGTGTGATGCTTTATGTGATGGTTTATTCTGTTCTTACTGCACATGTTTACTATTTATAGAACATCTAATGAATGAATGATGGAATGATATAAGTGAAGAACTAATAGCATAATTAGATCTCTGTGTATACGCGAGTTTTATGAATGATATCTGCGTGTATACGCTAGTTGGCTTCAGTAAAGTAGCGTATGGGTTTTAGAGCATGAAAAAGTAAAAAGTTTCAGTTTTCCCTAAATACTGATTCACCCCCCCCCCTCTCAGTATTTTTCCCAACAGTTCCCACTCTTTTTCAAAATATTTGATTGTTTTTGTCTTTTCCATATTCAAAGCCTAAAAATAATAAAAGAATGTGATGATACAATGGATAGAACGAGTGTCGTTAAACAGATGCACTAGTTCCTCGAATAGGAAAAATCCTATGCTCAATGCAAGGTGGCGAAAACTGGTAAGTGACACTCAGAGGAATGTTCCATCCATGGGTAAAGGTGTCAAGTCACAGAAGCTAAGTGATTGCATGGTTAACTTGTACAGAAAGACATGGTCAAAAGATGGCTTAAACATTGAGTCCAAATGAAGCCGGCTAAAGGCCAGGATAAAAAAGTAGTCAATATGCAATGCAGCAATACAAATCGAAAACATAAGGGAGCCTCTAGGGTAATGGCCAGAAAATGATAGAAAAAAAGAAGAATAATGAAGCTTCAACACATAAGACATGGTGGGACTAAAGAGGACTCCCAAGCCTACAAGAATTTCAGCATGGGCGACAAATGCTAGCGAGGAACTAACTAGGAAGCCCATGTAAAGGAAGGCTCTACCACCAAGTCATGATTAAAAAATCGGTTAGTGAAATGAGTTAAGTACTCATAAAATGATGAGATCGACCCTATCGCAAGTGATCAGAGTGGAGGCTAGTATGAAAAATGCAACGAAAAGTGGATTCCCTAACCTATATGTCAGTTCAAAAATCATATACATGCCATGATAGGTCAGTGGTCATGGATCCGAAGAAAAACTGAAAAAATCTCGAATTCAACAATATGTACCTGAAAATACCTTGCCCAATACTTACAATCCAAACGATTATACAACCTAAATCAAATTCAAAAAATAAGCATAAGGAAAATTTTCAAAAATTTTCAAATTATGGGCATAAATAGACCATTTGACTCACATTTGGCTCATTTTAACTTTGCTGAAGTGGAGAAGGAGCTTTTGGAGCAAAAAATTATTTTCTCAAAACCGGAGCAATCAACCATCCAATCGCGCCCAATCAATCAAGTAATCTCTTAATTCATCCTGCTCATCAATTTCGTTCCATTTTAAGGTTAAATTTTTGAAATTTGACCATAGGAAAGATATTTTTTGATGAAACCCTCTGCACATACGTTGGTTCATGTGGACGAACCTGCATATGATATGCGACTATGTATAAGCGAAGCCGCGTATGTGCAGAGCGAAAATTTAAAATATGAATTTAATCCATGATTTAATGATTTTTCCAGGATGTAAATTAGCTGAAGGGAGTGTGAAAATAGTGCCATCGACAATGAAGTGATGGAAGATCAAAATTCGCTAAGTATTCTTTGAAATTGTGGATTGCTCAAGTTCTTTAAAATTCCAAATATGAAGAGAAATGTGTGGTTGCTTCAAATGTTGGTGAATTATTGGGAGCTGGAAGAGAACTGCTTCATGATTGACCAGATGCCACTACGCATAGAAGTGGAAGATATTTATTTCATCACTGGACTTTCTCGGAGAGGAGATCCAGTAAATTTACATGGAAATCCTCTTGGAGGGATAATTGTGGAAGATTATGTCCAAGTCTACTGCGTAGAATATGTACAAAAGGTAGGAACCTAGATTCCTATCAGAGATTTGAAGGATTCATATATGAAGATCCTTCTCTTCACCATTGGCAGAGTAGCAGGATCTGCTTCTCTGCATTAGGCTTCGAGGACACAAATGAGCATAGTAGTGGAATTCCTGATACATATCTTTGATTGGTGCACAACATTACTAAGCAACATGAAGAAACAATTAACATCAATCTGGAAGGAAAAGACAAAACATTTCAAGTTTGGCACAATCTTGCTAACATTCTTTGAGAGAGGGTCCCAGGGCTTCGACCCAAAGTCATCTCAACAATCAGCAGCCCGAGAGATACAAGAATAGCCCGATGGGCATATCTGATGAAGAGATTAGGGGGAAGTGAAGTTCCTCGGACCACTTGGGATGATGAGTTCTTCAAATGGTGGGAGGAACAAGTCATCGCGGTGGAATATTATCCCTATGCTGGGATGGACTTTCGTGTTGATCCATATCTAGTCCTACCACCCAGTGTAGCATGGGGCGCAATCTGTGAGATTGCAATTTTGATTTTTTTATTATATGATTTTTTATGATTTTTTCAAATTATAATAATGAAATTTTTTTTTTCATTGGACTAAAATGACTTACAAAATTATGATGGTCATGATGCAGACATGGGACCAGTCAGGCCTGAGGGATACCCAAGGCATAATCGTCGCAAAGGTGAGGCAAATGCAGAAGATCCTGGCAGAACACTCCATGCCTTCTAGAGGAACTTGGAGAGTTTGACTCACCAAGTGCCTATGGCTACGATAGAGGACCTGCCAGAGCCTATCCAGAGATGGGTAGTAGGAGTACCAAGAGACTGGGTGTGGTTATTCCACCGTGTAGCGACTACTATCGTGTTTTATAGGAACACGAATGTTGGGTAGGGACCTCAGGAGTAGATTTTTAGATATTATTGGATGACTGTAATATTTTTTGATGATAAACATGATCTCGGGAATAAGCCCTAATTTTGTAGGACATGATGGTCCAAATTTTGTATATTTTTGAACACTCTGACTATATATATATATATATATATATATATATATATATATATATACAATGATTTATATGATGTGTTGACTCAAATGTATGATGTATTTGATAAATTGTTTAAAGTATTGAATGATGAATATGTCAATCAATTACTTTATTAGCCAATAAGTCTGCCATCCAATTTTCAGCTCGAGGAATATGAATGAATGTTATAAATTGAAATGATCTTTGTAACAAACGTACCCTCAAAAATAATTGATGCAAAAATGGGTCTCGGACGCAATATGTGTTTTTCAACTGTGAAACCACCAGCTGCAAATACAAGAAAACTACTAACGAATCAACACCCAAGGATATTCCCTCTGATAGTAGATTAATCACTTCAGTGTATTCTGCTACGTTGTTCGAAGCAAGACCAATGCAGACACCTCTTGACACTAACAACTGACTGGATGGATAATGAAGTACCCAAGCCGCTGAAGCTAATTTCCTGGTATGTCTACTAGCACCATCAGCGAAACAAAACTGACTCATGACATCCAATAACACCTGCCAAAGTAGATCAAATTCATCAAAATCACATCACCAAATCGAAAAATCAGATATGCACAAAAAACAACAAAAAATATATATACAACAAAGCAAGATGCCAGGCCAAAGCCTAGGAATAATAATTTTTCAAATAGAGCCCATTTCTGGGCTCCACCAACTCATTCCCATTGTTGGTGTCTTGTGTTTTGATAGTTTGGAAAATAAAAATACAAGGCAACATCAGAACCAATCTTTAGAGTTACAAGATCTAGTCCTCCTGTTCTCAGAGAGGGATGTCTCAAAAGTTTGTTTGCAAAGGTTTATCTTGTGTGCTTTGAGTATTGGTTTTAGACTAGTTATTAAGTGCAGGTGTTTATTTGTTTGTTTTTTTTGGTTGGAATGATACATCAGAACATGAAAGGCCTAGGAAAGATATATAGGACAGAGAAATATCTTGTTCATTGGGCAATGGAGTCAAGAAAAGGTCATAACAAACTCATCAATGGATATGGGATATCAAAGGGCAAATCTAACTTGGCCACAAGATCCTTTTATTTTTGGAATGAGATGAACATTAATGATTTGGAAAGAGAGGTTTAATTCTCAACAAAGGGAATTTGAAAGCATAATTTGAACAATAAAGAGCTCATTGATAGATAGGGCTAACCATAAATTCTACAAATCACACCTTTAAGCAAATAATGATTTCAAAACAACTTTTAAAATGAAATCTAAGATTCAGGGAACACGCTATTTCCTCAAATATTTATTTTAAAGGACTTAGAAACATAAATGATTTACTGATAATTACATTCATAGAAGAGGGAACACCTAAAAACATCTATGATCATAATTATAATGACCTTTAATCCAACTGTTTAAGTGAGGACAAAGGGCAAGATCAAAACCGACCTCTTTGATTCACTGTAAGCAAAGAACTTCAAAGGGAGACTTCAATAACAGTTTTTAAGTGGCAGCAGGCAAGCAGGGAGAACCATAAATCATGCTGAAACCAATCGTTCGAACTATTAAGGAAATAAACAAGCATGAAGATTAAAGAGAGAGATTAAAGACTCTAAAATACTTCAGCAGAAGAAAACATGAAATAGTGAAGGATGAACAGGTCTAAGGTGCTTCCAAGAGTCATTTCTTAACCTAAAAATTTCAACCTACTGTAGTAAGAAATTATGGAACATAATGAAAACAGGGGAAAACATAAAACAGTTCAGAATACTTCACCAACAGCCAAGCTCATGGATCCAATGATAGAGCCTTCTCAGGGACAAGTATGCAACAGCATCATCAAGGTTTCCAAGACTTCAGTTTCTTCTTCAAATTCAATGGACTATGTATTTATTTCAGAGAGTTTCAGTATTACAACTTGTGATCAAACAAAAACCAAAAACTTCTCATCTTCTACAGAATTATTTATAGAATAATGAGGAGGTGGAATGGGATAAATATCTTCTAAGTTGAATTAATACATTTTGTTGTCTCTCAGCCTTTGAGGGGGTCGATGGAGAACATTCTGATATTTCTCCTGTATTAATTGGTTACATTAACTATTTGAGCTTGCTTGGAAAGAAATTGTTGACTTTAAGGCTCTGTGTTATCCTTAACATAACTTCTGTTGACAATTTATAATAAATTCCTTTGGTGGAAATAACTGTTCGGCCGCATTGATGCAAATTCTCTTGGTCAGGCAATAAATCGGCCTCCTTTTGATTGCTTTGAGGCTATAGGTGGCTTTGTGGTAGCTGGGGGATTCAATTTTCCCCTGATGTGGCAGTGTAGGCTGTTTCACCTAAAACACCTATAGTATATTTGAATTCTGTGTTTTAGTCTTTAATTAAGCCTAATCTCTGTCTTCTGGTCTTCAAACATTCTTTGAACGTGAATCAGATGCTTGATTCAGTCAAATTTATGTCTTAATCCTTCCAAAATGTGTTAACAGTCTTTAAATAATTTTCCACTTGGATTCTGCGTTGTCGATCTGATACTCTTTAATCATATTACTCTTCACGGTGTCTTCTTGATGTGCAGATCCGAGAAGGTCTCTTTATGGTATCAGTGCTTCATGATGCGCCACCTGAGCGTGGTGTTGAAACCTTTAAATGGATACCTTTAATAAACAAAGCCTGAAAGATCGTCATCCTTTAGCTTCGATTTTCCCTTTAAAACATTCGAAATCCATTAGATCCTGCAAAAAAAAACACAAAATTTACAAAATCCTGCATTTATTTGGTAAACTGCTTCAGAGGGCGTCGGGAGAGAGTGTGGTCGTTGGATGGCTTCATCCAACAGTGGAGATCTGCGTAGAGGAGGAAAAAAGGAGAACGGAGGGATATACAATTCGGACCCGTCGATCTGCAGAGATCGACGGTTGGGAGTGATCCTGGTCGTATAATGAAAAAATGACGGAAATACAAATAAAATAGGTTAAAAACCATTAGGTAGAGAAAAATGAAAAAAATGCGAATGGGTTTCGGAAATAATCTGGACCGTCGGATGAATGTAGATAGATGGCCTAGATCTAATCGGGGAATCGCAATCGGGGGTGGCAAGCGACTGCACCGATCGAAAGTTGCAATGCGATTAATTGCAGACCGTCGATCTGCAGATTAGATTGACGGTGGGTGAAACATCAGGGGAAATTGCAATCGGAAATTGAGAGTGAGGCGATGCGATTGCGCGATCAGAGAAAGTTCCGATGCGATTGGGCGATCAGGCCGTCACAATCGGCGGTGGTAAACACTTAAAACGCACCAAGGAAAAGTTCTGATGCGATTTCGCACCCGGTTGCGGGGCTTGGTTTTATATAGACCTTCGATAGGCCCCAGGCTTATGTATATAGGGGCTAATCGGGGTCGGGCCTTCGGGCCTAGGCTTTTCAATCCACCCATTGAAATTCCCTGATGCGATTGCGCGATCGGTCTTTTTAATCTACCCATTTGATATTTAACATGTGATTTGGCATTTTTTAAAACAAACTTTGGATAAATGGGTTTTCAGGTTTTAAAAAGGAAAAAACGGATCGGGAAATAATTTTTCAATGTTTTAAGCACGAAGGCGGGCCCACGATATATTTATATAAAGGCTAATCGCATCGGAGTTTATATGATGCAAAGCTTAATCGCATCAGAACTTTGGAATAGGGCAAAGACTTCGCGCATTTGAAAATTTCCGATGCGATAAGCGTCGATGAGACTAGCGCTTTGTTTTTATGGTAAGGGTACATGTGGGGAAGTGGTTAGGGGGCTTAGCCAAAGGGGCTAAAGCCTTATGCAAAAACATGTATTTTTTATGAAATTTCAATGTTTTTTAAAGGGATTTGAGGGTTTCGGTAAGGCTAAAAAGTGGGTTTTATCCCTTACAAAGTGGATTTTCATGAATGGAAGAAGGAAACTCATGAAAAAATAGAGGAATTTCATGGAATAAAGAGGTAAAAATTGAAGGTTAGTTTTGTGGTGGAAGGAGGAAAAGGGTCTTTGCAGCTGTGTTTTGACTTATGAAAATAGCAGAATTTTCAGAGTATGAAATGGAAACAATAGTAAAGTTTAAGATTAATGACCAGATGTCTTCATGAGACTTCAAGAGGTAACACTTTTTGCAATAAAATCTGTTTCTTGAAGGCTCCAAAATCATTTAGCCACCATTTGGTATGACAAAATTTTATCGGTGGCTAACAATGGCTCCACTTGGGAATGATGCCTTCTTGAAGGCATCAAGAATTTCAGACTTGCATTCTCTGAGATGCTGATCAGTTGCCTCGTCCATTGGGCTACCTTCTTTGATTGAATGATCTTCTTTTGCTCTAGAAATGCTAACAGCCATGGAAAACAATGGATATTTCATCAACAAGATTTCTACCTATCCAATCCTACTGATCTAATATTTTTTCTTCCTTAGAGTGCACTTGGATTGGCAATCTCTCTTTCAACATTTTATTCTTTTGAAAGCAAAAAATATAATCTATTTCTACTACTTATTTCTTCATGAACTCAGATTAAACAGTTGAGCCCATATGCTTCTCTACCTAATCTACTAATCTGTTAGGATTAAACAGTCTAACAGATTTTTATTCTCTAATTTCTAAAGAAGAAATTAAAAAGCATACAAGTCAGGATTGAACAGTCTAACTTGATGTTGATCTATGGCATAAAAAAAAGCTGCACATAGATTATTATTTGCAGAAAATGAAAAAAAAATGATGAAGGCTTAATATCTGAAAATTCAAAGCACTTCCTTCATATTTTTACAGCTTTGTTTTTCCTTTATTTGAGTGGTTTCTCCTTTTCCATCTGGTTCAGATTTTGAGCTAATTATAACTAGATTTTTATCCTTTTTTACTCAAAAAACAAAACAGATTTGAGTCATTCTCTTTTTGAAATGTTAGGTTCAGATTTTGAGTATGTTTGAACCTTTGATTTCTATCCTAATCTATCTACTGATAAGCCAAGATGAAACAGTTTGGAAAATCGAATTAACCATCCTATCAGCATAAAATTTAAAGGCTAATTAGTCAAGATTTAGGCAGTTTAACTAACTAGAAGTGTGTTTTTCAGTAGTGGAATTTAAGCTTGCACACTTTCAGAACTTATTTCTCTCTTTTTTGGTATGGGGCCATACCTTTATTGTTTTTACAATCTACCCTCTTTTATTTCTTTCTTTGTTTTTGTATTTTTTATTTTTCTAACTTTGAATGCAATGGTTAGACTATGATATTTACAATGAAAAATAAAATGTTTTGAAACTTAAGATTCTTGGCAGAAGTAATGCTTGAGCATCCTGCCATTGAGAGGACCTCCATATAGATCTTCTCCATTCAATTCTTTCAAGAAAAATGCATTGTGACCCCTCTCAGCATGGATAATATATGGTCCTTTCCACAAGTTCTCAAATTTGCCATGTTTTCCCTTCTCTTCTCTTCTTGAATCCCATTTAAGAACAACATTTCAAACTTGGAAATTGTTTGCCTTAGTTCTCTTATCAAATAGCTTCTTCATATTTTCTTGGACTAACTATGTTCTTTCATAGATTTCCTCTCTGGTCTGCTGTAAATGGATTGTTTGGTTGATTCTTCTTTGCATATCATTTTCTTCAATCTGCACTTCTTGAAGGATTTTCATGACTGGAACTCCTAATGAGGTGGGAAAAATTGTGTCCATACCATATACTAGCTGATAGGGGGACATATTTATTGACTTCTTTGTAGTTAATCTATTAGCCCATAAGGCATGAACCAGCTTACTGTGCCATGATTTTTGATTCTGTTCCAACATTTTTTTGATTATATTGATGAGACTCTTGTTGGAAGATTCAGCTAATCCATTTCATTGGGGATAGTAAGCAGTGGAATGGCCCAAGTTTATGTGGTATTTGTAACAGAAATCAATCATATTCTTAGATTTAAAAGCAACAGCATTGTCTATTATGATTTTTCTGGGACAACCAAATCTGGATAGGATATTGGTTTCAAGAAACTTGATAATGACAGTCATTAGCATTCCTTGAAGGTATAGCTTCTATCCACTTGGTAAAGAAGTCAGTGGCTGTGAGGAGCCACTTATGTTGAGCTGAGGAGGATGGATGAATTTCCCCAATGAAGTCTAGCCCCCATTGTTGAAAAGGTGCCTCAACTCTGATAGGATGTAAAGGTAAGGGAAGGAGTTTTCTCTTGCCATCAAAAATTTGACATTTATGGCAAGACATGACTAATTTCTGAGTGTCTCGGAAAAGGGTAGGCCAATAGTAACCAGATCTAAGAATTTTGTTTGTTGTGGCCTTCCAGTAGAGGTGTCCTCCACACTCTCCTTCATGCAACTCATGCATGATATTTCCTGCATCATCTTCAAGTAAACATTTAAGCAAAATTCCAACAACATTTTTCCAATATAATACCCCATCCAAGATGCAAAAACTTGAAGCCTTTTGTTTCAAGAATCTAGCTTTAGTTTTAGACAAACAAGGAGTGGCATTTAAATATAAAAGCACATAAATAATGTCAGCATACCAAGGAGAATTTAGAAATGTTTCTTCAATAAAAGGAGTAGTAGATTCTTCTATTTATTCCAACACATCTACCATATTCATGTCTAGTGCTTGGAATTTAGACTCAGCCATAAGTTTTGCTAATCCTTTCCCTTTAACTAGTTTGGTGGGCCTGATCTCTAAGTCGTACTCAAGAATAGTTTCAATCCATTTTCCCCTTTTACCATCAGGGTCTTGACTTAGAATATCCTTGACAACAGTATGTGGAACAAAATAAATTATGTGAGAGTGTAAAATGTAAACCCTAAAGTCATTTAAAGCTTTCACTAATGCTAAGGCTTGTTTCTCCATGATGTTATATTTGAGAGGAGCATCTCTTAAAGCCCTACTAAATAAAGATATTGGTTGTTCTTGCCCCAAGTCATTCTTTTGAAGAAAAACTGCAGCTATTGTATGTTCATATGCAAAAGAGAAGATGTAAAAGCCTTTGGTAAAATCTGGACTAATCAGGACTGGTGTTTGGGTAAGAGCTTGTTTGACTAGTTTGAATGATTGTTTAGCTGGTAAAGTCCATTTTACATCCACATCTTTCTTAAGCATGTTTGTAATGTTTTTTAATAGCTCAGCAAGGTTGGGGATAAACCTTCTCAAAAAATTTATCTTTCCAATGAAATATTGTAATTATTTGAGGTTTCTTGGATGGCTAATTTGCAATATGCCATCTATCCTTGTAGGGTCTGTTTTGATTCCTTCTTCTGAAATTATGTGACCAAGAATTTTACCTTCTTGGAGACCGAAGAGTGTCTTCTTGGGATTCAATGACAAGCCAAATTTCCTACACTTCTCAAAAAAATTTCTTAAGTGAATCAAATGTTCTTCATCAGTTTTTGAAAAGACAGTTATGTCATCAAGGTAAATAATTATGAAATAGCCAATATCTTTAGAAAAGGCTATGTCCATGTCCCTTTGGAAGGTGGCCCCTACATTAATTAACCTGAAAGGCATTTTGACATACATAAAGGTGCCCCAAGGTGTGGTAAAAGCAGTTTTGATTTGACCACTTGGGAGCACTAACACCTGGTTGTAACTGGAGAACCCATCTAAGAGTGATATCATTTTTGAACCAACTAACCTCTGAAGTATATGATCCATCTTGGGAAATGGTTAGTTGTCTTTTAGGGATGCTTTGTTTAAGTTTCTGAAGTCGATACAGAGTCTGATCTCCCCTGTCTTTTTCCTAACAGAAACTAAGTTTGATACCCATTCTGAAAATCTAATTGGTACTATATTGCCAACATCATGCATCTTTTCAATTTCGGATCTAACTAAAGGTAATAAAAGTGGGTTTATTCTCCTTAGTTTTTGTTTGAAGGGCTTTTGATTTTCCTTCAGGGGAATCTTGTGCTGAATGATGCTGGTATCGTAAGACTTCAGATCTGTGTATGCCCAAGAAAAAACATCTTTAAACTCCTTAAACTGATCAATGTATCAATATTTTATGTGAGTTGGAAGAGTGCTGGACAATTTAATCATCTTGGGTTCTGTTAGGGAGCCTATGTTGTGTTCTTCTACGTTTGTTTCTATAGGCTCCATTTTTGGTTCTCTGGCTACATCATTAAAGTCGAAAAGGTGTTCCAAAGGTGAGAGACCTCTTGGAATTGAACCGTTTTTACATTCTAAAACTTCCAGGTATTTTTGGTCCACGTTGTCAATTAACTCTGCTTCAAACAGATTCTCATAATGATTTATATCAGCAGAGTGTGTTATTTCAACTTCTGGGATTTCTTCGATATATGGACAGTTTTCATTATGGCTGGATTCTGATGTTGGTATGGTGAAATCGTTTTCTGACTTTAAGAAATTGTCTATGTGTTGGTCAGAATCAAACACTTGCCAATGATCTTCGTTATCAGGCACTGCAAGCCTATGTTTTACCTTTACGCTAAGATGTTCATTTATCTCAGGTATTTGACAGTTACTGGCATTGAAAGCGAGTTCATTTGCTAAATGATTAAACACTCTAGGAATGAAAACAAGTTTGTATTTTTCAAAGGTTTTCAATAAATCAAGGGCAATGTTTCGATATTCCCTAAGCCTCAGATTTCTGGCTGAGTATTCTCCTTTGATTTGTTTTATGATAAGTTCAGAATCTCCTAATATCGTTATCTTTTGGGCTTGTAATTTTTTGAGAAATTGTAAACCTAGGAGAAGTGCTTCGTACTCAGCAATATTGTTCGTGCATGGGAAATTCAATTTGTATGAAAAACTTTGATTCGTATTCTGGATCCATATGCATGCACCTGCGCTTTCTTTATTACAGGATCCATCAAATTTTATTGTCCACATTACGTTTGACTCATTCTCGTTTTCTTGTTGCTATTGATTGTCGATGTTTTGAAGTTGATTCGAGGGAAGATTCACCTTTTTTGGAGAATCAGTTGGGTCTATGTTCTCTTTATCTGGTTGGGTGGTTTCATCTTCGTTACATAAGATAAAGGAATCTAAACTTGATTGAGTAGAATAGATTGGAGTGTTGTTTGGTTTGTCTAGGTTGCTCACCATGTACTTCATGTGAGATTCCCTGTATAGCCTTTTTTTTTGGTTAAAAACAAGGATGGTGGCATAAGACATGTCCATTTGAAGGCTTCCCTAAAGTTTGGCTCCCAAAGATACTGATAAGAGCATGCCATACTTAGGGGGAATGTTAGCTACAACTATATCCATAACTAGACTCTTAGCAGGGATCTGAGATAAATTAACACATAAATATTTGATTAAACCCAAACATTTGACTCGGGCTGAGTCAAAAGAATACAAATCTTTGTATGGTTTAGTAATATCTAAGCCTAAGCTCTCCATTACCACCTTGGGCATTATATTGTGTGAAGCTCCTGAATCTAACATGGCATTGTGTAAAATTTTCTCATGTATGTTCAAGCTAACATAGAAGGGAGGGACAACCCCTTCTTGGTATTTTCCTTCAACTTCAGGACCAAATAACAACTCAGGTTTATCATCTATTAGGTTCATGGTGTCAGTATCACTTCCTAAGTTCACAGCTTTCAAAACTTGGTTTTTGTACAATTCTTGGGTTACTAGTTCAGCTAGGGGAATGACAATTTTTGTCTTGAAAATCGCTCCCTCAAGGCTGAAAGGAATAATTGACATGTTGATATTTACATCTGTCTTTTCAATTGAATTATTTTCAACAATTTTGATTTTCTGAACCTTGTTTGAACTGGTAATTGGGATAGTTTTATTAGGACCACTAGCTGAAGTGCTAGGGGTACTGTGTTCAATATTTGGCTGGACACCTTTGTCTTTGTTTAAGTCGGGTTTCTTGGCCAAAATGTTGGCTTTCTCTGCTGTCTTTTTGGACTGAGTCTCTGCATTTTTCTTGACAGCAGTATTAGTGTTCTTGTCTTTTAAGTTAACTATGCTTCCCTTGCTCCTAAGATCATACTGTTTGTGTACCTCCATGATTGCATTTTCAAAACCCAATCTATAGTCATCAGAGTCTTCATAGGTGTTTGTATTTTGATCATAAGAGAAGAAACCTTGTTCTTCTTCAGTGAGGAAAACATCATCTCCACTGTCTGATCCAATCAAGTTTACATGATATTCTTCCAACCTTTCCAACTCCCTATCTTCCTCATAGTGATCTACATAGTTCTGATGAAAAGGAGGAGTGATCTGCTGATCATCTTCCCTAGGTCTATTTGGAGGTTGGTTTCTTCTAAAATTCTGGTTTTGGTTTTGGTTTCTATTTTCAGGAGCAGTTTGGTTTTGATTTTCTTGTGCTCTCTTAATTATGCTCATCTCTTTCATCATTTCTTCCAACATCCTCTCCATATTTGAGCTTGAAGTAGAAGGAGTGGATTCCTCTCTAAAAGATACTTTCTTCTCAGTTTTCATTCTTGTTCTCTTCTCCATTAAGTTGACTTCCACATAAGGAGAACCCTTTTGCATATCTTCAAGATTTACAAAATCTCTTTCTCTCAGCTGATAGGTCATGTCAGAGTCAAACCCTTCAGGAAATTTGTTTAAAGCTAATCCATGTGGAGGTTGTAGTTCTGGGGATAGTGCATTATAAACACTATTGAATCTAGTGCAGTAAGCTTGCACACTTTCCCCAGTGTTTCTATGGAGGTTCTTTTAGTCAGAAAGGACTTGGAGAGGATTTTTCTTTACTTCCCATTTGTTTAAGAACGTTTGATGGAAGGCTTGTAGATCATTAATACTATGGGGGGCTAGGCCTTTGAACCATTTTCTTGCTTCTCCCCCTAAGCTCTGAGAAAATAACCTAATATTGACAGAATCATCATCAATTTCATTTCTGTCAAAGTAGTCATTCATCTTGTCCACATGTTGTGATGCAGTTGTAGCATTGTTAGCATCATATAATGGAATTTTGGACTGATAGTCCTGTGGAAGATTGACTAATGGTACAGGAAGGACTAGGGGAGCATACCATGCTGCCATGATAGGTTGTGGGGGTGGATTCACAAGGAGCGGATTAACAATAGGAACAGTGGGCTGAGGTGTAGTGTTTTGAACAGTGGATGTAGGGTGATCAGAAGTGGATGGACCACGAATAGACTGTTGATCTGATCTTGGATGAGAGACACCTAAGTTGTGAAGGAAATGTAAATCAGGAGGTGTTGTTTCTCTGCTACCAAGAGGTTCACTTGTTTCAGGATATGATAGTGAAGACTAAGAATCTAACTGATCTAAATCACCAAGAGACCTAGTTCTAAATGGATTTACTAAGTCAACTTGAGATTGTTGTAGAGCTGAAAGATTTTCAGGAACTGAATTAGCTCTCAAGGGTGATTTGAAAACAGTTGATAATTTAATCTTAGGAGACTTCCTAAGGATACTTTCAGGGTTTTCAACTACTTCTGGTGGGTTTGGGTCAGTGTAGGCTCTAGTATGAATATTTCTCGGAGCCACTATGCTATGTTTTTCAGACCCAGTTAAAAAGAAAATTTTAACCAAATATGACAATCTTTAAGAGGCTAACTGATCTTTTCAGAAGAAGGAAAATTTTAATCTTAAAGCCTTATAGCTGAGTTTGTATGATGCTATTAAGACTTGGGGTCTTCCCAGTGGAGTCTTAAGGTCTGTTTTTAGGATTGTGGAGTCACCAGGTGGGAATTTTTAGCTCTTTTGGAGGTAAAAGGTTTTATGGTCCACCACCAAGTTTATTATGAAGCCAAAATGAATTTTTTTTGGGTTTTTCTGAGTTATTTTGGTCTTATAGGTTGAGAGAGTGTTCTAAGTCTGATTTAACACTTAGCTAGGTTGTCAAAACGTACAGAGTTCACTCTTATGGCTTGGTAACTGAAATCTTCAAGGTTTGATAAGGCTTTATGAGAATCCTAAGGGTTACTTTAGTTTTTCACTGATTCAAAAGATCCTATCATGATTACCATTATGCTTGGTAGTGCTTGAATAAGGTTACTTATGTTATGCTAGACAGTGAGTGTTTAAATTTTAAAGATTTTACTCAGGGTCCCACCGTGATCGCCATTATGTTGGTGTCCCGTGTTTTGATAGTTTGGAAAATCAAAAGACAAGGCAACATCAGAACCAATATTTAGAGTTACAAGATCTAGTCCTCCTGTTCTCAGATAGGGATCTCTCAAAAAAAATTTTGCAAAGGTTTATCTTGTGTGCTTTGAGTATTGGTTTTAGACTAGTTATTAAGTGCAGGTGTTTATTTGTTTGTTTTGTTTGGTTGGAATGATACAACAGAACATGAAAGGCCTAGGAAAGATATATAGGACAGAGAAATATCTGGTTCATTGGGCAATGGAGTCAAGAAAAGGTCATAACAAACTCATCAATGGATATGGGATATCAAAGGGAAAATCTAACTTGGCCACAGGATCCTTTTGTTTTTGGAATGAGATGAACATTAATGATTTGGAAAGAGAGGTTTAATTCTCAACAAAGGGAATTTGAAAGCATAATTTGAAAAATAAAGAGCTCATTGATAGACAAGGCTAACCATAAATTCTACAAATCGCACCTTTAAGAAAATAATGATTTCAAAAAAACTTTTAAAATGAAATCTAAGATTCGGGGAACACCCAATTTCCTCAAAGATTTATTCTAAAGGACTTAGAAACATAAAATATTTACTGATAATTACAGTCATAGAAGAGGGAACACCTAAAAAAATCTATGATCATAATTATAATGACCTTTAAGCCAACTGTTTAAGTGAGGACAAAGGGCAAGATCAAAACCAACCTCTTTGATTCACTGTAAGCAAAGAACTTCAAAGGGAGACTTCAATAACAGTTTTTAAGTGGCAGCAGACAAGCAGGGAGAACCATAAATCATGCTGAAACCAACCGTTCGAACTATTAAGGAAATAAACAAGCATGAAGATTAAAGAGAGAGATTAAAGACTCTAAAATACTTCAGCAGAAGAAAACATGAAACAGTGAATGATGAATAGGTCTAAGGTGCTTCCAAGAGTCATTTCTTAACCTAAAACTTTCAACCTACTGTAGCAAGAAATTATGGAACATAATGAAAACAAGGGAAAACATAAAACAGTTCAGAATACTTCACCAACAGCCAAGCTCATGGATCCAATGATAGAGCCTTCTCAAGGACAAGTATGCAACAACATCATCAAGGTTTCCAAGACTTCAGTTTCTTCTTCAACTTCAACGGACTATGTATTTATTTCAGAGAGTTTCAGTATTACAACTTGTGATCAAACAACAACCAACAACTTCTCATCTTCTACAAAATTATTTATAGAAGAATGAGGAGGTGGAATGGGATAAATATCTTCTAAGTTGAATTAATACAGTTTGTTGTCTCTCGACCTTTGAGGGGCTCGATGGAGAACATTCTGATATTTCTCCTATATTAATTGGTTACATTAACTATTTGAGCTTGCTTGGAAAGAAATTGTTGACTCTAAGGCTCTGTGTTATCCTTAACATAACTTCTGTTGACAGTTTATAATAAATTCCTTTGGTGGAAATAACTGTTCGGCTGCATTGATGCAAATTCTCTTGGTCAGGAAATAACTCGGCCTCCTTTTGATTGCTTCGAGGCTGTAGGTGGCTTTGTGGTAGCTGGGGGATTCAATTTTCCCCCGATGTGGTAGCATAGGCTGTTTGACCTAAAACACCTGTAGTATATTTGAATTCTGTGTTTTAGTCTTTAATTAAGCCTAATCTTTGTCTTCTGGTCTTCAAACATTCTTTAAATGTGAATCAGATGCTTGATTCAGTCAAATTTATGTCTTAATCCTTCCAAACTGTGTTAACAGTCTTTAAATAATTTTCCACTTTGATTCTGCGTTGTCGATCTGCTACTCTTTAATCATATTACTCTTCACGGTGTCTTGTTGATGTGCAGATCCACGAAGGTCTCTTTTTGGTATCAGCGCTTCATGATGCGCTACCTGAGCGTGGTGTTGAAACCTTTAAATGGATACCTTTAATAAACAAAGCATGAAAGATCGTCATCCTTTGGCTTCGATTTTCCCTTTAAAACATTCAAAATCCATTAGATCCTGCAAAAAACACACAAAATTTACAAAATCCTGCTTTTATTTGGTAAACTTCTTCAGAGGGCATTGGGAGAGAGTGTGGCCATTGGATGGCTTCATCCATCAGTGAAGATCTGCGTAGAGGAGGAAAAAAGGAGAACGGAGGGATATATAAGTCGGACCCGTCAATCTGCAGAGATCGACGGTTGGGAATGATCCTGGTCGTATAATGAAAAAATGACGGAAATACAAAGAAAACAAGTTAAAAAACATTAGGCGGAGAAAAATGAAAAAAAGGCGAATGGGTTTCAGAAATAATCTAGATCGTCTGATGAATGCAGATAGATGGCCCAGATCTAATCGGGGGTGGCGAGCGACCGCACCAATCGAAAGTTACAATGCAATTAATTGCAGACCGTCGATATGCAGATCAGACCAACAGTGGGTGAAACATCAGGGGAAATCACAATCGGTAGTCGGGAGTGAGGCGATGCGATTTCACGATCGGAGAAAGTTCCGATGCGATTGGGCGATCGGGCCATCGCAATCGGCGGTGGTAAACACTTAAAACGCACCAAGGAAAAGTTCCGATGCAATTTGGCACCTGGTTGCGGGGCTTGGTTTTATATAGACCTATGATAGGCCCCAGGATTATGTACATAGGGACTAATCGGGGTCGGGCCTTCGGGCCTGGGCTTTTCAATCGACCCATTGAAATTCTTCGACGCGATTGCGCGATCAGTCTTTTTAATCTACCCATTTGATATTTAACACGTGATTTGGCATTTTTTTTTTAAACTTTGGATAAATGGGTTTTCTGGTTTTACAAAGGAAAAAATGGATCGGGAAAGAATTTTCCAATGTTTTAAGCGTGAAGGCGGGCCCACGGTATATTTATATAAAGGCTAATCGCATCGGAGTTTATATGATGCAAATCTTAATCGCATCGGAACTTTGGAACAAGGCAAAGACTTCGCGCATTTGAAAATTTCCGATGCGATAAGCGCCAATGAGACTAGTGATTGGTTTTTATGGTAAGGGTACATGTGGGGAAGTGGTTAGGGGGCTTAGCCAAAGGGGCTAAAGCCTTATGCAAAAACATGTATTTTTTATGAAATTTCAATGTTTTTTAAAGGGATTCGAGGGTTTCGGTAAGGCTAAAAAGTGGGTTTTAAACCTTACAAAGTGGATTTTCATGAATGGAAGAAGGAAAATCATGAAAAAATAGAGGAATTTCATGGAAGAAAGAGGTAAAAAGTGAAAGTTAGTTTTGTGGTGGAAGGAGGAAAAGGGTCTTTGAAGCAGTGTTTTGACTTATGAAAATAGCAGAATTTTCAGAGTATGAAATGGAAACAATAGTAAATTTTAAGATTAATGACCAGATGTCTTCATGAGACTTCAAGAGGTAACAATTTTTTCAATAAAATCTGTTTCTTGAAGGCTCCAAAATCGTTTAGCCACCATTTGGTATGACAAAATTTTATCGATGGCTAACACCCATCAAAATCAATCAAGGCATAAGCACCTTTTCTCAGAACCTTCTTAATGATGAAGGGGCCATACCACATGGATTTAAACTTTCCTGCCCCCAAGGCATCCTTCTCTTGGGCATAAACCAAGACAAGGTCACCTTCAGAAAATACCCTAGGTTTGACCACCTTAGCATACTGTACTTTTACTCGTTTCGTATGCACCTCATTCATCATAGCTGCATCTCAACACTGCTCATCAAGATGTTCTAGATGAAGAAGGTGTTCTTCCAGAATAAAAGTGCCAAGAAGAAGCTCAACAGCTAGTTTAAGAGATGGAATTTCAAACTCAATTGGAAATATAGATTCCAACCCATAAGCCTATTGAAACAGAGTAAAACCAGTTGCAGTTTGACTGAAATTCGGTATGCCCAAAGTGCAGGATATAGCATAATATGCTAATTGGATCTGGCTTTATCAATCGTCCGTTGAAGAATTTTCTTTAAGGATTTATTCATGGCTTCGACTTGCCCATTGGCCTAAGGATAATAAGGAGATGAGTGCTCCTGCCAGAAACCCAATTCAGACATCATGCTATTCTAAAAATGACTGCCATGATCGGTGAAAATCTCTTTGGGAATACCAAAGTGAGAAATGATTTCATTGAATAGGAAAAGTGCTGATGTCTCACCGTCATTCCCAAAAGTAGGCATAGCTTCAACCCACTTGGTGAAGTAGTCTACAACTACGATAATGTACTTGTAACCTTTAGCCGAAGGCAGGTTACAAGTAGTAAAATAAATACCCCACTTTGTAAAGGGTCCAAAAATAACGACAGGAAGGAGCGAAGTTGGATGAGCGTGCATATTTCAAGTGTAAACCTGACACGGATGACACTTCTTGACCGATTCCATACAATCTTTGAAAATCAAAGGCCAAAAGTATCCTGCACGCAAGATCTTTTGAGTTGTAAAAACCCAAATAAATGACTGCCACAAGCTCCACTGTGGCAATCATTCAGCACAACCTCATATTATTCGAGAGTTAAGTAGCACCTAAGGATCAAATCAACCTCGCAATGATACAAATTGTCACCAATGATCAAATAACTTTTGGCTAAGTGACACAACTTTAGGTGCTCATCTTTCGAAAAAGTTGAGGGAAACTTCGCAGTCTAGAGATAAACTATGAGATCTCCATACCAAGGATCCTGTGAAGAAATGAGAAAAAGATGTTCATCAAGAAATGATTTGTCATAAAAAATCTCTTCTCCACAGAGCAACTCAGAAATCAATTCCGCAAAAACTTATTATTTCTTGGACTTGGCAGACATAAAATCAAGACCAAATTCTTGCAAAATCACAATCCATCGAATGTATTTTCCCCCAATCACTCGCCTACTGAGAACAAACTAAAATGGATTGACTGTTTCCAAAACATAAGTTTTACGTAGAAGAATGTAATGCTTGAGCCGTTGGACAACATGAAGTGCTGCTAAAGCAATCTTCTCCATCGGAGAATACCAGAGTTCATGTCCTACCAAGCCTTGACTAAGGTAGTATATAACATGCTCGAAAAGAGCATCATCCTCCTGAACCAGAACCATGCCTATGGTAGATTCTACTGCTACAAGATACAAGAGGAAATCCCTGCTATAATCGGGTGGACTCAATACAGGAGCAGATGTCAATGATTTTTTCAAAGCATCAAATGAGAATTGAGAAAAGTTATACCAAAGAAATGGAATTCCTTTCTTTAATAATCTCATAAATCCTTTTGTAATCTCAGCATAATTTACGATAAATCTCCGTAGAAAATCAACTTTTCCTTGTAGACTTTGAATTTGACGAATTGAAGATGGGGGAGGCAACTAAAGTATTGCCTCAACCTTGAAGGGATCTACCCGAATCCCTTTCATAGACACTATCAATCCCAAAAACCGACCAGATGTGACAACGAAAATGCACTTGTTTGGGTTCAACCGGATTTTATAATGCCGACATCATTCAAAAACTTGATGGAGGTGAGAAGGATGATCCATTCTCTTGCGAGAACGAGCAGCTAAATCATCCGAATATGCCTCGATAATATGTTCAATGTCATGGAAGGTGTAAGACATGGCCCGCTGAAAAGTAGCTCAAGAATTTTTGAGGCCAAAATACATTTTATTGTAAGCAAAGGTACCCCAGGGAAAAATAAATGCAGTCTTATGCTGATCTTCAGGACGAATAGTAATTTGATTATATCCAGAAAAACCATCCATGAAGGAGAAAATATCATTCCCTGCACACTCATCAATAATCTGATCTATAAATGGTGTGGGGTAGTTATCTTTAGGACATGATTTATTTAGGTCCCGAAAGTCAAAGAAAAATTGAATTGTTCCTTTTCTTGTCCATAGGAACTGGATTTGAAACCCACTCAGTCAAAGGAACTGGGTAAATGATCCCTGCCTTTAGCAGCTTCTCCACCTCAGCTTTGATAGCTGTGGCCTTCCTAGGGTTGACCGAATGAAGATTTTTCCTAATTTTTGTATACGTTAATCTCATGTTGGACAATAGATGGATCTATACCAGGAATTTTCGCATAAGACCAGGCAAACACATCTCTAAACTCGTGAAAGAGATCAGTGTAAATTTGAATCTCTTCAGGGGAAAATTCAGCTCCGATGAAGACATTCTCTATGATGTTGGGATCTCTAGAGATGTTCACTGGGATAGTAGGAGAAATCACAACCATGTTCTGTTAAGTCCCTATATTAATAGTGTAGTCCCTTATTATGTTAGTGTAGCCCCACTTATTGTTATTGTTGTACCCCTGTAACCCCCATTTTGTTATTATTGTGCCCTTACATTATTATTGTTAGGTCGGCTATGATTACATTGTGGCCCCATGGACTCCTATATATAGAAGGAGGTTTTTTTCATTTGTATCATCCAAGAATTGTTCATTTATGTAATGTATTGGAGGTTTCCCCCTCTAAGTGGCTTATTTCTAAGGCGTTGTTATCTCTTTTCTTCTATTTTTGGAGCTGGTTACACAACATTTGGTATCAGAGCTTTGGATTCTAGGGTTTCGCTGCTCCAATCAGGCCAGACCTGTGGCATTCAAAAGAGAATTCAGAGGGCTATTTCATTACTGAATTTCAGATATTGAAGAGTCGCAATCACAGAGATAATCCAATTTCAATATCGAGCTCCTCAAAAGCAAGAAAAAGGTGTGTATTTTTTTCCGAATTGCATAACTCTTGTTTGAAAAATCAGTTTGAAGTGATTCCAAGGGCCTATTGAGCATATATTTCAGTATTTCGTTCTGAAATGCCTCCTAAAAAGAATTCAACACCCATTAAGCCCTCAGAAATATATACTATGATGCATGAAGTGGAAGAATTGCAGTATGAGATATCAAAATTACGGTACCAAGTGCAACAAATTTCGATCTTATGAAGAGAAACCAAAGCTGACATAGATGGTTCAAAAGAAGAAATGGAGGCTAATTTGGATGGTTTGAAGGATAAAATAATAGCTAATATGGATGATAAATTAGTGGAAGATGACATCGAGCATCAACAACAAGTTCTCCAACTCTCAAAGGATAACCTAACTTTGGTGCAGAATCTAATGAAACAATAGGAATATCAACATCACATCGAAAGAAGTTCTGAAGTAGTCACAAAAAAAATAACTCGACAAGTACGATCAATTTCAGAGTATCTCAGCAAGTGGAAGAACTTTCTTGTAGAAGATTCCACATGGGAGGATGAGAATTTTATACAGAAGCATCAAGAAATAATCAAGCGTTGAGGACAACACTTGTTTGAAGGAGAGGGGCATGTTAAGTCTCTATATTAATAGTGTAGTCCCTTATTATGTTAGTGTAGCCCCACTTATTGTTATTGTTGTACCCCTGTAACCCCCATATTGTTATTATTGTTCCCTTACATTATTATTGTTAGGTCGGCTAGGATTACATTGTGGCCCCACTAGGATTATATTGTGGTCCCATGGACTCCTATATATAGAAGCAGGTTTTGTTCATTTGTATCATCCAAGAATTTTTCATTTATGTAATGTATTTGAGGTTGCCCCCTCGAAGTGGCTTATTTCTAAGGCGTTGTTATCTCTTTTCTTCTATTTTTGGAGCTGGTTACACAACATTTTCCCTTCAGCAAAAACCTGTGCTGGTGCTAAAGGATTCAAGACTGGGTGAATAGGACCAGAAGAATGTGGGCTAGGAAAACTTGATTCAATTTCGTTCAGATCTAGTAGGAAGTAAGACCGATGATGCAAATAATCCCACAGTCTCTCTACACCAATCATTGCTTCAAGGATTGCCTCTTTAGATGGAAGAGTGGTATCAAGACAATCCTAAGCCGAAGATTAACTGAGAGTCCAAGTTGGAGCCACATCTCCATCTAATTTGTCCGATGAAAGAGAATCTGGAATGGAATCTACAGAGTCAACAATAGAGCTATAAGAAATCTTAGCTACAGACATAGGGAATTCCATTCCACCCACTTGACCTTCTACTAATGTGGAGGTAGGAGAAGGTAAGGTCCAAGGGTCCAAAAAATAATGAGTTCTGAAGAACTCTCTTCGAATAGGAGCCTTGGAGGATTAAGTCACATTAATATGAACCGAAGAAGGTGGGAGATAAAAATTACCCATCAAGGAAGTGTACATTCCAACCCCAAAATTCTCAACAGGCGGCTTGGTATCCTTCACTAAAGGAATGGTCGAGTTAGAAGATGAATTTGGATCTACAGGAGAACAACACATTTGGTCAAATGTGACAATTCTCCCTTCGTGAGGGAAAAAAACGATGCGAAATAATGAGGATGCAATAGCATCCATCTCATAGATCTAGTTTCGTCCCAACAGAAGATTATAGTCTAAGCTTGCATCAACTATCTCAACTTCAATATTAACATTTCCCCCCCCAACATAGATGGACAAAGCTGGAGCAATACCATGCATTCTGTGAGAATGACCATCAAAAGCAGTCAAAAGAGTGGATGAAGGAATAGCTACGGGAGATACAATACCCTTCCAGCATGCAAGAGACATCACACATGTGGAAGCACCATTATCAATGGCTGTTCGAAAGATATTAAATTTTTGATAAGTCGACCTGATATGAAAAGCCATGTGATGAGGAAATCTCTTTTTAAAATTCAACATGTCAAATGTGATCATAAGAGAACCTTTTGGATCAACAACTCCAATAGCAGTGAGAAAAGCACTCCGCTGAGCTGGAAAAGACTGGAGCACCTCTAACATAGCCATAGCACAAGGACTTTGAGCCAGATCTTCTACAATTGAGTAGTTCTAGGCTGCCTTGGAATTAGGATTGATTTTCGAACATTTTGAAGACCCTTTCGACATCTGAGGTATAGGCTCAATAATAGGCCCAGAAATATGAAGTGGCTCAGTACTATCAGGAGCACCCTTGGCTTTTGAAGACTCATCTTTGCCATAGTCACGAGATCTCATGGAGATATATGCGTGAGAAGTCATCATGTATATGTTTGATGTATTTTCCCCTTCTTGGCTGCACCCAGAGGAAGCCCCAATATTTTGATTCACGTCAGCAGCTAATTGTTGCCCTTGGGGAAAAGGGTTTGTTAGGATAGCCTGGGAACTAGAAGAGCCCTGTTGAGCTAACAAGCACTTCACATCCTGAATTTTAGGGAAAAGGTGCGTAAGATGATCTCCAGTTCACAACTTTCATGGAAACTTAACTTTCTTTTTATTATCCTTTTTACCCTCTCCAACATGATCATTGGATTTGTTTGCATTCCCCTTCCCATACTTGTCCTTTTTATTATTATCCTGTCCCTTATTATTCCCATCGAATTGTTGATTTCCTTTAAGATTGGAAGTTTGGACAACATTAATTGCCAAAGACTGGGAAAGAGTTGACACTGAAGGCACAACCTGACCAGAAGAAGCAGATTGTATAGACAACTGCTGGAATTGACTAAGCAGGTTAGCCTCAATCAAACTGATAATTCCATCACCATGAGGACCGGGTTTAGTTTTGGACAAGTCTAATTTGGAGTGAGGAGCATCCAATTTTTATTTATTAAAGACTCCTAATTGAGAATAAATCAGTTCCAATTGCTAAGCCCTAAAAATAGCTTTCTCTTCAGAAAATACCCCTGAAAGAGATACGTCCTTAGAAATTTCTAGCTGTAAAGATTTCAAAAACCACTCAAGAAGGAATTCATTTCGGATTTGGACTTTAATAAGCCTCTTCCTTCTTCTCCATTCCTGAATATGGTCAAAAATGTGAGTTTCCTTGCCCTGCTGAAAATTAGCTAGGAGGTCAGTCCTGCCATCATAACATACAGGTAACTGAAAGTGATTTAAGAACATGGTAGCCAATTCTCCAAAAGTAGAAAAATTTCCCCCAGTTAACTTAATATACCATTTGGCAGCATTTCCATTTTGGTTTCTTTGAAATAATCTCAACCTAATCGAGTCGTCGATCAGAGAGTTCAAGGAACACCATAAATTGAAAGTGGTGATATGATCTGTCGGATCCTCGCCAGTTTCCCTTCAAATTTTGGAATATCTGAGGGGAGCTTGGTGGGGACCAGAGGCCAACTCAGACTATATCTAATGGGATCGTTAGTCAATTTCGACAAATCTGGCAAGTTTAACGTTGCTAGAAATGGTAAGCGAGGAGGAGCCTGGGAATTCCATCCTCCATAGGAAGGATTCCCAACATTCTGAAAAGAATACCCTGGATTTGTCGTGGCATCAGGTTGCCAAGAGTTATTCGCAGAGAATGCTGGGCCGCAAGAAAATCCTTGTGACCTAACATTTGGAGAAGGACCCCCCACCCCCCCAACATGGAATGACTATAAACAGGATCATTTCCTCCAACCGAGGTAGTGAATGGAGAGAAAACCCCTTATTAAGGGTTCCAAGAATTTGCAAATGGAGAAAAATCCTGAGAAGTACTCGATGAAGGGAAAGGAACATTCCCTTACTGACCAACGAGAAACTGATTCCCTACTCCTAATGCTATAAAAACAGGGTTCCATCCTGTAAATACATTAGAACTTTGATCTCTCGAAAACGGATTAAAACCTGAAGTCTGAGAGGTAAAAGGTAAAGATCCTAAGGAAGGGTTCGAATGAGGGATGTGCCCACTTCCAAATGGGAACCCTTGAAAAGAAGCTGATCCACTAGCCATAGAAGGAATGGGTGTGGAGACAACTGAAGTTGCAGAAAAGGAGAATGAAGGAATCCCACTAGTGGGCATTCCAAAAGAAAAGGGACCAGATTGAGAAGCATGTGCTTGGGTGTAACCAGAGCCAAACACAGCAACACTAGAAGTTATTCTCGATATAGAAATAGTTCCCCCTCCTTCGATAGAAATAGGAGTTTGAACACTTGCAGTGTTCACAGCCGAAACTGTGTTCCCAGTCATGGCCATCGAAAGGTACGAATATGACGGATAAGGAATTTTAGGTCTCTGAGACTTGGGTCCGATGTACTGAATAATGTAAGGATAACTAGCAGGAAGAGGAACTGGAGGAGACCCAGCAGGCTGAGGGATTTCCTCTATTTCTACTTCTTCTACTGGAAATAAAACTCTAGAGATGAGTGAAGCACTCCTCTCTATACTGACACTGACACCAGAACCACCCACAAAAACTTCAAGCCCCGATGGAGGATCTCTCTCCGCTGCATTTGAAACCACCGAGTGAAAATCACCCTTTGAATTACTCCTACGCCTTCTTGAAGAAGGCTCGGTACTCGTGGGATACAAGCCACGAAACCTCTTCGATCGACGAGGCGATCGGTCAGCCACTTTAAGAGATTTAAAATTAGACTCAAAAAATATATGAAGCTAAGCAGTCTAGGAGCAAAGAGCACACTCTAAAAGGTTCCTAAGATATAGCCAAGAAAACAGCTCTCGAGTATTTCTGCTCCGGGTGATGAGGATCAGACACCAAAATACAAGACAACGAAATAATAGGACCTTCCGAAAATAGTTTGGGGTAATTATGCCCCAGGCCTACTAGCAAAGGTAAAAAAAGTAGTTACGTTGACTTCCTAACAATATCCTTTGCCGGTGCAAGTCCCCAAGCTTCGCAATGGCACCCTCTAGAAGTACTGATGGAAGTGATGCAATGTCTGTCTCAGGTACCACAGGTATTCCCCCCCCTGCGATCACCTGTGCGGTCCCTAGGATAGGAAACTATGGGCACCAATCCATATCAGCAGTTGGGTGGAACGGTCTTAGGTCAAGATTCAACAAATAGGAGAGGGAGTATCTCTCTTCTCTGCCTGCACTATCCCTCGCACTTGACTCTTTGAAGGAGAGCTTTCCCAGTCCACTTAACGGTGTTGGATTTCACTCATTAATAAACTGTCTATGTTTAACAATATGAACGGCCTTGGAGAGTTAACTCTCCACTCACCTAATCCAAGGCCTTACAACCTAGCTAGTTGGTGTATGATTAATGAAAATTATACAAAAACTTCTAGTTGATTTTAATTGGATCACTTATTTTAAATTAGCTGTTACTTAAGTCAAGGGCTCATGGAAGTGAAACTAATGGTGTTTTATGACGCAGAAGAAATCAATGAAAACCTAATTACATGTGAATGTAATGATTTCCTTCCAATGAAAAGTGATTTCTAAACGGGTTCTACGAAAATAATAAGCAAAAACCTTGTTTTTTCTTTTCAGACACTCACACTTCACATAATTCAGAGAGTTACGAAAAAAACAAAAATGCTCAAATGCACTTAATGCAAACTACTGATGATATGCAAATCCTAAGAAGCCAATTTATAAAGAAGAAAAAAGAGTTCCTAGACAATGGTTCAATCACTTTTTTATAGAAGACAAGGCCAATTCCAAACAGAACTCCTATGTATAAAAATGTCAAAAATGCGCTTGATAAACTAGTGAAAGCAAAAGACAATTTCCCTCACAATCAATGCAAGAACCAAAGACTAGAAATCAACCAAAAAGCTCCAAAAGATGTAATGAAACCGTAAAATAAAACTCAAAGAAAAATATATGGAAAACATCAAATGTTTTTGTGTTTTTTGCTTATAATGGAAGAAAAGATATTTTAAGAAAACAAATAAAAACTACCGAAGGAATCAAGCCAAATGAGTCTCCAAAAGGCTTCAACATGCTCAAGCAAACTGTGCTACTTTCGTAGCAGGACTTAAATGAGAAAAAATAATCAAGAAACTTAATCAATTGATTCAGCACAGCAGCACAATCTTGCAACGACTAATCACTCAAAAAACTAAAACAAGATTCTTCAAGATTCGCAACAAGACAAGCTCAAGAAATCAAGAAAACTAAAATAGACCAAAAAGGTAAAAACCATAAATGAAGCAATGTAGAGGGCCAAGAAGAGCCAACAGACAGAGGTTCACTGTTCTAATAGGTCAGAACAACCAAGAACTTTAGTAAAATCTCTCGGTGCTTCAGCCGCAATTGCAAACACACAAAACAAGGCAATTCACCAAATGGCTAGGTTTCCATAAAACAAAAGAGAAAAAAATATAAAATGACTACAAACACAGTCCACAGACCTTAAAGATACCACAAGAATGGTTCCACCCAAACAAAAAATATCACAGGGGCTGAAAATCAAAAATTTCAAATTTTCCCATCCATACGTGCTTTTCCAGTGTGCAACTAGCGTGTATACGTGACTGTAACAAAGGAAACTCGCATATACGTGGGTCCATTTGGAAAACACAGTAGGTATACGTGACTATGCAAAGAAAAAAATGCGTATGGAAATAAAGATAAGGAAAAATAAAAAAGTCAAGCCTGATCAAAAGACCAGGTCTTCTGTCTGACTGAAAAGAGACTTGCTAGACTATAAAAAATTATAAAACCTGTCAGGAATCTATAAGACAGATAAAACAACCCAAACAGGAAATCACAAGAATGTGGTCCCCAGTGGAGACATTATTTCTATTTCGGGAA
This sequence comes from Pinus albicaulis, assembly GCA_034641835.2. Lineage (NCBI taxonomy): Eukaryota > Viridiplantae > Streptophyta > Pinopsida > Pinales > Pinaceae > Pinus > Pinus albicaulis. The sequence continues at coordinate 1,083,858,283 of CM076583.1, forward strand.
ATAATACCGTATAGGTCTTGGGATGATAACCTTCATAGATTAGGGGAATACCATCACAAGAAGGAATCACTAAACCAACATTTATGCTAATAACTAGAAACTACAAGTTGCAGAACTTACCCAGATATCCCTCGGTTGAAATAGATCTCACGGGGTGCAAGCCCCCTGCAACACTTTGTGCTCCAAAATCTGTAAACCAGCAAAGAACGAACACAAAATCCTAGTTGTACATCATATATATGTTTTAGATGTCAGTGGAAATCATGTATAACAACGTAAAAAAAATATTAAATGTTCAATTAATGATCATTACACATGTATAAAATATAATTGACATGTAAACATTAGTAACAAGATGGCTTCTTCTATTATTAATGACATGTACAGTATGTAAACGTTAACAGATCACCTAAAATCTACCACGGCCTTCGAACATACCGTCCTCTGGATCCGTCCAGCCCTAGCCTCTCAATATTTCTTCCAAGATGAGTGCAATGGATTGCATATAGGGTGATAAACATCTCAAGGAAACAAGGGTTTCCTGAATATATATGGGAAGTGCAGGAGACACGGGAATATATCAAACTTGGATAGGGCTCCAACAACGTATAATATCTATATTTCTCTCTCTCTTCCCCCCTTAGGCCATTCCCTTGAGGGGCTTTTATACTCCCTCAAATTATTTTTTTATAGTTGGGAACAGTTAGGCCACGGGTTGGGGTGGTTAAGTTACTGGAACAACCATAAAACCCACCTCAAAATAGGGAATATATATATATATATTTAATTATTAAAATGGCATACGTGGTTCTCTATGAATGGACTCGCGTGTGTATGCAGAAAAGTCTGTGCAAAGTTGTGTATGGGTTTTAAGACACATTTTTTTTGAGAAAATGTCCAAGTCTAAAGGGAAGGGGTGCCCAAGGCCAAAGCATAAATCATCAAGTATAAGCTGGTGATAAATGATGCTATAACAGTGCTTAAAGCAAAAATGTGATGGGAAATACATTTAAACTGTTGAGGAATTTCTTGATCCTATTATCTAAAAATATTGTTTGAAATTTCAACATTCCGCCCCCATTATTCAAGGAACAAACTGAGAATAAAAGCAACAAGACTCAAGAGACATTTGAACTAAATAAATCAAGAGCTAACGAAAAAGGAAACTCAACAAACAACAAAAATGTACCCACTAATAAATTATGTAAGTTACGAACAAAGAAAGATGAAACAATAGTGTTCGAGGAATCGGTATCGATATGTGATTGACAGTCCCATTGACACTTGTCTCATTGGGCAGGAGAGGCTATTCCGATAAGAATTACAGGTTGAAAATAGTGGTATTCCAGCCAAATATCAATTTTTTCCATAGAGGCCTTGTACCTTCAGCCAGAAAATGTACCAAGACACAAATTCAAAAGTGATAACAAGCCTTTTTAGATGGAAAACCGATATAAATATCCTCCCTTAAACAATGTAGCGAGAGTTGTGCTAACCAAAGTTGACAAAAGCCACAATTTCCACTCAATTGGAAAATCTGACAGCACTTGTCTCAAAAGTAGACAACTCATATAACAACAAGACATTTTTAGGATATCTTTGTAAATGATTTAGGAGTCGAAAATTTTCAATTTTTTTCTCGTAGTTCTTATGCATTTCATATCTAACATTTTTAAGAAAAAAATGTTTATATTCCTAGCAAGATGGGAGGAAGAGGATATTTATATTAAGGAAAAGAAAAGTTGTCACATTTCCACTTATGAAAAATGGGCCAAAATCAACATTGTTGAATATTGTAGCTATTAGTATGAAATTTTCCTCAAACAATTTCCTTCGGGAAAGATAAGGTGGAAAAGTTAAGTATGATTCAAAAAAACTTAATTGTTTTAGGAGTCAACATCGTTATGTGATTGAAAGTCCCATTGGCACCTATGTCTCCTTGTTGAAATTTGCAACAAGAAATAGTGAAATTGGCAACTAGAAAGGAAAAAAATTGACCACATATTGGTGTGGGATTCCAGTCACACATGAGTGAGGAATTCAGTTACACATTTGTGCTAAATGTGGGTGTCTTATTTATTTATCCCTTACATAAATTGTAATTTCATCTCATAACAACTTGTATGAGTTAACTAAGTCAGAAAGACTGAGTTAGCTTAAGAATTTTGAGTTGAGGGTCAAAGGTGAGGCATGTAGAGTGATTATATTATTTTGGGGGTCCAGTTGCAGTTAATGCACTAGTGGGGTGCATGTGTAATCAGTTAACTCAAATCAATTGAGTTAAAATCAATTTAACTAGTTCTAACTGAGTGATGAGATAGTGAGAGGTCCAGTGAATTAAATTAAATTTAATTCAAAATTAGTGATCAATCAAATAATTGATGATTCACTATTAATAGTTGCGTGCATGTCAATTCTGATGAAGACCCAGTTGAGGCAAAGTTAAAGGGAAGTTAACTATCAGTTGTATTATTAGAGAATTTCTCAGGCGGAATTATAAAGTCACAGGAAGGCTCATGATGGATTTCATAGTCAAGGAAGGTTGATTATATTATTTAATAGGGATTAATTGCCTAGGGATTGCATGAGAAAGGCTGGGCTAAGTAGGGGCTGAGAATTGGCTAAGTGTTGGTCAATTTTTCCTGAGAATTGTTAGTCTGTTTTGAGCAGGATCAGGGTGAGACGATCAGTAGAGTGCATGATTTTCTCGGTGTGAGAAAGCATTGTATTGTTTCATGATTATTTGACTATGTACAATATATGATAGAGGGGTTTTGAGCAATTGTTTTCCCCAGATACATCTTGTGTTGTGTGATTGATTATTTATTTCTCTTACTTTCATGTGATTGAGTGATCATGTTTTATATTCCAAAAATATAGTAGAAGGATTCAATATATTGTTTTAATATATTACATGATCGGATTGAATCCATTGGTATAGAGTTTCTATAATATTTTTACATCCCTTGGGTGGGAAAGAGGTTATTTCTAATAACCATTACAGGCTACAAAGAGTAGTATTCCATATAAATCTCAAAGTTGTCCATAGAGGCCTTGTACCTTCATTTAGAAGAATAAAATTCCAAAATGAAAATACAAAAGTACTGACAAGAATTTTTAGATGGAAAAACCAATATAAACTTGCTCCCTAAAACAATGCAGCAAGATTTGTGCCGACCAAGGTTGATAAAATTTAAATTTTCCACTCAATTCAAAAATAAAAAGCACTTGTATCGATTGTAGACAACTAATATACCAACAAGACCTTTTTAGTATGTCTCTGGAGCACGTTTAAGAGTTGAAGCTTTTCAAGTTTTTGTGGTAATTATTATGCACACTTCATATTTAGCAATTTTAAGAAGGAAATATTGATATGCCTTGAAAAACTGGAGGAGTAGGACATCTATATTAAAGCAAGGAAAAGTTGTCACATTACAACTTGTGACAAATGGGTTGAACTCAACATTGTTGAATATGTCATTATTATTAAGAAAATTTCTTCAATGGGTATATACAACATTTAGGTAGAACTTACTAATGTCGCAAGAAAATGGCACCTAATGAAAAGGGAATAGGACCATAACGCACAAGTAGAAACTGCGATAATATGGTTTTGGGAAAATTCCATTTTTTTATTGGGTAAGTCTTAACCATATACACTTGATAAGTAATGAGAACATATCCAATCCGAAAATATTAACAACATTTACATAAATATTTGGGTCTAAAATTATTTTTAATAATTTTACATACAAATGTAGCAATAAATGTTACAAAACATTATGAGAGATTCAATCCCTTGAATGTGAAGAATATTAATAATTTTCCTAGTATTAAATTTGACCTACATAATATGATTTTATGTTTACAAGATAAAAATAGAAATTAGGATGCTATTGACTGATTTTTTGTATGAAACTTAGGAAACTAATCTTAGTGGTAATAATTTGATGGACATATTTTGCACCAAGGATTTTTTTTGAAAGAGGACATCAAAGAGTTAGCAAAATAATTTTACAATAATGCACTTGAGGATCGCCCGTATGAGGCATAGTTTAAATAGGAAAAATAATAATAATTTGACGCATGATGAGTTATGGTGGGTAGGGTTGCACAAATTAAAACAAAAAAAAAAGATGTAAAATATATAGGTAAGACTCAACACAACATTAAAAAATAAAGTTTCGATTAGAAACATGTTGAAAACTAATAATCTTCCAAGTGTCCAATATTAACCAAGTACCCACAAGAAACCCACCAAGCATCCACCAAACACTGAAAAGAACCACCAAGTTCCTATAAAATGTCGACTTGAAGCCCAACGTGGGGGTCAATGCACAACAAGAATCTATGAAAAATGATATGTAAAGGTAGAGACTACCACATTTTTGTCTAATATATTGCAGGAGGCATATGAGACCCCTCTAAGTATCAATAATATCATATAACATAATGCCCGACAGCATGTTATGTCAACTAGAGGACTTTGGAGACTTGGTGGGAAAAAATGGAAAGTATTATTTCCTGAGGATCCTCATTAAGGATCATTTCAACAAAATATCGGGATGATTATGGCATGATTACCATCACTCATGTGTACATTGAAAATTGTTGGGGTTTCAATACCCATCATCCATAACAGTGAGCTTAAAGATCAGGTAATTATCTTGTAGACAAGATTCAAGTTCTTTCCCATAATATTTATGCATAGTCAATTTACATTTCATTGTTGGGTTGGCTATGTTTTGATCAACTATGTAGTGTTTACAAGTTCTTCAACCAAATCTTTTCCTAGCAATGACCAGAAAAAATAGAAGTGTCCAAGAGGATTAATATGAGAATATTCCCTAGTATGATATTGTTGAACTCCAAAAATGCACAATCGAACCATTTTTTAATCATTAGCGATTTTCTGGTTCAGAATAGAGCCAACACCTATATGTCCCCCAACTTTCTTGGCATCTAGTCTAGTGGGAACTACCATTATGTGGGTTGAATATCCTCTTACAACTATAATACCTTCATTCGTTATCCTAAATGTAAGACAAGCATGTAGATGTAGGATGGGAACTAAAAGCTTTAAGAAGCCAAAAATGAGTACGAAGAAGAATAAAAATTCAGTTCAAGCCAAAGAGAGTGCCAAATATTACCCAAGTTATGAAATGAGGAGAGAGAGGGAAGCACAAATAGAGACGCAGAGAGAATCACATAGATGGTTCCAACCATGAATAGACCATGTTATATGTGAGAAGCAATATTGTACTTTGAAAAATGGAAGAAACTCATGTCTACAAAGGTCAAAGAGCTTAGGACTTAAGCCTACTTTGATAGCACTATTAGACTCACGAGAATACAAAAGACAATTAGATAAATGTGAGATCAATTTTATTAAATGATATACATATAAACACATGATGTGTGACCCTTTCTTTCATATTTCAGGGGGTCTCTTAGACTTCCTGTGGTTGTTCATACTCCTTCACACCAAGCCTAATGGATTAGGTGTCCAACAAAAAACTTAATACAACTTAAGAGTGCCCGATGTGGAAAAGGAAATGGAAATATATCTTTTGTTGGAAGTGTAGGTGGAAAAGATGACTTATTTGTTTGTATTCTTGCTATTTGTGGATCTCTGGTGGAACAATCAGCTTAGGATGGGAACAAATCCTAGAGGAATTAGTGGCTAGAGTTTATTGCACATGGTAAATACCTTGGCCAAGGTTTGGAGAGCACGAATTGCATATGTTTATATCACATTGTTGGTATGTACTTATAACTTCATCTTATGTATATATGAAGCATGATTTTTTGTCCAAACATTTTGCAATTTCATATTTGATTTTCAGCTTATGTTCTCATGAAGATTGAGTAGTTTCTAGAGTTGGTTATGCATGTTGATTTTACATAAAAAGGATAAATTTTCATTAAGTGATTTGAAAAACATGTAGAAGCTATGTGGGAAGATTTATGGCCATAATAAATCATTGTAATAAGTAATGTTCAGATCTGTTATATGTTCAGAAATATGTCGTAAGGACTGTAAACATTATTCCCTTAAACTATAATTGTTGTGTATTTGTTCTCTTGGGCTACGAAATGTATTTTATTGGATATAAGTGAAATATAAACTATTTTAATTTATTTTTAGATTCATACCGAAGGCAAAAATTTCACAGTAAATAGATCAATTATGTGTTTAGATGTATGTCCTAAGAGTTGTAAGAATTGTTTTATTGAAGTACAATTGTTGTATGCTTATTTTCTTGGGCTATTGAGTGTATTTGATTTCATAGAAGTGAAATATATACTACTATAATTTCTATTTTATATTCATCCCTAAGAACAAAATTTCACAAGAAATAGATATGGAGATCCTGGAGGTTGGAGTGAAATTTCTGAATTTGCATTGAAACTAATTTACAAGAAATTTCAATGTTGAAAAATCAACAAGAAATGTGTGTCTAATTTAATTTTCCCTTAATTAAATTGGACAATAAAATGTAATCTTATCTCATAATCACTTGTAATAGTTAACTGAGTGTGATAAACTCAGTTAGCTCATGAATTTTGAGTTGAATGTGGTTGGTGAGGCATGCAGAGTGATTCTATTAGTTATGGAGTTCTAGTTGCAGTTAGTGCATTAGTTTAATGCATGAGAAATCAGTTAACTCAATTTATTGAGTTAAAGTCAATTGAACTAGTTGTAACTATTTGTTGCACTAGTGAGAGGTCAAGTGAATTAAATCAAATTTAATTCACATGTAGTGATCTATCATGCAACTGATGAGGTCTAAAATGGGGCTCCTAAGGAAAATGGGGCTCCTAAGGAAAATGGTTAAAGGGGTGTTAACTATTAGTCATTAGAGGAATGTTGGGGTCTAAAATGGGGCTCCTAAGGAAAATGTACAATCAAAATTCACTTTATGGGAACCAATCACATTTTAGGGGATGACATCATCCCTAATGGTTGAGGTGGCATTTCTTGAGTTGAAGGTACTTGTCACATTCTCAATGGTGGATAAAAACTCATGGTTAACCATGTAGTACTCTAAGTACTTTTAAAGTCAAAATAAAGTACTCATAATAAATGTCATTTCACACTTTTTGAATAAAAATATTTTATTTTCATATCATATTTCTTGAAAGAAACACTGCATATCCCTATACATTTATTGTATTATATTATTTTATTTTATTTTTATATAGTTTATTAATTACATGTTATTATACAATTTAAATAATATAGATTTTAATTAATAGCGTATAATATAATTAAGAATTTATAAATTTATATTTATATTTTATTTTTTAAGTTATTTAAGTACAAAGGACAAATGCATTAGTTGTTCAATAATAATGACTTTTTCTTGAGAAACTCATTCTTATTTATAGTCACATTAATACAATTTTTTTATTAATTTTATTTTGGTACAACTTTTGAATTTAATTTAACTATGGTTACATGGATTTTGTGCAAAAGGTGAATTGAAAATTCATAATATTATTTTATTGGTTTAGCTATTATTTTATTATTTCCTTAGGAGGCCCATTTTAGACCTCAAAATTACCCTAATGCAGATTTAATTCACATGCAGTGATATGTCATGCAACTGATAATTTACTATTAATAGTTGCATGCATGTTAGTTATGTTGTCCTTTCTATTTTATTCTTGCCAATATTATAAATTATAGAGCCAAAACATAATGCTGTATAATTTATAATATTGGCAAGAATAAACTATAAAGGACAACAAGTTCCAGTGGAGACCCAATTGAGACAAAGGTTAATGGGATGCTAACTATCAGTTGTATCATTAGTAGGTTGTCGAAATTCAGTAAAACAACCATAGGATTTCCCATGAGCATTGCACAATTTTGGAAGGTTGAATTGCGTAAATAATAGGGATTGCATTCCACATGAATTGCGCAATAAAGGTAGGCTGAGCAGAGGCTGAAAATTGGCTAAGTGTTGGTCAATTTTGTCCAGATCAGTGTGAGACAGTTGTGAGAGTGCAGGAGACTCTTGTTAGAAGAGTGCATTGTAATTGTTTCATGATTCCTTGGTGAATATAAAATAGAATACAGAGGGGTTTTGAGCAGAAATATTTCCCCAGGAAAATATCTATGTTGTGGTTTGATTTGATTCTTTCTTTACTTGTTGTGATTGGTGATTGTGTTTAATTTCTGCAATTGATTTTTAGAAGGATTCAATATCTTGTTTTAGTACATTTCTTGATCTGATTGAATCCATTGACATACATATTGTTTGTATAATTTTTACATGGTATCAGAGCATAGGAAATCACTGCAGTGGAGAAGAAATTTAGTTTGTGACTGAATAGCATTCTAATTTGCAAAAGTATACTTTGGTGTGAAAAAGGATCAATATGGCTTTCAATGGCTTGAGATTTGAGTATGCACTCGAGGGAAACTCCCATTATATTGCATGGAAAGATAGGATGGAGGGAGTTCTAGCAGACAACAGGTTGAAAGAATTCATTGATAATTACCTTCCTAAACCCACAGCAACAGATGTCGCTTTTCTTGATGCTTGGAAAAAGAAGGTTGCAAAGGTGAGGAGGATCTTACTAGAGGGAGTACAAGACTATGTTGTCTCAATTCTCCATGTAAAAGTGACTCCATATGAAATGTGGAAGGCCTTGACAAATTTGTTTCAGAGTAGCAGTGACCACAGAAAATTGGCACTAAAATACAAGCTCAGGAAAATCAAAATGGAGAAAGGCAACACTATTCTGAAATATTTAACCAAGTTTTTCCAATGTCGAGATGAGCTTGGGAGCTTCGGAAGTACTGTCCTGGATGATGACTTGGTGAGCCTAGATCTTCTAGGCCTTCCCAAGAGTTGGCATAGTTATCAAGACTCTGTCAATGTGAGGGAGAATATGCCAGATTGGGAGCGACTTTGGTCAGATTTGGTGCAAGAAAAATTCAGGCAGAATACCAAGGATGTATCCTCATCTAGGACAGATGATGAGGAAAATTGTAGTGTTCCCGAATGGGAAATGCAACAACATAGAATAGTTATGCATTTAAAATAATGCAGTTCAATAAAAATGCTCTTCAAAAGTATTTATAGCAACAATATAGATGTATAATGAGGCCCATAAGATGCATAGCTGGAAATACAAGACAAAAATAGAAGAGAATCCCTCAAAACAAGTGCTGCAACCACATGTATAGACTGAAACTGCCTTGATAGTGTTATTTTATTGCGCTGCAAACTGCTATTGATTACATGTCAGATATAGAGTAGATCAGTGTACAAAAATTCATATCCATAACAGATCCCTACTCTAGAAAGGCTCCTCTTTCAGATCCCCTTGGGGTTTTTAGCTTTACACCAAGTATAAGCAATAGATTTGAGATCTAAGAATGCATATCTGCAGAAATATTCAGTGATAAAGAACTATTAAAAAATATGCAGATCATATTTGAAATATACAATATATAGATCTCCTCCAATGGATCTCAAAGTGAAGGGAAGATCCCCAACACTCAAAAACCAGCTCTCCAAATGATGCACCCAAAATCCCTGCAATAATACCTATAGGAATTACGCAGATTTGGAAGAGAAACTACATTGTAGGGTATAGATAATAGTTGGCCACATGCCAATATCATAAAATGATGCCCAAGCACTCTAATACACTCCTCCAATTGGAGTAGAAGATTCCTCCACTGAAAATGGGCACTGAAATGTCCTAGATCTGAATAGATCTAGCCTCCACTTGCTGTAGCTTGCAAAGACAATCAAACCGTTAACATGATCTTATTTTTAGTTGAAAGGAGAAGCTTGGCCTCAAGCCAGGTAGTGGACAATGCAATACAAGACTCTCCCAAGAGCTAATCAAAGGGAAGAGGTGGAATTCCTAAACAAGACATCCCAATGATAAACAACATTTGCAATCTAGGCTAAACAACCAAAGAAAGCTATATGGTCTAAAAAGACAATATATCAAAATATCATATCCTCAATAACAACCTCTTCATGATGCCACCCCCTTACTTATATAGATTAAGAGCTTGTACAATATAAACCACCTTCAATGAAATCTTCTCTTTCATAAAATCCATCTCCATCTAGAACTGCATTGTGTCTCATTGATGGCCACTCCTCCAAGACAGCGCTGTAGATTTGGCCAAGGTTGACCCAGTCAAAATATCCAGCCCCCTTTCACACCTAAGGGTGCTTGCTTACATAGCCATGATTTAGCCTTTTCACATTTGGCCTTGATTTATTATTTATTAGGAGTTTGATGAACCTCCTTTACACATTTATTCTTTAAGAAAAGAAAGAAAAATAAAAATGGATATTCCAATTAGCTTAGGACTAATTAGGAATATTACAGTCCTCCCCTCCAAAATGTTGCTTTTCCTCAAGAAACTCACAAGGACATTGCCAAATCTCCAATGGATTTGTCTCCTCCCAAGAATACAAGTTCGTCTTTGGTGAATAACCCAAATAGCTATCATCATGAAGAAGTGGGAGATACATAGAAATAATCATATGCTATCCACTGGCCTTCTCAAGGCATGAGAGATGGTAAATATTGGGTGCTTCAACCCCCATGATAAACTCCAATCTCCATGCTATCATCCAAACAAAGTGATCCATCCTTGGTAGCTCATATAAATAGTCACCAATCCCTTTCTTATGCAATGTATAGGGGCTGCATGGTTGGAAATTACAGGTAATATGGTTCAAATTACGTTGTCTCTCCCTCCATTTATGATATATTTGGAGCTTTTGATCCTGGGCTGCAATAATATAGTCCTCATGAAGCCAAAAGATACTTGGAATCTCATGATTCCCTTCATTGGTACTAAGGAGCCCCCTTGCCCAATCCTCCATGCATATAGTGAATAGAGTGTCATCACAATATGTGATCCAAAAGCAACATGGACTAATTTTCATATGATATATTGGATGGTGATAATAGTCCTTCCATTAAGACCAGCACTGTTCTTCTTCTTGCTGCCTCAAAACATGATACAATAAGTGGCCACCCAACTACTCCAGAAAACCACATCATAACCTCTATCCTCCAACATTGCAAGTGAAAATAAATTATTTTTCAAGCTTGGTACATTCATTACATCTTATAATAAGAAGGGTTTACCTGAATGTCTCTAGAAAGTAACTGTACCAATCCCGGTAGCACTGTACCTCCCGTCATCACCCATTTCGATATGCATCTGGAGGTCCTTTTCCTCCAAAATACTGAAAATTTCTTTGTCTCCTTTCATGTGGAAAGATGCACCACTATCCAAGTACCACACTGATCCCATCACACTTGACACCATGCATGCGATGAGTGAGAAGTCCAACTAAAATAGTGAGGCTAAAGCCTCACTAGCTACAGATCTTGAATCCTTCTTGTTCTTCTTCTTTTGTGGAAAATTAGTGGCATAACGTCCATGCCCATGACAGTGAAAACGCTTCACTCTGTACATGTCACGCTTCTTTCCTTCTTTGCTGGTCTCAGATTTGGAATAGGATTTCTATCCCTTTCCCTTCTTTGCCTTACCATCCAAGGCGCAATTTTTGTAATATTTCTTTTTCTTTTTTTTCTTTTGGAACTATTTTCTTTTAAATATTTGTTTTTTCCTTTTAATTTATTCCCCCCTTATGTTAACTTTCTTTCTCTCTTAAAGAGGGCAAGTGTGGGAAAAATCTGCAATTTTTTTTTAAACAAATGTTGCTACCCACAAGCACTTGGTTTTAAAAAAAATATGCAATTCTGGAATTTTCTTGTAATTCCTTAATTCTTGGTGATCACACAAATCCTTAAGAGTGGCTGCTCCGATACCAATGGAGTGTAAAAACTCTAGTAAACTTGAATAAGTATATATTATTATTGATAAAAGATGAGATGATTACAAGTGGGGATCACCAAGGCTTTAATTACAGCCTTATGGTGTCCCTTGGCGAAGAGGCATGATCGTTGATCATGCCCTTCCACTTAATAAACCTAATATAACTATATTTAACTAATAATTAATAAAATATACATAACATTTTCAGTGAAGGGAAATATTTCCTTCGACACAAAGCCACAGGACAAGCCAAGAAGATTGGGATTCGTGTGAAGAATATCTACAAACTTGATGTAGATAGTTGCACATCATTGATGGGTAAGGCAAACAAATTGGTGAGCTGGGATGAAAGTGAGTCATGGCACAGAATATTGGGCCATCTACACCATGGTACCTTGAAGGTCATGCAACAAATTTTTACGGGGTTTCCAAAGGGTACTCTTGTGTAGATAGACACATGCAAGGGATGTACCATGGGGAAGTATGAAAAGACCACTTTTCACGAGAAGGATAACCGAGCAGCAGAAATCCTTGAGAGAGTTCAATCAGATGAGTGTGGACCATTCTCTACAACTTCGACAACAAGGCACATATATTATGTGATTTTTTTTTATGATTTTTTTAGAAAATGTTGGATCTACTTCATGCAGAAGAAAGATCATACAATCTCAAAATTTTGTGAGTTCAAAGCACTGGTGGAGAAATATACGGGGAAGCATGTGAAGGCTCTTAGGAGTGACAATGGTGGTGAGTACATCTCAAATTAATTCAAGAACTTCTGTAGAAAATAAGGAATTCAGAGAGAGTTGATTTTGCCTCATAACATACAATAGAATGGGGTCATAGAAAGAAATAACAGAACAATTGTGGATGCGGCACAAGCGATGTTGCATGATCAGGGCCTACCGTTTCATCTGTGGGCGGAAGCATGCAACACAACGGTATTTTTGCAAAACCGTAGTCCTCTTCGGATACTTGGAATGAGTACACCAGAGGAGGATCTTTTCATTAAGAAACCTGGTGTTTCATATTTTAAAATTTTTGGCTCATCTATCTATTGCCATGTGACCAAATATTCCAGGAAAAATATAAAACCAACAACTAAGATTGGGATATTTTTTGGGTACAATGATACTCCCCATAACTATCAGGTGTATTTTCCAAACAACAGGATGACTGCTGTGAGACGAGATATAAAATTGATGAGGAGAAAGCCATGCGATTGTCCCTTGAGAGGGAGCTTGATTTGCATGCAGATGAGTAAATATTGCTTCCAATGAATGAACCTCAATATGTGGAGCAACCACATGTGGAGGATCATGGAGTGGAAGAAAACACTCATGCAGATCCATCCACCAGACATGGTAGAAGGCGCACTGTTAGTATGAATTCTTCGTCGAAGTGTACGAAAAAGAACCACTTTAGCTACGCATAACTAATAGCCCTAACAACAATAGAGGCTGCCAAACATCTTCAGATCTGTGATTAGTAGTTAAAATGCTGCAACAAACAGATCTATAAATGGAAAGACATTAAGCAGTAAAGTAAAGAGTTTGCTCCATGCATCCAACGGACAAGACAAGAACACGATTTTTGAATGAATTTTTATATTACAGGGCACCTGGGAGGAAACAAGAAGGTGTATCCAGATCTCCTCAATGGGATGGGTTCTTTGTAGTCCTCGGCACTTCAGATCTAAGCTTTCTCTCTCTTGTAGATGTAGAAAACCCAATATAGAAGATAGAGCTCAATGGGAGCAAATGATAGAGATGAGACCAAGTGTATAGATCCAGAGTGATCTAATAGGCAACAAAAGGTGAAGAATGATGGGGAAAACCCTCCTATTTATAACAAAATATTGGGTCATTCTAGATCTTGGTGCATGATTAAAATAATGTTAACCAAATCAAGATCCACCTCTATGGAATATTTTATTATATTTGTTGGAGGGAAAGGGTGTTTGACTTGGGTCAAATCCCTTGATTAGTGAAAAATAAATAAATAAATGATTTATTTATCTTTTTAAGAAAGTGGTTGGGAGATAATCAAATAAATAATGATTTATTTGATTAATGGTGGGTGATTTGGTCATATTTAACAAGGAATATTATCTAAATAAGATTTAAATAATTATTCCTAGGAAATAACAAGATAACTAAGGGTTTATCTCATTAATTTCTTTGTTTTTGGGTTAAACATGACTGGGAATAATAATTAAATTATGGTTTAATTAATTATTCCATGAGGAAAATCAAACAAATATAGGTTTGTTTAATATTTCCTTTTAGGGTTTCCTATTTTAACATAGTGAAAGCAGTTTTACTTAGGGTAAAACTGGTCTTACATGGTGTACTTGGGTCCATCTAATGATAAAAGGTTAGATGACCAAAAAATGGTGTAACAGATTTCCCCCCAGCGTGCGAGTGTCAGGAGCAAATCGTATGACCGAAGTACGTTGTAAGAATACAATCACTAGACAACAAAAAGGGATGTCAGAGAGAGAAAGGTGAGGTAGATCGTGTGCTGAAGGACTAGACCCTGAGGAGACGAGACTCGCAAAATACCAGATCTATGTATGGAAAGACATTAAGCAGTAAAATAAAGGGTTTGCTCCATGCATCCAACAGACAAGACAAGAACACGATTTTTTGAAAGAATTTTATATTACAGGGCACCTGGGAGGAAAACAAGAAGGTGTATCTAGCTCTCCTCAATGGGATGGGTTCTTTGTAGTCCTCAGCACTTCAGATCTAAGCTTTCTCTCTCTTGTAGGTGTAGAAAACCCAATGCAAAAAATGAAGCTCAATGGGAGCAAATGATGAAAAATGAGACCAAGTGTATAGATCCAGAGTGATCTAATAGGCAACAAAAGGTGAGGAATGGTAGGAAAAACCCTCCTATTTATAACAAAATATTGGGTCATTCTAGATCTTGGTGCATGATTAAAATAATGTTAACCAAATCTAGATCCACCTTTTATGGAATATTCTATTATATTTGTTGGAGGGAAAAAGTATTTGACTTGGGTCAAATCCCTTTATTTGTTAATAATAAATAAATAAATGATTTATTTATCTTTTTAAGGAAGTGGTTGAAGGATAATTAAATAAATAATGATTTATTTAATTATTTGTGGGTGATTTGGTCATATTTAACAAGGAATATTATCTAAATAAAATTTAAATAATTATTCCTAGAAAATAATAAGATAACCCCAAGGGTTTATCTCATCATTTGCTTTTTGGTTAAACACATTTGGGAATATGAGTAAGTATGGTTTAATTAAATTATTCATGAAAATAAACAATATAAGTTTTGTTTGCTCCTTCCTTTTGGGGTTTCCTGTTTTAACATAGTGAAAGCAGTTTTACTTAGGGTAAAACTGGTCTTACATGGTGTACTTGGGTCCATCTAATGATAATAGGTTAGATGACCAAAAAATGATGTAACAGATTGCCCCCCAGCGTGCGAGTGTCAGGAGCAAATCGTATGACCGAAGTACGTTGTAAGAACACAATCACTAGACAACAAAAGGGGTGTCAGAGAGAGAAATGTGAGGTAGATAGTGTGCTGAAGGACTAGACCCTGAGGAGACGAGACTCGCAGGTGCAACAAGTCTCTTTTTATGAAAGGGTACCTGTGCTGAAGGCGGCGGGGGAGGCATACCTATGCCCGCCGAGACAAAGTACAAAAGAATAGTGTGTCCAGTAAACAAGGGACCGAACTGTAGAGTACAACTGGCATAATCAAGAGCCAGATAAAAATATAATGAAGAGTCTCACATACATGTTGTGCCTGGGATAACAGCCAGGACTAGTACGATAATATCTGAGTATATGAGATAAATTCAACCCAAATGCCCCCTGTAAATGGGGAAGGGCTCACAAAATCTGACTGATACATGCAAATCAAAGAGGTGCTGCAAATGGCTAAGGCCAACATCATCAAAATCTGGAGCGGCATCAAAGGTTGCAAAGAAGAGGTCATCCGGGCATGTGGGGGGCTACCTGCAGGGCCACCCCCTCATGAGGGTTGAGACATCTCACACATACCCGGGAATCATCAAGAGCTGCTGCTGGGTCACTGGACCGTCCAGTATACGAATCTCGATCATGCGAAAGGAGGCGGAGCTCAGCCAGTGAAAGGGAAGAAGATCCTTTGCACGGTTCGAGCAGAGCAGAGTATTTGGAACCAAGGTACAGCCCTCTAGACTGGCTTGGAATGAATGAGGCGATGTCGACAGAAGGAGGTCCACCATAGGTGAGGCAATGAGAGATCCTCAACTAAGGCACGAGAGAAAATAGTAGAGCGACGGACAGACTGACAGTAATGATGATGGCGAAATGGAAAGGATGGAGTGGCGAATGGACGACTTCCATTGTTAGAGCATAAAGGGCATGAATGACATGGCAGCGACTGACACAATATCAGAAGGGATAGGGGACAATGGGGATGAAGGTCATGATATGCGACACAAGAGAGGAACCAAGCAATGAAGAATGGAGGGCTATAGTGGGGTACAAAGGGACACAGGATAGACTCCATGAATGCGATGATGACTCAACTTGGATGCTCTAAACAAGGGTGACTATATGGTGCTTCCACACAGTGAAAGGCCCAATGGGGGACCATAAAACATGAGTACAAGGTGGGGACTCATGACGAAAAGCGTCACGAACTTGGGCAAGTAAGTGGGCAAGATGGTGCCCCAAGTACAAGCGTCGTAAGTGAAGAAATTCGATTTTGAGTGCAGGTGAAGTGGCCCTTCTTGGACAAAATCGGTCCTGGTGAAGTGGCAAATCATAAAAAGAGAAAAACAGATGCTGGCTATCTAAAAGAAAATAAAACACGCATTTCATAAGGGAGATGCTAAGGGTAATATTTCTTAAGATAGAGTGCATTGCGAGGATTAGGAAGAGGATTGCCTTCGAAGTCATCTAAAAAGTATGCCCCCTTACCAAGACCCTTACTGATGACCTAAGGGCCTAGCCATAATGAGTCGAACTTCCCGTGACCAAGGACATCATGGGCCTGGTCATATACTAGAACAAGGTCGCCTTTGTGAAAAGGACGAGGCTGGACTTTTAGGTCATATTGAGATTTGGTGCGTTTCTGGGCCGCTTCTATGGTGTGCAATGCAACACGGCGGTCTTTAGAGGCACGCTCAAGCATGATAAGTCGTTGTTCTAGAGGTTGGGTGTCAGGGAGAAGTCCAACAGCCAGATGAAGGGAAGGGATTTTACACTCGATTGGTAAGACAGACTCCTCTCCAAAAACGAGGTGAGGAGGGTTATGGTTGAGGGGCATGGGTGCCCCCGAGCATGGTGTGGTCATGCCAAAATGTATTTAGAAAAATGGGAATCTAAACACATTTTAATGCTGTGGTGTGCCATTTGTTCTGGTTATGGTTATGCAGTTTGAGAAAGGAAATGAAGGATTACCGATCTCTTCTGGTACTGCATATAGGGATCAAATGGACTTTAAGTTTCCGAATTGGCATATCTGGTGTCACTATCCCAAAAGGAGGATTTGGAGATAATGAATTGATGCTCTCGTAGAAAAGCTATAGGTTGGTCAACAATAATGTCTAAGAGACTGGGTTGCTGATGTAAGATGAGGGAACGATAAGGCGTATCGTCCCGAGAGTGATCTGAAGTGATATGGGACTCTAGAGGTTCTTCTAAATGTGGAAGAATACTGGGTCTAAAGTCAACACGACCAGATACACTAGGAGAGTGGTGGAGAATGGCTTCTCTTGGTCTCTCAAATGTGGGTGCCCCCTTACCCAAACATGGGGTTTTAATGTAATGGCCACAAGGTGGATGTGGTGTGAACGCCTGGGTTCGATGTAAGGGGGAATAGATAACGTCAGGGGTGGGGATTGTTTCCATAATGTCGTCATCTCGATAGAAGATGGGGTGACTGGTGGAAGAAAGACCACCTGACGTGGTGAAGTGACCTGAATCATCATCATGAGAAGAGAGGTTCACATGCGCATCGTCACAAGGGGTGACCGAAGAGTAAGTAGATAAAGGATCTACCGATGTTGAGCCCAAGAAGATCGCTGAAGGAAGGTCAAGCGAAACAACAGGGGAGGATTCAGATGGAATGTTCCCCGAGGGTCTCATGGATGATGATAGGTAAAAAATGCTGGACGAAGGCTCCATCATCTCGACATCAGGAGGGGGAATGTCGATGGGAGCAGTCGTATCTGGTAGTTCTGCTGAAGTAGAATGCGCAAATAGGGGAGAGGTGGACTCATTGCGCTTGGCCTTGAATTGGTGGACCGCGGCGATAGAGGTGTGGAAGTCCTCGAGGCGGGGACAAAGATGGGTGTAATGGCCATGGAGATCACACAAAGCACAGGGGTGGTTGGTGTGAATAGCCTTGGGGTTCTTGGCCGCGGTCGTGAAAGGAACAGAGGCTTCTGGGACCGCGGACTCAGGGAACGTGACATTAACCATGGGCTTGAGATGAAGCAATGCAGGACAGGTATGGGAGGCGTGTCCGAAAACATCACACAAAGCACACTAGATGGTATGCTTTGGAGGCTGAGGAGGAGCAGGGTTTTTCGGGGGAGCCTTGTCCTTTGGTGCCCTCTTGCGAGCTTTGCCCTTCTTACCCGAAGCGGTCGCAACAGGAGGTGGTTCCTGTTGAGGTGACTGAGGCACTGATGCAGCGGGAGAAGGCATGGAGGCCGGTTGAACCGGGGTCAAAGCAATATAAGGTTTGGGTTGACCAAGCAAGGTGGGGGCTGGAGGATCAAGGTACTAAACGGGAATCCCAAGGGTCAAGTTAGGAAGAGAGAGGGTGGCCATGACCGGCACCGTGTACACTCCTGGTGGGGGAGCTAGGAACGGTATCTGACCAGAGGGGTAATGGCCAGGTGGGACGGCTCCTAAATGGCTAAGGCCTGGAGGAACCGTGCCGGGGGGATAAAGGGGCTCATGACTACCAACTGCAGGTGAAGGGCTAGGAGCAGGTTGCGGAGGGCAAGGTTGCTGACTAGCCGAAGCAGGTTGCTTGAGAGCAGCCCGAGACAATTGCATCATGCAAACATTCGATGAGCTGGGGTCAGAGATAGGAGGAGGGGGGAGACTAGGAAAAGTTCCAAGCAGGGAGGAATCCTTGTAAACGCCGGGGGAGACACTGGTCAAGGAATCGACGATTTGCTTGTTGGCTACAGAAGAGATGGTTGTCTCAGGGGAGGTCTGAGATTTCGGCTCATGATATGTCAACTGGTCAATGGTGACTATCTTTCCATTATGGGGGAAAGACATCTTGCGGAAAACCGCGGATGGGACAGCAGACATAGCATAGGTGTAGCTTCGCCCCAATAGAATGTTGTAGTCTAGCGGGGCGTCTATGACTTCGACGTCAACGCAAACAGTCTTACCGGCAAGGGTGATAGGACAATGGGCTGGGAGGCGTGACCGTCCCACGCTCTAAGGTTGATCGTGGAAGGGGCCAGCTCAGGAGATCCGAGTTGCTTCCAAACCGAAGCGGACATCACGCAGGTGGATGCCCCCTCATCAATTACACACCGGGAAACGTTGGCGTTCCGGATTTTGACTGGGATTTGGAAGGCGACGGAAGGAGGAAGAGGAGGGTGGTCCGATTGAGTGGCGTCGAAAACAATCATTTGGTTATCAGCAGGATCTACAGCGCCCACGGCAGATAGTAGAGCCTTCTTTTGGGAAGGGCACGACTGGAGGAGTTCCAGTGTGGAAATGGCAGCAGGAGATTGCGCCAAATCATCTACTATGCTATACGAATGAGCAGCTCGACCAGAAGCAGCGTTTCGACGTAATGGACCCTTAGGAATCTTGGTATGAACCTCAAATTTGGGTTGAGGGATATGTAAGGGACCACTCGGTGTCGAAAGAGGCTCTGTAGAACTTGAAGAAGGAGGCTCGGGGGCAGACTGAGCGGGGGGCTTGGGGTACTGGCGGGACCGAGTTTGCAGGTTAAGGTCGACGGGTAGAGGTGGATCGGAGTTCATCATGAGGATATGGTAATGGGAGGAACCAGAAGGGGAAGTTGGAGTGGCCACCTGTCCGTCAGGTGGTTGGGTAGCCATGAATCCCTGCTGTGCGTCCACTTGCTCTTGAGGGGGCGGTGACTGCTGTTGCAGGGGTGGAGGAGGCAAGGGAGGCGAAAGTGCATATGCTGGAGGAGCTGGCGCACCAGGCTGCCGCACCAGGCTGCGGATAAGGGTAATGGTTAGGTTGGGCAACATTGAGGTAAGCAGGAGGTTGGGCAAAAGGATGAGGTGTGCCGTATCCTGGATGCGTGCTACCGGGAGGGGGAGAAGTGCAGGAAGTGGTGCCCCCTCCCCCAGGAAAACCATAGCTCATGAGAGGTTGAGCGGATGGATGAGAGATAGATCCAACGATACTGTCGGCGGCATGAGGTGCCCCCGGTGTATGGGCATCACCGGGTTTGGGGAGAGTAGGTAGGACAGTAGGATCATAACTTGTCTGAGCGTAGATCAGGTCATACTTTAATGCCATTTGGAGGGCATCTTCTTCGGTTTGAGGAAAATGCGATGCGACATCTTTCCCAATAGGGGACAAGAGAGATCTAAGGAACCAGTCCATGTAGACACGGTCTTCTAAGGGAGGAGACTGGCATAGGCTCCGTCTTCTTCTCCATTCCTGGACATGGGTAGAAAGACGAGTCGAAGAGGTTTGCTTGAAGGAAGTCAAGAGTTCGATACCAGTGTCATATCGAAGGGGAAGCTGGAAGTAAGATAAAAAAGCCCGGGCAAGAGTTGCAAAGGTGGTATGGGAGGAAGTGGGCTGATCAACATACCACTTAGAAGCTTCGCCTGTAAGCGTGCGTTGGAACAATCGAAGACGAACAGAGTCATCGGTAATGGAGGTCGATGAACACCACATGTGGAAAGATCGAACATGATTTGAAGGATCTTCTCCAGCATGGCCTTCAAAATTTGGGATGTCGGAAGGGAGCTTTGTCGGCATAGCGGGCCAACTAGCATCATGGTGTATAGGGTCGTTTATCAACCGGTCCAAATCGGGGAGGCTGAGGCCTGCCAAGAAGGGGAGCACGGGTGAAGCCGAGGTAGTTCCTGTGGTGGTTCTGATAGTAGTAGTCCCGGCATTAGGGCCGGGATTCCCGCTAGTGTTAGGCCCTGGACCAGACATAGTGGAGGTGACAGGGGGGAGAACCAGAAGGAAAAGGAGAGCCCAAAGAATCAGCGAAGGACTGGCTCGACGATGGTGGGACGGAGCAGGTCGATCGACCGGAGACAGAGGGTGAAGGCCAAGGAGGCTCCGGGAAAGGTGCCTTGGGGGCGCAATGATGACAGGAAGAAGGAAACCGACAAGGGCAGAAAGGGACAGAATCAAGTAATGTCAAGGGCAGATAAGGTGCAGTGACAATTGATTTTAGAGTCTTTGCCAGGCGGTGTTAACCAGGCGCTTCTTCACTTAGGGTCAGTGTGTGATGTGCATTAATTTTAATTTTTAAACCCTTTTCGTTTTGAGAGCAAGAAAAAGTGTGATGCGTAACTGAAAAGAAATCTGCAGAGAACAATATAGATTGCTGAAATAACAAAACATTTAACAGTTAACTATGCATCGATCTACCCCAAGAAGGCGGGTCTCTCAAAACTACGCTAAGAGAGGGCAAAAATCTATTCGAAACACACATAAAAAGAGGCCAATAGATCAAGGGTCAAAAGGGACGGGGATCTAGAGGATAAAACTGCTGGAAAGAGGTGCAGATCACAGCCAAGAGGCAGAGGCAAGGTGGCTGGAAAAAGGGGGAAATCAGCAAAAAGCGGAAGGGACAGGGATGAGGTCCTAAAGGGGGGTCCAAACAAAACTACAAGAGGTGATTTGAAAGGAAGAAAAGCTTATTAAAAGGGATCTGAGGATGAGGTATCAGATCTGAAAAAGGGAAGGCTGAAACTCTGAAAAATCAGACACCTGAAACAGCTAAAACTCTTCCACCAAAAGTGGAGGGTACTGAAGCCCTAGGGGGCTAGGTTCCCACTTAGATGAGCAAAAGCAGATCAGAAACAAGTCTAAACAGGCTGAGACAGAGGCTGGAAAACCCTGACAGAAGCTTCAGAAAAACCCAGAAAAAGTTCAGAAAAACAGCAGAAAAAAGTCCAGGTCGCAGTTTTTGACCAGTTTTTTGCTCCGGTCGCAGTTTTGGGGCTGTTTTCTGCGACCTGAGGCTTGAGGTCGCACTTTTTGGGCCAAAAAGTTCGACCTGCACTTCCGGGACTCTCGGCGGCAGATTTCAGAAAAAAATGTCGTCTCAGTTGCGGCTGATGTCGGTCACCTGCGCAATAGGGCCAGAAACACACGGAAGTTAGAAATTTTAATGTTTGAGGGCTTTATGAGGAAAAAACCACATGAAAATAGGAAAAACAAAAAGCTGAAAAGAAACCCTAGGGTCTGAAGTAGCTGGATATGCAGGAATATGAAAAACGACAGCGGTCGTAATTTAAAACCCGTGTGGAGTCGCCATTTGTTAGTATGAATTCTTTGTCGAAGCGTACGAAAAAGAACCACTTTAACTACGCATAACTAATAGCCCTAACAACAATAATGGCTGCAAAACATCTTCAGATCTGCAATTAGTAGTTAAAGTGCTGCAACAAACAGATCTATAAATGGAAAGATATTAAGCAGTGAAGTAAAGAGTTTGCTCCATGCATCCAACAGACAAGACAAGAACACGATTTTTGAAAGAATTTTTATATTACAGGGCACCTGGGAGGAAACAAGAAGGTGTATCCAGATCTCCTCAATGGGATGGGTTCTTTGTAGTCCTCAGCACTTCAGATCTAAGCTTTCTCTCTCTTGTAGATGTAGAAAACCCAATATAGAAGATAGAGCTCAATGGGAGCAAATGATGAAAAATGAGACCAAGTGTATAGATCCAGAGTGATCTAATAGGCAACAAAAGGTGAAGAATGATGGGGAAAACCCTCCTATTTATAACAAAATATTGGGTCATTCTAGATCTTGGTGCATGATTAAAATAATGTTAATCAAATCTAGATCCACCTTTACGGAATATTTTATTATTATTTGTTGGAGGAAAAGGGTGTTTGACTTGGGTCAAATCCCTTGATTAGTGAAAAATAAATAAATAAATGATTTATTTATCTTTTTAAGGAAGTGGTTGGGAGATAATCAAATAAATAATGATTTATTTGATTAATGGTGGGTGATTTGGTCATATTTAACAAGGAATTTTATCTAAATAAGATTTAAATAATTATTCCTAGAAAATAACAAGATAACTAAGGGTTTATCTCATTAATTTCTTTGTTTTTGGGTTAAACATGACTGGGAATAATAATTAAATTATGGTTTAATTAATTATTCCATGAGGAAAATCAAACAAATATAGGTTTGTTTAATATTTCCTTTTGGGGTTTCCTATTTTAACATAGTGAAAGCAGTTTTACTTAGGGTAAAACTGATCTTACATGGTGTACTTGGGTCCATCTAATGATAAAAGGTTAGATGACCAAAAAATGGTGTAACACGCACCATGGAAGTTGATAGATTGAGACTTGATGTGGCAGAACATCTAGGAGCACCTACTTCACTACACAGACAGAGACAATCTCTAGATATGTTTACTGGATACATGGATCTTATGAGAAATTTTATTGTGAGAGAACCATCCTCCTCTGAGGAATAAATGCAACAACCAATTTGGGTTTATGCCATGGTTAAGGAGTATGAATTCATCGTCAATAACAGTGCATGGGAAGTTTTCCCATGACCAGTCGGAAAATCAATGGTTGGATCTAGATGGATCTATAAGGTGAAGCAAGTGGGAGATGGGAGTGTGGAGAAGTACAAGGCTATATTTGTAACTCGGGGATTCTCACAATTTGAGGGGATTGGCTATGAGGAGACTTTCACATCGGTTGTGAGATACTCATCGATTAGATCTATCCTTGCACTCTCAGCACAGATGGGGGTGGAAGATACATTAGATAAATTTGAAAACTATGTTTCTCAATGGATTTATTGAGGAAGAAGTGTACATAGAGAAGCCATAAGGTTTTGAGACCTTTGATAGTGAATCACATGTGTGTAGACTCAAGAGAGTACTGTATGGGTTGAAGAAAGCACCTTGTGCTTGGTACACCAATATTGATAGCTATTTCACTGGGTTGGGCTTCACAAAGAGTGAAGCAGATGCAAACCTGTACCAGATTATGGTTGATGGTAAGCTCTTGAGTATGGTACTTTATTTTAATGATCTAATTTTTACAGGTGATGAGCAGCTGATAACTTCTTGCAAAGAGGATCTTGCAAGAGAGTTTGAAATGAAGGACATGGGAATCCTTCACTATTTCCTTGGTTTGGAATATGGCAGTGAGATGGTGAGCTAATTATTTCTCAAGAGAAGTATGCCAAAGAGATTATGAGTAAGTTTTACATGGAGAGTTGTAAACCCATGGAGACTCCTCTTCCAAGAAACTGGAAGAAGGAGGATGCTACTTCAGGTGAGGCAGTGGACACTAATATTTACAAGAAGCTTGTGGGTTCACTGATGTACTTGGTGAATACTAGACTAGACATTTGCTACGCAGTTAACCGACTGATTCAAGCTATGGTTAAGCCAACCAAGCTCTTTTGGAAGGTAGGAAAGCATGTCTTGAGATATCTTAGGGGCACTACAGAGTATGGATTATGGTACAGATGGACAGAAGGAGTGAAGCTTCAAGGCTTCACCGATGCATATTGGGCAGGCAGTCCATCAAACATAAACAAAACATCGGGAGGGATTTTCAACATAGGATCGACAACAGTTTCTTTGTACAATAGGAAGCAAAGACCTGTGGCACTCAATTCAACCGAGGCAGAGTACATGGCAGCAAGTTGGGCTGCATTTGAGGCCATATGGATGAGGAAGATTCCGGTTGGTTTGTTTGGTTCTCAGATGGATCCGATGGTGATACATTGTGATAACCAGAGTTGAATTAAACTCTTGGTTAATCCGGTATTCCATGATAGGTCCAAGCATATAGACATCTAGTACCACCATCTCAGAGATTGTGTTTAGAGGCACATTATGTTACTTTAGTACATTCCCATGGAAGATCAGGATGTAGATATTCTGACAATGGCGCTCGCTAGGAGAAAATCCGAATACCATAGAGGCAGGATCGAGGTAGCTGATAATCCATTTCTTGTTGAGAGGGAGTGTTGAAAAGTCAACAAGAAATGTGTGTCTAATTTAATTTTCCCTTAATTAAATTGGACAATAAAATGTAATCGTATCTCATAATCACTTGTAATAGTTAAATGAGTGTGATAAACTCAGTTAGCTCATGAATTTTGAGTTGAGGGTGGTTGGTGAGGCATGCAAAGTGATTCTATTAGTTATGGAGTTCTAATTGCAGTTAGTGCATTATTTTAAGGCATGAGAAATTAGTTAACTTAATTTATTGAGTTAAAGTCAGTTGAACTAGTTGTAACTGTTTTTTGCACTAGTGAGAGGTTAAGTGAATTAAATCAGATTTAATTCACATGCAGTGATATTTCATGCAACTGATTATTTACTATTAATAGTTGCATGCTTGTCAGTTCCAGTGGAGACCCAGTTGAGACAATGATTAAAGGGATGTTAGCTATTAGTTGTATCATTAGTAGGCTGACCGCATGCAATAAAAAAACCATAGGATTTTCCATGAGCATTGCATAGTTTTTGAAGGATGAATTTCCTAAATAATAGGGATTTCATTCCACATGAATTGCGCAAGCAAGGCAGGCTAAGAAGAGGCTGAAAATTGGC
The DNA here is from genome assembly GCA_034641835.2 of Pinus albicaulis. NCBI lineage: Eukaryota > Viridiplantae > Streptophyta > Pinopsida > Pinales > Pinaceae > Pinus > Pinus albicaulis. Next base: position 1,083,883,922 of record CM076583.1, read on the forward strand.
CAAGTGTTGGTCTATTTTGTCCGGATCAATGTGAGACAGTTGTGAGAGTGCATGAGACTCTTGTGAGAAGAGTGCATTGTAATTTTTTCATGATTCCTTGGTAAAAATACAATAGAAGATAGAAGGGTTTTGAGAATCAAGATTTCCCCAGGAAAATATCTATGTTGTGGTTTGATTTGCTTCTTTCTTTACTTGTTGTGATTGGCGATCATGTTTATTTTCCGCAATTGATTTGTAGAAGGAATCAATATCTTGATTTATTACATTTATTGATCATATTGAATCCATTGATGTACATATTTCTTTTATAATTTCTAAATTCAACATGTGGACCCTACTCCTTGAATGCGATGGCAGGTTTTAGCTGAAAAGCCCTAGTTCCGGACCCTGTAGTTTTATAAGATGGGAATATTCACAACTAATTATTTTCTTCACACCTTTTTTTTAATATTAGCCCCAAACCCCACTATGCCTAATGGTGACACAATAAGTGGGACAAATTAAAAACCATCCCAAATACAAGCTTGTCAACAACTACAATAGGCTTTGCACCAAACCAATTCTTGATGGTTATCTCAATAATATCTAGCACCTAAGATCCAAGCAAAAGACATGAATCTTTCCACTATGATGTATGTGGAAGCCAGCTTTAGAACCCAAGAAAGCTTTGTTCATTTTGTCATTAGTCGAAGGTGGGTCTATTTATATATAGAAGACTCCCTTACCTTGGACTCTTGAGTTCAAAATCTATGTTGTCACCACCATAAGCAAGTTGAAACCTCAAAATTCCTTTTTTTCATTTTGTCACATAACCAACTCTACATGGCCCTGAGTAGAATCCTTTTGTGACTAATACCCTCTTAGCTTCCATTTCTTGGAAGGCTTCCCAATTAGGATATTGTCTGCCTTAGGCCTTAGAGTTTCAATATGCTTGGAGACTTGTTTTTGTTGAAATTCTTTTCCTTTTTTGGAAGAAACACATGAATTTTACTTGCTAGTGACTTAATGTGAGAGCGTCTACTTGCTAAAATTAATATTATGATTCCAAGGTGGTAAAATAGGGAGTTTTCATTGACTAGAAAGAACACCATGCATTCCCACATCCCGACAGCTAGTCATTTGCATTACTCCTCCTTTATTCCCCAATTACTCCAACTACTAAAAACTTGAGAAGGTCCTTCAAAATAATCCATGGGACATGCAAGGAGGGTGGAGAGGCTTACCTATTTTTTCTTGGTATATTTGTACACTGGATAAATAACATGAAAATATTGATCTATTGTATGTTATAACCTAGGTATTTTGTTTCAATAGAAAATTGGTTAGAACCATAAGTAGGAATTTTGCATGGAAAATGCAATTAGACGTCATATTATTTTTCCCATGAATATTTTTAGTATCAGAGTTACATTTCTCTAATGGATAGCACTGAAGAAAATTAATTTTTATTTTATTTTTGGCCAATCATACCTTTTCACATGAGTTAGACACTATGGGGATTTAGATATGGCTTGAATTTTAGTAGCAACAATATCTGGTGTTCTTAGACTGCTTATGGCTCTCTTGTCTCACTTCTAAACTTAGATAGCAGTTTCCTCTCAATTAAAGGGAATTGTAAATGAAATGAACTATGAGGCCCAAATAAGATTGACTAGTTAGCATGGAAGGATGTTCCGAGGAATCTGATACATAGTATGAAGTAGAAGACTGATTACCTGGAAATAATCAAAATATCTAACACTCATGACAGAGTTAAGGTAGCCATCACAAGATTTGAGCCAATTTGGAGAAAAAGACTTTGAAGTGTGGAATAATGATCAATCTATCCTATACTTTAAATCTCATATGCCATGCTATCATTTGAACCCCAAGCCCAGTAGTATCACTGCAACATTTAATTCTAGATGGTTAGTTATAATCAATGTTGCAAACACTGGCATAGGGATAAAATCAACAACGGTGAAAAAAACCAAAAATCATAAAAATAGAGAATATCGGTAAAAATCAACAAACATCAGCAAAATTAAGATTCCACCAAAATATCGATAAAAATCGACAAACATCACCCATGCCAAAAAATCGTGATTTCAAAAATTTTTCATGATAATATTTAGATGTTTGCAACATTGGTTATAATGATGAAAAATCATGGTTCAAAATAAAAAAAATCCTAAATACTGTTTGCTAAAAAATAAATATTTTAATCTTAAAATAGTTGAATGATTAGAATCAATTCTGGCCAGCTATAAATTATAGACTTCCTAGAATTGGTCTTAGAAATGGCTTGTTTGTGCAGTCTAGAGAGAGAGAGAATTTAAAGAACATATTTTGGAACAATGAATTTTCCAGAAATTTTATGGCATCATATCAGCTCATGGTTTTCACAATATCTTCTCTAACTATTTTCATTGGAGGGAAGCTAATTTCAGCAACCCTTGGTTGCATAGGAATCTAACTTGGTGGTTCTCACCTGTTGTTAAATGCACTTCTCGCTTATATGGAAAGTAAGTTGCGATGTGACTTTTAATAATCCAAAAAGTTCCTTAACATGAATTTTAATTTTTTTGGTGAAAAAAAATATGGGGTTAGTTTTTGAGAAGGTAACAACATTTGTGAAAGATGTACCAAGGAGTACAGAAAGCATACAAAATATTCAAGATTGTGTCTTATAAGACATGGACCAAACCAATATTAAGACTATTTTGAATATTGTCTCACCGTGGAATGATATTAAACATATGTTATTTGATAGACGTTTGGAATTAAACCGATATATTTATGATCAATACAGTCACCTAAATTTCTAATGCTTTCCCATACAAAATTTTGAGAAGTTAATATCAAACTCAATCCTACCTTTATCTTCCTATAGATCAGAGGTCCACAAAGTGAGACTATCCCTCAAGAGCTACATGATTAAAGTGCTATCTTTATATGAATCTTCACTCAAGGTGTAAAGTTCTGCAATAGCTTCATCAACATCTTGCTCAACCAGATAACAAGCCCTACAACACACATAATATATATGAAAAAAGTTCATGGAAAATTTGGTATATACTCACTTATAAAACTTTCTAAATGCATTAGGCTACTTAAGAATACTTTGTATATCAGTGAAAAAATGGAAGCATGCATACCTTTTAGGTGAATTCATTATTTCATAGTAGATAATAGAAACGTTCAAGGCCAATCCAATCCTGATTAGATGAGTTGGTGATAAATATGACTCTGCAATACTTGAAACTATCTGCAGTAGCACATTGTAGCAAAGATCCAACACATTAACCATCAGTTTTACCTAGGTATAATATAATCTTCAAGAAGAACCATTTTGTTTGTTTCATTCTTCATATATCTAACAAAGGTAATCAAAACCAATGAAATTCATTGCATTCAAACCACCATCATTCACAGAGGATTGATAGAGCTTCAAGAAAATTAAAATACCATTGTCGCACCCTTCTTACCCATATATCAATTAGCTTTAGAAGGTAATTTTTAGTGTAAGAATTCACTCCTTGACTTCTTAAGGAGTAAGCCTTACACATCATAGTTCATTTCAAAATTTAAAGGGGTTGTTTGAGTGGTGGGATGGATTTCTCAAAGATTTTGAAATTATTTTATGTTATTTAATGCATTCATGCATTTGGAAAGTTGTGGAAAGTATAAATTGTGTGGGTGAATGGTATTATAGGGAGAAGAGTACACAAGTGGAAGAAAATCAATAGCTGATACCTATTTCAAGAAATATTTGTATCCTAAATCAGTCACACAGCTATGTTGATGACCTTTAACACAAACTCTGTTTATGCTAAGCAAACAACACTTAGAAAATAGATTACATGTATAAATTATTCCACAAATCCTTTATGAAATCTTCACTGACATGCTCTATTACACACATATAACTTACATAAAATTGAAAGCAGATAATTTACTATTAAATCCTTTAACAACTTCTCACTCACACTTTACTAGTTGCTGCAATTCATATTTAGAATAAATTAACAAAGAAAAGATACACACCACACATTAGATGTTCCTTTAGTCACAAAATCCTCTAGCATGAAGCAAAAACAATTTTTCTATTATTTTCAGTGTTTAGGTAGACTAACATTCAACCTCAAAATAGTATTTACAAGTGCTATATATAGCAAGAGAGGAACGAACTCCATATCTTCTAAAAAGAAGGAAGCATAAATTATAACATAACATAGGTTTCAAAAGACATTAAATTCTTATCCCCTTGAAATCTAACAAAAAGGAAATATGGAGAAAGAAGAAGAGAATAATTCTAGGCTGGAATGTTGAGTGTATTATCATGCTGCCCCTTTTTTTGCTGAATTTTCTCCTTGTGTCTTGCGTCTTTAATAAAAATGTAGCTTCATTTAATAAGACCTACAACAAACTCATAACTACATCTCACCATCACTTATATTATCCATTTAGTTATGGGTTCTTATCCATCCTTAACTGGCTTGGAAAAACTTGCTGACAGGTGTCAAAATTAAGTTAAAACAGGTGCTACTAGAAATTCTAGTAAAAACCTGTAACTGTGCAAAATATGGAATGCTACCAGAAATTATGGTAGAACCCTGTTTCTTTTTCAAAATACACAGAAAAATGCTGAAAATTTTGTGTTGAATTTTATTCCATGACACCTAGGCTATTGTTCAAAATTTGTAACTAATAATAAAAAAGGAATTAGTACCAAAAACCTTTTTACCTTTCCTCTAAGTGTGCTGCAGCTTCAGCCAGTTTATCTAAATCAGTTTTGTTGTCAGCAGCTGATGTTCTGGATCTGGTTGCTCTTGCATTTGCCTCCTTGACAAGGTCTTTTTCCTCGTTAGCACCCTTCTATGCTTTTCTTCTTTTTGAGAGCTCTGAGTGTTGTTTTGAAGGGGTTGGGTTCTTTCTTTTCTTCATGGATTTCTCTGACTTCTCTGTCTTTGAACCTTCAAGTTTCCCTTCAACATCAATGACTTATTTCAATAGGCTTGGCTTGAGAAGAGCCTTGGATTTAATCCTAAATGTGTTGCTCTCTCTTGTATGTCTCTTTCTGGTGCTAGAAATAGGTTTAGCTTCTTCCTTGTGCTTCTTGCTGTTGATTTCATATCCAACATCCTTAAGGATTTATTCATCTGATGGTGTAGGCTGATATTCCTTCTGCAACTTTTTCTGAATAGGTGAATCCAGAATTTCCGGTAGCACTTGCACTTTTGACTTATCTGTTGTTGCAGACCTCCCTCTTATGCGTCTAGTGTATACATTTCGAAATGGAGGAACAGTGGGTACTAGGGATTTCTTGCTGAGGATCTCTCTCCTTTTTCCACCTTTATTTTATTTTTTCCGACAAAAAATTTCTCTTTCTTACCCTTGGCCTTCTTATGAATGTTTTATTTCTGGTCCTTTCTTTTTGTTGTTCTCTTTGTAGGCTAACGGTTTGAATGTGGAACTGGAGGTGTAGGTGCAGGTTGGTCTGCCCTATAGAATAGAAAGTGGTCCCAAGTGTAGTTTCTCTTCCTCAACTCTTGTTCCACAAGTACTTTTATCAAAGCTTGATGGTACAAGCTGTACTAAGAAACATCATTATGGGTTTGAACCCTTGTTGACATCTTGGTTAGGATTTTCAAGAAGAAAAATGGAAGAGTCGATGTATTCATCCCTGAAATATGAAAAAGAAACCTTATGTGATAGAGGAATACCACTGTATACCTCCTTTCACATGTGAGGTATATCTTGATAAGTTTTATTGCCTCTACCTAGTCATTCTTAAGGTAGCTTCTTGAAATTCCTTTTGCCTAGTTTGGACCTAGGTGAGCATCCTTGAGGAAGCTATTGAGATCACCTCCTGTGATAACTTGTCCCTTGAACCAATTTTCTCCTTCTTAGGGAAGGTTAAAGGCTTCAAAAATTGAGTCTTCTAAAACCTACAAAGTGAGGCCATAAACTGTAGCCTCCTGTCCATTAAAATAATTAGCAAAATATAGAGAAACTCCTAAATGTGAGCTGGCTAACCTGGTGCAAAGAGGATACCATACTGACTGCATAAACAGAGTTCTCACCCTTGGATTAGCATCAACCAAATCTACACCCTATGGCTCTATTCGATTTATCTTACCACCTGTTTTAGTCATCTTCAAAAAAATAAATGACTGTCTCCCGCAAATGATAGGTGGCAGAATAGGAAGAGTTTACCTTACAGATGTGGCCTGCATTTTTCTCTGGGATCTTGTATGAAATACAAACTTCTTCTCCAACTATAACTCTCAACAAATTCGAATCCAGCAGCTCATAATTCAAATGACATCATTCCTATTTTTTAGGTGGCTTTAAAACTAAATTTGGTTCACCACTCGATGAAAATCATCCTCCATCATTAAAAATATTCATGACCATGATGGCACCATGTGACACACCATCACCAACTTTAGTTGCCTGCGTTTTACATATGGGAGGTCCAGATAACTTATGGCAAGTGTCTTTGATGACACACATCCACCTCCACAAACTACGTTGTTGATTGGCCGGAAATTCTGACAACAGTGTTGTGTGACCAGTAGAACAGTTATTGAGTGCAGTGTGATCACCACAATCCCTCTAACTCAACAAAAAAAAAATACCTTAACGTATAGAAGACCGACTTGGTGTATAGAGTCATGAATGACAACGGTTCAATCATTAACTATGGATGACACATGTGGCTTAATGTATACAATGACTTGACCTTATCTAACTGATTGTAATACGACACTTCTCATTAGATCTTAAAGGATTTATAAAATATTTGATGTGTATTAACCCTACGAAACATGGTATGACTAAAGTGGATGCGCTTTAACTCTTCATTTAAAAAACAAAGTATGCTTCCGGAAAATCCAGCAGCATTGAAAAATAAAAATAAAAAGACAGAAACAAGAAATAACAGACTGTTCTAAAGGCTTAAAAAACTAGTGCTTCTGGAAATTCCGGTATTGCCCAATTTTTTTTTTTTTTTTAAATATTGAAAAATTTTGAACTTTAATCCTAAATACAAAACTATGGAATGGACTCATGACTTAGCAAAGAATTGTGCTAACATTGGCTCCACAGGGGATAGAGCTCTCCCTACAAGTCTCTATGAATATTTTTAGTTTCAGTGCCTTTTCATTGGGCTATGGAGTCTTATTATGAAACACCCTAGTATTTACAGTGAACTTAGGCTACTAACAACCTTAGTAAAATAATTTTTTGAGAAAGCGCCCATTGAATGGGCCTCCAAACAACTTTTCTCCATCAAGATGTTGCAACTCAAAGGTGTTGTTCTGCAAAATGTTTGAGATTCTGAAAGGACCAAGCCATAAAGCATCAAATTTGAAATGCTCACCTGGATCTTGATGTTGTGCATCCCACTTCAACACTATATCTCCAATCTAAAAATCTTCTTTTTCAGTTCCTTTGTTAAAAACTTACTTCACATCTTGCTGATATTTTCTTACCAAATCATATTGGTGTTCTCGCTTTTGATGCACTTCTATTATTTGATAAAATCTCATGGTCATATCATCTAGTTCAGCTCCTTTATCTTGCATAAATTCAGTCATAGGAATGGCCAATTGAACTGGAAAAACTATATCATTTCCATAAACCATTTGAAAATGTGATGTATTAATAGACTTTTCGATAGTCACCCTGTCTACCCATAAATAAAACTTCAGTTTCGAATCCCAGGCTTTCTTGTTTTTCTCCAATAATTTGTTGATGATTCTTACCAAAATTTTGTTTGATGATTCAACTAAACCGTTACCTTGGGGATAGTAAGTTGTAGAGTGTGTGAGATGAATGCCATAATATTCATAGAAATTTACTAATGGAGTGGCTTTAAAAGCAGTTGCATTATCTACTACTAACCTTGATGGACATCCAAATCTGGTTATGATTCCCTCCAGAAAATTAATCATAACTTTATGAGTAGCATTCCTGATAGTTATTGCTTCAATCCATTTGGTGAAGTAATTAGTTGCAACAATAATCCAACAATGTTTTCCGCTTGAAGGTGGATGAATTTCTCCAATGAAATCTAAGCCTTGTTGCTAAAAAGGTGAAGAAAAAACTATGGGATTAAGAGGCGAAGACTTCAAATGTTTCTTGCTGATGAAATTTTGGCATTTTTCACATGCTCTCACTTCAGCACACACATCAGAAAATAAGCTAGGCCAAAAATAGCCAGCTCTCAATATTTTGTATGAAATGGTTCTCCAATAGTGATGTTCTCCACACACACTACTATGCATTTTAAATATAACTTTCTTGGATTCATTTGGATCAATGCATCTAAAAAAAATCCTGTAGGATCTTCCCAATATAAACATTATTTTTAATGCAAAATTTAACAGTTTTCATCTTCAAAGATATTACTCTGATTTTATCATAATTTGGAGGAGGTTTAAAATGTTGCAGAAAATAGATGATGTCTTTATACTAGTTGCATTCAGAAATCTTACCTTCTACCTCCATGTTTTCTATAGGTTCAAAAATCCTCCATTCAAATTTGTCATCCATGAAATTCATGCCCAAAACTTTACAATTCTCTTCAGTTAGTAGTTTGGATAATCCTTGACCTTTGATCAGTTTAGTAGACTTTATCTCTAAATCAAACTCAAGAACTTTAGTCACCCACTTGCTTCTTTTTCCATCAATATCAGGTTGAATTAATATCTCTCTAACAACAAATGAAGGTACATAAGCAATAACTTCAACATGCAGAATATAAGCTCTAAAAGATTTCAAAGCTTTCACTAAGGCATGGCATGCTTTTCCAACATTTCATACTTCAATTCTGCATCTCTAAGTGCTTTGCTAAAAAATGCTATGGGGGCTTCCTTATTTTATGAATATTTTTGTAACAAAACAACAACAATAATATATTGTGAGGCAAATGAGAAGATCAAGAAAGGCTTTGAGTATTCAGGGCTTACCAGCTGAGGTGCTTCAATGATAGCTTTTTTTATAAGCTCAAACGAATTTCTAGATTCAATGGTCCATTTTGATTCTTTGTCATTCTTCAACATGCAAGTAATATGCTTTACCACTTCAGCAAAATTTGGAATGAACCTTCTTAATAAATTGATCTTACCAAGGAAAGATTGAACCTCTTCCTTGGATCTTGGAATTGTTAAATATTGAATTGCAATTACTCTCTTAGGATCAATTTTCACTCCATCTTTAGAAACTATGTGACCCAACATCTTACCTTCCTTGAGAGTAAAATGAGACTTATTTGGATTCAATGATATACCATATTTTATGCATTTAAAAAATGCTTGCCTCAAGTGCTAAAGGTGTTATTGATCTGAATTTGAATAAATAGTAATATCATTTAAATAGATGACCAAGAATTTTTCCTTTTCTCCAATGGATGCAAAGTCCATAGCACGTTGAAAAGTAGCTCCGAAATTCATAAGCCCAAATGGAATCTTTGCATACATGAATGTTCCCCAAGGAGTAGTGAATGTTTTATTCTCTTGGTCTTCTGGCCAAACTAAAACTTGATTATACCAGGAGAGACCATGTAACATAGAAATTTTGTCTGAACCAGTTACCTTTTGAAGAATACGCTCCATCTTTGGAAAAGGATAGTTATCTTTCTTGGAGAATTTGTTAATATTTCTAAAATATACACATAGTCTAACTTCACCACTCTTATTTATTACTGGAACTAGATTAGCAACCCAATCTAAATATTTCAATGGAATTATGATTTTGGCATCGAAAAGTTTCTTAACTTCCTTCTCCATGACTGGTAACAATATTGGATTGATTTGCCTTAACTTTTGTCTGAATGGCTTAGTACCATCTTTCAATGGTATCCTATGCTCAATGATATATGTGTCATATGTTTTAAGATCTTCATATCTCCATGAAAAAACATCAACAAATTGACAAAATAGCTTGTGTTATTCAGCCTTTATTTCTTCTGATAAAACTTTTGACAACTTCACATACCTTGGTTTTTTTTCTGTGCCCAAATTGAAATCTTCCAATTATGTTTCTGTTTCAACCAATTGTGGTTTGACTGAGACATCATTGTGATCAAAGAGCTTCTCAAGTGGGATTAACCCCATGGGAATGTGATTGGAAGGCAGCTGAATGATAGGCTGATCAACAATCTGTTTTTGTATTTTTTTGGTGTCTTGCAAATCAACATCATTCTTCATGATATCTTCATCTTGATCAATATTTAGAATAAAAAAATATTCAGTAGATTCAATGAATATTCTAATATCCTTATCATCTTCATTCTAAAAATTATGAGAATTCTAGGTATGAACCTAACCTCCACTTCATATTTCAACTTCATAGGTATTGGGATCTTGAATGAGCTTGCTGAAATAGAAAGTGAGTTAGCCAAAATGTTACTTTATATTAGAACAAAAGAGATGTTAAAAGCCAAGAATGAGTCTTCTACAATACTCCATACTGCATTCTGGTAATCTCTGAGTCTGGGATGCTTAGTTTGATAAACATTTCTGATTTTTTGAATGATAAGTTCAGCATCTCCAAAACAAAAATCTCTGAAATATTCATGTCCTTTTCTATTTTTAAACCAATCAACATAGTTTCATACTCATACACATTGTTAGTTGCTTCAAATTCAAGCTTGAAAGAAAAATTAGAGCCCTCTTTCAATGGAGAAATGAGAAATATTCCTGCACCAACTCCTTCTTTGGAAAATGAGCCATCAAAATACATTTTCCATAGCTGGGAACCTTCATGACTAATCTATTTTTTAGCAGGCTTCAAAATCTGAAAATTTTCTGCATGTGTAAGATGCTTGAATCAACATCAGTAGTTCTAGCATAAATTGGATGATTAGTGGGGTCTTTGTTGTCACTAATGATATATTCTAGCTCATCTTCTCTATAAATTCTTCTTTGCTCTCCTCCAAAAATAGGGACAATAACATAAGCGAGATCCATTAGCAATGTTCCTCCCAAACTTATAATCCATGAACTAGAAATTAACATGCAAAATCTATGAGGAATGTCAGCTACAATAATATCCATCACAATTCCTCTCATGGGTACTGAAAAAGTCTTACTGCAAGGTATTTGATGACACCAAGGCATTAAAATTTTCGGGAATAAAAGGAGTAGAGATCTTGGTACTCTCTAGTAACTTCAAGACCTAGTTCATCCGTGACTACCTTGGACATTAAATTATGTGAGGCTTGGAAGTCCATTAGGAAATTATGCAAGATATTTTCATGAATATTCAGAGATAGATAGAAAGGATGGGTAGAGTCATCTATGTCTTCTACTAATGGACCTAAAATAATAGTGGGCTTGTCATCTTAAATGTTAAAAAAATCATAATCTACTTCGGTAGGTGGGGTTTGAAGAGATTTCGTAAAGGTCTTTTTGAAATCATCATTTTTCATAAGCTCTAAAACAGGAACATGAATCTTTATCTTTTGTATTTCATTCTAAAAATTGAAAACAGGGGGCAGTTTGTGAGAAATTTTTACCTCAAGTGAAGGATTATTGACTATTATTGGAATTTCCAGTAATTTATATTTTTCAACTTGTTTTTATGCTGGAATTTTTTCTGCATCCTTATTCTTCTTGGGTTGTGCAACAGGCTGTGAATTATCATCAATATTCTTTGATCTGAGATTATATTGGCTTTGATGATCAGCTGCAATCATGGAATGATCAGGAACCACTTCATTATTTTGAGTATATGACATGAAATATTCATACTCTTCTTATGTAAGATGAATCAACCCTTCTTTGTCTCTCAAAAAATTGATATCAGCAGCCTTCTCCAACCTTTCAGCTTCCTCTTCATCTTCTAAATTTTTGCCTATTAGGAAAATAAAATGAAAAATTTATGGTAGTAGCTGGTCTTGCTTCCATATTGAGCTTGGACATCTCAGTAGCCATTGACTTGACCATCTTGGTGAGCTCATCTAACTTAGGATCAATGTCTGGAGTTCCTGAAGTTGAAACTTCATCTTTTTAATTTCCTTTTTCTCTTTCAATCCCTCCTCTAAACCTATCAGCTTCTAACACATTATATTTTACCTCCAGTGCATTTTATTGCATTTGTGTTAGTGTTGTAGATCTTCTTTCTCTCAATAATAAACAAAAAATCACGATCAAAGGCACCATCATAAGTGATTTTAGCTGAAGCTGTTGGGAAAAATACTAAGAGGGTGGGGGTTGGGGGGGGGGGGGGTGAATCAACATTTGAAATAATCACAATATTTTTTCTTTTTCTCTTTACTGATTTCTTTGCACTACTTTGATTAACCCAACTAGCATATGTACGCAGCTTTCCAAATAGAAACTAGCGTATACACAGATAACTCAACTGTTTTGATAAACATTTAGAAGAAATATTTAACCCAGACCATCAGTTATGCATCAGATATTTAAGCAGTAACTAAGTGCAGTAATAAAATAATAAATCATCACACATGAACACCAAGATTTAAGGTGGAAACCCAATTCAGGAGAAAACCACCGTTGTTGTTGTCTCTATCTTCAATATTTATTATATGGAAAACTTCTTACAATATTATACTGATGCAAACTCATATCAGTACGCAGGAATATACCTGCAGAAGGCTGCAACCTTCTCTCATTCTCTAGCTACCACTGGAAGGGAGATCCAACCCCCTGATCTCGTTTACCAGCCTCTAATGAAAGGGAGCTACAACCCCCTGATCAGAACACCAACATCTAGTGGCAGGAAACTTCTACTTCCACATTTAAGGCTTCAACCCTCAGACCCACTACAGACCATGTTTCATAAATTTTCACACTGGATCCCATAGCTTCAACACAACTCATCATAAATATCAACACCAATAAACTTAACCCAAACTTCAATCAGAACAGTGAGATCACTATAACTAGAACACAATAATAAACCCAGATTTCAGAATCAGTATTCAGAATCAATCTCAACACTGATCATTCATTATCTTAAAATGCATACGCTACTTCACTTTACTGAACATGCGTGTATACGTGCTTTCCTTCACACCAACCTGCATATAGATCTAAGGATACTAGATTTCCAGAATATGATCAGTCTCAGAACCAGATCTAAGACTTTCAGTCAGATATATTTTTAGATTTCTATAACCCTTATTCAGTCAACATCACCAATCATATTTAATCACTCATTGATCAGATTTGTATATATTCAACTTAGCAGCATATACAGTATTCAAAAAACCCATATCTACATGAAGACTTCATTGATAGACAACAGAAATATAGCAACAATAAAAAAATAACCTCTCCAGCAAGCTTCAAAAAACCCTGACTTCCATACAGGCTTTAGCTGAGACAAATCTATGTATATATGCGCTTTCACTGAGATGAACTAGCGTATATATCTGTAAATATTATTTTTGCAGAAATTTTCATATCTATAGACTTACCCAAATTTCTTCACTTCACTTCAGCAAATATGCGCTAGGTCACAGATCTAATCATCTCATCAATAAATCATATACATGGTCATTTTAGGTCTAGAGATTATGATCCATCATTATATCCAAGGGTGCATCATAGTCTCATATCTACCAATAAATAGTGTCCATCCCATGCAGACCTTTATACCAACCTGCGTATGTATGTAGGTTTCCTTCATCAAACCTGTGTATACATTGTGAAATATTATTTTTTTCATTTCTATGGCACTTACTGGAACTCGTTTCTCTGTCACATCTGAATTGACCTGTAGAAACATCATTTTTACATCTTTAACAAATAGGTTGCTATCAAAAGGCAACTCATCAAGTAGGTTTCCATCAAGGACAACATATTAAGACATAAGAATCATATTGTCAACAATCTCCCCCTTTGGACTTGATGGCAACCAATGAAATACACGAATCTTTAACTCAATAAAGTATGACCTTTCCTATCACCAAGGACATAAAAATTACATCAAGGATCCAACCAAGAAGATTTACATATTTACTCAATTACCCAACCAAGTGGGTTTACAAATTTGAACAAGTCCTCACACATGACTGAATATGAAAAATTTACATCATAGGTCTCAACATGACTTTTTCATCAAATAACAGATATAACTCTATATAACCAAAGAATATCAAACATGAGATCATGACACAACAACCAATCATAATGCCAATAACGCATCCTCTTCAGCAAGGTAAATTCTCCCCCTAAACTTGTGCATCCTGAACACCTTCAACAACCAATTCATCAAAGCATCTTCATTAAGGAGATAAATATCAAAGAAACGTATTGTAAGATGAATGCAGGAAATACTGAGAGAGGGGGTGAATCAATATTCCTTTCTTTTAGAGCATTATTTAATCTTCAATTATTATCAGTGTTTGTACAATGATAGCAGTAAACAAAAGGAACAAAAATGAACATAGTTTTTAAGGTGGAAACCCTCTCCGGGACAAAAACCACCTGAATTATTTTCTAATAATTCTTTAATATTCAAATCCAATTGAAAATAAAGCTCTAACTTTTTAGAATCTAGAATAGCATTCTTCTCCAGCTCCCACTGGATGGATGCTCCAATGCCTGAGATTATTTAGTAGTCAACTAAACAGATGCCCCAACACCCAATGATCTAAAACTCACCCTTGCACCACCCTACCACCCTGAATTTTTCACAAGCTTGAACCTATTGGTGACTTCATGCACCAGCCTAGCACCACCCTACCACCTTATAGAAGAATAAAAGAAGAATGGACTCTTGTACCATGGAAAATGGTCCACTTTAATATGATATAGAATGATGTAAAAGAAGAATACACATTAGACCATAACGCCAACTATGACACAACCACCTAATGATGATCCTAGACCTCCTGACACCGCCTCTTCAACTCTTGGCAAATAGACACTAGTACAATTTTTACAGTGATGTATTTACAATGACTTTGTACAATGATACCTTTACAATGACTATATGCAGTGCTGCCCACTTGAAGTATTCATGTGATGAAATTATTGCTTCTATTCTGAACCTTGATTGCTGATATTATCATGCTACCCTCTTCTCCACCTTGCTTTGCTTTTCTACCCTAGAAATTATGGTCCTTTGCAGCCCTTGACAACACATGATCTATCTTTTTCTTGCCTTCTATGAGCTCGATATTGAATCTGGTGTATCTCTGTCATTTCATATCCCCAATATGTGATTTTTGGTTTTGTAGTATTCCTATGAGTATTATTTCCAATGCCATGGGTCTGCCCAATTTTGATTCTTCAAGGGAGAGTTATGCCCAATCTCTCACAATGACCTAATTATCGACTAGTTTCGTAAAGAGAACTTGTATGTTGTGACATGTATCATTTTTATTCATTCAACTCTGAAATTGATACAAAGAAGACTAAAGTCCGTGAAATATCTGTCACTTTTTACAGAATTCCAATTTGATATTCAGAGAGAGAGTTATGACGAATTTCCCAATGGCACTTCTTTGAGATGAAGTTCAGTAGCCTGCAAAAACACTGACTTCCATAGATCATATCTTCGAAAATATTGCACACCTTCATCTAACATTTTTATAGGAGCTTCCTCGGGATTTTGGCTTCAGCTCATAAAAATTTCAGCTTCTGAATCTTCGTATAAAAAAAGTTAGAGTGAAAATTCCACGATGACTTGTTTCACGTAGCGAAATCCCTACATAAGGAGGATATGAGGATCACAATTTATATAAATGCTTAGGTTGAGAGGGGATTAAACAAGTGAATGTGGGATGGATTTTAGAAGCTTAAAAATTATTAATTATTGACTTTTCAATGACCCATGCCACAAACCCATGTGGTTTTAGCCCACTAATTAGGGTTACAAAATTCAAACATGAATATCTCTCAAACCGTGAAGAATTACATGGCGTGCCATATGTTGATCATGTTAGCCCCCTATTAATTTTTGACAAGCAAGCAGGGGGTCAAACTGTCTCTGAGCTTTCAAGGAATGAATTCCCTCTGAAAACACATCATCCTCGAAGCCTCCTTGTGCTTTTGTCCTTTGGGGAATCCTCACTGATGTTTCCAGTTTTGAAGGCTCTTTGTTTGTGAAGAAGAATGCCGAAAAAGGCCTTTTCCCTCTTGTTTCATTCCCACTTAACCTCTGCTTCTTCACCTTTTTCCCCTTTCTTAATTCCTCATTATCCCCTTTAAAACCTTACAAATACCCTTTGTTGGTATAAAAATCCCTTTTCCTCTCTATTGTTACCCCTTTTTGGCCTTAAAATGCATTGTAAATACGCCGAAAACCCACTTTCCTTCATATATCAGGCCTAGCCCCTTTTCGACCAGCCCCCTTAACCACTTCCCCATATGCCCCGCGCCCGCGACCAAGAGCTTAAGGCCTGGGCGCTAATCGCATCAGAGAATCGGAGCTTTGTAAACCATGAAATTCCCGATGCGATAGTGTTAAGTCTGTCGGCCCTTTGAAGCAATCTCCACCATCGATCTTTTAAGATCCGATGGCCAGCGCTTGTCCCGCTCGCGCCCATCGCCCCGATCCTTTCACCCCTCCGATTGCATATCAACCGTCGATCTATCAATGGATCAAACAGTCATCGCACCACCTCACTGATCGCAATCGCAACTTTTTAAAAGCGTCCCCCGCTGCCTCCCTCGATTGCGATCCTCCGATTCAATCAGAGCCATCCGTTCACCCAAGATCTACGACCCATAACTCATCGCGCGCCTGTACCATATTTCACCCACAAGGTACATCTCTTATTTTCCACCGTTGATCTCCTCCTGAGATCCAACGGCTTATATTTAATCGTCCTCCACTCGCCGGGTCCCACCATCCGAGGCCCCTGTTTTCATTTCATTTGTCCCCTTTCCTTTGTATTTCGGCCAAAGTTTAAACCTTAGTGTTTAACACTAAAGATCATTCTTCCTCCACTCTTTCATAGTTCCCACTGTTTTCCACTTCTTCGCTTCCGCTTCAATAGGCCTTTACAACATGTCTTTTGCCCCCCTAGTTTTATAATTGGTTTATTTCATTGATTGCAGGGTTTACAAAGTGGAAATTTCACTCTACTGTCGTGATCACAGTCACTGTGTTTTAGAAAATAGAGGTGCCACTACAATAGCAGCAGAGTGTATCAGTAGCGAGGATTAAAGGGGTTTAAGCCTGTTATTGAATAATTAATGCTTAGCCCCGCATTCAAAGGAAGAAGGCGTGGTTGGAAGACTAAAGAGCACACGAAATGACCATATCTGTGTTCAATATCAGCGAGACATCTTTCTCTATATAGTGCATCTTCCCATTAAATCCTCCATGCCTCCTCGAGCCCAGAAACAGTTAATTACACTGACAGAAGCTTCTTAAAGTGTTAGAACTAGTAGTTATGGAGTATGGAGGCCCACAGACTTTATATCTAGTTCACTAATTCCGAAAGGCAGAACAGAGAGCTTTACAGCCCGAAAGGACTCCAAAGGAACATCAGAGGTCAGATATCGACCTGACAAAGACCCCTCGGCCATGCTATAGAGTAAATACAACAATATAGTGCCATTAAGCAGTAGGGGCGTGGACGCTTCCTCCATGCTGTCTTAATGAATCAATTTAATGTTCATCATCCACTCTTGTGACTCGTTTTTTTTTTTTTTTCCTATAAGAACCCCCAAGAACAGATTGTAAAAGGTTCCAGATTTTTAGAAAATATGCCGTGAGAGAATTTTTGTATGCATTTCATCGAACTTTTATATGAATGCAAAGAGCCCGTTGGGTTTCAGTGATGAGGAGTTCAATATTTAATGAGGATTATGTCCTTTATGCTTCACAGTTTGTAACTTTCTCCCATATTTGATAGTTAATTGTTCATCTTGTTTTCATCCATTTCTCTGGTATCACGTTCTGGAATGTGAGCGGCTCACTGGTTTTTGGCATGAATTTATCCTAATTGATACTCATGCTAGAACCTATCAAGCGCTTTAAATATGGCTCAGGCGTGATATACTGTTCCATTTTCCACTTCAACCATACTTCTGCTATATTTGCTTCTATGGGATGTTATTTTTAAAAACGCTATTGTCATGTATGGATTCTTAATTTTGTAAGCCCATTACATGTTGATATTTGTTCCTGGATATCATCTCAATGACAGTTAGTATTATCTTAATATTTCATATGCAATAAACCCCTTCTCATTATTCATCTCTGTGAGGTATTTTAGAACCCAGCCCTCTTTACAGTAAGCTGCCTTTGAATTTTCTGACACATTTGTATTAGAGTTTCACATCTTTCCTCTGCCATATTTCTTTCCCTGTGTCAAGTTTCTGAAAGTTTTGGTCCCATCCAAATTAACCTCTGCATGAGAGCCTTTTTATGATAATTTCCCATATTATATCATATGCTCCTTGCTATATAAGATGTCCTAGGCACTGGTCTTTCACAACTCAAGGATGTCTCTAGGGTTGACAACATCTTTTTGGCGCCGTTGCCGGGGAATGAAGTTAAGAAAAGTTAAATCCCTGGGCCTCGACAAAATATTTATTCACTCTTCAGAAAGGTGAGCATGAAGAGTTGAGAGTTGTAGATCCCTCACCTTGGCAACTCCACAGTTCCTAAATGATTAAAAGACTCCACTGGTGATCAGTAGGCCACTAATTATCTTGGTTTCACGAGACTCCACTGGGAGGCCATGTCGCAGTACGACATTAGCCATGCTAAAGACCAAGCCACTTCACCAATGGAAGGCTCTGAGTAGTTTTCAGAAATGCATCCAAGTTTCATAGCAAAGTTTCGAGATGTAATGTCATGTGGCTTGGCAGGACTGAAAGTGGAGGACCTTCCACGGGCTATTTTTCTCAGCTCAAGTTTCAAACCCGTGCTTAAGAAAATATTTCTAGAATCGGTGGTTAAAAGATATGAAGCTGAGATCAAATTTCTAAACTCACAAGAAAAATCATATCAGTTCAAAGACCCGAGAGCCTTTTTGGAAAGTCTCCCTTCCCCTAAGAAAGAAGAAATTTCACTGCCTTTCAGAGTACAAGAAGAAGATGATCCAGTTCTCAAGAGCCACATTGAAAATGCAATGGAAGATGCAAAAATCAAAGCGGCCCAGGATAAAGACAGCCTACCAGTCATGGAAGGCCTGAAAGAGAAAATCATACATCATGTGTTCATTGATCCTGTGGCAAAATATATGGAGGCCCTGATTAGCTCAAATTCTCCAGCAGCACAAAACATGTCAGAGCTCCAATAGGACTCAACAGCAATGTACGATGAGTCCTCCGGTTCAGAAGATGAAGGAGACACTCTACCCCAAGAGAGTCTTCTTCTCAATCCAGTAGAAGAAGAAGATATCTTGGTTGAAGCTTGCCTTCCAAATATTCATAACCAGGTATCTTTTCATGATCCTTACGCTCATTTCCTGCAAACATTTAAAGAAGGATCAAAGGTCTTTTTGAGCAGCACGTTGCGAACAGAAAGAAAAATTTTTGAAGCTGCTGACGAAGAACAGAAAGAGTGGGAGCAGCCCCGCCTATCCAGCCTGCTCAAGGAGCTGGGCAGAACAGACTAGTCATGGGATCACTTGATGGATTGGTTGCATTGGAAGAAAATGTTTGTAAGCTAGACTTGTAAATGGTCCAGTTAGATTAGGGTAGGTAGGAAAAGCTCAATAAAGCTCAGTCTGTGAGCATGTAGTTAGTTGTTTTAATTTCTACAAAGTCCAGCAAGCCAGACAGTCTAATCCTGGCTTGGTTGTTTTTCGATTTCTGTTTTAGAATGTAGAGAAGAAATCTGCTAGATAGTTTAATCCTAGAATATGTAGTTTAGGTAGAGAAAATGTGAGACCAATAGTTTAGTCTAGTCTCATGGAGTAATAAGGGTAGAAGTAGAATAGGTTTATTTTTCCTGTTTGTAAAAATTGATGATGTAGGTGGTCTGTGAAGTTCTCGACATGCCCAGGGATGAACGTGCCATCCCCAGGTGGAGCCAATGTTGATCATGTTAGCCCCCTATTAATTTTTCACAAGTAAGCAGGGGGTCAAACTGTCTCTGAGCTTTCAAGGAATGCATTCCCTCTGAAAACACATCATCCTCGAAGCCTCCTTGTGCTTTTGTCCTTTGGGGAATCCTCACCGCTGTTCCCAGTTTTGAAGCCTCTCTGTTTGTGAAGAAGAATGCCCAAAAAGGCCTTTTCCCTCTTGTTTCATTCCCACTTAACCTCTCTTCTTCACCCTTTTCCCCTTTCTTAATTCCTCATTATCCCCTTTAAAACCTTACCAATACCCATTGTTGGTCTAAAAATCCCTTTTCCTCTCTACCATTACCCCTTTTCGGCCAGCCCCCTTAACCACTTCCCCATATGCCCCAAACCCGCGACCAAGCGCTTAAGGCCTGGGCGCTAATCACATCGGAGAATCGAAGTGGAAACGTCTTTTTTCCTTTGTAAACCATGAAAGTACCGATGCAATAGTGTTAAGTCTGTCGGCCCTTTGAAGCAATCTCCACCGTCGATATTTTAAGATCCGATGACCAACGCTTGTCCTGCTCATGCCAATTGTTTCGATCCTTTCACCCCTCCAATTTCATATCAACCGTAAATCTATCAATGGATCGGACAACCATCGCACCACCACACCGATCGCAATCGCAACTTTTTAAATGTCTCCCCCACTGCCTCCCCCGATTGCGATCCTCCAATTCAATCAGAGCCGTCTGTTCACCCAAGATCTACGGCCCATAACTCATCGCACGCCTGTACCATATTTCATCCACAAGGTTCATCTCTTATTTTTTGTCATTGATCTCCTCCTGAGATCCAACGGCTCATAGTTAATCGTCCTCCACCCGCCGGGTCCCACCATCCGAGGCCCTCGTTTTCATTTCATTTGGCCCCTTTCCTTTGTATTTCGGCCAAAGTTTAAACCTTAGTGTTTAACACTAAAGATCATTCTTCCGCCACTCTTTCATAGTTCCCACTATTTTCCACTTCTTCGTTGCCACTTTCGTAGGCCTTTACAGCATGTCTTCTGCCCCCCTAGTTTTATAATTGGTTTATTTCATTGATTGCAGGGTTTACAGAGTGGAAATTTCACTCTTCTGCCATGATCACAGTCACTTTGTTTCAGAAAACAGAGGTGCCACTACAGTAGCAACAAAGTGTATCAGCAGTGAGGATTAAAGGGGTTTAACCCTGTTATTGAATAATTAATGCTTAGCCCCACATTCAAAGGAAGAAGGCGTAGTTGGAAGACTAAATAGCACACGAAACGACCATATCTGTGTTTAATATCAGCGGGACATCTTTCTCCATATAGTGCATCTTCCCATTAAATCCTTCATGCCTCCTCGAGCCCAGAAACAGTTAATTACACTGACAGAAGCTTCTTAAAGACTGTCAGAAACAACAGTTATGGAGTATGGAGGCCCACGGACTTTCTATCCAGTTCACTAATTCTGGAAGGAAGAAAAAAGAGCTTTACAGCCCGAAAGGACTCCAAAGGAACATCAGAGGTCAGATATCGACCTGACAAAGACCCCTCGGCCATGTTATAGAGTAAATATAGCAATACAGTACCATTAAGTAATAGGGGTGTGAACGCTTCCTCCATGCTATCTTAATGAATCAATTTAATGTTCATCATCCACTCTTGTGACTCGTTTTTTTTTTTCCTATAAGAACCCCCAAGAACAGATTGTAAAAGGTTCCAGATTTTCAGAAAATATGCTGTGAGAGAATTTTTGTATGCATTTTGTCGAAATTTTATATGAATGCAAAGAGCCCGTTGGGTTTCAGTGATGAGGAGTTCAATATTTAATGAGGATTCTAGCCTTTATGCTTCACAGTTGTAACTTTCTCCCATATGTGATAGTTAATTGTTCATCTTGTTTTCATCCATTTCTCTGGTATCACGTTCTGGAATGCAAGTGACTCACTAGTTTTTGGCATGAATTTATCGTAATTAATACTCGTGCTAGAACCTATCAAGCGCTTTAAATATGGCTCAGGCGTGATATAATGTTCCATTTTCCACTTCAACCATACTTCTGCTATATTAGCTTCTATGGGATGCTATTTTTAAAAACGCTATTTTCATGTATGGATTCTTAATTTTGTAAGCCCATTACATGTTGATATTTTTTCCTGGATATCCTCTCAATGACAGTTAGTATTATCTTAATATTTCATACGCAGTAAACCCCTTCTCATTATTCATCTCTGTGAGGTATTTTAGAACCCATCCCTCTTTACAGTAAGTTTCCTTTGAATTGTCTGACACATTTGTATTAGAGTTTCACATCTTGCCTTTGCAGTATTGCTTTCCCTATGTCAAGTTTCTGAAAGTTTTGGTCCCATCCAAATTAACCTTCCTGTTTACAAGAGATAGCATGAGAGCCTTTTTCTGATAATTTCCCATATTATATCATATGCTCCTTACTATATAAGATGTCCTAGGCATTGGTTTTTCACAACTCAAGGCTGTCCCTAGGGTTGACAACACCATATATCAACAGAAACATCTCGACAAGTAGGAGCCATAAAAAATATTCTTGACCCAGAATATAGTAGTTTTGTAGGTAAAAATTACTATGCAAGATCAGGGTATCCCCTGGTGCTGCTTGGGTTGACATCAATGAAAACCACTGATCAAAAATCTCCCCCTTTGGCATCAATGTTGATTATATCATTCACCCTTTAATATTTTGATAAAGGTCATAAGGAGCAGATTATCCGATAGCATTTAAATTCCAAAGTCTATAAAGGAGAAATAAAATTAAGATGAGTCATATGCAAAAATATGGTAAGCACACTTTATAATGAAGCGGGAATATGTTAAAAGCCTGAATCTAAATAACGCGGAGGTTTAAAGGGCGCAAAGGAAGTAGATACAAGGCGGGGCCCGCCCATATTATATATACACATAAACGAAGTTTGCAAGCACCATTCCGGGGGGGTCACAAATGAGAGGGATAAGGCGGAGCTTCCCCCCCTGAAATCTTGATGACGTATAAATGAGCATGACACAAGGCGAGCATTTTATGGAGAAAAGGGTAGGGGCCTTAGAGCGATTACGAAAATCGCCTTGCGTCCTTCGAGGGATAGGTTCTAAGGCACAGTTATCACCATGATATAAAGGTAAGGTAAGTTTTTAGGACAGCCAGTACCAAGGCCAGTATCGGTATTTAACCTAACACGCGGTATTCACCTAACAAAGTCTAACACCCAATCCCCTTATGCTACGTGTCTCACAGTCAGCGTCCTTAGGACATCAACCCTACTCGTTTTGCCCTGCCTTCTTTTCCCAAGTTTCCTCAGGCCTGTATAACTGTCTTCCATATTTTACTGTGGTAAATACTCTCATTTTTTCGACTACTGTATAAGAAAAAGTGGGCGCCGAGTATCAGGTCTGCCCAGTCGTTGTCAGTACCCTTGCATCGCTTTCCCGAGAAATTTTCTACTTCGTAGGTATTCCATCCCTTTCATTCCATCTCGTTTCCTTTTGATTGTATTTTGGGTTTGTATGATGGTCATGGGTAAGGTCACCACCAAGAAATCAGAGCCTGAAACTCCCCAAGCCTGTGAGTCCAGGGTTGTCCCAGGGCCTGAACCGTGCATATACTTCCAAGCTGAAATTCATGACCCGCAATACCCATTTCCCATTAGCATCGTCAAGCCTGAACATTTTAGGAAGCACGTGGAAAATAAAGATAAGTTTCGTGTCGTCTTGTCTGGTCTGTATCATCAAATAACCCCCCCAGTATACCCAGTGGTTGAATTAATTTGTTGGCTCCGAGACGCTTACGATGAATGTCGAGGCATGTTCCTCTCAACTCAGGGGAACAAAATATTCATTGTTTCTCCTGAAACCATCAGAAAAGCCCTTTTTTTTCCCACTAGTTCGAGCTATGTCTGTTTTAATGAAATAACACTGTCTCATCAGTTTTCAAAACTTCCCTGGAGACAGCAGAGTGATTTCATCACCACCTTAACCGACTCCTATCATGCTAGGAGCCCACCCACGCCTTACTATAGCCGTTACCAGTGTACATGGCCAGTCTGAAAGAGGTAATGAATCAAACCAATATACTTTCTGAGAAATCCACTCGACTCAAACCTGAAACTATAGTTACTGTCCTTGGTAAATATTTTGCACTCTTGCACCAAGTGAAACATCAAATTCCTGTCGATGCAAACTATGATGAACCTACGGAGGCTTACATCAGAGCAGAAGGTTTTACAGCGATGCCCGAACCTGCAGTAGACACCTGGCAGAGGTGCAAAAATTATTCCATCCTGTTAGCCAACTCTTCCGCAAACGTCCCGCCACCTGTTTCATTCACGGCTTCGACCCCTTCTCATCAGTGAAGATTTTTAACTCATGACTCGGCCCTCATGGCCTTTAGTTTTTACTTTCAAGTTCTGAGTGGAATTCATATTTCACTCTTGCATTTACTTTCTGTTGGAACAGTTTTTATATTTTGTTTTGAAATGGCCATGAGTGTAACTTTAAATGATGAGAAGCATTCTCCCTCATCATGAATTTTGTAATTTTTGATTAAGACCTAAAACTGCTCACTAGCACATGGAGAAGATATTTTCCCAAAATATCTTCCCGCATATGTTCTTGTAATTCTATATAAGCAGTAAACTGAGACGAAAAAAAGGTTCCAAACTTTCAAAAGAACAGACTAAGAAATAATTTTGTATGCATTTTGTTGAGATTTTGATATAAAAGTTGAAGAGCCCATTGGGTTTCGGTGATAAAGAGTTTCATCTCTATTGGGGATTCTGGTCTGAATACTTTACAATCTATAACTCTCTCTCCTGTGTTTTATAGTTTAAATGTTCATCTCGTTTACATCCACATTTCCTATATCTTGTTCTGGAATGCGAGTGCTCACATGTCTTGGTGTGAATTTATCATTTTTGATACTCATACTAACTCATGTATAGCACTTTAAATATGGCTCAGGCATGATATTTTGTTTCATCTTACACTTCTACCATAATTCTTCCGGTATTAGCAGCAATGAAATGTTATCTTTAAAGTTATTTTCATGTATGGATTCTTATTACTACATAAGCCCAGTACATGTTTATATTCATTTCTAGATCTCGTTTATGTTACAGTTAGTATCCTTCCCATTTTCTAACACAGTTATCTCCATATGATTACTTACCTCTGTGAACCATTTTAGAATCCAACCCCCTTTATAGAGAGATGTCTTAAAATTGTCGGATACATTTTATATCAAAGTCCACACTCTGTCATTACAGTATTATTTTTGTTGTGCTCAAGTTGGAGAGTCTCGTTTCCATTCTAACCAAACCTTCTTGTTTGATATATAATAGCATGAGAGCCCCTTTCTTGACAACCTTTACAAGTTGGACTATATGCTCCTTGTTAATTAAGATGTCCTAGGCATTGGTCTTTTACAACTCAAGGCTGTCTCTAGGAGTTACAACATCTTTCTGGCGCCGTTGTTGGGGATACGAATTTGAGAAAATATAAATCCCTGGGCCTAGAAAAAATCTTTATTCACTCTTTAGAACAGGTGAGCAAGAAGAGTTGAGAGTTTTAGATTCCTCACCTTGGCGACTCCACGGTCAATTATAAGATAAACCTATTTGTAGTCCTGGCTTCCCAAAAGCCACATCTGAGGTCAGATACGTCTCAGTCAAAGACATATTCAGTGTCTAACCCAAATAATATTTTACATAAGAGGGGTTGGAGGGAAAGATAGTCAGTTCATACAGAGATCCCTAGATTTTATTTGGAAGATTCTCCATCCTCCTCTTCCCAAATAGCCCAAGATCAAGGCCCTGATTCCACCATAGGAAACCTTGATTCCTTCGTAGGTAATCCTTCCTTGGGAAACATTAAAGTTAAAGACAAAGCTGAATCCATAGATACCACCAGCTTCTCTCTTCATCCCACTCCTGAAGCTGAAGAAGTAAAAGAAGTCACAGAAGTGTCTGCTGTTAATAGTCCAAATTTCCCATCAACACCTCAAGCCTTTGTTCAATACATACCAATTGTTATACATACTTCACTTCCACCACCTCCTCTCACTCATCATATTCTCCCACCACCTCCATAGCCCCCGATGGCTATCCCGGGCTTCTTACTAAACAAATTCCCCCCTGGCATTACCTCAGGTCTTAAATGATATGCCTCAAGATTATCTAAAAGTCTTGCCTCGCTTCAATGGGGAAAATGAGATCAAAGCTCAGAAACATCTTGAATTTTTATGTTCCTTTGTAGAAAAATTTAATGTTGAACATATGGATGTGGTCTTGAGACTGTTTGTTTAATCCCTGGATGGAGAAGCCAAAAAATGGTTTAAGACTTTGGGAGACTGTTCCATCACTAATTGGACAGAGACGGAAAATTATTTCATCAGAAAATGGGGAGAGAAAAAATACCATGGGTACTGTCTCAATGAGTTCAATTCACTCAGGAAAATGCATAATGAGGGAGTGCCAGAGTTCATTAAGAGGTTCAACAAATTATACTCAAGCCTTCCAGCTGAAATGAAACCTCATCAGACAGCTGCTAAAGTAGTTTTTGTAGCAGCTTTCGATTCAGAATTTGGGTTCTCTCTAAGAGAAAGGAACTCTGCCACCCTAGATGATGCCCATACTGATGCACTAGACTTGGAGGCTAATTCACCTCCACAGGAAAATCAAAGGGGAGATCAAATCAAGATGCAAGAAGAAGAGGAAAAGAAGAGGTATCTACATCTGGCCAAGACAGAGAAACAAATGAAAGTAAAATTGAAGAGATGAATAAAATGATTAAAATATTTCAAGCAAGATGGTAAAGATCGAGCTCGAAGCCAAGAATTCATCCTCTAAAACATTCCAGAGTGCTCCGAACAGGGGTTACAATCTGCAATATAGAAAGCCAGCCTTGCAAATATTGCAAAGAGAGTGGAAAGAACAGCAGGACTAGGTACCACACCCACTATACATAGAAGGTCAAATGGATGGTCCTACTGAGGATACTGCCTATGAGCAATATGACCCATATCTTGCATAGTCGAATAGTGATGAAGTCGAGTGTCCTTTACAAGAAAGTGATGGAATGAGAATTCTATTAGAAGAAGAAGAAGAAAGGGCTAGAGTCATTGAAGATCCATAGATCGACGATTACTGCAAGCAGTTCGTTGACTTCATGCAAGTGCAGTTCAATAGAAAATATGATCTCAAATCTTCTAGAAAAATAACTCGTACTCAAGATCAGGAGGAAGAGGCACCTAAAAAAGAAATAGATGTGAAGAAGGAGACAACGATGCAAAAGCTCACAGATAAAGGTAAGAGGCCTCTAAACGAGCCTTTATAGTCTAATGATCAAGTTCCTTCCTCTTCAAAGTTAGCCACCCCTCCTAATACTAAGTCTGTGTTGAAAGAGGTCAAGCCTATAGTTGAAAACAAAGAGTCAAAAGAAAATATAACAGAGAAGTCCTCATCAGGCTTTAATATGCAAAAATAACTTGAGAAAGTCAAGATCCCGGTCCCACTGATGGAACTATTGAAGCAGCCAGCCTATCAGTCCCAGGTCTCCTCTTTTATGCTTCCCTCAGAAACAGCCCCCATCCCAGACAGTTTTAACCTCCAAGAAGAAAGTCCCATGGTCGTTTTTGGCCCTCACGTTGAAGAATTAGACGCCTCCACCCCTCCCTTTTATGTGTCATTAGTGATCCATGATTTGTTATTGCATAACTGTATGTTGGATTCGGGAGCATCCCATAATCTCTTGCCTCTGTCAATCATGGAGAAACTAGGATTTTAAATCACTCATCCATACAAGGACCTTTATTCCTTTGACTCCAAAAGGGTCAAGTGTCTAGGAATGATCAAGGACTTGGTAGTCAATTTGGCCCAAATTCCAGCCAAGAGTGTGGTGACGGATATAGTGGTGGTTGATATCCCAGCTCATTTTAGGATGTTGTTGTCAAGGTCTTGGGGAACCAAAATTGGAGGGTTAATCAAACTAGACTTGAATTATTCCACTATCCCCGTATTTGGAGGGCAAGAAAGGAGGTTGTATAGGGAGACGAGATTTGTAAAGATGGTTACAAAGGCTGATAACTCTGTTAATTCACCTGTGTATAGTAAAGAAGGGTATTTCTCATGTCTGATATTGGAGGAAGATCAAGAATATGTGCAAGAGCCGTCATTCTATCTGATTAATACAGAACAATCCTCAGAAAATCAAGAGGCTGGGGTCTGGACTCTACACTTTGATGGAGCCAATTCTAGAGAAGGAAATGGAGCTAGGGTGCTACTGATTTCACCTACAAGAAAATGGGTTCCATTATCTTTCAAATTAGAGTATGAAGCTACGAACAACATAGCTGAGTATGAAGCACTGCTCTTGGGGTTGAAAACAGCCAGAAGCATGAACATTCAGAGTTTGAAAGTTCTGGGATATTCAGAACTGGTGGTAAGGCAAGTGAAAAATCAGTGCCAGACTAAACACCCGTGGTTGAGGGTTTATAGGAACGAGGTATGGGACCTAGTGGAAAAATTTTTCTTGGCATTTAACATTCATTTTATGCCTATAGAATGAATAGAATGGAAGATTCCCTTGCTGTGGCTGCCAGTACCTTTCGGCCACCTCAAAACCCTCTCTTAAGATATGAAATTGAAGTTCGTTATCAACCTTAAATTCCTAACAATATCAAACATTGGCAAGTGTTTGAGGACGAAGATAAATTAAAGAGGTTCATGGAAACTGTGGGAGAATTCTCCAATATGGAGATAGATGCTTGTGAAGAAGAAAATGAAGATATTTCACGAAACAAGTGGAAAGAAAAGGTGGCTAGTAAAAAAGTACTGCAACTGAAGGGAAATTTTATTCCTAGAGGGCTAGTTCCCCTAGAGAGATTGTTCGACAGGAATGACGTCCCTATGACGTCCCTTTGCAACCCAGTAAAGTGACAGAAGACAATCAGCTTTTTTACTTCAACCTCGGTACCGGAGCCGATCCCAAAATTATGAAGTTGTCCAAGAAGGTTCCTGAAGAGTATAAAGAGCTCTACCAGAAACTATTCCAGACTTACAAGGATGTTTTTGCATGGTATTATCAAGACCTGAAGACTTTTTATATCAGCATCATGCAACATAAAATTCCTCTAAAGGGAGATGCGAAGCCGCATAAATAGAAGCTCAGACAGATTAACCCCTTGCTCCTTCCTTCAATAGAGAAGGAGATCAAGAAGCTATTAAAGGCCAAGATCATCATGCCACTGAGATACTCTGAGTGGGTGGCAAATCTGGACCCAGTCCAGAAAAAGAATGGAGAGATAAGGTTATGTGTTGATTTTTGGAATTTAAATAGAGCATCCTTAAAGGATAACTACCCATTGCCCAAGATGGATCATATTTTGCAAAAGGTAGTGGGAGCTTCACGGATGTCAATGATGGATGGTTTATCTGGATACAATCAGGTGGCCGTGCTCCCAGAAGATCAAAATAAAACTTCCTTCACCACACCCTGGGGCACATTTATGTATGCAAGGTTGCCTTTCGAACTGATCAATGCAGGGAACACTTTCCAAAGGGCCATGGATATTGCCTTTGTTGGGAAGTAAGATAAGTTCATGGTGGTCTACCTCGATGATATCACTATGTTCTCAAAGGACGATGCAAAGCATATCGAAAACTTGCGCAAGACTTTTGAGAAGTGCCGAAGGTATGGTCTCTCTCTAAACCCCCAAAAATCATTGTTTGCATTAGAAGAAGGCAAGCTTTTGGGACACATTGTGACCAAGGATGGGGTGAAAATTGATCCCAAAAGGGTAGAGGTTATAAACGACATATCTTTCCCCAAAAATAAGAAAGAGGTTCAGGTGTTCCTTGGGTGCATTAATTTTCTAAGAAGGTTCATCCCAAACTATGCAGAGATAGTTTGGCATATAACCGACATGCTCAAGAAAAATAATGAGGTAAAGTGGTCTCCTAAGTCACGAGAGGCCTTTAGCAGAATAAAAAATTCCTTTGCAGAAGCCCCAGTGCTGGCTGGACCAGACTATGCTAAGCCTTTTATGATTTTTTCATTTGCATCACCTCATACAGTAGCAGGAGTTTTATTGCAGAAGAATGAGGAGGGGTACGAGCAGCCTATTGCTTTCTTCAACCAGGTGCTCCGTGATGCTGAGTTGAAATAAAACATCCTAGAAAAGCAAGCTTATGCCTTGGTGAAGTCCCTCAAGGCATTTCGGGTGTATGTTTTGCAGTCACCCATCACTGCATTTGTACCCACAGCAGTCGTGAAGGATATCTTGATCCAAGGAGATAGTGAGGGAAAAAGGGGCAAATGGATTGTGAAAATACAAGAATATGAGCTGGAAATACGCCCCACCAAGTTAATCAAAGGAGAGGGATTAGCTAAAATCCTGTCAGAATCGAATTGCCAAGCTCTGGGCATAAATATTTCTATGATAGCAAATGAGGAGTCTGAAAAGATTGAAGAACGGTGTGGAATAGAAACGTCTACTCAGAAGACTCACATGAAGTATCTCCTCAGTCCCTGGTATAAGGAAATTTTTGAATATCTTTTGACTCTCAGATGCCCCCTAGCTGTGATAAATCTAAATACAGAACATTGAGGCTGAAGTCATAGAAATTCGTGGTTGCCAATGGTCGGTTGTACTGGCAAGACCCTTTTGGCATCCTGCTCCTGTGCCTTACAGAGAATGAAGTGGAGGAAATAATTTCAGAGTTTCATGAAGGCATCTGTGGAGGTCACTATAGATGGAGAGCTACCGCCCATAAAATTTTGAAATTTGGTTTCTTCTGGCCCAAGCTTTTTGGAGATGTTTTCGCTTGGGTCAGAGCCTGCGAAAAGTGCCAAAAAATCGCAAAAAGGCAGAAGTTTTCACCCCTGCCCATGATCCCTATACATATAGATGAATCGTTTCAGCAATGGGGGATTGAATTTATTGGTGAAATTCACCCTGCGTCAAGTGGACAACACAAATGGATATTCACTGCCACAGATTATTTCACCAAATGGGTGGAGGCTATACCTGTAAGGAATGCAACAGATACTGTGGTGATAAAGTTCATGGAAGAGAACATTATATCCAGATTCGGCTGCCCTACCAAGATTATTATTGATAATGCCCAGGCCTTTAAATCTGCTAAGTTCGTCAGCTTCTATCAATAATATAACATTGCATTGGGAAATTCCACCACCTACTACCCACAGGGAGATGGTTTAGCAAAGTCTTCTAATAAAAATCTGGTAAGAGCACTGAAGAAAGCCATTAATGAAAATCAGGAAAATTGGGACTCTCAGCTAAAGTTCACTTTATGGGCAAACAAGATCACCAGCAAGAGATCTGTTGATCCTTAATTAACATTAGTCACTTTTATTTTGGGTTTGAGAAAGCCTTGCATCAAAACGCTATGGTAGATAGTGAAGCATTCAAACGGATGGCCGAGAAGGAAAGACGAGCGACTAAACATAAAGCAATAAGGCAAGAGAAATATGAAAAACGAAGGCATAGAGAAAAAAGGGACAATGATATCATTAAAGGCGCAAATCGCAACCATCGCAGATCGTAAATCGCATTTTCAACTGTTCATTGGTTTGAACCATCGCAAATATTTGCGATGCGATCGCGCGATCGCATTTTCCCCCCCATCGCACTTTCCGCTTTTGCAGTTTGCGCATCCATCGCACTTTGCGCTTTTGCGATTTGCGCATCCATCGCACTTTCCACCTTTGCGATTTGTGATCATCGCAAATCGCACCCATTGCAGATCCACCCCATCGCAAAAGCGCAAAGCGCAGTTTTCTGTTGGTGCCACTTTCCGCCATCGCACTTTCCGCCTTTGCGATCCGCGCTTTCCATATTGGGTCCCACCTCGTACATTCATTCCCGTACCCCTCATGCACATTTCCGTTGCATTTCATGTGTTTCCTTTGCATTCCCTACAAAGTCTGAAGGTTTCACATTTTACGTTAAAATTTCCATGTTTCATATGTATTCCGCCATGTGCATAAGTTATTCCACGGACCATCCCCCACCGTCGATCCCCACCACTATACCACGGTCGAACAACCCACGATGCATTTCCCCACCAAACCCTATCATACACCGTACCATCGCCTTTTTCACCGTTTTCACGCAGAAAACACTGTTACGCTGTATTTTCTACCATTTCCTTACTTTTTCCACCGGTCCACCATGCAGTGTTGTCATTCCTCATTATTCCCCACCACTTCCACTTCCCCGTGCATGGTTTTCTTAACAAGTTTGCAGATTTTGGAGGGTTTTAGCGATGGAAAATTGTCATAATATACAGCCTGGACTACAGTAGCAGAGCACATCGAAAGGCTACTCTACAGAAGCTGCAATTATGAAGAAAATCCCCGGGAGCTGCCACGACATGACATCCATGGAAGAAATAAGGTTCAAAATCCAACAAACCCTTCAAAATCATTCAAGGAGCAGATTTTTACGGATGAAGACATCAATGACGAAGTAAAGAGTATCAGTCGAAGACCTATGAATTCAGTGTCTGGCATGAAAAATTTTAAATTCAAATTCAAAATTGGAAAATAGAGAGTAAAATGCACAAGAGAACTATGCCCTCCAGGTTTAACCCTAATGGGATTTCCTTTCATAAAAGGACAGATTATTTAAAAGCTTTCATTTTCATGCTATGTCCCTGAGAAGAGTTTCTATCCGATGCTTTTACTTCATCGAGCAGCCGGCAAAGATGCACTCAGTTCGCCATCCAGATCGTCAGCTCATCAGCGAACATCCCACCATCAGCATCAGCAACAACCTCGACCCTTCCACACCACTGAAATAATTTCAACTCATGATTCGGCCTCAGCGGCCCATTTAATTTTTACTGAATTAGTTACTTTTAATTTTCGAGTGGGCTGCTTGCTCCACTCCAGCATTTTACTGTTACCAGACTTTTGTTTAAATTCCTGTTTTAAAAACGGCCAAGTGCCTGACTATCCATGATGAGAGGCCTTATTCCTCATCATAAGTTTGTTGTTCTGATAAGGACCTTTAACAGATTTTGGTCATGCGAAGAAGATATTTTCTCAAAAATATCTTCTCGTTGAGATAGGAAGAGGTCTATATAAGGAAGATCGAATGAGGAAAACGGGTTCCAAATTTTTTGAAGAAACTGGCAGTGTAAAGAATTTTGTATGCTCGTTGTGGAATTATCAAGACAAATACACAGAGCCCGCGGGGTCTCAGCGAAGAGAATTTCTACTCATACGTGAGGATTCTAGTCTTGATGTTATATGGTCTGTGTGATTCTTTCTTCGTAATATTGTCTCATTGTTTACTTCACTGTCTCTAATTTATTTATATTATGCTTTGGAATGCGAGTGACTCGCCAGTTTGGGTATGAATTTATCGCTGTTTGGTACTCATACTTAACTGGTCTATGTCGCTTTAAATATGGCCCATGCGTAATATGTCGTTCCGCCTAACACTTCATTCATATTTCCTCTGTATTAAATATCATGGGATGCTGCTCTTCCAGAACTGATTAACATGTATGGATTCTTAGCTTTTAAGCCCATATGATGTTGAAATATGTTTTTCGAGTATCATTCCACCGATAATTAGTACTTTCCTCTCACTTTCTGTGCAGCAAACACCTTTCAGTAAAAATACCTATATACCATTGAAGAACTGGCCCTCCTTGATGAAAACTGTCTCTAATTTGTCTAAAGTATACATGTATTGAAGATTCTCCTCTTGCCTCTGCAGTATCTTTATATCTTGCAGAATCTCAAATTAGTTTGGTCCCATTCATATGATAACGCTTTGCACAAGTTGAAAAGGTAGAGAGTCCTAAGCTGATAATGAGTCTGAAATATCCTTTATACTCCCTACTATTTAAGATGTCCTAGGCACTGGTCTTTGGCAACTCAAGGCTGTCTCTAGGAGCTACAAAATCTTTTTGGCACCATTGCCGGGGACGAAATTGAAATAAATTAAAATCCCTGGGCCTCGAAAAACCTATCCACTCTTCAGTTACGTGAGCATGAAGAGTTGAGAGTTGTACATTCCTCACCTTGGCGACTCCACATTTGTGTTGTAAGTTAATTTGTTTGCAGTCCTGGCTCCTCGTAAGCCGCACCTGAGGTCAGATACGTCTCAGCCAAAGACACCTTCTATGTCTGACCCGGAAAGGATCCTACATAGAAGGGGCTGGAGGGAAAGGCAGTCAGTTCATACCGAGATTCCTAAATTCTCCCTAGAAAACTTTCCATATCTTCCGTCCTCTTCCTCTCAAATCACCCAAATACAAGGCCCTGACTCCATCATAAGAGATACTGGTTACTACTCAGAGAGCCCACCTCGGGGAGGTGCCCATCAAAGACGAAGCCGAGTCTAGCAATACTTCGCATTACCCTTTCCACCCTACCCCTGAAGTTGAGGAGATTAAGGAAGTTACTGAAGTATCTGCTGTTCACAGCTCGACATTCTCATCAACCCCTCAAGCCGTTGTTCACTACTTCCCCATCATTATCCATACTTCACCTCCACCTTCTCCTCCTCCTCTTACAGCTCAGATTCTGGCACTACCTCCACCCCCTCTAATGGTTAACGTCCCTGGTTTCCTGCAAAACAGATACGCCCCTCTGGAGCTCCCTGTGGTATTAAATGACATGCCGCAAGATTATTTAAAGATTCTGCCCAGGTTCAGTGGTGAGAATGAGATTGAAGCCCAGAAACATGTCCAATTTTTCTGCTCTTTCGCTGAGAATTTTAATGTGGAACATCTAGACGTAGTCCTAAGGCTGTTCGTGCAATCCTTAGATGGGGAAGCTAGAAAATGGTTCAAGACACTTGGAGCTCGTTCTATCAACACATGGGAGGGAATGGAGGATGCTTTCATCAAAAAATGGGGAGAAAAGAAAGATCATGGTAATGTCCTTACCGAATTCAACACTCTGAAAAAGAAACACAATGAAGGGGTGTCAGAGTTTATCAGAAGATTTAACAAATTGTACCTGAGTCTCCCCGCCGATATGAAGCCTCACCAGACCATTGCCAAGGTCGTTTTTGTGGCAGCATTTGATTCTGAATTAGGTTTCTCATTGAGAGAGAGAAAGCCAGCCACTCTGGATGATGCACAGACGAACACACTGGAGATAGAAGCAAATTTTGTCTCTACTGGAAAATCCAGAGGGAAACAAGAACAGGATGTTAGAAGAAGGGGAAAAGAGGAAGTATCCACCTCAAGCCAAGACAAAGATTCAGCTAATGACAAGATTGAAGAAATGAACAAGATGATCAACAATCTCTCAAGTAAGTTGATCAAACTTGAGATGGAGGCCAAGAATTCACCCTCAAAGAATTTCCAGAATTCTCCAAACAAAGGTTTTAACCCTCAATACAGAAAGCCGCCCTTGCAGATACTACAAAGGGGGCAGAAGGAGCAGCAAGATCAGGTACCGCATCCTTTATACTTGGAAGGGCAAGTAGAAGGTTCTGCCGAAGACATTTCTTGTGAGCAAGAAGAGACCTGTCTTGTTTTCTCAGACCATGATGACATTCAATGTCCTGTTCACGAAAGTGGCAAGGAGGAAGTACAAACTCACTCAGAAGCACTGAGGATCCGGAGATCGACAACTACTGCAAGCAGTTTGTCAACTTCATGTAGGCTCAGTTTAACAGGAAATATGACCTCAGGTCCTCCAGAAAGAGAACCCGCATTCAATATGAAGAGGAGGACACACCCCAAAAGTCAGCACCTGCACAGAAGGAGGTCAATACTCAAAAACCCCCAGAAAAAGGTAAGAGGCCCCTTAACTAATCTCTGCAATCTGATAATCAAATGCCTTTGTCTTCACAAGTAGCTGCATCCCCTAATGATAAGACCATCGTAAAATAAGTTAAGCCTCCCCCTCAAAATAAAGAGTCAAAAGAAAAAGAAGTGTCAGTGGATAAGCCTTCATCTGTCTTCTGTTTACAAAAAGAGATTGAAAAATTAAAAATACCAGTTCCTCTGTCTGAGTTATTGAAACAACCTGCTTATCAGTCACAGGTCACTTCCTTCATGTCTTCTCCTGATGCATCACACATTCCAGATAGTCTTAACCTGCAAGAAGAAAGACCTATGGTAGTGTTCGGTCCACATGTTGAAGAGTTAGATCCCTCCACACCTCCCTTTTATGTGTCTTTAGTGATCCATGATCTATTTTTGCATAATTGTATGTTAGACTCGGGAGCATCTCACAACCTCATGCCCCTATCTATCATGGAGCAATTGGGACTCCAAATCACTCGCCCATATAAAGACCTCTATTCATTTGACTCCAAAAGAGTGAAATGTTTGGGCATGATTAAAGATCTGGTAGTTAATCTGGCTCAGATCCCTGCCAAAAGTGTGGTGATGGATATTGTAGTGGCTGACATCCCAGCCCGCTTCGGTATGCTACTATCAAGGTCTTGGGGAACTAGAATCGGAGGATCAATTAAGCTGGACCTGACCTATGCCACTATCCCTGTCTTTGGTGGCCAAGAGAGGAGATTGTATCGAGAAACCAGATTTGTCAAAACAGTCACCAAGGCAGGTGATTCAGTTAATTCCCCAGTCTACAACAGAGAGGGTGATTTCTCATGTTTGATGTTGAAAGAATATCAAGAATATGCCCATGAGCCCTCATTCTGCCAGATAAAGGCTGAATCATCAGTACAGCACTATGGATCTGAAATCTGGACACTCCATTTTGATGGGGCAAATTCCAGGGAAGGAAATGGGGATGGAGTATTGCTAATTTCACCTATGGGTCAATGGGTCCCCTTGTCCTTCAAGCTGGAATATGAGGCCACAAACAACGTGGATGAGTATGAAGCACTCATATTGGGGCTGCAGACAACAAGGAGTATGAACATACAAAATCTAAAGGTGCTGGGAGATTCTGAATTGGTAGTCAGACAAGTGAGAAATCAGTGCCAAGCCAAACATCCTAGGCTAAAGGCCTATAGAAATGAATTTTGGGATCTTGTAGAGAACTCCTTCTTGGCATTCAACATTCAATTCATGCCCCGAGAACAGAACATGATGGCAGATTCCTTGGCAGTGGCTACTAGTACCTTCCGCCCACCTCAGAACCCTCTTCTGAGATATGAAATCGAAGTAAGGTATCGACCTTCAATCCCA
Source organism: Pinus albicaulis (assembly GCA_034641835.2). Taxonomy (NCBI): domain Eukaryota; kingdom Viridiplantae; phylum Streptophyta; class Pinopsida; order Pinales; family Pinaceae; genus Pinus; species Pinus albicaulis. The sequence goes on from CM076583.1 coordinate 1,083,921,060, forward strand.
GATAACATCAAGCACTGACAAGTGTTTGAAGATGAGGAGCAGGTGAAGAGATTCCTAGAAACTGTTGGGGAGTTTTCCAACATGGAGATTGACAGTTGTGAGGAAGAGACTGGAGACATTCCAGAAGATAAGCTGGAAGAGAGAATAGCTGGCCACAAATTTCTGCAGTTGAAAGGGAATGTCATTCCCTAAGGGCTAGTGCCTTTAGAGAGGCTGTTTAACAAAAATGATGTTCCTTTACAGCCAAAAAAAGTTGTGGCGGAAAACCAGGTCGAAGACCTCAATCTGGGCACTAAAGAGGATCCAAAAACTGTGAAGCTGTCCAAGAAGGTCCCGGAGGAATACAAACAACTGTATCAAAAGCCATTTCAGGCCTACAGAGATGTGTTTGCCTGGTCATATCAAGACCTAAAAACTTTTGATGTCAGCATTATGCAGCATAAGATTCCACTGAAGGGAGATGCAAACCCACATAAGCAAAAACTCAGACGGATTAACCCCCTATTGTTGCCTTCTATTGAGAAAGAAATAAAGAAACTGCTGAAGGCTAAAATTATAGTTCCATTGAGATATTCTGAGTGGGTGGCCAATTTAGTCCCGGTGTGAAAGAAGAATGGAGAAATAAGGTTATGTGTTGATTTCAGGAACCTGAACAGGGCATCCCTAAAGGATAATTACCCGCTACCTAAAATGGACCATATCTCGCAGAAAGTGGTTGGAGCTTCTCGGATGTCCATGATGGATGGGTTCTCGGGCTACAATCAGGTGGCAGTATTACCAGAAGATCAAAAGAAGATGGCCTTCACCACTCCATGGGGAACGTTCATGTATGCCAGAATGCCTTTTGGGCTGATCAACGCAGGGGCCACTTTTCAGAGGGCCATGGATATTGCTTTTATTGGAGAGCAGGACCAGTTTGTGGTGGTATATCTGGACGACATTACTGTATTCTCAAAGAATGATGTAGAGCATATAGAACACCTGCGCATAACCTTTGAGAAGTGTAGAAAGTATGGTCTCTCCCTTAACCCACAGAAGTCCCTGTTTGCACTAGAAGAGGGCAAGCTCTTGGGGCACATTGTAACCAAATATGGAGTGAAGATAGACCCTAAAAGAGTTGAAGTCATAAATGGCATTGCCCTGCCCAGAAACAAAAAGGAAATTCAAGTATTTTTAGGCCGAATAAACTTTTTGAGGAGGTTCATCCCTAACTATGCTGAGATAGTTAGGCACATCACCAACATGTTAAAAAAGAACAATGAAGTGAAGTGGTCATCAGAATCAAGAGAGGCCTTTACTAGAATCAAAAATGCATTTGCTGAAGCCCCTGTGTTGGCCGGGCCAGATTATTCCAAACCTTTTATGATTTTTTCTTTTGCATCACCCCACACAGTGGCTGGAGTTCTGTTGCAGAAAAACGAGGAAGGCTATGAGCAACCAATTGCATTCTTCATCCAAGTACTGCGCGATGCCGAGCTCAAATATAACATATTGGAGAAGCAAGCCTATGCTCTGGTGAAATCCCTCAAAGCTTTCTGAATGTATGTTTTACAGTCCCATATCACTGCATTTGTTCCTATAGCAGCTGTTAAATACATTCTCATCCAAGGGGACAGTGAGGGAAAAAGAGGAAAATGGATAGCCAAAATACAGGAATATGAGTTAGATATTCGTCCTACCAAATTAATCAAGGGGCAAGGTCTAGCCAAGATCCTGTCTGAGTCAAATTGCCATGCCTTGGGTATCAATCTGTCTATGATAGCAAATGAAGATTCTGGGGAAAAATAAAAACCACAGGGAGTGGAGATAGCCTCCCAGAAGATACAGATGAAATACCTCACCAGCCAGTGGTACAAGGAAATAGTGGAGTACCTCCTAACACTAAGCTGTCCACCTAGCTGTGAGAAGGCTAAATACAGGGCACTGAGGTTGAAGTCACAGAAGTATATGGTTGCAAACGTTCGGCTGTACTGGAGAGATCCCTCAGGCATCCTACTCTTATGTCTGACCGAGGAAGAGGTGGGAAGTATTATAGCAGAGTTCCACGAAGGTATATGTGGGGGCCATTACAGTTGGAGGGCTACTGCTCACAAGATCCTGAAGGCTGGTTTCTACTAGCCCAAATTGTTTGGAGATGTCTTCACTTGGGTCAGGGCATGTGATAAATGCCAGAAATTTGCAAAAAAGCAGAAACTTTCAGCTCTGCCTTTGATTCCTGTCCATGTGGACGAACCCTTCAAACAGTGGGGAATTGATTTTATAGGCGAAATTCACCCACCCTCAAGTGGCTAGCATAGATGGATCCTGACTGCCACGGATTATTTCACGAAGTGGGTAGAAGCCATACCTGCAAGAAATGCTACAGACACAGTGATAATGAAATTTATGGAAGAGAATATTATATCCAGGTTTGGCTGCCCTGCTAGAATAATCACTGACAATGCGCAAGCTTTCAAATCTACGAAATTTGCGAATTTTTGCCAGCAATATAATATTTCGTTGGGTCACTCTACAACTTACTACCCCCAAGGAAATGGCCTCGCAGAGTCCTCAAACAAAACTCTGGTCTGAGCACTAAAGAAGACTATCAACGAGAACCAGAAGAATTGGGATTCTCAGCTGAAGTTCGCTCTGTGGGTAAAAAGAATTATCAGCAAAAGAGAAACTGGGAAATCTCCATACGAGTTGGTATATGGACGAGCAGTTGTCTTCCCTATATAGCTGGCCTTTCCAGTGGCTTGATTTATGCAGGAGAGCCAGGAGGAACCTGATGATGTTACTAGGAGAATTAATCAGCTGGTAGAGCTCGAAGAAACTCGCAATCAGGTAAACCAAAAGCTAGTAGAGTACCAGGAGAAGATGAAAGAGCTATTCGATCAACGTGCTAAAGACAGAAGTTTGCAGGTAGGGGATCTAGTGCTTAGGTGGGATGTTCGAAGGGTTGATAAAGGCAAGCATGGTAAGTTCGACCCTCTCTGGTTCGGCCCTTTCAAAATTGCAGAAGAAGGTGGAAACAATACTTTTAGGCTGGAGAATTTACAGGGCGATCTGCTCGACGCCCCTGTAAATGGTCAATTCCTCAAACACTACTTTCAGTTCTGAGTCAGGCCGAGAAAGCCTGATTGTATCATAATGTACATTAGTTGTTGTTTTCATTTTCGAATTTAATAATGTACGGATCATGTTGATTGATGAAGGAGGAAATCAAAAGTGCAGGAGGAAGAGGGCGTCCAAGGAAGACAAACAGGTGGTCTGCGTAGTTCTCGACATGCTCAAGGATAAACGTGCCGTCCCCAGGTGGAGCCAATGTTGATCCTTAATTAACATTAGTCACTTTTATTTTGGGTTTGAGAAAGCCTTGCATCAAAACGCTATGGTAGATAGTGAAGCATTCAAATGGATGGCCGAGAAGGAAAGACGAGGGACTAAACATAAAGAAATAAGGCAAGAGAAATATGAAAAATGAAGGCATAGAGAAAAAAGGGACAATGATATCATTAAAGGCGCAAATCGCAACCATCGCAAATCGCAAATCACATTTTAAACTGTTTTTTGGTTTGAACCATCGTAAATATTTGCGATGCGATCGCGCAATCGCATTTTCCCCCCCATCGCACTTTCTGCTTTTGCGGTTTGCGCATCCATCGCACTTTGCGCTTTTGCGATTTGCGCATCCATCGCACTTTCCGCCTTTGCGATTTGCGATCATTGCAAATCGCACCCATCGCAGATCCGCCCCATCGCAAAAGCGCTAAGTGCAGTTTTCTGTTGGTGCCACTTTCCGCCATCGCACTTTCCGCCTTTGCGATCCGCGCTTTCCATATTGGGTCCCACCTCGTACGTTCATTCCCGTACCCCTCATGCGCATTTCCATTGCATTTCATGTGTTTCCTTTGCATTCCCTCCAAAGTCTGAAGGTTTCACATTTTACGTTAAAATTTCCATGTTTCATATGTATTCCGTCATGTGCATAAGTTATTCCACGGACCATCCCCCACCGTCGATCCCTACCACTATACCACGATCGAACGACCCATGATGCATTTCCCCACCAAACCCTATCATACACCGTACCATCGCCTTTTTCACCGTTTTCAAGCAAAAAACACTGTTACGTTGTATTTTCTACCACCGCCTTACTTTTTCCACCGGTCCACCATGCAGTGCTGTCATTCCTCATTATTCCCCACCACTTCCACTTCCCTGTGCATGGTTTTCTTAACAAGTTTGCAGATTTTGCAGGGTTTTAGCGATGGAAAATTGTCATAATATACAGCCTGGACTATAGTAGCAGAGCACATCGAAGGGCTACTCTACAGAAGCTGCAATTATGAAGAAAAGCCTCGGGAGCTGCCACGACATGACATCCATGGAAGAAATAGGGTTCAAAATCCAACAAACCCTTCAAAATCATTCAAGGAGCAGATTTTTGCGGATGAAGACATCAATGATGAAGCAAAGAGTATCAGTCGAAGACCTATGAATTCAGTGTCTGGCACGAAAAATTTTAAATTCAAATTCAAAATTGGAAAACAGAGAGTACAATGTACAAGAGAATTATGCCCTCCAGGTTTAACCCTAATGGGATTTCCTTTCAGAAAAGGACAGATTATTTAAAAGCTTTCATTTTCATGCTATGTCCCTGAGAAGAGTTTCTATCCAATGCTTTTACTTCATCGAGTAGTCGACAAAGACGCACTCAGTTCGCCATCCAGATCGCCAGCTCATCAGTGAATATCCCACCATCAGCATCAGCAATGGCCTCGACCCTTCCACACCAATGAAATCATGTCAAATTATGATTCGGCCTCAGCGGCCCATTTACTTTTTACTGAATTAGTTACTTTTAAGTTTCGAGTGGGCTGCTTGCTCCACTCCAGCATTTTACTGTTACCAGAATTTTGTTTAAATTCCTATTTTAAAAACGGCCAAGTGCCTGACTATCCATGATGAGAGGCCTTATTCCTCATCATAAGTTTGTTGTTCTGATAAGGACCTTTAACAGATTTTGGTCATGCGAAGAAGATATTTTCTCAAAAATATCTTCTCGTTGAGATAGGAAGAGGTCTATATAAGGAAGATCGAATGAGAAAAACGGGTTCCAATTTTTTTGAAGAAACTGGCAGTGTAAAGAATTTTGTATGCTCGTTGTGGAATTATCAAGACAAATACACAGAGCCCGTGGGGTCTCAGCGAAGAGAAGTTCTACTCATACGTGAGGATTCTAGTCTTGATGTTATATGGTCTGTGTGATTCTTTCTTCGTAATATTGTCTCATTGTTTACTTCACTGTCTCCAATTTCTTTATATTATGCTTTGGAATGCGAGTGACTCGCCAGTTTGGGTATGAATTTATCGCTTTTTGGTACTCATACTTAACTGGTCTATGTCGCTTTAAATATGGCCCATGCGTAATATGTCATTCCGCCTAACACTTCATTCGTATTTCCTCTGTATTAAATATCATGGGATGCTGCTCTTCCAGAACTGATTAACATGTATGGATTCTTAGCTTTTAAGCCCATATGATGTTGAAATATGTTTTCTGAGTATCATTCCACCGATAATTAGTACTCTCCTCTCAATTTCTGCGCAACAAACACCTTTTAGTAAAAATACCTATATACCATTGAAGAACTGGCCCTCCTTGATGAAAACTGTCTCTAAGTTGTTTGAAGTATACATGTATTGAAGATTCTCCTCTTGCCTCTGCAGTATCTTTATATCTTGCTGAATCTCAAAGTAGTTTGGTCCCATTCATATGATAACGCTTTGCACAAGTTGAAAAGGTAGAGAGTCCTAAGCTGATAATGAGTTTGAAATATCTTTTATACTCCCTACTGTTTAAGATGTCCTAGGCACTGGTCTTTGGCAACTCAAGGCTGTCTCTAGGAGCTACAACAAGATCAATGGGGAAATCTCCATATGAATTGGTATATGGGAGAGCAACAGTCTTTCCCATACAATTGGATTTACCAGTAGTGAGGTTCATGCAAGAAAGCCAAGAAGAGCCGAATGATATTACCAGGAGGATGAACCAGCTGGTAGAGTTGGAGGAAACCCGAAATCAGGTGAATTAGAGGTTGATCGAATATCAGGAGAAGATGAAGTACCTATTTGATCAGCGTGCCAAGGAAAAAAAGATGCAGGTCGGGGATTTAGTACTCAGATGGGATATTTGAAGAGCAGAGAAGGGGAAGCATGGTAAATTTGACCCGTTATGGTTTGGCCCCTTCAAAATTGTCGAACAAGGAGGAAATAACACTTTCAAGTTGGAGAATTTGCAGGGTGACTTGCTTGACGCCCTAAATAGTCAATTCCTAAATCCTTTCTTCCAGTTTTGAAACAAGCCGAGAGATCCTAATGTATTATACTGTATATTAGTTAGCCGCTTTCATATTTATTTTCAATGATGTTTGTTGTGAAGAATTATGAAGAAAAAGAAAGGTGCAGAGGAGCTGATTTTACATAAAAGGGTTAACAGGTGGTCTGTGAAGTTCTCGACACATCCAAGGATGAACGTGTTATCCCCAAGTGGAGACAATGTTGATTATATCATTCACCCTTTAATATTTTGATAAAGGTCATAAGGAGCAGATTATCTGACAGCATTTAAATGGCCAAGAGTTCCAAAGTCTATAAAGGAGAAATAAAATTAAGATGATTCATATGCAAAAAGATGGTAAGTGCACTTTATAATGAAGCGGGAATATGTTAAAAGCCTGAAACTAAATAACACGAAGGTTTAAAGGGCGCAAAGGAAGTAGATACAAGGCAGGGCCTGCGCATATTCTATATACACATAAACGAAGTTTGCAAGCACCATTTTGGGGGGGTCACAAATGAGAGGCATAAGGCAGAGCTTCCCCCCCCCCCAAAATCTTGATGACGTGTAAATGAGCATGACATGAGGTGAGATTTTTATGGAGAAAAGGGCAGGGGCTTTAGAGCAGTTACGAAAATCGCCTTGCGTCCTTCAAGGGACAGGTTCTAAGGCACAGCTGTCACCATGATATAAAGGTAAAGTAAGTTCTTAGGACAACCGGTACCAAGGCCAATATCAGTATTTAACCCGATACGCGGTATTCACCTAACAAAGTCTAACACCCAATCCCCTTATGTCATGTGTCTCACAGTCAACGTCCTTAGGACGTCAACCCTACTCGTTTTACCCCGCCTTCTTTTCCCAAGTTGCCTCGGGCCTGTATAATTTTCTTCCATCTTTTACTGTGGTAAATACTCTCGGTTTTTCGACTACTGTATAAGAAAAAGTGGGTGCCTATTACCAGGTCTGCCCAGTCATTGTCAGTACCCCTGTGTCACTTTCCCGAGCAATTTTATACTTCATAGGTATTCCATCCATTTCATTCCATCTTGTTTCCTTTTGATTGTGTTTTGGGTTTGTATGATGGTCATGGGTAAGGTCACCACCAAGAAATCAGAGCCTGAAACTCCCCAAGCCCGTGAGTCCAGGGTTGTCCCAGGACCTGAACCGTGCATAGACTTGTAAGCCAAAATTTGTGACCCGCAATACCCATTTCCCATTAGCAGCGTCAAGCCTGAACTTTTTAGGAAGCATGTGGAAAATAAAGATAAGTTCTGTGTCGTCTTGTCTGGTCTGTATCATCAAATAACCCCCCTAGTATACCCAGTAGTCAAATTAATCTGTTGGCTCCGGGACGCTTATGATGAACATCGGGGCATGTTCCTCTTAGCTCAGGGGAACAAAATATTCATTGTTTCCCCCGAAACCATCAGAAAATCCCTTTGTTTTCCCACCAATTCGAGCTATGTCTGTTTTAATGAAATAACACTGTCTCATCAGTTTTCAAAACTGCCCTGGAGACAGTAGAGTGATTTCATCACCACCTTAACTGACTCCCATCATGTTGGGAGCCCACCCATGCCTTACTACAACCGTTACCAGTGTACGAGGCCAGTCTGAAAGAGTTAATGAATCAAAATGATATACCTTCTGAGAAATCCACTCGACTCAAACCTGAAACTATAGTTACCATCCTTGGTAAAGAGTTTGCACTCCTGCACCAAGTGAAACATAAAATCCCTGTCGATGCAAACTATGATGAACTTACGAAGGCTTACATTAGAGCAGAAGGTTTTACAACGATGCCCGAACCTGCAGTAGACACCTAGAAGAGGTGCACAAATTATGCCAGCCTGTTAGCCAAATCTTCCGCAAACGTCCCGCCGCTTGTTTTAGGCACGACTTCGACCCCTTCTCATCAGTGAATATTTTTAACTCATGATTTGGCCCTCGTGGCCTTTAGTTTTTACTTTTATTTTTACTTTCAAGTTCTGAGTGGAATTCATATTTCACACTTGCATTTACTTTCTGTTGGAACATTTTTTATATTTTGTTTTGAAATGGCCATGAGCCTAATTGTAAATGATGAGAATCATTCTCCCTCATCATGAATTTTGTTATTTTTGATTAAGACCTGAAACTGCTCACTAGCACGCGGAGAAGATATTTTCCAAAAATATCTTCCCGCGTATGTTCTTGTAATTCTGTATAAGCAGTAAAATGTGACAAAAAAAAGGTTCCAGATTTTCAGAAGAACAAACTAAGAAAGAATTTTGTATTCATTTTGTTGAGATTTTGATATAAAAGTTGAAGAGCCCATTGGTTTTTGGTGATAAGGAGTTTCATCTCTATTGGGGATTTTGTTTTGAATACTTTACAGTCTGTAACTCTCTCTCTTGTGTTTTATAGTTTAAATGTTCATCTCGTTTAAATCCACATTTCCTATATCTTGTTCTGGAATGCGAGTTCTCACAAGTCTTGGTGTGAATTTATCATTGTTGATACTCATACTAACTCATGTCTAGCGCTTTAAATATGGCTCAGGCATGATATGTTGTTTTATCTTACACTTCTACCATAATTCTTCTGGTATTAGTAGCAATGAAATGTTATCTTTAAAGTTATTTTCATGTATGGATTCTTATTACTACATAAGCCCAATACATGTTTATATTCATTTCTAGATCTCGTTTCTGTTATAGTTAGTATCCTTCCCATTTTATAACACAGTTATCTCCATATGATTACTTACCTCTGTGAAACATTTTAGAATCCAGCCCCCTTTACAGAAAGCTGTCTTAAAATTTTCGGATACATTTTATATCAAAGTCCACACTCTGTCATTACAATATTACTTTTGTTGTGCTCAAGTTGGAGAGTCTCGGTTCCATTCTAACCAAAGCTTCTTGTTTGATATATAATAGCATGAGAGCCCCTTTCTTGACAACCTTTACAAGTTGGACTATATGCTTCTTGCTAATTAAGATGGCCTAGGCACTGGTCTTTTACAACTCAAGGTTGTCTTTAGGAGTTACAACAGATGGCAACACAAGTACTCCCCCTACGATCATGACACCTCTTCCTACAACATTCTATCCCCCTTTGACATCAATGGAAAATTGTAACTCCCCTTGACATACAGCCATCCTGCGGACCTATACACACTTCCACTCCCCCTTTATATTCTGAATAAGGAAAGCCTAATAAGAACTTGGGAGAATTTCAAGCTTCTGGTAAAGATATTCCAATGCTTCACGAGTACTCTAACGATCATCAATGCTTCCTGCCAAATCTACATCTGTAAATGCTTGAATAATGAGATTGCTACCCTTGGGATACCACAAGCCATATTCTGTTGTTCCCTTTAGATATCGAATAATTATTTTGATGGAAATAATATGTGATTCTTTTTGTGCTGCTTGGAATCTTGCTACCTGTCCAACTGCTTGCATAACATCTAGCCGGGAGGCTGTTAGTTCCCTATATTACTAGTATAGTCCCTTATTTTTGTTAGTGTAAACCCCTTATTGTTATTGTTGTACCCCTGTAACCCCAATATTGTTATTATTGTGCCCTTACATTATTATTGTTAGGTCAGCTAGGATTATATTGTGGCCCCATGGAATCCTATATATAGAAGGAGGTTTTGGTCATTTGCATCATCCAAGAATTGTTCACTTATGTAATGTATTGGAGGTTTCCCCCTCAAATTGGTTGATTTCTAAGGCGTTTATCTCTATTTTCTTCTATTTTTGGAGCTAGTTTCATAACATTTAGTATCAGAGCTTTGTATTCTAGGGTTTCGCTACTCCAAACAGGTCATCATGGAATTTTCACAATAATTTTTTTTCTACGAAGGTTCAAAAGCTAAAAATTTTATAGAGAGAATTTGATATCCTGAGGAACTTCTTGTAAAAATTTCAGATCTTGGTTCGCAACATTTCGAAGATACGATTTGTGGAAGTTAGGGGTTTTTCAGGCTCCCGAATTTCACCAAAATTAGGTCATCATGATATTGTCACTATAATTGTTGTTCTACAAAGGTTCAGAAGCTGAACTTTTTATAGAGTGAAGAAGAAATCCTAAGGAACGTCTTGTAAAATTTTTAGATCTTGGTTTACAATATTTTCGGAGATATGATCTGTGGAAGTTAGGGATTGTGTAGGCTCCCTAATTTCATCTCAAGGAGGTGACCGTGGGAAAATATTCATAACTCTCTCTTTGAGCATCAGATTGGAATTCTATAAAAAGTGACCACAAGTGCACAAAATATAGGTTCCTGTATATCAATTTTAGAGCTAAAGGAGGAAACAGTGACACGTGGCACGTCGTACAAGTTCGCTCTACTGACCTAGTCCATAATTAGGGCATTCTAGGAGATTGGGCATAACTTTGTGTTGAAGAATCCAAATCAGGTCAGACCTGTGGAATTTGAAAGAAGCTTTAGAGGGCTACTATAGGGTATAATTTCATATATTGAAGATCCACAATCACAGAGATAATTTAGTTTCAATATCGAGCTCCTTAAAAGCAAGAAAAAGGTGTGTATTTTTTTTCGAATTGCATAAGTCTTGTGTGAAAAATCAGTTTGAATTGATTCCAAGGGCATATTGTAGAATAGATATCAATATTGGGTTCTAAAATTACCCCTAAGAAGAATTCAACACCCATTAAGCATTTATAAGGCTCTACTATGACTCATGAAGAAGAAGAACTGCAACATGACATGTCAAAATTACAAGACCAAGTGCACCAAACTTCGCTCTCGCAAAGAGCAACAAAAAATGAAATGGATGTCTTGAATAAATTCATGGAAGCTAAGATAAGTGGTTTGAAGAAAGGCATGGAAGCTAATATGGATGATATGGAAGCTGGCATGGAAGTTAATATGGATGACATGGAAGAAAAAATGAAAGACAACATGGAAAACATGAAGAATGATCTAAAAGCAGACATGGAAGGTTTGACAAAGTTGATGCAAGAAATTTTTCCTAATGGCAAAAATATAGTATAGGAAACAAATGATGAGAACAAAATAAATGTTAATCATGATTTCATAAACTCAAATTTTTAGTGGAAGAACCACCTATTCCAAAGATGGATATGAGGAAGTTTGATGGCAAGGATCCCGTAACATGGATACTACAAATGGAGCAATATTTTGATCTCAATAATGTGAAAAACACACAAAAGGTACACATTGCAAATTTACATTTAGAACAAAATACATTTGTATGGTATTGATGGCTATGCTCCTGTAAAACAATTGTCACTTGGTCAATTTTTACGGAGGAAATGATAGCACATTATGAGGATACAAAGAGCATCACCTTATTTAGCCAATTGATAAATCTCAAACAAAAGGGTTCAGTGGTGGAGCACATTAAGGACTTCCAAAAATTGAATATAAGGGTAATTGATATTCCAGAGGAACACAAGATTGATGTCTTCATAAGAAATTTAAAGGATAACATCCAACATGAAGTTCACATTTGGGAACCTGATTCATTGGAGAAGGCATTCAAGTTGGCAAGAAAAATTGAATGTATAATTATGGCGACAAGGAAGCCTACCACTCACATCTATAAATATGGAAGTGTTGCTACTCCCAGACTTCCATAACCTACAAGGTTGACACCACAACAATTGGAAGAAAAAAGAGAAAAAGGGCTTTGCTCCAGTTGTGATAGAAAATACACTAAAGGTCATAAGTGTGGTGAGAAGAAATTATTATGCATAGATTGTGAAGATGAGGAAGAAAATGAAAAAGAAACTTCAAAAGAAGAGGATATACACCAGGAACCAACCCTAGAAGAAGAAGAAATGAGTCCGACCATATCGTGTAATGCATTGGCAGGAATTACCACTCCTCAAACTCTCAAGATAGAAGGTCATATCAAGAAGAAAGAGGTAATAGTGTTGATTGATTCGGGTAGTACCCATAATTTTATTCATTGTAAGGTAGCTAAGGAATTGAATTGTTTCCTATACCCAGCACTAGAATGTCAAGTGATGGTTGGAAATGGAGGAACTATAAATTTCTCTGTAAAATGCCATAATATCAAGCTAACCATAGGGAATATGTATTGAATAGTCCAATGATTTCCATTCCAATGGGAGGTGCTGGTGTTGTACTAGGAGTACAATGGTTACAATCTTTGGGGATGGTTGCTTTTAATTTTCAAGAAGTTTTCTTGAAATTTTTTTCAAAAGGAAAAGAAATCGAATTCTGGGGTATCGCAGGGAAGCCAAGAAAGATAATCAGCTCTAATGTCATGAAAATATTCTGAAGAAAGAACAACGAGGCGTTATTGCAAAATTATGCTCACTAGAAGTTACAACATCAAAGTCATATATTTCTCCAGATCTCCAAAATGTCTTAGGAAATCATTCCAAGGTGTTTGAAACTCCCAAAGGATTCCCACCTATTCATGATCATGATCATGCTATTCATTTGATTCTAGGAAGTGTTCCTCCAAACATCAGGCCTTACAGATATCCTTATATCCAAAAGAGAAAAATTGAACGTATGCTTGCATAAATGTTAGAGGCTGGTATAATTCAAGCTAGTCAAAGTTATTTCTCTGCTCCAGTAGTATTGGTGCACAAGAAGGATGGATCATGGTGCATGAAAGTCTGGATTATAGGGAGCTCAATAAGCTCATTATTAAAGATAAATTTCCCATTCCTGTGATTGATGAATTATTGGATGAATTACATGGAGAAATTTATTTTACCAAGTTGGATCTTTGTTCAGTATATCATTAAATTAGAATGAAGACTGAAGATATTCCGAAAATATCATTTCGAACTCATGAGGGTCATTATGAATTTTTTGTCATGCCTTTTGGCCTTACCAATGCACCTTCTACATTTCAAGGGTTGATGAATCCCATTTTCAAACCCTTAGAAAATTTGTGCTAGTATTTTTTGATGATATACTAAACTATAGAAGGTATTGGAAGGATCATGTTCAACATGTTGACAGGGTGCTCAAACTATTGAAGGAGAAGAAATTATATGAAAACACATCCAAATTTTTCTTTTGAGTAAAAGAGGTGGAATATCTAGGTAATATTGTATCTCACGAGGGTGTTAAGGTAGACCCTAACAAAATTAAGGCCATTAAGGAATGGAAAGTCCCCAAAACCATAAAGCGGTTGCCAGGATTTCTTGGGTTAACAAGGTATTATCGAAAGTTTGTTAAGAATTATGGGAGAATAGCAGCACCTCTAACAACATTATTGAAGAAAGATTCATTTTCATGGACTCCTGAAGAAACTAAGGCCTTTGAACATCTTAAAGAGGAAATGTGCCTAGAACTAGTCTTAGCTACGCCATACTTCACAAAAACCTTTATTGTGGAATGTGATGCCTCAGGAAATGGAATTGGTGTTGTTTTAATGCAAGAAGGAAGTTCCATTGCTTTTGAAAGTCGTCCAATCAAAGGAAAGTATTTATAGAAAGCTATTTATGAAAAGGAAATGTTGGCAATACTACTTGCACTAAAGAAATGGCGACCTTACCTAATGGGAAGACACTTCAAGGTAAAAACTGATCATGATAGTCTTAAACACTTTTTGGAACAAAGACGATCTTCAAAAGAGAAAAAAAAATGGGTCACAAAGATTTTGGGTTATGAATTTGAAATCATCTACAAAAAAGGGAAGCTAAATGTTGTTGAAGATGCACTCTCAAGAAAGGAAGAAGATGCGGAAGCATTTCTTTGTGCCATTTCTATTATCCAACTAGATTGGATAACTGAAGCAAGGGATGAATGGAAGAAGGAAAAAGAAGTGTGGACACTCATTCAAAATGTAATATTCCTAAATTAGCATGCAGCTAATGGGAATATTAATTTTGTTTCCAACACCTAGTTAGATGAATAAATGGGTCAGGAGGCCCATACATATCTTAGGCATAAAATCCCTCTTAATGTGAAAATGGATCATAATAATAGCTGGATCTAGCACCCTGATGTGTGAAGAGGGGAAAATACGTGGACAAAGTCAAGTTTTACCAAGTCAACAACGCTGGTATGGATGGAGTAGCTCATCAATAGAGACAACGCAGTGATAGTGGGAGGAAGATTCCTTGAAGGTGGAAACCCTAATGAGTGGACCCAAGGTAAGAAGGCTCACACTTTTTTATAAGGAGGGCAAGGCAGCCATAGTGAGGCATGTTATTGATTATTGATTTTGTGGTCTTCATGACTATTGTGCATTCTTCAGCTGTTTAGTTGAGATTTTTGTTCTGCTTAGCACCGGGTGTTCCTGAGCCGGAATCCCATCACCTTCCTTGAGAGGCCTATTGGGGGAGATTTTCAATTAATTTCTCCACACTTAGGCTTGATTCCAAGCTACCTCCTTCAGCTATAGCGCAGTTTTTGTTTAGAGATGGGTTGTGTTGTAGGGTGTTGGAGTGGAGGGTTGAGAAAACCACTTCCGGAGCTAGTTTTTCAGAGGAAGCATTCTTCTCTTTTGGAGATCAGTGAGGAAGATTATAGATCATATTTCACATCTTGGCACTTTTCCAACATATTTCTCATCACCTACATCATAGTATCCCTCTTTTACTGCGTTATTTCAGTGAGCATATGTAGTAAGGGGTTGCAGTGTTTAATTGGAGGGTGATATCTTCAGTGATTGGATCAGCCTCTCACCTGAAGGATCTATTGGAGGAGATTCATTCATCATATGTATCATCTACAACCATCTTCATCTAGTTCTCGAGTTGCACCTGATATTCAGTCCTAGGGCTACATTCCGGCATTTTTGTACTTTTGCATATTTCAGGAAATCCTTCCTGAGTTGTCTTGAAATTGTGTTTGGGAGATTAGATCTTTACTCCTGGCATTGTATGAGTAAAATATTTCTATATCTATATTATTGCACATTTCCAGTAGTAGTGTACCATCTATAACTACGTTGTACTTGTTCTTGGGCATTCTGCTATGTAGCAGCATTTCACTTTTGGCATATTCATTCATGGGATGCCTATTTGCCTTGATTATTTGAGTTTTTCCCACTTCTATTGTACTTATTTGCTGCTGATTTACATAATAAAATGGCTCCATGGCTTTCATACATTTTGGTGTAATGTTATTCACTGCTATTTCCAGTTTTATGTTCATATATTGCTACTTCCCCATTTGGGAATATTACAGTGGTATCAGAGCATAATCTTGGCTCAGCCTGTGGATCTCAGCCATTATGCAATTAGGAGAATAAGAAGAAGAAGTGATGTACAGAAACGACAAAAAGAAGACTCCATTATTTTAAGGAAGAGAGGAAGAGGAGCTCTCAAAGATTTTTTTTCAAATTATGCAGAGCATATAGGGAGATCTCAAGAAGATGAGAAGGGAGATGTGTAGAGAATCTCCAAGAGAGTTTGAATATGAAGAAAACTGTAGATTTTTACATGATGAGTGTGAGCATGCAACCACACATTATGAATCATAGTGCAGTCATATACCCATATCTACTATGAGGGAGATGAAAGAAGAATAAATTCCTAAGAAGGATACTCTTAGGGATTATCTGCAAGAATATGAAGCTCAAATTAAGAGGTTCAATGATCACATCAAATTCCAAGAGTTTTGCAAGGTCAAGGTGGAGAGGAGCAAGAAGCATGATATGGGTGGATTTTTTCTATCTAATTTTTATGGTTCACCTAAATGTTCAGCTAGAGCTTGGGTGGAGGAGCTAGAAACCTATTTGCAGCAACACCAAATTTCAGAGATGGAAGCCATAAAAGTTGCAGTGCTGCATTTTGAAGGTAAGGCCTATGCTTGGTGGATATTTGAGTCTTTTTTATTAATAAATGAAAACACTTTTTCTTATGAAAATTTCACTAGGAAAATAGTGGAAAGGTTTGATGAGAAACATTTTGAAGCACCTTTGGTGGAGCTAAACAAACCAAAACAAACAAAGCCTTTGCATGTGTTGGAGGAATCTGTAAACCCAACTCCACTTTAGAAAACTGTTGAAGAGGCTGATATCTTGCATAATACCTTGCTAGAGGAAATATCTGTACTTCATACTCCTAGAAAAGAGGGCATGGAGATCTTCTTTTCAAAAGAGGATCCTCTTATTGAAAGGTTGCCCATTCATATTGAAGAAGGAGAGAAGGTTGGGGGTAACAACACTATCATATCTAGAGCATATCTAGCACCTCATGCAGAGGTAGATGGAGCACTTTCTCCAACAAGAGGAATTATTGTATCATTTCAAGAAATTCCTAAGGAGTTCATATGTGGAGGAAAAATCACAATCAATGAACAACATGATTGTGAAACCTTGCAGGTGGAAGGAGAAGGTAGGGAGGATGACCAACATTACATGATGAGGAGCACACACCCCTATCTATTTCAGGAGATTGATGCACAGAAGAGGCAGACTGATTTGTCCAGTGAGGGTAGGGACAAGGTTGTCCATTCATATATGCAGTCTACTCCTGGTATTGATGTCACATTGCATAGTGGCATTCCACCAGGGACACCACCAGATCAGGAGATGATGAGGGATGCTTCACATTGGGTTTCACCACTCATTGATTACAGAGGGGTGAGGACCTTGGGAAAACTTGGTACAACACTGAGAGTCTTGGGTAGACTCAAAGAGAGGAGAGGCTTTCTCCCAACATCATCATTACCCACTCTCATTTCAGATTCTGTGTTGTGGCAGGAGCAGCATGGGAAGGATGGCAACCTTCCAACTTGCATCTTTGGCATGGAAGATGTCAAAGAGGAGGACAACCATATGACATATGTTATTTGTGATAGATCATCGATGCTGTCACTATGGAGGGTAGATCCATATTGGAAATCCCAACTGTTGGTGGATTATTCCAAGGATCTTTCTACTTGCATGATATTGGATGACCAACTACATGAGGAGGGATATTTAGTCAGAGATGAGTTCATCTAGTATCATGGTAGGATCTTCTTATCTATAGCTTCCAAGCTCAAGGAAAATTTACTACAAGCAGCTCATGAATATTTTCTCTTCAGCAACACTTATTCTATGAGAGCATACCACGCCATCATGGAGGGGTACACTTGGGAAGGATTTCAAGAGGAGATATATCACCATTTGAGGAGATGCATGGATCATATGGAGATGGAGGAGATATATAACTCTTTGGGGGAGTTATCACAATCACCTCTTTTCTCTTTGAGAATGAAAGGGGATTTATCTATGAGCCACTCCATTTGCATGGTCCAAGAATATGGTAAGGATACTCTTTGGTTGCATAATAATTTATATCATGAATATGTGCATTCCTTAACCATATATGTGCAGTACATTGCTCAAATAAGGAGCATTATTCCTCCTAGAATTCATGGCCTACTTGAGGCCATAAGTAGCATTGATGATGGCCACTCCCTAGGATGTCTTAGGGAGATGATATCTTATGCATGGTATGCTCACTTTGCACCATACACCATGCACTTTCTATGAACTTGTGAGGAGATTGGGGCAGCAAGTAGATGGTTGGGAAGCCACATATCATGCCATCTTCTGATGCAGTTGAGAGTAAAACTACACTGGTTGCATGTGAGGGACCATTGTCCTTCTCCCTTGTTACATATGGCAGCTAGTATGATTCTCATTATGATTCCCTATGTTAATTTTCTTCTTATCTTTGTGGGGAGCATGTTTGGAGGAGAGACACATTGGTTGGATGTGTCCATGGGAAATGAAAATTCCCACACCTTTTATGTTCCATGCTTCAAGAGGAGTATGGGAGATGATATGGCCACTACATTAAATCACTTGCTTCTTTATGAGGTGGACTGTGTGATTGTTTGGAGCACTTGGGATATGCCTCTCATGAACCATTGTGGGGAAATTTTCTATGAGTTTCCATGTTGGGAGGTGCCTCATTTTGTATGGATGATAGCTTGGGAATGGAGATTTCACATGGGAATGATAGTTGCTAATGCATTCTAGATTCCATGCCTCAAGAAGACCTCTAGATAGCACCTTGTTGCCTCCTTGAGTATTTTACTTCTTCATGATGATAGCTATTTGGGATGGTCACCAATAGCTAACTTGCATACTTGGGAGGGGCAATATGGAGATTTATTGATGAGACAACATATTATTCCTTGGAGGAGTTTATAGTATAAGGATGCTACAAGAGGAGGAGAGGAGGCTCTTGAGTTCTATCCTTGCATTTTATTGAGGACAAGAAACATTTGGGAGGGGAGGACTGTAATATTCCTAAATTAGCATGCAGCTAATGGGAATATTAATTTTGTTTCCAACACCTAGTTAGATGAATAAATGGGTAAGGAGGCCCATACATATCTTAAACAAGCATAAAATCCCTCTTAAGGTGAAAAGGGATCATAATAATAGATGGATCTAGCACCCTCATGTGTGAACAGGGGAAAATACATGTGGACAAGGTTAAGTTTGACCAAGTCAACAACGCTGGTATGGATGGAGTATCTCATCAATAGAGACATCGCAGTGATATTGGGAGGTAGATTCCTTGAAGGTGGAAAACCTAATGAGTGGACCCAAGGTAAGAAGGCTCACACTTGTTTATAAGGATGGCAAGGCAGCCATAGTGAGGCATGTTATTGATTAATGATTTTGTGGTCTACATGACTATTGTGCATTCTTCAGCTGTTTAGTTGAGATTGCTATGTCGCTTAGCACCGAGTGTTCCCGAGCGAGAATCCCATCTCCTTTCTGGAGAGGCCTCTTGGGGTAGCTTTGCATTTCATTTCTACAAACTCAGGCTTGAGGCCAAGCTACCTCCTTCAGCTACAACACAGTTTCTGTTTAGAGTTGGGTTGTGTTGTGGGGTGTTGCAGTGGAGGGTTGAGAAAACCACTTCCGGAGCTAGTTTTTCAGAGGAGAATCATTATTCTCTTTGGGAGATTAGTGAGAAAGATTCTGGAGCATATTTCACATCTTGGCACTTGGAAAACATATTTCTCATCACCTAAAATGCAGTATCCCTCTTTGACTGCGTTATTTTAGTGAGCATATGCAGTAAGGGGTTGCAGTGTTTAATTGGAGGGTGAGATCTTCAGTGATTGGATTATCATCTCACCTGAAGGATCTATTGGAGGAGATTCATTCATAATATGTATCATCTACAACCATATTCATCCAGTTCTTGAGTTGCAGCTGCTATTCAGTCCTAGGGCTGTATTCCGACATTTTTTTACTTTTTCATATTTCAGGAAATCCTTCCCAGGTTGTCTTGAAAATTTGTTTGGGAGCTTAGATCTTTACTCGCAGCATTATATGAGCCGTATATTTTCATATCTATATTATTGAGCATTTCCAATAGCAGTGTAGCATCTATAACTGCGTTGTACTTGTTCTTGGGCATTCTGCTATGTGGCAGCATTTCACTTTTGGCATATGCATTCATGGGAGGCTTGTTTGCCTTGATTATTTGAGTTGTGCCCGCTTATGTTGTACTTATTTTCTGCTGATTTACATAATAAAATGGCTCCATGGTTTTCATAAATTTTGGTGTAATTTTATTCACTTATATTTCCAGTTTTATGTTCATATATTGTTGCTTCCCCATTTGGGAATATTACACAAAATTTGCAGCAAGATCATAGTGCATCTGATACATTTAGTTGGAAAAAAAATTCCTTATGGTACAAAGATCGCTTATATATTTGCAAGAATTTCCAACTAAAAAAAAAATATTATTTTGGAATTGCACACTTCTCCTCTAGGAGGACACTCATGATTTTTAAAAAATTACCACAGGGTGAAGAAAGAAATTTTTTGGGATGGCCTTAAATCTAATATTCAAAAGTTTGTGGTGAAATGTTTGGTTTTCCAGCAAAATAAAGTTGAGAAAATTAAGACCCCGGGTCTTCTACAACCTTTATCCATTCCAAGTCAACATTGGGAGGATATTTCAATGGATTTTATCATAGGTTTACCTAAGTCCGAAGGAAATAGTGTCATCATGGTGGTAATTGATAGACTTAACAAGTATACACACTTTTGTGCATTATCTTATCCATTTAACGCAAGTACATTTGCTATTGCATTTATGGAAAAAATTAGAAAGATACATGGAAACCCAAAGATTATTGTAAGTGATAAAGATCCCATTTTTACTGGAAATTTTCAGATGGAATTATTTTCTTGTTTGGGTACTAAACTAGCTCATAGCTCATCGTATCATCCTCAATCTGATGGTCAAACTGAGATAATGAATAAATTTTTGGAAGGATATCTTTGTTGTTTTTTATCTGATAAGCAAACACAATGGGTCAAGTGGTTACCTCTCACTGAATGGTGGTATAACACTTCCTTCCATACTGCGACCAAAATGACCCCATTTATGGAATTTTAGGGATATCATACACCATCCATCACATCTTATTTAAGAGAAAATTCTAAGGTTCAAGAAGTGGAAGATCACATCGAGCATCAACAAGAAGTTCTCCAACTCGTAAAGGATAACCTAAATTTGGCATAAAATCAAATGAAACAACAGGCAGATCAACATCGCAATGAGAGAAGTTTTGATGTAGGAGACTGGGTATTTTTATGGCTACAACCATAAAAACAAATGTCCCTAAATCAAGCTAATAAGGATAATAAATTATCACCAAAGTACTATGGTCCTTACAAGGTGTTGCAAAAGATTGGTACTATGACATACAAATTGGATCTTCTTGCTTCTTCGTGAGTGCATCCAGTTTTCCATGTTTCATGTTTAAAGAGGGTTATAGGGGAAAAATTCCAGTTCAAACAATATTGCCAGAACTTGATGAGGAAGGAAAAATAATATTGGAACTTGAAGCAGTCACGAAAAGAAGAACTCGATAGCTACGAAATCAATCAATTTCGGAGTATCTCATCAAATGGAAGAACTTAACCACTAAAGATTCTACATGGGAGGATGAGAATTTTATACAGAAGCATTCAGAGCTACTCAAGCATTGAGGACAACACTTTTTGAAGGAGAGGAGCATGTTAGGTCCCTATATTACTAGTATAGTCCCTTATTGTTGTTAGTGTAACCCTCTTATTGTTATTGTTGTACCCCTGTAACCCCAATATTGTGATTATTGTGCCCTTAAATTATTATTGTTAGGTCGGATAGGATTATATTTTCGCCCCATGGACTCCTATATATAGAAGGAGGTTTTGGTCATTTGTATCATCCAATAATTGTTCATTTATGTAATGTATTGGAGGTTTCCCCCTCGAAGTGGTTGATTTCTAAGACATTGATCTCTCTTTCTTCTATTTTTGTAGCTGGTTTCATAACAGAGGTTGTTACATATAGAAGAATACCAATCATAGATCTGTACAACCTTTGATCCACATCCTTAGATGAGTCGTCTATGCTCAATTTGCAACCTGTTACCATCAGAGGAAGGATGGGTTTGCAATCTTCCATTTTGAATTTCTTGAGAATTTCCTTGATGTACTTGGCTTGAAATATAAATATTTCTTTCTCTTGCTAAGATATTTGAAGCCCTAAGAACTATATCAGCTCACCAAGTAAAGACATCTCGAACTCACTTTGAATATTTGTAGCAACGTTCTTACTTAGTCGATCATCATTGCTACCAAATATTATATAATCCTCTTTAGCTATTAGATGTGGTTTAGTTGCTTCATCCAGAACATATATGTCGTTTGGAGCTCGGCTTGCTATAGCCACAATTTCACCATACTTGACTTTCTTGATTTCACATTTTTTGGAGTTGAATAGTATTGTGTGTCCTTGATCACACATTTTTCCAAAACCGAGCAGATTGTGATTCATGTTTCAACCAATAGAACATTCTTGGCTAGAGCATATTTGCTTTTGAGAGTGACAGTACATGATCCTATAACATTTAAAGATCCATCATTTCCAAAGGACACAATTCCATCCTTCTTCTATTTTAAAGATACAAATATATTTCTATCTCTAGTCATTTGCATTGAGCAATCGCTATCAACATACCACACATCTTTGTGTTTTGAGCCTTGAGAGCGAGAGCACGATTATCAATCTTCTTCTTCTTCCATGTTCGTTCATTCTATGGCTTCGAAGATTCTTCGGAGGATTTTCAAGTCTGCAGTCTCTGGCTATGTGTCCAAAGTTCTGACATTTGTAACATTCCATATTATCTCTTAAATGTTCAAATCTATTGATATTTTGTTGAGCTCTGGGAGTTTCATATTTGACAAATCTCCTGGAATTGTATTGTTTCCTAGGGTACGTGCGATATTCTATAGCTTTATGACCAAATTTTCCACATGAATAACAATAGACATGAAAAATATGTTGGTACCTGGATGGAAATCTTCATCGAGGAATCGTCTTCCAAGGATGTTCTTGCGAATATTATCCAATGAAGTCTACATGCATGTGATATCTCAAAGTTTCATTGTATTTTGTTGTAGAAGGTCATGCTTCTTCTTCTTTGTAATCAAGTCCAGTTCTGTTGTTGTAAGATCGTTGATTTTTGATGAGTTCTTCCAATTCCCTTGAGCTGTTGGCACAGTTTTGGAAAAATTTTCCCTTATTCACTTCCTTACGCAGCGAGACTACTTCACCTTCTAATGCTTCCCTTTCTTGGTTGCTTTCTTCCAACTTCTTTTGAAGTGACTCTTCAATACATTTGTGTTCTTGAACTTCAATTTTGAGACCTTGAACTTGTTCTTCAAGTGTATAGGAACGGATCTTCTCAGCCTTGAGATCTCTTATAAGCTTGATTGACTCCTTAGAAAATTATTCTATGGTCATACCTTCTTCTTCGTTGTTTGATACCTCTTGTTTAATGTGCTTGGCCATAAATAATACTCTCTCATTGGCTTCCTCTTTGCTGTCATTGTCTTCATCGAATGATGAGCTATCTTCTTTAGAGAGAAATTTCCTTTTAAATCCTTTATTTTTTCTTTGCTTGTTGAATTTCTTAAAGCCTTTCTTTTATTTTGAGTTTCCATCACTTCTATTCGGACATTTTACTGCAAAATTCCCAACCTCACCACAGCCGAAACATATCAATGGAAGTTTAACCTTGAATTTTCCCTTACCAATTTTTAGTTTTCTCAAAAGGTAAGCATATTCTCCATCTGAGAGACCTTCTTCATCATCTTCCTCTTCTTCACACTTGCAGGTGCAGGTTTGTGCCTTTGAAGGTTGTTTCTCCTTATTGGTTTTCTTAGATGCAGCGAACGCAGTTTCTAGATGCGAAGTACCCTTTTCTTCATCAAGTCTCATTTCATATGATATGAGAACTCCATGTAATTCCTCTTTGCTGAGTTTTTCCAGACTTGAACTATATTCTAAGACCAATACCTTTGGGTTGAATCTCCCTGGTAACGTTCTAAGAATCTTTCGTATAATAGTCTTCTCATCAACAGGCTCTCCCAATCCTTCCAGAGTGTTGGTTATTTCATCAACGTGTTGGAAGTATGCAACAATGTTGTTATCTTCTTTCATTCTGAGTTGCTCAAATTTTGCTCTGTATATTTGAAGCTTTGCTTCTTTGACATTCGAGTCACCTGCATATATATTCTTAAGCTTGTCCCATGCATTTTTGGAAGTTTTACAACCCAACACCTTATGATAAGAAAATTCAATTAGTCCACTAATAATAATATTCTTTGCTTTTGCATCATTTACAAAATTCTTCTTACCTTGTTCATCTGTGGTTGATGTAAATCCATTTTGAATAGTGTCCCATACTTCGTAACCTTGCGCCAAGAGACCTCTATTCTTCCTTTTTAGAGTGCATAATTATTTTCATTGAACAAAGGTACACCATTCTTGGTATGCTCCAAGACCTCCTTCCAGTTGTTAAAACGCTATTGAAGGAACCAAGCTCTGATACCAATTGTATGAAATACTGAGGGGAGGGGGGGAGGGTGAATCAGTATTCCTTTCGATTAGAGCATTAGTTAATCTTCAATTATTATCATTGTTTGTACAATGATAACAGTAAACAAAAGGAACACAAATGCACACAATTTTTAAGGTGGAAACCCTCTCCGAGATAAAAACCATCTGAATGCTTTTCTAATAATTCTTTAATATTCAAATCCAATTGAAAATAAAGCTCCAACTTCCTAGAATATAGAAAATCATTCTTCTCCAACTCCCACTAGATGGACGCTCCAACGCCCGATATTCTTTAGTAGTCAACTGAATGGATGCCCCAACACCCAATGAGCTACAACTCACCCTAGCACCACCCTACCACCCTAAATTTTTCACAAGCTTGAAACTATTGGTGAATTCATGCACCAACCTAGCACCACCCTACCACCCTATAAAAGAATAAAAGAAGAATGGACTCCCGTACCAAGGAAAATGGTCTACTTTACAATGATATAGAATGATGTAGAATAATAATACACACTAGACCATAACCCCAACTATGACACAACCACCTAATGATGATCCTAGACCTCCCAACACTGCCTCTTCAACTCTTGGCAAATAGAGACTAGTACAATTTTTACAATGATGTATTTACAATGACTTAGTATAATGATACCCTTACAGCGGTTATATACATTGCTGCCCACTTGAAGTCTTCATGTGATGAAATTATTGTTGTTGTTCTACACCTTGATTTCTTCTCTTGTCATGCTACCCTCTGCTGCACCTTGCTTTGCTTTTCTACACTAGAAATTCTAGTCCTTTGCAGCCCTTGACAACACATGATCTAGCTTTTTCTTTCCTTCTAGGAACTTGATATTGAATCTAGTGTATCTATATTATTTCAGATTCCCAAAATGTGATTTTTGGTTCTGTAGTAGTCCTCTGATTCATATTTCTAATGCCATAGGTCTCACCAAATTTTTATTCTTCAAGAAAGATTTATGCCCAATCTCTCACAATGACCTAATTATGGACTAGTTTAGTAGAGTGAACTTATATAGCATGCCACGTGTCACAGTTTCTTTATTCAGCTCTGAAATTGACACAGTAAAAATTACAGTCCATTTTCTATTTGTCACTTTTTACAGAATTCAAATCCGATACTCATAGAGAGAGTTATGACGATTTTCCCAAGGGCACTTCTTTGAGATGAAGTTCAGGAGCCTGCAAAAACACTGATTTCCACAGATCATATCTCCGAAAATATTGTGCACCTTGATCTAAAATTTTTACAGGAGCTTCCTCAGGATTTCGTCTTCACCTCATAAACATTTCAGCTTCTAAAATTTCGTAGAAAAAAATTTAGAGCAAAAATTCCACGATGACCTGTTTCAGGTAGCGAAATTCCTACATAAGGAGGATATGACGATCACAATTTATATAAATGCTTAGGTTGAGAGGGGCTTCAACAAGTGAATGTGGGATCGATTTTAGGAGCTTAAAAATTATTAATTATTGAATTTTCAATGACCCATGCCACAACCCCATGGGGTTTTAGCCCACTAACTCGGGTTACAAACTTCAAACATGAATATATCTAAAACCTTGAAGATTTACATGGCATGCCATATATCAATAGAAACATCTCGATAAGTAGAAGCCATCAAAAATATTTTTGACCCATAATATAGTAGTTTTTTAGGTAAAAATTACCATGCAATATTGGGGTAGCCCCTGGTGCTGCTTGGGTTGACATCAATCACAACCACTGATCAACAATGAATACCAGAACAACAGAGTTTACCCAACAACACCACAAATTGTTCTGAAAGCTAACCTGTAAAATTTATGTCAGCAAAATCCATAAGCGGTTTTATGTATAGAAACTCGCGTATATACACGATTCTCTTACATGCAACTAGCGTACCAAATTTAATCTTCTAATATTAAGCATATTTGATAAGAAAGGAAGAGACAACTCCCAGCTTCTGTCTGAGATATTCGAATGCTTCCCTAGGAAGAGGTTTAGTAAATATATCAACAATTTGTTCTTTAGAGGGAACATACTCCAATTTGACCATTTTTTCAAGCACTTTTTCACGTAAGAAGTGATACTTGATAGGAATGTGCTTGGTCTTGGAATGCATAACAGGATTTTTTTAGATGTTGATGGTACTTGTATTATCACATAGGATGGAGATGGGAGGTGAACATTTTATTTTAATATCTTGTAATGTCTACATCATCCAAAGAAGTTGTGTGCAGTATGATGCGACAGCCACAATTTCTACTTTTGTTGTAGATAAGGCAATAGAACTTTGTTTCTTGCTGAACCAAGATACTAATCAGGGCCCCATATAGAATGCACCACCACTAGTGCTTTTTAGATCATCAAAATTTCCATCCCAGTTCGCATCTTTGTAAGCATGAAGACTAAGATCAGCATTCTTTGGATACCATAGACCAAAGTCTTGAGTCCTTTGTAGACATTTGAATATTATTTTTACAGCCTGAAGGTGAGACTCTTTTGGATTATCTTGGAATCATCCAAAAATCCCAACTACATGCATAATGTCTGGTCTCGTCCTAGTTAGATAAAGCAGACTTCCAATCATGGATCTATACTATGGTTGATTCACCATGGGAGAATCATCATGAGAATTGAGGTTACATCCAGTTACCATTGGAGTAATTACAAGTTTGCATTCTTCCATCGCATACTTCCTTAGAAATTGCTTGAGATATTTTTCTTGAGATAGAAATATGTCATATGTTGCTTGTTGTACTTGTAAGCGAAGAAAAAATGTTAGTTCCCCAAGTAATGACATTTAAATTCTTGTTGCATAACATAAGAAAATTTCTGACTCATGGAATCTTCATTAATTCTAAAAATGATGTCATCAACATACACAACAATAATTAATAGTTTATCATTCTCAATTTTTGTGTATAAGTTACTATCAGCAAATCCTTTTGTGAAACCTTGTTGTCGAAGATATTTTTCAAGGCGATAGTACCATGCCTAAGGAGCTTGTTTGAGACCATATAGAGCCTTTTTAAGTTTGAAAACCAGTTTTTCATCATTTCCCAGAATGAATCATTCTAGTTGTTCTATATAAACTTCTTCTTCTAGATCACCATTGAGGAAATACTATTTTACATCCATTTGATAAACTTTGAATTGTTGAAAACTTGAAAAAGAAAGAAACATTCTTATGGATTCAAGTTTGGATACAAGTGCAAATGTCTCTTCAAAGTCTATACCTTCTTGTTGAGCGTACCCTTTACAAAAAATTCTACCTTTGTTTCTAATAACATATCCATTTTCATTTAACTTGTTTTTGAATATCCATTTTCTTCCAATCACATTTTTATCATGAGGTCTTGGAACCAATTCCCAAGTATGATTCTTTTTAATCTGGTCAAGTTATTCATTCGTGGCTTGAATCCAACATTCATCTTTACCAACTTGATTTACAATCTATGGTTCAATAGTGGATAATAATGCCATATAGCTAGGGGATCCTACAAGAGTTCTTCTTGTTTAGACACCTGATCCCTTTTCTCCCAGAATTTGAGATTTTGGATGATTCTTTTCAACATACCTGGATGGAGCCTTTTCTCATATATCTTCTTCTGGTGCTTCATTGGTTTCTCCTTCTATATTGTTTCTATTTGATGAGGGAAAATATACATCATCATCTTCTTCATCTGTTGTTATTTCCCTTTTAGGAGCCGTGAGAGACTCATCAATTACAACATCAATACATTCAACAATCTTCCAAAGTCTTTTATTGTAACATTTACAGGCTTTAATTCTAAAAAACTAACCAAGAAATATTCCATCATCTGCTCTAGGCTCAAAATTACCAGTTTTTTCATCATTGTTCTTGATAAAACATTTTATTCCAAAAACTCTAAAATTCTTTACAGTGGGAAGATTACCATACCAGAGCTCATAAGGAGTTTTATCACTGTTCACACAAAAATGAACCTTGTTAAGAATATTTACTGTAGTATGTGCTACTTCTCCATAAAAGGTATCCAGAGTTCCAGATTCTTCAAGCATAGCACAAGCCATTTGTTGAATTGTTCTATTCATTCTTTCTGCCACGCCATTTTGTTGTCGAGTTCCAGCTACAAAAAATTGTCTTCTTATGCCATAATGTTCACAGAAATGAAATAATTCATCTGATGTATATTCTCCTCCTCAGTCAGATCTAAGAAATTTTATTTTTAGATCTGATTCATTTTTTACCAAATCTTTGAAGATCTTAAATTTTTCAAATGCTTCAACTTTATGTTTTAGTAAACCAATCCAACACATTCTAAAGAAGTCATCAATAAATAGAATATATTATTGTTCTCCATGAGGTGACTTTTTCCTTACCAGACCACTTAGATTAGTATGTATAAGTTCAAGAGGCTTACTTGTTGATCCTTATTTGGCATTGAATTTCACCCTGGTTTGCTTACCAAATTGGCATGATTTTCATATGGTACTTTTAGGTAGAGTGATGTTGGGTAGATCACGAATAGCTTTGAGTCTGCTAGATTTTATTATTTGAGAGAAGCTCAAATGCCCCAATATTTAGTGCCATAACCAATTTTATGTAGATTTACCTAAGTAGCATTTCTCTTGGCCACCTTTCAATATATACAAATTGCTTGGTGTTCTATTTCCTTTTACTAACGTTTTTCCTGTGTCAAGTTCACGTACTACACATTCGTTTGAACTAAAGAAAACTTCATTTCATTGATCACACATTTGACTCACACTCAACACGTTATGCTTTAAACCATCCACATACATAACATTGTTATCTCTCAGCTTTTCTTTTAGAAAAATGGAACTTTTACCCTTAATGACAGAAGGAGAGTCATTTCCAAAAGTAACATTATTTTCCTTATCTAAAGCATTGTATGAAAGGAGTTTATTTTTATCACCTGTCATGTGTTTTGAGCATCCACTATCAATGTACCACTGATTTTCTTCCCCTTCTACAAATAAATATATGCCACAACTTTCGACCTGTAAGTCCTTCTTTTTCCATACCTTGGAGTTTGAGGGTATATGCTCTTTTGGCTGAATTTTTCTCCTACATTCAGATTCTTCATGTCCAAAGTTATTGCAATAAGAACATTAAATTTCTTTTTGAAGAGGAGAAAATTTGTTATAAGTATTCTTCTTTATTCCAGTCTCATTTCTTTTCTTTCTTGATTCTCTGGTCATGATGGTTTTGTACGCAACACATTGAGCAACTCTATAACCAAAGTTATGACATGAGAAACTTTTTCCATTAAAGAAGAAATTTATGTGATCATGGAACCTTCTATTGATGTTTATGTGTTGATTGATACTTTTTCTATTGTTCATCCTTGAATTGACATGGTCATGCTTTACCTGGGTATTCTATTTGTTCTTTTGCTAGGTGATGAAATGTTGTTGGATGGCTTTAGCTGCATTTAGATAGCTTGGTGTTGAATATTGAGAATATTCTCCGATATATCCAAGATTTGTATTTACAAGAGGAGAGCATTGAACCTTGATAATTTCATCTAAGGTTTCAGGTCCTTTAGCAAATGTAATATTTAAGGTTTTCACTTTCTCAATTTCCTTTCTTAGACTTACTATTTTACATTCTAATTTCTCATTGTGCTTCTCCTTTTCTATAAGCTGGTTCTTTAGAGTATCTATGGCTATTTTATTTTCTTCCAAACATATTTTGAGTTGATTGATTTCTTCAAGAAAATCATTTTATCCTAAAGAATCCATAAATGTATCTTTAGTCTCACTAGTTTTCTTTTCAAACACCACAAGTAGTCTAATATCTTGATTAGATTCTCATTCTTCACTATTTGATAGACCATCACTATCTTCATGAGTATAATAAATTTTTATATTGATGAAACATTTCTTGTTTCCTTTTGCCAATTCATTTCCCTTTTCATGATTATCTTTATAAGGAAATTTAGCAGCATAATGATCAACTCTTCCACAAACAAAACATTTAAAAGGAAGCTTACCTCTAAACCTCCCAGTGCTACGTTGCAGTTTCTTTACAAAATTTACCTCATCTTCTTCTGAAACATGCCCTGATCCTTCTTGTTATTGTATTTCCTTTCCTTTTGAAACAACTCTAAAAACAACTTCTTTGACTTCAGATGGACCTCATTTTCTCATTTCACATGCAGTTAGGATCCTACGATGTTGAACAATAGTAAGAGTTTGTAGATCCTACTTCTCTTCAATAACAGATACTTTTGACTCGAATCTAGGAGTTAGAGATCTTAAAACCTTTTCTACAAGAGTAGTATTAGTTATAGTTTCACCAAGATTTCTCATACAATCTACAATATCAACTAGACGTAAAAATAAGCTAGCAATCCTTTCATCATTATGTATTTTGAGTTTTTCATATTTAATTTCGAGAGTTTGGAGTTTAGAACTTTTTACCTTGGCATCACCTTCATAGCTCAAAATGATTTTGTCCCATATTCTTTTGCTGTATTCAACTACATAACTTTGAAAATTTATGATTTAGTCAGAATCCCCAATAATGCATTGACAACCTTTGCATTGGTTTCATAGTTATTTCTTGCTACTGGATATGTTGGAACTGAGGCTGGATATTGATAACAACCTTCAACTATAACCCATACATCTGCTCCAAGAGACTGAAGATAGGATCTTTTCCTCGTCTTCCAGAAGATTAAATTGCTTCCGTTGAAGAGTGGAGGTCTGATAGATGTTGTCCCATATTGATTTCTCATCTTAGATGATCTTCCTTCTACCGATTAAATTCTTCAGAAGGACTTGTTCTGATACAAATTATTGGGAAAAATATTGAGAGGGAGGGCGGGGGGGGTGAATCAATATTTGCAATAATCACAATCTTTCTCATTTTTCATTTTACTGATTTCTATACGCTACTTTGATTAAACCAACTAGCAAATGTACGCGGATTTCTAAATAGAAACTAGAGTATACATAGATAAATCGACTTTTTTGATAAACATTTAGAATAAATCTTTAACCCAGATCATCAATTATGCATTAGATAGTTAATCAGTAACTAAGTGAAATAATAACATAATAAATAATCACACGAGAGCATCACACATGAACACCAAGATTTAAGGTGGAAACCCAATTTGGGAGAAAACCACTGCTCCTGTCGTCTCTGTCATTAATATTTATTATATGGAAAACTGCTTACAATATTGTACTGATGTAGACTCATATCAGTGCACAGGAATCTACCTACAGAAGGCTGCAACCTTCTCTCGTTTTCCAGCTACTACTATAAGGGAGCTTCGACCCCATGATCTCATTTACCAGCCTCTACTAGAAGGGATCTACAACCCCCTGATCAGAACACCAGCATCTACTAGCAGGAAGCTTCTACTTCGACACTGAAGGCTTCAACCCTCAAACCCACTACAGACCACGTTTCATAAATTTTCACACTGGATCCCACAACTTCAACACTACTCATCATAAATATCAACACCAATAAACTTAACCCAAACTTCAATTAGAACAGTGAGATCACTGTAACCAGAACACAGTAATAAACCCAAATTTTAGAATCATTATGCAGAATCAATCTCAACACTGATCATTCATTATCTTAAAATGCATACGCTACTTCACTTTACTGAACCTGCATTTATACACACTTTCCTTCACACCAACCTTCATATAGATCTGAGAATACTGAATTTCCATAATATGATTAGTCTCAGAACCAAATCTCAGATTTGCATAACCCTTATTCAATCAACATCATTAATCATATTTAATCACTCATTGATAATATTTGTACATATTCAACTTAGCAGCATATACAGTATTCAAACAACCCAGATCTACATGAAGACTTCATTGACAAACAATAGAAATATAGCAGCAATAAACATATAACCTCTCCAACAAGCTTTAGAAAACCCTGACTTCCATACGTGCTTTAGTTGAAATAAAGCCATGTATATACACTTTTTCACCAAGAAGAACAAGCGTATAGATTTGCAAATATTAATTTTGCAGAAATTTTCAGATCTATAGACTTACCCAGATTTCTTCACTTCACTTCAGCAAATATGTGCCAGGTCACAGATTCAATCATCTCATCAATAGATCAAATACATAGTCATTTTAGGTCTAGAGATTATGATCCATCATTGTATCCAAGGGTGCATCATAGTTTCATATCTACCAATAAAAAGAGTCCATCCCATGTAGATATAATTCAAAGAGAAGTATTAAGTAACAACCCTTACACATGCACAACTTTTCATTATGATCTTCTTCTCCTTATATAGATTTATTCTTTACCAATACCATGAGACAAAACCACACAAGTGCCAATGGTATTCTTGGACGGAATCAAATAGACGATAAAATTCTCAATACTATGGGCTAAAACCATGGTAATGCCCCCTGGTATCATAATTTAGAGAACAAAAGGCATACGTGACTTGGCTTATTCGTACCCGTGTGTATACATGACTTCTCTTCATAAAAACTACATATATACTAAATATGGATGTATACAGGAGTTTCCTATATACCAACCTATGTATGTACATGGGTTGCCTTCATCAAACCTGCGTATACGTTGTGAAATATTATCTTTTTCATTTCTCTGGCACTTACTGGAATTCCTTTCTCTGTCACATTTGAACTGACCTGAAGAAACATCATTTTTACATCTTTAAGAAATAGTTTGCTATCAAAAGGAAACTCATCAAGTAGGTTTCCATCAAGGATAACATATTAAGACATAAGAATCATATTTCCAATAGAAGCTTCAGTAGGTTTTCTTTTATTAGGTATTTTGCTATACATATTATTGAATCTCTTGGAAAAATCAAAAACTGATTCTCCTTCTTTTCTTTTTATTGCACCAAATTCAGTGATATAATACATAAAATCTTTCTTATCACCCCATTTCCTTAAAAATGTATCATCTAGGGTATCAATTCTAGTGATGCTACCAGCTGTCAAAGATCTGAACCATTTTCTTACATCACCTTCAAGACACTGAAAAAAAACTCTCCTCCAGACATCTTCATGCTCAATATTCAAATTGTCGGAATATGCATAAAAATCAGTAAGGTTTTTTTAGTTGTTACCTCTCCCGCACCACTAAAATTAGGCATGTACTTGAGATAATCTCCTGTAGGTAATGCATTCATAGGCTGAGGTAAAACCAAAGGGACATACCTAGCGCAAAAATTGCATCCATTCGGTTAGGGGGTGGTTTTGGACCTGCCATGGTGTGAGAAGTTGGGATTTTTGGAATAAAAATAAGTGGATTGTGAACAATAGATGATGAAGCACCAAATTGTGATGTAGGTACTGTTTGTTGGTTGGAAAACACGGGAGGTACAAGATTTTCTGAAAAATCGGGGGATAAATTTTGTAGGACTTGTTTAGAGACAACCTTTGAGAAAACAGTGGTAGAAGAAGCAAAATTTTGTTTACTCTTTTTCTTCATAATATTTTAAGGGTTAGAAACTAGGATTCTCAAAAGGGAATATGGGTTAGCCCTGGTTCTAGTCCTTCTAGGAGCCAGAACTTCTCAATGGAGTCGCCAGGTGTAAAGCAGTCTAAAAAGACAGCTAGAACTGTACACCTCAAAACCAAACTTATAACTTTTTCATTCTCGTAGGGATAAAATTCAATTCACCTCCTCGACAACGACACCAAAGATGTTAGTGTAAGAAGTCACTCCTTGACTGCTTAAGGAGTAAGCATTACACATCATAGTTCTTTTCAAATTTTAAAGGGGTTGTTTGAGTGGTGGGATGGATTTCTCAAATATTTTGAAATTATTTTATGTTCTTTAAGACATTCATGCATTCGGCAAGTTGTTGCAAGTATAAATTGTGTGGGTGAAATATAGTATAGGGAGCAGAGTACACAAGTGGAATAAAACGAATAGCTGGTACATATTTCAGGAAATATTCCTATCCTAAATCAGTCACACAACTATGTTGATGACCTTTAACACAAACTCTATTTATGTTAAAAAAACAACACTTAGAAAATATATTTCATGTATAAAGTATTCCACAAAGCCTTTACGAAATCTTCACTGACATGTTCTATTACACACATATAACTTGCAAAAAATTGAAAGTGGATAATTGACTGTTAAATCCTTTAATAACTTCTCACGCACACTTCACCAGTTGTTGCAATTCATATTTTAGAATAAATTAACAAAGAAAAGATACACACCACACATTAGATGTTCCTTGAGTCACAAAATCCTCCAACATGAAGCAAAAAGTTTTTTTTCTATTATTGTCAGTCTTCGGGTAGACTAACATACAACCTGGAAATAGTATTTACAAGTTCTATATATAGCAAGAGAGGAACCAACTCCATCTCTTCTAAAAATAAGGAAACATTAATTCTAACATAACATAGGTGTTAAAAGATATTACATTCTTATCCCCTCAAAAATATAACAGAAAGGACAGATGGAGAAAGAATAAGAGAAGAATTATGTGTTGAGATTCAACAAGATGATGATCCTAGTGAAAATTAAGCACCTACACTAGGTGGGGCCCACAGGCTATTTTCAGGTGTATGTCTATTTTTAGAATGGTGAGAGAATTCTATTTATAGCAAGAGTCTATTTTTAGAATGGTGAGCAAATTATATTTATAGATGAGGTCCTATTTTTAGATGCATGTGCGAAGTCTATTTATAGATCGCATGTCTAAATATAGAATGCATGACGATTATTATTATCTCTTAATAATAATTGGACAATAAACATTAATCTATTCTCAATGAGCACTTGGAAATAGTTAACTGAAGTGGAAAATCAGTTAGCTAAGTGGATTTCAAGTTTAGTGGTTGGTTGGTGGGACATGCAATTGGACTTAGTTGTAACTGAGTGATTCGAAGTTGTAACAGAGTTGGATATGAATTTATGTGAGTCGTAATGTAGTTTAACTCAATTAAGTGAGTTAAACTCAGTTGTGCTATTTGTAACTGAACATGCACTAGTGAGAGACAAGCGAATTAATTATTTAATTAATACACAAGCAGTGGTCTCACATGAAACTGATGATTTACTACTGTTAACTACATGTGTGTCAGATCCAGTGGAGACCCAATTGAGAGATAGGTGAAAGGGACAGTTTGAGTATTATTTGTGACATTAGTGGGTGAAATCATGCAAACACACACAAATTGGAGATGCCAATGAGGATTGCACAGTCAAGGCAAGTAGGATATCATTCATTCAGGGATTGTCATCAGAAGGGATTGTGTAGTGGAGGCAGTAAATTGGTGCATGGAGTTGCCAATTTTTGTATGACAATGTGAGACGATTGTATATTATACTGAGAGCTCTTGTATTAGAGTTTTGTATGAGATTTTTTCATGATCCATGAAATTTACATAATATATGATAGTGGGGCTTTTAGCTATATGTTTTCCTGGTAAAAACATATGTGTTATGCGTGATTGATATTTCTTCATGTGTTTGCAATTGGTGATCTTGTTTTAAATTTCTGCAAAGATTTTTGTAGAAGTGATTCTGTATTTAACAATGGAATATAATTGTTAGATTAGGAGAATCCATGCAATACATAATTGTATTAAATTTTCTACATGGTATCGGAGCAAAGAAGATTTCAATTTTGAAGTAGTAGCTAAATTTGTTGGTGGAAAAAAATTGAATTTGCTACAATAATTTCTTGGTGCAACAATTGAGTAAACATCGAAGTGGCTTTCAATGGCTTGCGGCTAGAGTATGCACTTGAGGGAAGCTCAAACTACATTACCTGGAAGGATAGGATGTATGCGGTGCTTGAAGATAATGACTTGAAGGAATTCATCGACAGTGATGTTCCTAAGCCCACTTCGACAAAGGCGGCAATATTTCTAAGTATCTCATAAAGTTTTTCCAATGTCGAGATGAACTGGGGAGTGTGGGAATCACAGTTTTTGATGATGATTTGGTGAGCTTGGCTCTCTTGGGACTCCCTAAGAGTTGGAATAGTTATCAAGAATCTGTCAATGGAAGGGAAAAAATCTTGGATTGGGAACGACTGTGGTCAGATCTAGTGCAGGAGGAGTTTAGGAAGAACACCAGAGATGGCTCTTCATCAAAGCATGATGATGAAGAGGATTGTGCTTTGGCAACCAAGGGAAGGGAAGGGAAGGGGAAGAAATTCAACTCAAAATCTGAGTCTAAAGGAAAGAATTTGGATTTGTCCAAGGTGAAGTGTTTTCACTGTCACGAACATGGGAATCTCGCCACTAACTTCCCACAAAAGAAGAAGAACAAGAAGATTGTTGGAGTTGCAGCTGGTAAGGCCCTTTCCTCGCAATTTGAACTTAATTTCTCCTTGATCTCATGCTTGGTTTCAAGCACAATGGTATCGGTGTGGTATCTTAATAATGGTGTTTCCTTCACATGATAGGAGATAAGGAGATTTTCAGTGACTTGGAGGAGAAAGATCTCCAAATGCATATAGAGATGGGTGACGATGGACGATACAGTGCAACCAAAATTGGAACCATTAAATTTGAGAGGGATTCAGGTAAACCATTTCAATTGAAATATTTTATGCATGTTCCAGGTCTGAAGAAAAACTTGGTCTCAGTCGCAATGTTGGAGGACAGAGGCTATGACATTGTTTTCAGCGATGTAAAATCTTTCCTGTGACATAAAACAACAGGTCAAGCCAAGAGGATAGGGATTCGAGTTAATAATATCTACAAGCTAGAGGTATAAGGCTATGCTGCAATGATGGGAAAGGCATAAAAAGTGGTAAGTCGGGATGAGGGCGAATTATGGCACAACTGATTGGGCCATCTTCATCATGGAGCCTTGAAAGTCATGTAGCAAATATCTACTGGACTTCCAATGGGAACACTTGCTAGAATGGTGAGAAAATTGTATCTATATATGAGGTTATATTTTTAGATCCATGAGCGAAGTCTATGTATAGATAACACGTCTAAATATAGAATTCATGTCGATTATTATTATCTCTTAAAAATAATTAGACAATAAACATTAATCTATTCTCAATGGAAACTTGGAAATAGTTAACTGAATTGGAAAATCAGTTAGCTAAGTGATTTCAAGTTTATTGGTTGGTTGGTGGGAAATGCAAGTGGACTTAGTTGTAACTAAGTGATTCAAAGTTGTAACAGAGTTGGATATGTAGTTATGTGAGTTGTAAAGTAGGTTAACTCAGTTAAATGAGTTAAACTCAGTTGTGCTAGTTGTAACTGAACATACACTAGTGAGAGATTAGTGAATTAATTATTTGATTCATTCACAAGAAGTGGCCTCACATGCAACTGATAATCTACTATTGTTAACTACATGCATGTCAGATCTAGTGGAGACCTAGTTATGAGATAGGTGAAAGGGACAGTTTGACTATCAGTTGTGACATTAGTGGGTGCACTCATGAAACCACACACACATTGGAGATGCCAATGAGGATTGCGCAGTAAAGGCAAGTAGGATATCATTCATTCAGGGATTTTCATCATCAGGGATTACACAGTGGAGGCAGTATCTCAGGAGGCAGTAAATTTGCGCATGGATTTGCCAATTTTTGTATGACAGTGTGAGATGATTATATATTGTACCGAGAGATCTTGGATTAGAGTTTTGTATGATATTGTTTCATGATCCATGATATATACATAATATATTATAGTGGGGTTTTTATCTTTATTCTCTCACGATAAAAACATATGTGTTATTTGTGATTGATCTTTCTTCATGTGTTTGCAATCGGCAATCGTGTTTTAAATTTCCGCAAAGATTTTTGTAGAAGCGATTCCGTATTTAATAGTGGCATATAATTGTTTAATTAGGAGAATCCAGGAAATACATAATTGTATTAAAATTTCTACATTCTGGGCTAGAATGTCGAGTGTACTGTCATGCTACCCCTTTTTCTGCTAAATTTTATCCTTGTGTCTTGGGTCTTTAATAACCATGTAGCTTCATTTAATAAGACCTCCAACAACCTCACAACTACCTATCACCATCACTTGTATTATCCATTTAGTTATGGGTTCTTATCCATCCTTAATTGGCTCAAAAAAACTTGCTGATAGGTGTCAAAATTCATTTAAAACAAGTGCTGCCAGAAATTTCGGTAAAAACATGTAACCGCGAAAAATATGGAATGATACCAGAACTTCTGGTACTACCCTGTTTCTTTTTCAAAACACATAGAAAAACGTTGAATTTTTTGTTCTGACTTGTATTCCATGACACCTAGGTTGTTATTCAAAATTTTTTATTGATAAGCAAAAAGGAATTAGTACCAAAAACCTTTTACCTTTCCTCTAAGTGTGTTGCAGCTTCAACGAGTTTATCTAAATTATTTCTTCTATCAGCAACTAATGTTATGGATCTGGTTTCTCTTGTAGTTTCCTCCTTTACAAGGCCTTTGTCATCCTTAGCACCCTTTTGTGTTTTTCTTCTTTTTGAGGTTTCTGAGTGTTTTTTTGAAGGGGTTGGTTTCTTACTTTTATTCAGGGATTTCTATGACTTCTCTGTTTTTGAACCTTCAGGTTTCCCTTCAACACCAATTTTTTCTAGTTAATAGGCTTGGCTTGAGAAGAGACTTGGATTTAAGCCTAAACTTATTGCTCTCTCTTATATGTCTCTTTATGGTGCTAGCAATAGTTTTATCTTCTTCCTTGTGCTTCTTGCGACTGATTTCATATCCATCATCCTTAAGGAGTTCTTCATCTGATGGTGTAGGCTAATATTCCTTCTACAACTTTTTTTGAATAGGTGCTTCAGTAATTTCTAGTAGCACTCGTTCTTTTGAATTATCTGTTGTTTCAAACCTCCCTCTTCTAGCTCTAGTGTATACATTTGGAAATGGAGGAACATGAGGTACCATCTTCATGGACTTGGGCTTGCTTGCTGAGGAGCTCCCTCCTTTCTCCACCTTTCTTTCAGTTTTTCCTACA
This sequence comes from Pinus albicaulis, assembly GCA_034641835.2. NCBI lineage: Eukaryota > Viridiplantae > Streptophyta > Pinopsida > Pinales > Pinaceae > Pinus > Pinus albicaulis. The sequence goes on from CM076583.1 coordinate 1,083,960,200, forward strand.
AAAACTTTCTCTTTCTTACCCTTGGCATTCTTATGAATGTTTTCTTTCTGGGCCTTTCTTTTTATTCTTCTATTTGCAGGCTGAGGGTTTGACTGTGGAACTGGAGGTGTAGGTTCATGTTGGCCTGCCCTATAAAATAGAAAGTGGTCCCAAGTCTGATTTCTCTTCCTCAACTCTTCTTCAACAAGAACTTTGATCAAAGCTTGATGGTACAAGCTGTACTCAGAAACATCATTATGGGTCTGAACCATTGCTGACATCTTGGTCATGCTTTTCAACAACAAAAATGGCAGATTCAATGTCTTAAAAAAGAAACCTCATGTGATAGAGGAATACCACTGTATACCTCCTTTCACATGTGAGGTATATATTGATAAGTTTGATTGCCTCTGCCCAGTCATTCTTAAGGTATATTTTTGGGATGCCTTTTTCCCAATTTGGATCTTTGTGAGCATCCTTGAGGAAGCTATTGAGATCACCTCTTGTGATAACTTGTCCCTTGAAAAACCTTTATCCTTCTTGGGGAAGGTTAAAGGCTTCATCAATGGAGTCCTCAGAAACCTACAAAGTGAGGCCATAAACTATAGCCTCCTGTCCATTAAAAGAATTAAAAAACTCTAGAGAAATTCCTGAATGTGATATTCCCAACCTAGTGCAAAGAGGATACCATCTCGAATGCATAAACAAAGTTCTCACCCTTGGATTATCATCAGCCAAATATGCACCCTGTGGCTCTATTCGATTTATCTTACCACCTATTTTAGTCATCTTCAAAAAAATAAATGACTATGTGTCCTGAAAATGATAGGTGGTAGAATAGGATGAGTTTACCTTACAGGTGCGGCATGTATTCTTCTCTGGGATCTTGTCTGAATCTAGACTTCTTCTCCAGCTATAACTCTCAGCAAATTCGAATCTAGCAGCTCAGACTTCAAATGAAACATTCATGTTTTTTACATGGCTTTAAAACTAAATTTGGTTCACCATCCCATTCAAATCACCCTCCATCACTATAAATATTCATGATCATGATGTGCACCATGTGACACACCATCAACACCTTCAGTTGGTTGTGTTTTTCGTATGGGAGCTCCAGATAGCTTATGGAAAGTGTCTTTGATGACACACAGACACGTCCGCAAACTATGATTTTGATTGGCCGAAAATTCCGGTAGAAGTTTTGTGTAGCCAGTAGAACAATTATGGAGTGAGGTGTGATCACCACAATCCCTCTAACTGAGCAAAACACATACCTTAACTTATGGAAGACCGACTTGGCGTAAACAGGCATGACTGGAAACGGTTCAATCATTAACTGCAGATGACACATGTGGCTTAACGTATACAACAACTTGACCTTAGCTAATTGACTATAAGACGACACCTCCCATTAGATCTTAAAGGATTTAAAAAATATTTGATGCGTATGAGACCTATGACATGTGGTATGAATAAAGCGGATGCTCTTTTTTGCTTTATTTAAAAAACAGAGTATGCTTCCATAAATTTCAACAACATCAGAAAATAAAAAGAAAAAGACAGAAACAAGAAATAGCAGACTGTTCGAAATGATTAAAAATCTGGTGCTTTCAAAAATTCCAGTATCGCCCAATTTTTTTCTTTTGAATTTTAATCCTAAAAAAAAAAACTATTGAATGGACTCATGACTTAGCAAAGAACTGTGCTAACAGTAAAAAAATATCATTTTACCATTTTTAAAGATATCTTTAGGTCGGCTTATGACATATTAGACTTTTGGGGTGCTCTAAGCAAGCCTTATAGGGATTTTCATTGTAAATTAATGAAAAATGACTTGGTTTCCCTCATATAAATATAGGGAAGTCACTTTCCTTTGGATCATGACCAGAGACATTCATTTCTCTTTTCTTGAGAGATTGCGCATTATTGTTTTCCTTGTTCTCTTGGATGCAATGGCTAGGTAGAGTATGAATTATCTTAGAGAGGATATTTATTTCATGGGGAGACTATATTGTGGATTGATTAAGTGATTATTGTTTCAATGGTGTAATTTTAGTGATGTTTTTTTCCATTTTGCATGTAATATCTAAAATTTTCCATGTTAGTTTATGTTACACTACAAATGACCTCCTTGTCAACTTATATGAGAAGGACACATGGAAGGAAGAATTTGACCTAGACAAAGACCTATTTTTCCAAGGTAACGCACCCTAGAGACTGCCAGGTTGAGTTATAATGCTTCCCTACCTCTTGTAGGGAGCGTTAAGGCCTAGGTTAATGCACTTTCCTACGTAAATGGAAGCATTACTCATGTTTCATGAATAAAAATGGACAAATTCCACAGTAACCGACTGAAATTTTAGGCTTTTCTGAAGGAGTTAGTCCAAAAAGTAGGCAACCTATGGTTCATGCCTCTGATTGGATATTTCTAAACCTAACTAAGCATAAAAAGAGGGAAAAATATAGAAAGGCATGGAAACATCATGGATTTCTCCATAATCGATCTAATGGAGAAGAATGTCAAGGTTGATCCTCCCAAACTCTAATAAATTGGATGCTAGGGCTCATTGTCAAAGGTCGAAAGGTTGATTGTGTGAGGAGAAAACGTTTGCTGTTAGTGTGAGGTTTCATGGTTGGCTTGGTTCATCGAGAACTATTTGCCTATGCATTTTCACACTTGGATATTGAGGAGAGAGAGCTTGGAGTCAGAGGACTGAGGAAATCTTGACTAGACTGATGGTTGTAATCTTCCTTCTTTGATATTATTGAACTACCTCTATTGTGTCCACTTGGTGTTTTATTATTGCATCTATTTACATATTTTTTAAAGATACATGTTATAAGTGGCTTATATTTACATTATTTCTTGTCTAATTGTATACTTGTTTTGATTATTTATTGTGATAAAACAATGAAGATTACACGAGTTCATTGTTTTCTTGCAGGATTCGGACTTGGAGTCGGTGAGGAGGGCTTCCGCCAAACTATATTGCACTCTCCAAGATACCAACATTATACATCGAGCTAATCCTTCTCTACTTCAATTTGCCAATCAAGTACTAGTATGAACATGCATGTATTATCTTTGTGAATGTTTCAGCTAATATGTCTATCTGCCTTGGGTCATGGGAAGGCCCGAGAGGGATCTTACTCTAGCTACCCCCTATCCATTTTACCCCTAAGAAGAATTGGTGACTCTGCTGGGGACTCATCCTTAGTTCCCAGTTGTTTATTTCTGAACCCTTGGTTCTTTCCCTCTATCACTTCTCATTTTATTCACATCCCTTTCTTACAATTTGATGTGCTCTGTAACCATTTCATCTATTCAAATTTTTCAGAATAGGACTTACCTGACCATAATTTCCAATTTATCCTTAGTAACGCACCCCCTATGTGTGTTCCAAAGCATTATAACACAACTCCTACTTGAGAACATTGCGTTAGTCCTGTTATTAACGCATTTTACCCTTTTCCAGGAAGCGTTACTCAACCTAAACTTTGATATTTCACCCTTACTGTGATTTCCCTTGCTATTGAGTTGTTGGCTTTCAGTTTGGTTCCTGTAAACTGGATCTCTGTGCTTGGTTGCTTGATAGCATAGCCGTTTTTTCTTGTTAAAAAGTTATCTTAGTTGCATTTTCTTTTTGAAAATAAAAATTTTTTATTTTATTTTTTCTGATATAGCTAATTTCATTCTGTAAATTTTTGGGTTAAATAGCTATTAGTGAGCATTGGTATCTATATTTTTTATAGGATGAACTGCATTATTGGATGTTTGTTGTTGCATGGATGTATGAAAAATTCTCCTTATAGAAATAACTCTTTCATCGAACTGAATTTAAAAAGCATTTTTTACATGGTTTTAGTCAAAGCCACATAAAACTTCATATGCCCAATCCTCATCCGGAGACTTAAATGCAAGTACACTAAAATTAATTGTTAATAAAATAAATCAATAACTCTTTTATGAGCTTACAAAAATATTATTATAGACTAGGATCTTGGGATAGGCAGAGTGAGAAAATTTCCTAAGATCGTAAAACTTGAGACTAGTGTCATTAAACAGCGAAAATCCTACTACACTCATAACGAAGTTAAGCGCGAGACAACACTGGAGTGTGTGAGAGGGTATTTTTCCTTCAATCGCATATCCATTGGGCATTCTGTGTATTGGGGTTCCCCTCGGGGATGTCAAAATTGGATCAGGGATCCAGGTGTTCTGCCCATACACTGTGTTGTCTACAACCGTGAACCCCCTGGTAGTGTCTGTGATTTGAGGTATCCATAGTTTCCGTAGTTCTAGGGATGTACACAAGGTGATTGGGGCGGGTTGTCCTGGTACCTGACATAGACAGACCTACTCTGTATTGGGTTTTTGGGAGGGTACTCGTCTTCACAAGAGTGCTTGGTCCCATTATCTGAGGTTCAAGTGAAGCTAAAGAGTAATTGTAACTGTACATATGACCAGCTCTCTCTGTTTTCTATTGTAATACTAGGTTTAATCTCCAGTGAATGGTAGTTCTCAAACAGGGTCTTACCCCTTTGGCTGCTTGATTGAATGAATTTAGAGTTCTTTTTTTTAGGTTTTTGATTCTACTATCACTGAGACTTAATGATACATCACATTAAATTTTTTATAAAATTTACTGGTCATTGTGGCGTTCTTCGACCCTCATTTGTATTTCTAGGCAACAACGAGGTCTCTCTCCATTGAATTCAGGGGATTTGTTGAGTCTCAGTGACCCAGAGCCTTCTTCAAAAGAAAAGTATCCAGTGTTGACCCCTGATTCACACATTTCTCCTCACATTAATGAGTTTCCTAAGGACCCTTTCGTGGAAGGAGTTGTGCCTCCTTATAATCCTCCTCTCATTGACCCGTTGGGGCTAGTGTTGATTTAGGTAGCACTAGTATCAACCATGTCTTTAGCTGCACACACATCCACTACACAACCAGTGACCTTTGGGTCATTTCCGCTAGTGGCCAACTCGGTTCCACCACCACCTCCCCCGCTAGTTGTAAGTTCTTCACAACTGACTGGAAATCCTAGTAGCCATAATATGCATGGTCCCAACAACTTGGTCACAATATATGTGAGTGGAATTATGAACTCTTCCGTATCCAATCCTTTCGTGTCTGCTCCTGGACTTTTGTCTTTCACTTCTACTAGGGGGGATGCCATGGTTCCCTTCAGCAACCCTTTTGGTTGGAATCCTTTTTTGAGTTCGAACCCCTCGACCTCTATGCCGGAGGGCAGTGTTACCAACACTTACATGCCTGGGGGCACTTATGTACCCCTAAATTCTATGGGACAAGAAGGTCCATCCATTGTTAATGCCATTCCTCTTAGTGGTCAAAATTATGGTGTAGGGTCTATACCAATGGTAAATTATGCGGCTAGTAGTATGTCACAAGAAAACTCTATCGCGTCTATCTGGGTAACCCTTCCCCAAAACCAATTGGGGCAAGGGGGGAATGATTACCTTGGGGGAAACCAACTGTTTGTCCCATAGTACAATAATCCCTATGGACAACAACCTTACATCCCTACACTTCCACTGCCTAGAAATTATTATCAGACGAGTCCTACATATCCCGTTGGAAACACTTTAATGGGAGGACCGTATGGTCCAACTAGTCAACCAACACCTCCTTGGTTAGAGTCGGGGGCAACAACGCAATTTCCATTCTTGGCAACATTAGACATCCTCGATTTATATAAATTGACCAACGATCCCATCAATCATAACCCGCTTTGGCCTCCTATACGGCATAAGATTCCATCAGAAATCCCTAAGGTTGAAGGGAAACAAGGGGACGATTTGGCCACACATATCACCAACTATCATTTATGGTCTATTTCTAATTCCATGATGGATGATAGTATCCGGCTCAAGATATTTACCCGCACCCTCATAGGAAACATTGCCAAATGGTACATTGAGTTACCATGAGTTGCAATCAATATGTTTTGTGCCTTAGCAACGGAATTTCTCAAACACTTTCAGCTACCTATCCGATACAAAATCGGAATGAAAATTTTAACCTTGCTAAGCCAAGACACTGCCACCCACATCTCTGATCACATTCATGAATGGAGATGTAGGCGGAGGTTAGTCAAAGTGACAATCCTGGATCATCTATTATCGGATTGTTTTGTAAGTCACTCATTCCTCCCATTGCTAAGGACATTGCCCTAGCTAGTGCGGTCATAGAGGAACAATCCATCCATCATGCAAAACATCTAGATATCATCTATTTTCAATATGGCACGTTGTATGATTTACTCCCCCATGCCCCTACAAACTCCAATGCTCTCGTTACTGAGCAACCCGAAGCACATGGCGATGACCTCATTGGCACGACTTTCAATGTTGTTGTAAAATAGCTTAGTGGGCACACTTCCAAGCCATATTTAGCTGCCACCGCCCCTACCCAATTGTCTCCTCTTCCCACCACTAAGGTACACTCTATGCAGTCTAAACAAAAATCTAGCAGTAAGAATAAGAAGAATAAGAAAAATACTGATCCTTCTTAAGAGCAGCTCAACACTCAGAATAATCCAAATCATAGAAACACTTCTACAAATTATAAAGGGAAAGAAAAAAATATTATATTCCCTTGCAAAATTTGTGTGGAGGACCACTTGACATACAAATGTCCTCAACTTCAGGAATGCACATATTTTATCATGCAAAAGGATATTGGAAGGACACTTATTGTCCTACACAACCCTTTCCCTAATCCACAATAGCAACAACATCTGGTTGCAAACCTACCACAACCCCCGAAATAGGGTCAATGGCGGTGCTCATCCTTCCGGTGAAGGATCATTTGCCATTTATGGCATGGAGACTGTTGAACTCCAAACCTGAGCCAAAAAATATGGAAATCTAGTCACTAATGCTCATGTACCTGGTTCAAGTTCGAATCCATCACCACCCAACAATTATCATATCAAAAGGCCTGCTGTTGACATTGTCATTCATTCCCCCAGAGTGAAAATTTGACACACGACTCATAACATCTCTACATGTGTTGCCCATAAATACAAAATTGTAGAAGACTTGGTGCAAGCACTGTCAACTATTTCTACACTCAAAGTGTTGCAAACCTGCCCAACGCAAAGGAAATATCTTTTTTCAACCATTGGTGGAATTGACCCCTAGGATTCTGTGCTAGCCATATTTGACATGGAAAAATGTAAAACTCGCCTTTCCCATAAGCTTTATTTCCAAGTTCAAGCTCTATTAAAAGGTAGACCAATCCATCGCACTGTCATAGACGAAGGTGCTTCGACCTACATAATGTCAACTTTGTGTTGGCTTTCTTTGGGTTCTCATACTCTATCTCCACCATCGAATTCCCTCAAAGCATTTGATGGTCACACCTTCATTCCAAAAGGCTACCTTGCTAGATACCCCATTACTCTTAGTGGGAAAACAGTAATTGTGGACATCCAAGTCATGTATCATCATCTCAACTATAATCTCCTTTTAGGTCGTAGTTTGTCTTATGCGATGACTTCCATTGTCTCTTCAATTTTCTGACTCATCATTTTTCCTTTCGATGGGAAGATAGTTACAGTGGAACAACTATTCTTATACACCCCGGATTATTCCACATTAACTAGTAGCATAGTAACCCTAATAGGAGGAGTCCCTGAATCTTATGTCAGTGACGGTGCTGGTCTTTTGAACATATCTTCCCTTATGGGTTTTTTCCTTCGCCTGAGGTTCCACAAATGGTTTAAATGATATCCACCATCTCAAATGGATCTATCGACCCATGGATCCTATCAATGCCTTTAGAAATTGATTCCTACGGAGATCAAATGGCACTTTCTATAGGTTTTAACCCTGTACAGAAATTTTCTACAAACGAATCTTAAAACAGAAAATAAACAATAGCGAGAGCATAAAACATAAAACAGATAAACACAGAGATTTTCCCCTGGATCCCAAATTGGGACGACCACCTTGATTTTTCATTATATTCCTTTTAGTGTTACAACACATATATATACATGCCGAAGCATACATAAACCCCAATCCATTAACCCTGGATTAGAACATAACCGTAGTTCCCTTGACCAGATCTACAAAATACCAGGGGCCGAAAACCATCGTACCCCAAAACCATGTGAAAAATCATGCACAAAACATGGGTGGGTCTGCCTATGAGTGGGTTCACACACCAAACAAATTTTCACTGTGACATTGCCCCGAACCCCAACAGTGGGGGCTACCTCCCCCCTTGTGACCCCCTACTGCGCGTGGGGCTAGTCATGGAAATAATATGACACATAGCCAACATTCTCCCACTTGTTGTTTTCTCTCCACAGGGGGCCACAGGAGAGCTTATTCATTGGGCCAATTCTTCAACACCCATTGTTTCTCTACACTAAGAGAACTTCTAAGTGCTCATAGACTTCGTCAATGCATCTGCAACATTCTTCAAAGTGTCCACCTTTACCAGAAACACCCTTTTAACCTCAACCATATCTCTAACAAAGTGATATTGAACATCAATGTGCTTTGTCTTTTAATGATAAGTAGGGTTCTTAGCCAAAAAAATTTTACTTTGGCTATCACAGTCTATCTCTATAGCTTGTTGTACCAACCCCATACTTGAACACAATCTTTGCAACCAAACTGCTTCCTTGCCTGCATGCGTGGCTATTATGTGTTCTGCCTCTGTAGTTGAAAGAGCCACTACAGACTATCTTTTACTCATCCAACTGAATGCACCTCCAAATAGGCTAAACACATACCCACTTGTAAATCTTCTTTGGTCTAGATCTCTAGCCTAGACAGCATAAAAAAAAACATGAATGTCCAACACTCTTTCCAATCCTGGTCTTCCCTGGTACCACAAGCCATAATCACTAGTGCCACGCAAATATCTAAAAACCCGCTTCACTACTGTCTAATGCTCCTTCCATGGGTTTGACATAAACCTTCTCAATACTCCCACTACATGTGCAATGTCTGGTCTAGTACAGACCATTTCATACATCAGGCTACCCACTGCACTTGCATATGGAACATGGGACATATCCTCCTCTTCTTCTTGTGTCTTCGGGGGACAATCGTTCAGCAGAAAAATTTACACCTACAGAATGTAGGAACATTCACCGCTTACTATCCTACATATTGAACTCTAACAGGTCTCTGTATACTTTCTAGTTTAATCAGAGCCTCCTCTTTCTCCTTCTTGCCCAATTCCTTTTAATTTCCATGCCCAAAATATAGTTCGCGCACTCAAGATCCTGCGTCGACCTGAGAATGCTTAAGCCCCAAATCTTCGGGATTCCTTCTTCGCTATTTCCAATCAGCAACATATCATCCACATACAAGACGAAATAAATAACACGGTCACCAATTAATTTAAAATCAACACAGTGATCCTCCTTGCTTTTGGTGAAGCCAAGTCCCCATATATAGGTATCAAATTTCTGATACCACATCCTTGGTGACTGTTTTAACCCATACAGAGACTTCTTTAACCTACATACCAGTTATTTCTTCCCCTTCACCATAAAGCCTTCAGGTTTTTTCATGTAGATCTCCTCTTCTAGATCCCTGTGAAGAAAAGTTGTCTTCACATCCATCTGTTCAATCTCAAAATCAAATGCAACAGCAATAGATAAAAGTAATCTAATAGAATTAACTTTGGCAACAGGAGCAAAAATATCACCAAAATCAATTCCCGACACCTCGGAATAAACTTTTTCTACTAACCAAGCTTTGTATTTATCCACCTTGCCTTCTACATTCATCTTCTTCTTAAACACCCATTTGCTCCCGATGGGCTTCCTTCCAGCCGACAACTCGACCAGATCCCATGCCTCATTTTTGTGCAAGGATTCCATTTCATCAACCATGGCCTCCTTCCAGAGTTTTCCATCCTCTGAATCTACTGCCTCCCTGACAGTTCTGGGATCATCATCAGTTATAGTTAAGGCAAAACTTGAACAGAAAGCAGATGGACTATACCTTTCTGGTTTCCTTCTTTCCCGAATTTATCTTCTCACAGCTGGAGTTTGTCGCTCTTCCTCTTCGGAGTCTTCATCTGTTGTAGAGTCTGATTCATCCTCCTTTATGTAATGTTCCCAAATTTTAGCCTCAAAGCTAAATGGAACATTAGAGTTAGCAGCATCTCTAACCGATGAATAAATGGGTAGAAAAGCCCATAAGTCTCCTAAGGAGGAATAAAAACACTCCAAGTATGAAAGGAGACACTCTTTACAGCTTAATAAAAAACCTCCATGTGTGAACAGGGATAATATCAAGTTGGTTTAGTACACTTTGACTAAGTCAACAGCGCAGTTATGGAGGAGCAAGAATTAAAGAAGGAATAACGCAGTTTTGGAGGGAGATGAATCTTTTGATGGAGATGACCTAATTGAGTGGGGCCCAAGCGCAAGAAAACTCATATTTTATTTAAGGAAGAGGATGGCAGCATTATTCTTCATTTTTTAGATTATTATTTTTTCCACTCAGATTTTTTTCTTCCTCTTACTGTTTAGCAGAGTAGTAGTGTTGTTTAACATCGAGTGTTCCAGAGCGGGAATCCCACCTCTTCCCTTGAGGAGCCTCTTGGGAGAGTTTGCATTCATTTTCTAGATTATGTTTTTAGGCCAAGCTTCAACCTACCTCATCAACACAGCTTTTGCAGGTTATTATGCAGTGTTGCAGGGTCCAGCAATGGAAGGGATTGGAATCCCTCTTTCTGAGATAGTTTCTCATTAGAGGAAGGTTTCCTTCACTTGAGAGATCTGTTTGGAGAGATATAGAGCTCCTTTCAGATCTTTGGTAGCATAACACTCATTTCCCAACATTCCCAGCGTTGTTCCAGCTAGAGAATGCGTTATTTTCGGAGGCAACTTCATAGGATGGTCTAGTGGCACCGTTGTAGTGTTTTCTTGTGATTGAAAGGTTCATCCTTTCATGGGAGGAAGCCCTTGAGGGATCTACATCATATTATAAATGTTTCAGCCTTCTACACTCTTATTCTTCATTGTTGAAATGGTGATTCAGTAATATTTTTAAGATCACATTTGCATGTAGAGTGTTTGACAAGAAACCCTTACCGGGTTCTCTTGTATTTTATATAAGGAGACTAGATCTCAGTTCCTAGGAATTATTGACTAATATATGAGTAGATCTATTTGTTCTAATATTTTTCTAAGTTGAAACCCTTGTAGGACTATGCATCCTGTTTTGTGCATTATTTCTGGGTAGCTATGTCTGGGGTTTTTAGTCATTTTCAGCTACACTAGTGTGGGAGGTCTGTTTACCTCACCTAGTTTAATTTATTTCTGATATCCTCTTAGAATTAGATGATATATGGATGTATATAAGGGATCCAAGTGATGAATTTTATTTTAATGGCTTAAATTTCTGAAAATATGTTTTTTTGTGAAGGCATTGCTGAGCAGTCCATTTTTGGAATATTATAAGATATTCCCAATACTTCTTATTTTCCCTATTTTGGGATATTACAGTGGTATCAAAGCTTCAATATTGGCTTAGCCTGTGGATCTCAGGCCATTACACTTTCAGGAGAGATGGACAGAAAAGAGAAGGCTTCAGTATGTGAAGGGAGAAAGGAAAACAAGCTTACAAAGCTTCTTCCAAGATCTATGCAGAGCTTTCAAGAAGAGCTGAAGAATCTAAGAATGGAGATGGGATATCCAAAGGAATTTGGATCTAGAGCTGAATCTAGATTTTCACATGGTGAGTGTGAGCATGCATCTACACACCATGATGCACAACGCAGTCAAATGCACAAATCTATCTTGAGATGGATGAAAGGAGGAAGAATGCCTAAGAGGAGAACTATTAGTGATTTTTCACAGGAGTATGAATCTCAAAATGAGAGGTTTAGAGATCATACTGATTTCTAGGGGTTTTGCAAGATCCAAGTGGAGAAGAGCAAGAAGCAGGATGCAGATATATTTCTTCTATCTACTTTTGAAGGCTCACCTACATGTTCAGTTGGAGCATGGGTAAAGCAGCTTGACTCCTATTCTCAACAGCACCATATTTCTGAAGATGAAGCCATCAAAGTTTCAGCACTGCATTTCAGAGGTAAGGCCCATGCATGGTGGATTTTTGAATCTTGCTCTTTTAAAAATGCAAACACTTCCTCTTATGCAAGATTCATTGAAACATTGGTGGGAAGGTTTGGTGAAAAACTTCCTAAGACACATGAGCAAGGAAAACTTGAGAGAACAAAACCCTCGCATGTGATGGAGGAAACTCCACTTCATAAAACCATGGGAGAAGCTGACATATTTCATTACACATTGCTGGAGGCAATACCTCTAGTTCATATTCCTAAACAAGAGGGCATGGGGATCACTTTTTCATAAGGGGATCCAATTGTTGTGATGTTGCCTATACACATTGATGAAGAAGAGAGAAACAACGTTGTCACACCTAGAGCACATCCAGTACCTCATGCAGAGAGAGGAGAAGCACATGCTCCAATAGGAGGTATTCTTGTATCCTTGCAAGAAGTTCCCGAGGATCTGACACATGGAGGTCCAAGCACAATCAATGAACAACATGATTGTGCATCATTGCAGCTGGAAGGAGGAGGTAGGGAGGAAGAGAAGCATCATTTGATGAGAGGCACACACCCTTCTCTATTTCAGAGAGCTAATGTGATGAAGAGGCAAACGGATTTGCGTTGTAAGGGCAGGGGCAAGGTTGACCAATCATATTTTCGGTCTACTCTTGACATTGATGTCTCACTACATGGAGGCATTCCACCTGGGAGGCCACCTGATCGAGAGTTGATGAGAGGCATCTTGTCTTTGGGGTCACCACTCTTGTATTTTGGAGAGGTGAAGAGTTTGGAGGAAGATTTTGGCATGGGGGATGTCAAAGTAGCAGGCAACAAAATGAGGAGAGCCTCACATGCCAGATCACCAGCGCTATCTCTTAGGAGGATTGATCCTTATTGGAGATCTCAGCTCTTAGTAGAGTACTACAAGGATCTTGGTGCATGCATGATTCTCGATGACCCAGATAGAGATGATGAGTATTTGGTGGATGATGTGGTCATCTATTCACATGGCAGAGTCTTCTTGACTGGAGCTTCTAGTCTCAAGGAGAAGTTGCTACTTGCAGCACAGGAGGACTTCCTTTCCATGCATTATGATGCATATCTTTCCTTGGAAGAGGGGTTCACTTGGGAGGGCAACATGACATATTTTAGCATATGGAGAGATGCATAGCCTGGATGGTGATAGATAGGAGGTCACAGCCACTTCCCTACTCATCGGAGGTGAGGGAAAGATTCTAGTTAAGCCATTTTAGCTCAAGATCTCAAGTACATCATGGAGGAGGTATAATTTCACATTTTTTATTGTACTTCTTTTCCTTGTTTGAGCAGAATGATGTATCAAGAAGAATCATATCTTCTTGAATATTGTATGATGATGTACTTGCAGCTACTTGTAGCATTGATTTTGGCTATCTTTTTGGTGGTTTGTGGGGGAAGCCACATGTTTCTTGGTGTACACAATTGACACCATATTGTAACTTCATGTTTCCATATTATGGGATGATTTTGGTAGCAAACAAGTGGCTGGTAAAGAACTTGTTATTTCTTGTTTTGATGCAAGAAAAGGATGCACTGTGTTGGTTCCGTGAGTGGAACTATGGTTCACTCTCTAGTTGTCATTTGGCAACTTGTTTTCATTGTACCTTGCTTCCATATATTTCTAATGTGTTTATGCTCAAGGGAAACTTTGTTTGGAGAGTTCTTAAGGTAGTAGAGATACCCATTGTGATCATGATTCTCCCCACTTTACATTTTTTACATTGCAGGAGGAACCATGGGCAAACCATGATTGCCACATCACACTTTTTCCCTTTTTGTGGGAGGAACCACATGGAGAACTTGAGGAGGCACTTCATGGCTGATTCTTTGATGGGGGAACTTGGGCCATTCTTGGAGGCCATGTTATTTCAGCCCAAGGATAGAGGCAGCCCCATGTTTACCATAAATGGAGAGAGAAACTATTTGGATGGCAGAATCCAATCTCTCCATGCAGCCCCAACACATTGTATAAAACCGGGGTTGATGATTCTTTTGATGAGCTACCTAGGATGGCTCATTTCATCTGGATGATAGCATGGGTGAGGGAGGCACTCATTCACCATGTTGGTCATCACTCCTACTTTGTAGAGGCCATGGGACAGCAAGTAGGTTTCCATTCACACTTTCCACCTTTTATTGATGTAGACCATTTGGTTTTTCACAATTGGGAAGAAACATTGGATGGCAGTTTTATTGTAGATTATCTTGATGCAGTGATGGAGGCCATTGATGGGAGGCCACAAGAGGAGGAGGGGATAAATTTTACTCTCCCTATACCTTTTATTGAGGACAAGAAAATATTTTGGAGGGGAGGACTGTAATGTTCCCAAATTTTAGCCTCAAAGCTAAATGGAACATTAGAGTTAGCAGCATCTCTAACTGGTGAATAAATGGGTGGAAAGCCCATAACTCTCATAAGGAGGAATAAAAACACTCCAAGTGTGAACAAAGACACTCTTTATAGCTTAATAAAACACCTCCATGTGTGAACAGGGATAATATCAAGTTGGTTCAGTCCACTTTGACTAAGTCAACAACGCAATTGTGGAGGAGCAGGAATCAAAGAAGGAATAACGCAGTTTTGGAGGGAGATGAATATTTTGATGGAGATGACCTAATTGAGTGGGGGACAAGGGAAATAAAACTCATATTTTATTTAAGGAAGAGGATGGCAGCATTATTCTTCATGTTTTAGATTATTATTTTGTCTTCTCAAACTTTTTTTTTCCTCTTGCTATTTAGCAGAGTAGCAGTGTTGTTTAGCACCGGGTGTTCCCGAGTGGGAATCCCACCTCTTCCCTTGAGGAGCCTCTTGGGAGAGTTTGCATTAATTTTCCACATCATTTTTTTAGGCCAAGCTTCAGCCTACCTCATCAGCACAGTTTCTGCAGGTTATTGTGCAGTGTTGCAGGGTGCAGCAATGGAAGGGATTGGAATCCCTCTTTCTGAGCTATTTTCTCATTGGAGGAAGGTTTCCTTCACTTGAGAGATCTGTTTCGAGAGATATAGAGCTAATTTAAGATTTTTGGTAGTATAACACTCATTTCCCAACATTCCCAGTGCTGTTCCAGCTAGGGAATGCGTTATTTTTGGAGGCAGCTTTAGAGGATGGTCTAGTGGCTCCATTGCAGTGTTTTCTTGTGATTGAAAGGTTCATTCTTTCATGGGAGGAATCCCTTGAGGGATATACATAAAATCAGAAATATTTCAGCCTTATACACTCTTATGCTTCATTTTTGCAGTGGTGATTCAGTAATTTTCTGAAGATCAAATTTGTATGTAGAGTTTTTGACAAGAAACCCTTCCTGGGTTCTCTTGTATTTTGTATAAGGATACTAGATCTCAGTTCCTAAGCATTATTGACTAATATATGAGTAGATCTATTTGTTCTTATTTTTTTATGAGTTGAAACCCTCATAGGAGTGCACAGTCTCTTTTGTGCATTATTTCTAAGTGGCAGTGTCTGGGGTTTTTAGTCATTTTCAGCTACACAAGTGTGGGAGGTCTGTTTACCTCACCTAGTTTCATTTATTTCTAATATCCTCTTGGAATTAGATGCTATATGGATGTATATAATGGATCCAAGTGAGGAATTTATTTTCTATGTCATAAATTTCTGAAAATGTGTTTTTCTGTGAAGGCATTGCTGAGCAGTCCATTTTTGGAATATTATAAGATATTCCCAGTAATGCTTATTTTCCCTATTTTTGGATATTACACTTGAGCTCAAACTCTATATTCTCAGGTTCCTTTGGTAGGAATTCATGTTTAACAACATCTTTCACCTCTCTAAATACCACATCTTGGTTGTACACAACCTTCCTTGTTTCTAGGTTCCAAAGCTTGTAACCCTTTAAACCATCCTTATATCCAATAAAGATGCACCTTTCAAATTTATTATCCAACTTGGTCCTTTTCTCCTTCGAAACATGTACATATGCATCACATCCAAATGCCCTCAGATGTGAAAGAGAGGGTTTCTTACGAGTCCATACCTCATGTGGATTCTTATCCTCCAATGCTGATGAAGGTGATCTGTTAACCAGGTAAAATGCAGTCTCCATTGCCTCTGCCTAGAATTCTTGTCCTAATCTGGTACCACTGAGCATGATTCTTGCCTTTTCCATCAACGTTATGTTCATTCTTTCTGGAACTCCGTTTTGCTAAGGTGTGTATGGAGTAGTCTTTTGTCGTGCTATACCACACTTCCTACAGAACTCTTCAAATTTTTTCTTGCAGAACTTCCCACCATTATCTGTCCTCAGCACCTTTATTTTCTTCTCTGTCTGGTTTTCCACTAGAGCTTTAAATTCTTTAAATATGTCAAAGACTTCTGATTTATTTCTCAAGAAATATATCCATGTATTCCTTGATAATTCATCTATGAATGAAACATAGTACACAGACTTTCCCAGTGATGGAACCAACACAGGTCCAAACACATCACTGTGCACAAGTTCTAATATCTTGTTCGCCCTCTTAGCACCAGAAGGAAAACTCACCCAATTCTGCTTCCCATATAAACAATGTTCACAAAAATCTAAATACAGAGAGCTATTAGACATACCTTCTACCATACCATTTCCATGCAGTATCTGAAGGCCCTTCTCTCCAATATGTCAAAGCCTTTGATGCCATAGTATGGTCTTTTCTCTAGAGACTGCTAGGCTTTCTGCTCCACTTTCGAGAACCACAGAACTGTTGTACCCATCAATAACAGTGCTGCTTTGAAGCTTGTACAGAGTTCAAATCCGAACTCCCCGCATTAATACCAGTTCTCCCCGAAGCATCTTACTGGTATCTTTCTCGAACACTATTTTTACACCTGCATCATCCATCTTGGTTAGAGAAATCAGATTTCTGGCCAATGCATGAATGTGCAGAACACCAGGAAGTGTTCTAATCCTTCCACCTTATAGCTTCAGCTTGAATTTTCCACGTCCGATGATTCTGGCCTTCCTATCATCCCTTAGGAAGACATCACCGCCATCATATTTCTCATACTCGCGGAACCACTCCCTATGGGGAGTGAAGTGAAAGGGTGCACCCAAGTCAATCAACCATGACTCATGATCTACATGTATATTTGAAGAAGAAGCCAAATACACATCCCCACCTTCATCTAAGATGGTTTTTGCCTCTGCAGAAGGAGCATCATCAGATCCCTTTCCTTTCTCAGGAGCTTTAGATCTACAATCCTTTTTGTACTGACCTTCCTTTCCGCATTTCCAACACACCTTTACAAAATTTCCAGGAGATTTAGATCTCCCTCTAGATTTAGATCTCCCACTCGAAACTTTATTCTTTTTTCTGTTTTGTTACCTTCCTCGTAGAGATAAGGCATCTCCATTCTGACCCTCCATATTTCTCTGTCTCATTTCCTCCGACAGCAAGGCTGAGACAATGTCATCAAAATTCAAGGTACTTGTATTGCTACGTATTGCAATAACCAGACTGTCCCATGATTCTGGTAGAGAACACAACAAACTGATGCACTTATCTTCATCTGAGATTTTAATATCAACAGATGATAGCTAAATTACCACAGTTTGAAGGCGTTCAGATACTCTGTCACTGAGTCTCCATCCTTCATCCTCAAGTTATACAACTTTTTCTGCAGGAACAATTGATTCACCAGAGACTTAGATTGGTACAAAGTCCCAAGTTTGTCCCACAAATTCTTTGTCGTAGCTTCCCTAGATACATTCAACAATATTGAATCAGAGACACATAATCGTATTGTGCTCTTCGCCTTCTGATCCAACTTCTTTCAGTATTCATCTAACATTACTGTTGGTTTAGTACCTAGATCTACCGCGATCCATTGATCTTTATCGACCAGCAGGTCCTCCATCTTGAGCTTCCAAAACTCAAAACTCTGACCATTAAATTTCTCGATCTCTATCTTTCCACTACTCGCCATCTTCTTTCACGGCAAGAATCGATCCCACAGATCTCCCACTGAATAGGGTCTACCACCGGCCTGAGTAAAAAACCCCTCAGCAGCAAAGGCATCCCCTTGAAGATGAAACAGCTCTGATACCAAATGTAGGTTTTAACCCTGTATAGAAATTATCTACAAACGAATCTTAAAACATAAAATAAACAATAGTGAGAGCATAAAACAAAAAACAAATAAACACAAATATTTTCCCCTGGATCCCAAATCGAGACAACCAACTTGATTTTTCATTATATTCCTTATAGTGTTGCAATACATATATATACATGCCAAAGCATACATAAACCCCAATCCATTAACCCTAGATTAGAACATAACCGTAGTTCCCTTGACCGGATCTACAAAATACCAGTGGTCGAAAACCATCGTCCCCCAAAACCATGTGCAAACTCATGCACAAAACCATGGGTGGGTCCACACACCAAAAACATTTTGTCGGGGTGCTGCCCCGGATCCAAACAGGGGGGGCTGCCACCCCCCCTGTGATCCACCTACTACGCCCGGTGCGTGGGACTAGTCGTGAAAAGAATATAACACATGCCCAACACTTTCATCAGCTAATTTGGCTTGTCAAGCCATCCAATCAACATCTGAACTCTCCACTTCTTTGGTTTCGACCAATGGTACCACCCTCCCGCCAAACACTATTCCTTCTGAAGATCTTCACGATGAATTCCTACCTTCGGACGAAGCTATCTGAGAGATCATGTCTCTAGAAGAACAACCTTAGGTAGAGTTTCACCACCATGCTTCGATGTCTGATTCAGACGCAAACACTATGAAATTCCTACCTTTTGACCCACCTGAGATTGTTCCATCCATGTATACAACTATTCAAAATATCGATGCAGAAGGAAACATGGGAAATATTTCTAAGACCATGCTCATATATATCTCGGTCAAAATAGGTATCATGGAAAATATACAGATTGGAGCATATTGCAGTCCAGAGGAAATTGCATGCTTCACATCCCTTTTTTAGGATTTCTGAGATGTTTTTTCTTGGTCTTACGATGAAATTCCTGGCATATATCCTTCTATATTCGAGCATGAAATCAAGATTTATGACAATGCCAAGCTTGTCCAGCAGAGGCTCCGACCTTTCCACCCTCGCAATGCAGCAACTATCAAGAAAGAAGTTGAAAAACTCTTACATGTTGGTTTCATCTATCTCGTTCCTTTGATAGAATGGCTATCCAATCTGGTTCTCGTAGATAAGAAACAAGGCACCATTGGAGTCTGTGTCGATTATCATGATCTGAACACCGCATGTCCAAAAGAAAAATATCCTACTTTGTTTATAGATTAGATTATCGACGATTGTGCCAAATGCAAATATTTTTGCTTTATGCATGGCTTTTTGGGATATAACAAGATCACGATTAAAAAATATGACCAACATAAAACCACCTTCATTTGTCCTTGGGTAAAATTTGCATATCAAAAGCTCCCATCCGGTTCAAGAATGTTGGAGCCACATTTCTAATGGATATGGGCTATGAATTTCACAATATCAAACACATTGTACAAGATTACTTGGATGATATTCCTACTCATTCCAAGAAACAAGCTCAACACCTTTCTCATCTTAGAGAAATATTCGCTAGGTGTAGGTTCTACAACATCCGTTTGAATCTAAATAAATGCATATTTTTTGTCGAGTCTAGACAACTTCTTGGATTCATTGTATCCAAGCACGAGATTAGGGTTGATCCTAATAAGTTAAAGGAAATTATTGAATTACCTGCACCACAATCCATCTTACAACTGCAATTTTTTCAAGGGAAGGAAAACTTCTTACATCACTTCATCGTAAACTATGCTAAGATGATGAAAGGCTTTATGCGCTTACTCAAGAAAGGGGTATCGTATCTGTGGGATGATCAGTCTCAACTATCGTTTAACGCCCTAAAACTGGGACTCATTTCTACCCCACTTCTTAGTGCCCCCAACTATTCGCGCAACTTTTTCCTCTACCTAGCAGCCGCAACATCCTCCCTGGGAATGGTTTTGGTTCAATTTCATGATGATGATAGTGAGCATGTGATCTATTATATGTTGAAAGGTCTTGTTGGACCTTAATTACAATATTCACATGTGGAGAAGCTATATTTAGCGGTTGTCTTCACTGTCACCCATTTCCGAAATTACATATTGTTGCGACATACTACCATCATTTCCCTAGAGAATCCCATGAGACACATCTTGTCTCGTCATATCATTGGAGGAAAATATTCAAAATGGATTGTAATCCTCCAAAAATTTGACTTAGATTTCGCTGCTTCCAAAGCTAATAAATCTCTAGCATTCGCCGAATTACTATCGGATCTTCCCAGAGTTTACCCAAAAGAAGTAGCTCATGATCCATTTCCTAATGAATCTGTCTATTTGGTTGACTCTATTGATCCTTGGTGCAGGGAAATTCTTGTCTACCTCCAAACCCAACGGTTCTTCCCAAATCTAAGATTAGACGACCTTCGTCGCATTCGTCACCAAGTGAAGCACTATCTTGTGCTAAAAAATACTCTATATCGTCGTGGTTTCAATAAATTTCTTCTATGTTGTCTCACCCTTACTAAGGGAGAACACGTTTTAATTATTTCCATGTCGGGGCATGTGGTGGCCATCTTTCAAGCATAACTACTGCCTATAAAATCTTGCGTTCGGGATACTACTGGCCCACTTTGTTTAAATATTGTGTTACTGCGGTCTAAAAGTGCCATATCTGTCAAATTGTTACTAACAAAATGTGCACCCATCCTACCCCTTTGATCTGATTGGCTTCTCATCAATCAACTCAATGTATCTCTTTCAAACCACTTCTAACTAAATATTAGCCTCTTCAGTTTGATAGGGCTCTCTCAAAGGGGGTTTATGATTTTCAATAGTAAATAATGCTAGATGGCTAACTCTATGAACTTGTATCTTGGTTTTTGTATGATTGCAGGTTGAAAAATGAAAGCTTTCTACCATTGGGCTATGGAGTCAGTGCTACAAAACTCAATGACGATGGATCTCCTTATGGAGGTTGAGGCATGTAGATATTTAAATGAAAGGACAACACACAAATAATTTACTCAATAGGTAAATGTTCAAAGGAAATCATAGCATGAGAAACATGAACTATGAGTAATGAACATTAAGATATTGAAAGCAGGATATTGAGAAAGATATACAATAGTTTAATGCTTGAAGGAAGTTTGAGCATGAGAAGCACAAATTCTGAGTAATAAAACATTAATATATTGAAATAAAATTAGTAATATACATAGGACAAGGTTCATGAAAACATCAAATGAATCTCAGGTGAAGGAGAAAACCCACTGCCATTCACTATTACTGATCAGAACCTTTTACAATAGTAGTAGTCACAAGTAACATATACCAACCCTTTGTTATTAAATATTATGCCTATTAATAGGCTTTACCACCTTCACATTGGATCTGCCTTCAATCTAGACCTTCGAATCCTCTTCTTGATGCCTAATCTAACTAAAACTCCAAATACATGGTAATAATAATGACACCTACTAACTTGAAACAAAAAAAGACAACTATCCTTAAAAGAAAACAAACTCCTAATAGGATTCTACCTCCTATTTATTACATTCATTTATCCTATCAGTAAAACAGTTACATAATGGTTACATAATGAATGTCACATTCTCGAAGGACAAATGACCCTAGTTCACCACCACTTTACATCTTTTAAGCACCCCTAGTTTTGTGGAACATAATCCTTCTTTTTAGGAATGGATGATCTTGATATTTAACATTTTTTTGACTGATGAGCTCTCTGTGTGGCACTCCCTTTGAGTCATAAATATCTGCTGATAAATTCCACTGACATGTTGGAGGTCTCCAGCTGGCTGATGTGCTGTTGAGATGCTCAAAATTCTTCAAAAACTTCTCACTTCGAAAACAGGGCAGTTTTAGAAAGTTTCATAGCGAGTTTTAGTAGCGTAGGAAAAATGGATTTTCCATCTATCTATTTGACTTGTTTTCTATTCCAACACCTTCATTATGTCATGACACCTTGAAAACTATCGATCTCCCTAAATTAAACATGCCAAAACTGAGTTTTAAAGAAAAAAGGCACCTACAGGAATTTTCGTAGAATATTTATGGCCTCAAGCTTGAGGTACACTATGAAATTGTGCAAAAAACCAGAAATTACTATTTTCAAGATTGTCTTCAAAAAATATTCTCCAGCTGCAAAATTTGGGTTCTCTACATGTTATGAACCTCCTAAAACATATTCCATCTCAATTTTTACTCTTGTGGTGTTTCCTCCTCATTTACAATCAGTTGACTAATGGGCTCTTCTACCACTGTCATCTTCAATCCTTTCTTTTCCAACTCCACATGAATCAAATCCAATTTCTCTTGAATATATTTCACTTTGTCCTTTAATGCCTATTCTTGGGTTGCAAGTTCAAGTTTATATTTTTGATGTGTTTGACTTCTCCTCTTAGTAGCTGAGTCCACTTTATCAACTTTTCTGTATTGTCCAAGGTTTTTCAAATACTTGTGACTTGATCTTCCCAGATTTTCCTCATTTTTTCAAACTAAAACTTCTCAACTCTATGTTTCTTTGCCTCTTGCTTCAAGACTGATATCTCCTTACCTGCCTCCTCTAACTTCTCTTTGAGGGTTTCAATTTCTGATTTTTCAATAATTTTCTCTTTACCCTTTCTTTGTTTGATAGCCAGTTCTTATTTTTTAGGTGAGGACAAATCTATGATGCTTGTTGGCTGGGTAACAGCTTCATTGATTTTCTCAGTCTCTTTAATTCTTTTCATGACCTTCCTTGCATGTTTGTTCATTGGATTCCTAGGTTAAAAAATGAAACCAACATCATCACCTACAAAATCTATTTCTTTAGCAGTCTTACCTTTCTTCATATTTCTTCCTCCATCTTCAATGTCTTCATCTTGCACAATGGGTGATTCTTCAATGTAAATTGCATGCAAGATATCCTCCAAGTTTCCTTTAGCCAATGTCTAGCTCCTAGTGACTCTCTTGCTGCCTTGTTTGCTGACTATTTGCTTCTATTTTGCAGGTGTTGTTTTAGGTGTGTCACTCTTCTGCAAAGGCTCTTCTTCCATGCTCACTGGTTCTAGAGGAGATGATCTATTCCCTTCTTCAACTTCCTCTACCACAGCTGGTGATGAAATGTTTCTTGGTTTGGAGGCTTTCTTAGGAGTGACAACATCAATTTCATAACCACTCATGAACAAGAAGGAAGTCCAATCTTTGTCTAAACTCCTCAATTCCTCTAAAACCAACAACTTAATCAAACCATGATGAAAAATAGAGGTTTCATTTCCTTCTGTTTTGATTTTAACCTTATCTGACATTTTCCCTAGACTTCTGTATAAATAAAAAGGAAATTCAAGTGACCTCTTACCAAAAAAATGTAGAAGAATCCTGATATGATAGGAGTAGACCATGTGAAACCTTCCTTCATAGGTAAAATAATTCTGGATGACCATCAAAAACTTTGAATAATTGTACTTCATGAAACTCCTAGGGATAGAATTTTTCAGATCAATTTCACTATGTTCTTTCTTGATGAACTCTTTGCAATCCTACATTGTGAATTTGATGCCTTTAAACCACTATTCCCCTCCTATAGGGATCCCTATTGCTAATGA
The DNA here is from genome assembly GCA_034641835.2 of Pinus albicaulis. Lineage (NCBI taxonomy): Eukaryota > Viridiplantae > Streptophyta > Pinopsida > Pinales > Pinaceae > Pinus > Pinus albicaulis. Next base: position 1,083,983,913 of record CM076583.1, read on the forward strand.
GATTATTTTTGGAGTCATTGTAAGGTTAAAAATTCCAACCTTTGAAGTTGTTCCTATGAAGCTGGTGGAAAAATCCTTGGAAACCTATAGATGAAAGCCATACAAGCTCTAATAGAATTGCAAGCAACCAGTTCTTCTGAAAACCTCCGTGGAAGTTGGGTCTTCATTGAGTAAATTCATGTCCATGGGCTCATACCTGTGGTAATGACCACCTTTTTTTATTTTCCTTCTTGCAGCCATGGGTGCTTTATAATCTTCACAACCTCGCTTGCTTGATGACACCTGCAAAGTTCAAATCTACCAGAAACCTGCTTGCCTCGATGAAGCAGCTCTCCAGGGATCAACTCACATGAAAAGATAAAGCGTAATATGACAAAAGGCTAATTGAGGTAAGGTTTTATGGTTTAATTGATAGCTCATGCTTCAATCATGACACATACATGCCCAAAAAGGTAATGATGACCTTAGACACGGCTATGTAGCTTTGAATTAACCATAACAGAATTGAATGACCTCCACCCTAACTCCTCCAATCATAGAATTAAACTTTATAGCGATTTTTTCAAGATAGGTTAGAAAACATATTTTTGTAGCAAAGTTCGTTTAACCTATGACAAATTCGCTATGAAACTATTAGGCAGTTTCGTGGCGAAAAATGTTGTTTTTCTATGTAAAACGCTACAAAAAATTGAAAAACTGAAAAATGTGCCCTTTTTTATTTTAAATGCATGGGGAATGAAAACTAACACCATATGAGGACTAATTTGACATGAAATGAAATATATGGAGGTGATAATGAAACTTAGGATAGGTAAAAATGTAAAAAACAAAAATTTCCTATACCACATTGAAATGGCTAAGGAGACCTTATACTTTTGATGAGTGAACTATATGACCATCATTCTAAAAATGTTTAACAACTTTATGAGTGATAATAGTGGGTCCACTTGGGATGGTGTGACCCTATGGTACACCAAAGAACCTATAGTTCCAGTGCCATCCATCTTTTTGGAAATAAAAACTCTGAAATATGCCAAGCCTTCTTCCAACTCTAATGGCCTTCACCTCGGGCTCAGGCTTGATGATTACTGATGAAAAACCAAATTTGTACCTACAGAAATGATCCTCAGTCTACTTTGAGCTTATTCGCACACACTCCTACCTACCCTAACAGCTGCAATCTTCATGTTTGATTCAAGAAACATGAAACCTCCAATAAAACCAGTAAATGAGCTCATGTGATACTTGCACCCCTTGACCGCACTTGAACCAAAGAAAATTGTATTGTGAAATGATAAAGGTAAGAGAAGATGGATCTATTTTTCATAGTGAAAAAATAATTGGAAAGTTGGACTATAGAAATCTTCCATGTAATCAGCTATGGGATCATAGAAGACACAATTTATTGATACCCCTTTTAAGCTCTCAATGAAAAATTTATCCTAGATATCCTTTTCATTTTCTTCAGCAAGGCTAAAACTTGATTCCAATAAAGCTCATAACAATATTCTTCCTCTATCTGCAAGTCAAATGATATAAAAATTTCCTCCTTTTTTAGAGGAGGAAGACCTTCCAAGAACTGTTTAGGATCTTGGAAATCATATGATCCAATTTTAACATCCAATAATTCAATTTCATTTTCTAATATTTCAGGAGCTAAAACAAGAAAACAAATTTTATTTTCAAGTGTGATTCGACTGGATTTAAACAACGAAATACTATTTTGGAGAAATGTTCATCTATCTGAAATTTTGCTAACTCATACCTTACACATTGTAACATTTCATCATATAAAGAGTTTTCCACATACCCTATCATCTTGGATCGCCATGAATGTTCTGAAATTTGGATTCTTCCTAGTGAAGTCACTCTGAACTTTGAAGCTCAGGATCTTGAACAATGGAGTCGCCAGGTGAATGGTACAACCTTCCTGTGTTTGGATTCTGTTCACCATTAGAAGCCAGATCTGAACCTTGTCATTCTACCTAGAGAAAATTTACACCTTCGTCCCTAGAAACAGTGCCAAAATGTTATCACCAAATTGGTCTGATTGGTTGCTCATCAATCAACTCAATGTAACTCTTTCAAACCACTTCTAACTAAATGTCGGCCTCTTCATTTTGAGAGGGCTCTCTCAAAGGGGGTTTATGATTTTCAATAGAAATAATGCTAGATGGCTAACTCTGTGAACTTGTGTCTTGGTTTTTGTATAATTGCAGGTTGAAAAATGAAGGCTTTCTACCATTGGGCTATGGAGTCAGTGCTAGAGAACTCAATGACAATGGATCTCCTTGTGGTAGCTGAGGCATGTAGATATTTAAACGAAAGGACAAAACACATAGAATTTTCTCAATAGATAAATTTTCAAAGGAAATCAGAGCATGAGAAACATGAATTCTGAGTAATGAACATTAAGATATTGAGAAAGATATACAATAGTTTAATGCTTGAAGGAAGTCAAAGCATGAGAAGCACGAATTCTGAGTAATCAAACATTAATATATTGAAATAAAAGTAGTAAGATACATAGGACAAGGTTCATGAAAACATCAAATGAATCTTAGGTGGAGGAGAAAACACACTACCATTGTCTATTACTTATCAAAACCTTTTACAATAGTAGTAGTCACAAGTAACATATTCCAACCCTTTTTTATTCAATATTCTTCCTATTAATAGGCTTCAACACCTTCAAATTGGATCTACCTTCAAGATGGACCTTCGAATCATCTTTTTGAAACCAAATCTAACTAAAAAACCAAATACATGGTAATGATAATGACACCTACTAACTTGAAACAGAAAAATGACAACTATCCTTTAAAGAAAACAAAATCCTCATAGGACTCTACCTCCTATTTATGACATTCATTTATCCTATCAGTGAAACAGTTACATAATGGTTACATAATGAATCTCACATGCTTGAAGGAAAAATGACCCTAGTTCACCACCACTTTACATCTTTAAAGCACCCCTAGATTTGTGGAACATAATCCTGCTTTTTAGGAATGGATGACCTTCATCTTTAACGTTGTTTTGACTGATGAGTTGGTTGTGTGGAAATCCCTTTGAGTCATAAATCTTTGCTGATAAAGTTCACTAACATGCTAGAGGTATCCAGCTAGCTTCTGTGCTGTTAATATGCTCAAAATTATTCCTACGAAAACAGGGCAGTTTTAGATAGTTTCTTAGAGAGTTTTAGTAGTGTAGGAAAAATGGATTTTCCATCTATCTCTTTGACTTCTTTATTGTTCCCAAAACTTTGTTATGTCATGAAACCTTGCAAACCATTGATCTCCCTCCATAAAACATGTCAAAACTGAGTTTTAAATAAAAAAATCACCTACATGAATTTTCGTAGCGTATTTTTGGCCTCAAGCCTGAGGTACGCTGCGAAACTGTGTAAAAACCCAGAAATTACTGTTTTCAAGATTGTCTTCAAAAAAATTTCTCCAGCTACAAAATTTGGGTTCTCTGCATGTAGTGTTTCCTCCTCATTTACAATCAGTGGACTAATGGGATCTTCAACCACTGTCATCTTCAATCATTTCTTTTCCAACTCCACATGAATCAAATCCAATTGCTCGTGAATATCTTGCACTTTATCCTTTAATGCCCTATTCCTGGATTACAAGTGCAAGTTTATATTTTTTATGTGTTTGACTTATCCTCTTATTGGCTGAGTCCACTTTATCAACTTTGATGTATTGTCCAAGGTTTTTGAGTCACGTGTGACTTGATCTTCCCATATTTTCCTCATTTGCTCAAACTGAAACTTCTCATCTCTATGTTTCTTTTCCTCTTGATTCAAGACTGATATCTCTTTACCTGCCTCCTCTAACTACTCTTTGAGGGTTTCAATTTCTATTTTTTCAATAATTTTCTCTTTACCATTTCTTTGTTTGATAACCAGTTCTTCTTTTGCAGGTGAAGACAAATCTATCATGCTTGTTGGCTGAGTAACAACTTCATTGATTTTCTCAGTCACTTTGCTGCTTTCCATGACCTTCCTTGCATTTCTGGTCATTGGCTTCCTAGGTTGAAAAATGAAACCAGCATCATCACCTGCAAAATATATATATTTTTAGCAGTCTTACCTTTCTTCATGTTTCTTCCTCCATCTTCAATTTCTTCAGCTTTCACAATGGGTTATTCTTTAATGTCAATTTCATGCAAGATATCCTCCAAATTTCCTTTCGCCAATGTCTGGCTCCAAGTGACTCTCTTGTTTCCTTGTTTGTTGATTGTCTGCTTCTGTTTTCCAGGTGTTGTTTTAGGTATGTCACTCTTCTTCAAAGGCTTTGCTTCCATGCTCACTGGTTTTTGTGGAGATGATCTATTCCCTTCTTCAACTTCCTGTGCCACAACTGGTGATGAAATTTTTCTTGGTTTGGAGGCTTTCTTAGGAGTGACAACATCAATTTCATAACCACTCATGAATAAGAAGGAAGTCCAATCCCTGTCTAGCCTCCTCAATTCCTCTAACACCAACAGATTAATCAAACCATGATGAAAAGAATAGGTTTCATTTCCTTTTATTTTTATTTGAACCTTATCTGACATTTTCCCTAGACTTATGTATAAATAAAAAGGCAAGTCAAGTGACCTCTTACCCACAAAATGTAGAAGAAGCCTGAGATGATGTTAGACAAACTAACCCCAACCACCTGCTAGGTGTCGAAACCGTTAGTCCAAGTGTCACAGTTCAGTTTCAGTTAGTTGATTTTAGTCGATTTACACTACAATTATTTATTACTGATGTTTCCAATGTAATCCTATTTAACTAATTCGTAATATTGAGATGAGAAATCCTCTGCTCCACTTCTTTTCAGTTTTCAATTCTTTTCATGGTATCGAAGCTAGCTTGCATAAGCCTCCCCAGAGAGCAGTAACAGAGCCAAGTTGGAGCAACAGAGAAGATAGGTGAGCCTACATAAGACTCTTTGATAGAGCAGCAGAAGTTTGAAGAAGACACCTCCTGTGAAGTAGTAGCACAAGAAAAAAAAATCCAGGCGAAGCCAGTGAAGGCACCGACAAACAAATAGAAGAAAGCCCGAAAACATTTTTGATGCAATAATGCACTATTTTGAAGGAGGCTCGGCATTATTAATGCACTCCATAAGTTAAAGAAACACGTTATCATTTCTATCTTAACGCACTGTTTGAAGAAGATCCTCAACGTTACTAACACAGGAGCCAAGAGCAGTCAACCGCGTTAGTTCCAATTACTTGCAGGGATTTTGAACTAACGAGAGGCCGAAGTGGATCAGCTGCGTTAAGATAAACGCGAGACCAGAGTTCAAGTTCCTGCGTTAAGGTATTTGAAGTGGATTGGTACATCGATTTTTTTGAAAAATCGTTTGATTAAAGTGATTCAAAGTAATGCATGTGCCACAAAATTGATGGTTGAAATTTCATGAAAGTATGGAGGTAATTTTTTTTTAAATCACCACTCCGTATTCAAAGATAGTGTTAATGAAATATCATGTAAGTATTTTTTATGCTCCACGTGATTTAAAAAGATGAGGAAGCCCTTTTATATGAAGAAACAATTTTTTTTAAGTTTTTTTTTTTTTAAACAAAACTTCAAAATTTGCAAAGGTTTTATGAAAGGAAAAAGGGGCTCGTAAAGGAAAGGAATTTTAATGGGTTATGGCATAAATAATTTTTTTTGAGTTTAAAAAAAAAAAAAAAACTTAAATTGATTATGGGTATTGCGATATTTTGAAGAAGAGGTTTGCCATAATTTTTTTGTTGAGTTGTAGTTAACACTCAGAAATGGGAAAAGCCAAGAGGCTAAAGAAAAAACAGAAGATGTTCGAGATCTTTTTAGATCTGGAAATAAAGAGGAAAAAATACGCCTATGCATTAAAATTCATAAAATAATCTATGGATGAAATCATTCCTCCCTTGATTTCAGATGCCAAGACAACCAAGAAGGCATGGGATACCCTTGATAGATGTTTTGGTGGAAGGAGGAGCATTGAAGTTGAAAGCCAAGGTTGATTTGTAGCAGCAGATCTAAAACAAGATGAAGAGTTTGTTGAATCCCACTATGCTCAATCACAGGTGGATGAAATCTATGAAGAAAGTGAAGAAGCAGTAGAGAGAGAGCAAGAAGATGCTTATAAACCCCATTGTACGGAGCTACGAGTGGATGAAGATTTGATGATACCGGAAACAGAGCTTTCTGATGATGTTTTAATGATACCATCAACATGGATTGCTAACGACGATTTGATAAATCCAGCAACAAAGATTGCTGACAAAGATATGGTGTTTCCAGCAACAGAGCTTGCTGATGAGGATATGATGAATCCAACAACAGATTTTGCTGATGATATGGTAAATCCAGTGATTAATATTGTTGATGTAAACTTTGATAATGAATTTTTAGCTAATGATGGCTGGTTGCAAATGATGCAACAAAAACATGATATTGACATGATGCTATTTGGTGAGATAACCCCACTGTAGTTAGTGAAAGACAACCTGTTGGTAGCAACACAGGTTAGTGAAGAAGAGACAAAGACAGAGACAAAGATAGAGACAGATAAAAAGATAAAGACAGAGACAGAAGCAAAGAAAGAAGTCTAAAAAGGGAAAGCAGAAATAGAGATAAAGACAGAAGCAGAGAAGGAAACACAACAGGAGAAATCTCTCACTGTAGAGTAGAAAGACCAGAACGAATGTCGTTCTGAAACTATTTTTAATTATAACATTGATTTTCAGTGTGCAGGTACACAGATTGATTATGAAGAAGAGTTAAATTTTATTGAAACATGGCTTGCAACACCATGTTTGGATGAGATCTACACAGAATATGTAGATATGAATGTTGAAGATGACATGCATGATCAACATGTCAATGAAATTTTCATTCATTGGAGTTTTGAAGAAATAATATATTTTTCTAATCTTATGTTGCAGCAGATTGATGATGAAAAGTATAATACAGAAGACAATATGTGGCAGCAGCACACATTTCTTGAAGAAGTCCAAGACATGCTTGGACAACCTGGAACAACAATAGAAGACCTGCACCAACAAATGAAGAAACAGAGTTCTGAAGAATACAACAAATAAAAAAAATCTGAAACAGTTTAGAGGCTACAAAATCTGGAAAAAGAGAAGAAGAAAACTAAATCTAGTTGAAAGATAATTTTTGAATTGTGAGCCTTGCTGAGACATAGACCAACAAGTATCCGAATTAAATTTTTATGTGGTTGTAATTAAATGTGAGTGTTATAGAATCTAATCCCAACCACCTGCTAGGTGTCAAAACCGTTAGTCCAAGTGTCATAGTTCAGTTTCAGTTAGTCCAGTTTAGTCAAGTTACACTACAATTATTTATTACTGATGTTTCCAATGTAATCCTATTTAACTAATTCATAATAATGATATGAGCAATCTTTTCTCCACTTCTTTTTAGTTTTCAATTCTTGTCAGATGATAGGAGTAGACCATGTGAAACCTTCCTTCATAGGTAAAATACTTCTGGATGACCATCAACAGCTTTGAATAATTGTCATACATGAAACTCCTAGGGATAGGATTTGTCAGATCAATTTCACTGTGTTCTTGCTTGATGACTCTTTTCAATCCTACATTGTGAATTTGATGCCTTTAAACCACTATTCCCCTCCTATAGGGATCCTTGTTGTTGATGAGATACTCTCTGGAGTCACTGTAAGGCTTAGAATTCCAACCTTTGAAGCTTTTCTTATGAAGCTAGTGGAAAAATCCTTGGAAACCTGTAGATGAAATCCCTGCAACCTCAGACAGAATTACAAGCAACCATTTCTTCTGAAAACCTCCATGGAAGTTGGGTATTCATTGATTAAATTCATGTCCATGGGCTCATACCTGTGCCAATGACCACCTTTGTTTGTTTTCCATCTTGCAGCCATGGGTGCTTTATAATCTTCACAGCCTCGCTTGCTTGATGACACCTGCAAAGTTCAAATCTGGCAGCAACCTACATGGCTCGATGAACCAACTCTCCAGGGATCAACTCACATGCAAAGATAAAGTGCGATATGACAAAATGCTAATTGAGGTAAGGATTTCTGGTAACTAATATCTCATGCTTCAAACATGACACATACATGCCCAAAAAGGTAATGATGACCTCAGACACGGCTATGTACCTTTGAATTAACCATAACAGACTTGAATGACCTCCACCTTAACTCCTCCAATCATAGAATGACACTTCATAGCGATTTTGACAAGACAGGTTAGAAAAAAAAAATTCGTAGTGAAGTTAGTTTAACTTGTGACAGATTTGCTACGAAACTATTAGGCAGTTTCGTAGCGAAAACTATTTTTTTCCTGTGTAAAATGCTACGAGAATTTGAAAAACTGACAAATGCTATGATTTTTATTTTAAATGTGTTGTTGTTCCTAGAGATAGCCCTGAGTTGTGAAAGACCAGTGCCTAGGAAATCTTATATTAGCAAGGAGCATATGGTATAACAGAGGAAGTTATCAATAAAAAGCTCTCATGCTATTTCCTGAAAAACAAGGAATATTAATCTGAATGGGACCAAGACCTTCAGAAACTGACACAGAGAAAGGAATACTGCAGATGCAACATGCAAAACTCCAATATAAAAGCAACAGACAATTCAGAGACAGCTTACTGTAAAGAGGGCCAATTCAGAAATACCTCACAGAAATAAATTATCAGAAGGTGTATGTAGTGAATGAAATATTGAGAGAATATTAGTTGTCATTGAGTTGATATCCAGATACACAATATCACCATGTAATGGGCTTACCAATTTAAGAATCCATTCATGACAATAGCATTTTAAAAACACCCTCCCAAAGAAACTAATATAGCAGAAGTATGGTTTAGATGAATAGTGGAACAGAATATCATGCCTGAGCCATATTTAAAGCGCTTGACTAATCCAAGCATGGGTATCAACTAGGATAAATCCATCCCAAAAATCAGTGAGCCACTCACATTCCAGAAACATGATACAGGAAAGATGGATGAAATGAAATGATCTATTAAAATAACACATAAAAGGGAAAGTTACACACTGTGAAAACTCAAAGACCAGAATCCTCTTTAAAGACATAACTCCTCCTCACTGAGACCCCATGGGCTCTGTACATTCATATAAGAGCTTTTACAAAATGCATACAAAAATTCTCTCACTGCATAATTTTCTGATAAAATCTGGAACCCTAAATCATCTGTTCTTCGAGAGCTTTATAGGAGAAAAGTAAAGCTCGAAAAGGGAGTAGGTGATGAATATTTAATTTTCCTCATTAAGACAAGATGGTGGAAACGTGCATGCCCATACTGCTTGATGACTCTGTAATTTTGTTTGTACTCTGCTGCCTGCTTTCTAAAATAAATGCACTGGGTAGAAGTCTCTTCAGGAACACGGTAAAGAAGTAAAATCGCATAGACATTCCGTCCTTTCCTGAAAGAAAATGGTGCTAAAAAGAAAATTTTAGGGTGTTTTTTTCTACGAATGGTACCCTCTGCCCTCTAAACCCTGAATTAAGGTTAAAGATATTCAATGCTGAATGTTAAATTCCTCGATCATTCACTGATATTTCTCTGCTACTCCATAAATTCCTCCATTGACACAATCTGTGCTTTGAATGATTCTGGAAGGTTTGACAAATCTTAACCCTGCTTCTTTAATGGAAGTCTTGTCGACGTAACTTCCCAGGCCTTTCTCCATAATTTCAGCCTCTGAAAATGATCCTTTCTGGTGTGCTCTGCTACTGCAATCAAGACTGTAAATCATGGCAAATTTCCGCCGCTGTAACCCTGCAAAACCCGCAAACTTGTTAGGAAAACCATGCATGGGGATGGTGAATGCAGGCGATGACGGAAATGGCAATGTAGCGTGGTGAAATTGCAGAACAGTGTTGGTTTATGGCAGAAAATGCAGCGTGACTGTAGAAAATAGTCATGGTGTAAGTTGGCGGAATGCTAAAACATGACACTTGGGCCTTTGAATGAAATGCATAAGGGAGATCGAGAAAAATGCGACAAGAACGCGTGGAATGATGATGTGGCGGGAAAACACGAGGTGGACGAGAAATTAATCTGGACCGTCCAATCTCTGGGGATATCGAAGGCTGGGAAAGCGTCGAGGGGGATGGACAACGGACCAGGGGTACGACTTGCCCGTGTTAACTTCCGCGCAGCTTCGAGGAGTGATCGCCGTCGGATGGGCAGTTCTAGATCGGACGGCTCACGTACATATTGCGCCACGTCCGCTGCCGAAATATAACGCGCGATGAGCAGGCGATTTTGAAATAGTGCATGGGACACGCGTCGCGCAATGAATGGCATCGCTCTGAAATGAGAAATATCGCCTGCCTCCGAAAGGCGGTGCGATATAAACCACCGATTTTGTACAGTGCACGGAGCGAGGACCAGAAGGGCGGGTGAGCTACAAACTAGTGATCTGTGATTTAAACGGATGGCGGACAAGCGATTTTGGCGATGAACAAAGTGGGCCACGGGCGCGATGAAGACTTGCGAATGCCTTCGGATCTTTACAGATCGTCGGTTATAAACGTGCCCGATATATATATGTGATAAGCGCCTTGATGGCTAGCACTCGGTTTTGACCTCTAGTTATGTGGAGAAAAAGGTGCAAGGGCTAGGATCGGAAGGTGCTAGGCCTTAAATATGTTATAATGTGGGATTTCAACCCGTTTATGCAGCTTTGAGGATGGGAGAAGGCAACGATGAGCAGAAAACAAATTTCTCAGGGAAAAAGAGGGGGTTTGAAAGGTTTAAGTGAGATTTCTTGTCAAAATTTTAATAGAATGTTGACATGATCAACATTGGCTCCACCTGGGGACGACACGTTCATCCCTGAGCGTGTCGAGAACTTCGCAGACCACTTGATGATCTTCTGTGTAAACTCTGCTCTTTAGCACTTCTACTTTTCTTTTCATAATTCATCACGACACCCACATTATTCAAACAAGGGAGAAAACATGAATCTAATATAAAGTATAATACATCAGGCCATCTCTGCCTAAATTAGAACTGGAAGTAGGGTTTAAGAAACTAACCATTTACAGGGGCGTCAAGAAAGTCACCCTGTAAATTTTCCAACTTGAAAGTGTTGTTACCTCCTTGTTCCACGATTTTGAAGGGACCAAACCAAAGTGGGTCGAATTTACCATGTTTTCCTTTTTCAGCCCTCTATATATCCCACCTGAGAACTAAATCACCAATCTGCAAATTCCTGTTTTTGGCATGCTGATCAAAAAGGTACTTCGTCTTCTCTTAATATTCAGTCAGCCTTTGACTTACCTGGTTCCGTATTTCTTCCAATTCCACCAACTGATTTATTCTCCTGGTCATATCATCAGGCTCCTCTTGACTTTCTTGCATGAATCGGGCTACTGGTAGGGCTAACTGAATAGGGAACACTGCTGCCCTCCCATATACCAATTCATATGGGGATTTCCCAGTTTCTCTCTTGCTGGTAACTCTATTGGCCCACAGAGCAAATTTCAACTGGGAATCCCAATTTTTCTGATTTTCATTTATAGCCTTCTTCAGTGCCCTTACCAGGGTTCTATTGGAAGATTCTACCAAGCCATTTCCTTGTGGGTAATAGGCTGTAGAGTGACTTAGTGTGATGTTATACTGCTGACAGAAGCTCAAAAACTTTGTAGACTTGAAGGCCTGTGCATTATCAGTCACTATTCTGGTAGGGTAGCCAGACCTGGAGATGATGTTTTCTTCCATGAATTTTATTATCACAGAATCTGTTGCATTCCTCGCAGGTATGGCTTCCACCCATTTTGTGAAGTAATCAGTGGCAGTTAAAATCCACTTATGCTGACCACTCGATGGAGGATGTATTTCACCTATAAAATCAATTCCCCATTGTCGGAATGGTTCATCCACGTGCACGGGAATCATGGGCAGAGGTGCTAACTTTTGTCTTTCAGCAAATTTCTGACACTTCTCACAAGCTCTAACCCAGGAAAAAACATCTCCAAAAAGCTTGGGCCAATAGAAACCAGCCTTCAGGATTTTGTGAGCAGTGGCCCTCCAGCTGTAATGACCCCCACAGATTCTTTCATGAAATTCGGCTATAATACTCTCTACCTCATCCTCTGTGAGACACATGAGTAGGATGCCTGAGGGATCTCGCCAGTATAGCCGGCCATTGGAAACTATGTAATTCTGTGATTTCAATATCAACGTTCTGTATTTAGCTTTATCATAGCTTGGAGGGCAGCTGAGTGTGAGCAGATATTCTACTACCTCTTTGTACCACTGACTGGTGAGGTACTTTATATGTATTTCTGGAGTAGCTACGCCAATTACATGTCACTCTTCTTTCTCCTCAGATTCCTCACTTGCTATTATGGACAAATTTATACCCAAAGCTTGATAGTTTGATTCAGATAAGATTTTGGCAAACCCTTGTCCTTTGATCAGCTTAGTAGGGCAGATGTCTAATTCATACTCCTATATTTTAGCAATCCACTTCCCCCTTTTCCTTCACTATCCCCTTGGATAAGAATATATTTTACAACAGTTGTAGGCACAAATGCAGTGATATGGGACTGCAATATATATATGCCGAATGCTTTGAGGGATTTCACTAGGGCGTATGCTTGCTTTTCTAATATGTTATACTTTAACTCTGCATCACGGAGCACCTGATTGAAGAAGGCAATGGGATGCTCGTATCCTTCCTCATTTTTCTGCAATAAAACTCCCACTATTATATGAGGTGATGAAAAAGAAAATATCATGAACGGTTTAGCATAATCTGGTCCAGCTAGTACAGGGGCTTCTGCAAAATAATTTTTTATTCTGGTAAAGGCCTCTCGTGTTTCCTGTGACCATTTAACTTCATTATCTTTCTTCAGCGTGTCGGTTATATGTCTAACTATTTCAGCATAGTTAGGAATAAACCTTCTCAGGAAATTAATGCACCCTAGGAACACCTATACCTCCTTCTTATTTCTAGGAAAAGAAATACCATTTATAACCTCTACCCTCTTAAGATCTATCTTCACCCCATCTTTAGTGACAATATGTCCCAAAATCTTACCCTCTTCTAATGCAAATAATGACTTCTGAGGATTTAGAGAGAGACCATACCTTCTGCATTTCTCAAAGGTTCTACGTAGATTCTCAATGTGCTCAGTATCATTCTTTGAGAATACAGTGATATCATCGAGGTAGACTACCAAGAATTTATCTTGCTCCCCAACAAAAGCAATGTCCATGGCCCTCTGAAAAGTGGCCCCTGCATTAATCAACCCAAAAGGCATCCTGGCATACATAAATGTACCCCATGGTGTAGTGAAAGAAGTTTTATTTTGATCTTATGGAAGTACAGCCACCTGGTTATAACCAGAGAATCCATCCATCATTGACATCCTAGAAGCTCCAACCACCTTCTGCAGGATGTGATCCATCTTAGGCAGTAGATAATTATCCTTTAAGGATGCTCTGTTTAAATTTCAGAAATCCACACACAGCCTTATTTCTCCATTCTTTTTTCAGACAGGGACTAGGTTTTCCACCCATTTAGAGTACCTCAATGGCACAATTATTTTGGCCTTTAACAACTTCTTAATTTCCTTCTCAATAGAAGGAAGCAGTAGGGGATTTATTTTTCTGAGCTTCTGCTTATGAGGTTTTTCATCCCCCTTTAGTGGAATTTTGTGTTGCATTATAATGATATCAAAAGTTTTCAAGTCCTGATAGGACCATGCAAACACGTCTTTGTAGGACTGAAATAATTTCTGATATATCTTTTTATATTCTTCTGGGATCCTCTTGGATAATTTTACAATTTTGGGGTCAGAATTAGTACCAAGATTCAGGTCTTCTACCTAATTTTCTTCTAACACTTTGCTTGGATGCAGTGGGACATCATTCTTGTCAAATAATATTTCTAGAGGCACCAGCCCTCTAGGTATAATGTTCCCCTTCAATTGCAACACTTTATTACCTGCCATTTTCTTCTCCCAATTTCCTTCTGGAGTGTCTTCAGTCTCTTCTTTTTCATCAGCATCAATCTCCATGTTGGAGAATTCTCCTACTGTTTCCAGGAATCTCTTCATCTGTTCTTCATCCTCAAATACCTGCCAGTGTTTGATGTTATCTGGGATTGACGGCCGATAACGTACCTCAATTTCATATCTTAAAAGGGGGTTCTGAGGCGGACGAAAAGTACTAGCAACCACAGCAAGGGAATCAACCATCCTATTCTTTTCTCGGGGCATGAACTGGATATTGAATGCCAAGAATAAATTTTCCACCATGTCCAAAAATTCATTCCTATAATCCCTCAGTCTAGGATGTTTGGTTTGACACTGATTCCTGACTTGTCTAACCACCAGTTCTGAATCTCCCAGAACTTTTAAACTTTATATGTTCATGCTCCTGGCTATCTACAATCCTAGCATAAGTGCTTCATATTCAGCCACATTATTAGTAGCTTCATATTCCAGTTTGAAGGACAATGGGACCCATTTCCCTGTAGGAGAAATCAATAGTATTCCATCCCCATTACCTTCTCTTGAATTTTCTCCATCGAAATAAAGTGTCCAGATCCCTGATTCATGACTCTGTGAGGGCTCCTCAGTCATGATCTGGCAGAAGGACGGTGCATGAGCATAATATTGATCTTCTTCCAGCATCAAGCATGAGAAATCTCCTTCTTTACTATAGACTGGTGAATTAACAGAGTTGTCAACCTTAGTCACCATCTTAACAAATCTAGTTTCTCGGTACAACCTCCTCTCCTGGCCACCAAAAAATGGGATAGTAGCATATGTTAGATCCAATTTGATTTACCCACCAATTTTTGTTCCCCAAGACCTTGATAGCAACATACCAAAGCGAGATGGGATGTTAGCCACCACGATGTCCATTACCACACTTTTTGCTAGGACTTGGGCCAAATTGACCACTAAATCCTTGATCATCCCCAAGCATTTGACTCTTTTGGAATCAAATGAATAGAGGTCCTTGTATGGACGGGTGATTTGTAATCCTAGTTGTTCCATGACTGACAAAGGCAATAGATTATGGGAAGTTCCAGAATATAACATGCAGTTATGTAATAGCAGGTCATGAATCACTAGAGACACATAGAAAGGAGGAGTAGAAGCATCTAATTCCTCAACATGTGGGCCAAAAACGACCATGGGTCTTTCTTCTTGAAAGTTGAGACTATCTGGGGGATTTTCTGCTTCTGGAGGGAGTATGAAAGAGGTGACTTGGGATTGATATGCAGGTTGCTTCAATAGTTCAGTCAAGGGAACTGGGATTTTGACTTTCTCAAGTTCCTTTTGCAGACTGAAAGCAGGAGAGGAATTCTCCATTACAACCTCTTTCGACTCTGTTAGTTCCCAAATCCACCTCAGGCTGAAGGAAGGCGAGTTCAGGGTAACATCATACCACACTCAGTCTGGTAGATAACCCTACCAGAACAGGAGAGGGCTCTCTCCGGGTCAATCTCGGGAAAAATGTATCAATAGGCCTTGAGATGACTGAAATGAGTGCTAATTTTAGGCTAGGTATATTAATCAAGGATTTTTAAATGATTTTTAGGGGTTTTTTTTTGGAAAAAGGGAAAGGAAATTTAGGGCTTGGGGATGAGGCCAAATTCTTGCAGAGTTCAAGTTGGGGTAGAGAAGGTGTTGGCAATATGATGCAGAGTGTTGTCCTTGATGGCAACCCACTGAATGAAGATGAAGATATGAGATTTTTGACATGTGTTGTCCTTGATAGAAAACCACCTGATGAAGTTTTTCTTGACTTGATGGACTTGGTAAATGATGTAAATCTGATATGAAATGATGTTGTTAGCAGTATGATGCTGAGTGTTGTCCTTGAATGGAAACCCACTTGATGAAGTTGTGCTTGATAGAATATGTCTTGATGAACTAAATATGATGTATCTACAGTGAGTACAGAAGACAATGAAGAAATGATTTCAGCATGTGATAAATCTATGGTGAAAAGAGTATGTCTCAAGGAATACGCAGATTTGTCTAGGAGAAGTCGCGTATGCACACGGGAAACAACGTTCCAAGTCGCGTATGGGAAAAAGGTTGAGAAGGCAAACCAACCACTGCTGGTATTGTTCCATTGTAATAAGATAGATCTGCCTGGAATGACCCTATTCATGAATAATTACTCCTAAAGGAAATGTTTTAAACTCATATATCGGGGGTATGGGTAAACCTATATAAGGAGAAGAAATTCATTGTGCATATCATGAGTGTGGGTGCAAGATGTCTGAGCTTGAATGAATACTTCTCTCTGAAGTATATCTGAATGGAAAGGGTTACAGCTGAATGATAGATCTGAATGTATGATGCACCAATGATGAAGAAGGGGGTCTAGATCTGAAATGTAATTGTATTTGCTAGATCTGTTTATGAATGATTAGATCTGTGATGAGGCGGGGAACATCCACCATGTGTATGGTAAAATTCAGTGATGTGTATTCAGGTAATGAATTGCAATGACATGGCATGCCCCATAAACCACACGTTGTTCTGTCATTTAATAGAACATAAGAGAAGCGGCCAGACACACGGTCACTGCAATATATTTTGAAAGCGCGCGTGTATGTTAATAAATTAGATCCTAATATGTGTTGTATACACGTACATGTGAGAACTGGACACAGAGACACACACACTCAGGCAGCAGGCACGAGTTTATGCAAACTAGGGTTGCTGAACTGGTAAAGTAATGCCCAAGGATCCACTACTGGCCACTGGAAGACCTGCCATGAAAACATAGTTGTGGACTGTTTATGGTTGTGATCGTGCTTAAAAGTATGGAGTGGGTCCAGTCTGAAAATATGATGAAACGTGGCCTACAAGTTGTGTTCTATTGGAGTTGTTGGATCCAGTGTGAAAATTGATGAAACGTGGTCCATAGAGGTGCTGAGGGTTGTAGCCTTCAGTCAGGGGGTTGTAGCTCCCTTCCAGGTGAGGCTGGTAAACGAGAGCAGGGGGTCGTAGGCCTTCTCTGTGAGCTCGTGGGTAACTGAGCAGGGCTTCATAACTTCTGTTGAGAGGCTGGTAAACGAGTCAGGGGGTCGTAGCTCCCTTCCAGGAGAGGCTGGTAAACGAGCGCAGGTGGGTGCCTGCGTGCTGGTCAAGTCTGCGCCATCACATATGTTGTAATATGTTTTCTCTATAATAAAATATTGAAGGCTGAGCAACTGCAGCGGTGGTTTTCTCCCGACTTGGGTTTCCACCTAAAAATCCTGGTGTTCATGTGTGATGCTTATGTGTGATGGTTTATTCTGTTCTTACTGCACATGTTTAATGTTTGTAGAACATTTAATGAATGAATGATGGAATGATATAAGTGAAGAATTAATGGCATAATTAGATCTCTATGTATACGCGAGTTTTATGAAGGATATTCGCGTACATACGCTAGTTGGCTTCAGCAAAGTAGCGTATGGGTTTTAGAGCATGAAAAAGTAAAATGTTTTAGTTTGCCCTAAATACTGATTCACCCCCCCTCTCAGTATTTTTCCCAACAGAAGGCAATGGATTTGATTTCTTAGGTCCAATGAATGGATAGAAAAGACTGCTGAGAAGCTGAAGAGGGCAGGAGGGAGCAAGGATCCTCTTCAAACTGACGAAAACATAAAAAACTAAACAAAAGTTTAAGGCAGAGCACTAGCAAACTAATGAATTCTACCTCAATTACTCATTTGTTTAATTCAGAAGAAAAGAGAAGGGAAATGGCATACATATAATGTTAATGAAACTTAAAATAACATGGAGAGAAACATCATCAAAACTTAGAAACCACAAGGATCCCAACAAGTGCTGCAAAACTCTAGTCTTTCCTTTGCCAAAAACTGAAAATGGATATACAATGAGGTGCCAAACTTTTCCAAAGAGTCCAACAAGTCCAACCCTGAAAATGTCTCAGAAAATACATGATATAGACCATCCTAACCCCTTCCCATGCCTCTAGGGGTCGAGCTCATCCTTCTAGGAGCTGTTTCAACCAATTCTAAACTGGGAACTGAAATCTAGGCAATCAAACAACTTGCCTCTATATGCTAGGAAACTGATCCATTCACTTAATTTTCACTTTTTAGTGAATGAATCCTCTAGAAAAAGTAAATGTGAACCAAAATTACATCATATTCATCAAGTTACATCAAGATAGATCAATAATTACATCAAAATGTAAAACTAGTCAAATTGGACGAATTTCTGAGCTGAAAAGTGAAAATTGGGCAAAATTCCTATATGCGCCGCGCCACTTTGAGACTATTTTTGGGGCACTTCCTGAAGTAAAAATTGAGCTCCTGATAGCTCGTTGGAAATCCCTGTCTGTCTTCTATCCAACCCAAGCGGAATTTTTCAATTTTGATGTCGTTTTCCCCTCCAAAACTGCAATCTCCCAAGACTAGTTCCTGCTGGTGCAAAAAGTGGCAGAAAGGCCATTTTTGGAGTGTTTTTGACCTTTAAGACCACCCAAAACTTCATGAAATCTCTCAGCCATTCCTGATCATGCATAGTTTACCATTAAAAACCAAAAAATATCAATTTTTCCTCCAGAAGATGTTCCAATCATAAGCGCGCGTCGGGTGGCGCGACACGTCGGGCAGAAAAACCTGTTTTGCAACCAAAATTTTCAAAAATGAAAAAATATTCTCCAAATTTGCTGAAATTTGGAGTGAAGGTCTCCCATCATGTCTCATGCTCAGCCAAGGAAGATTCAGCCAAGATTCGGAGTGGATCCGGCCTTTTCCGACGTTTCAGTGCCCTCCTAGTGCATGCAATTCAGTGGCAGAATCACTGTCTTTTTCATTGGATGTGTCGGTGTCCGTCATGGTGTTGCAATGTGTATGTCAGGTGTATGTTTGTTTTGTTGAAAATTACAAATGAGACCTTGGTGTTTTTGTCTCCAACCACCAAAACATGTGTCACATGGGAAGGGACTGTGATAACCAAGGCAGTGTTGACAGTGGACTGCAACCAAGTGAAATCTGCCCCTTCAAAACTTATGATTTGGACAATGTAGAGACAATGGGACAGCTACTTGGATGTTTTGAATTTAGGGAATTTTATAAGTGATAAGAGGAAAGGGATAATGATAGGGCATGAAAGGATTTGAGGGATAGAGACAAATGGGCATAAGTGATATGAGTGGTTTTATTAGGGAATAGGGAAGGGATGGTATAATGTGAGGGAATAAGTGATTGATAATGATAGTAGGATTATAGTGAAAGGAAAGGAATCACAAGTAGGAAATGGAGTATTTTGGCACCAAGATCAAACTTTAAGACTCAAATTTCAAACCCTATAAGAGCCATTTTAACAAGAGAGAGTAGGGTTTATGTTTTTCAACTTTCGAACTCTTACAACCAATCTTCAAAAAACTCCAAACACTGACCAAAGGTAATAGCAAGATGATTTACACTTACACGGAGCAAATAAGGTGTAGCTAATTTTATTTTTGTGAAGCAAAGGTGAAATTTTTCCTTGTCGGCCCTGTGCGCCGCACCCCAGCCCAACGCGCCGCGCAGACTGGATGCACCGCGCCAGTGTAAATATACACTGCAGAAAATTTTTCTATGCGCCGCGCACGCCATGTGCGCCGCACCTTCTCCCAATGCACCGTGCAGCCTGCCTTCAGCACAATTCGGCCTCTCACATACTATTTCACTCTTCCACAACTTGTCTTGGCTTTCACTGAGGTTTTTGGCAAACCAATGGATTGTTCAAACACCACGGATATATTATATGCCCAATGACTTGATTTTTAATTTCAAATAACTCATTTTGTGATGTTTGAACACTTTGGCACTTTGCAATTCTTAATGTGAACTCTGATTTTCTTGTTTCCTTTGGATTTGGAGCTGATGATGAGTCTTTTGGCTATTCTTTGCAGGGATGACTGGCACATTTGGCAAAGGATGACCAGGGCTGTGCCTGAACATTTTGACAACTAAAAAACCTTGAAAATATACATGGAAATTTATTATAAAGGACAAAATGACGATTTTCTTCAAAACAACGTTTTGAAGAAAAGTCATGGATCAAAGATTGAGATGATGAAATTTGCGATGAAAACTTATTATGAACTTCCCTCATGTGCCTGCCGAGATTATTGGACACTTTGTAGACTGAATTGACAAACCCTAGACCTAATAACCAAAATGACACTTTTTTTACCAAGAGACCAAAACGGGACTGTAAATGGCTTTAAAACTGATGTTGATGGACTTTGATGAACAACCATGAGCCAGCAGGTACAAGGCATGAGGGGTATGACTTAGAAAGCCCTTCCGTCAGATTATGGCATGCCCCTAACGGAATGCAGATGAATGGACTGAATGGGACACCTAAAAATGAAATGCAACAAAGAGTTTTGATCTCTGACGGAGGGATGTCAAGACCGACTCTAACATTGGCTCCAATGCGGATGGTAGCTCCAGTTCCTTGGAGGTGCCAAGAACAACAGATCTTTGGGAGAGCAGATAGTGCCTTCGTCCATTGGGATATGGAGTCATTATTTCGACAAACAACACAAAACTCTTGACTCATTTTATTGACTGAAACTTGACTCAAACTGACTCAACCTTGAAACTAAAATGACTGAAAAAGATGACTCGATGCAAAAAGAAATGACTCATAAATGACTTAACTAAAACAAGTGCTTACAAAGCTTTGTTTAATGGCAGCAGTCCATCAAG
This sequence comes from Pinus albicaulis, assembly GCA_034641835.2. Taxonomy (NCBI): domain Eukaryota; kingdom Viridiplantae; phylum Streptophyta; class Pinopsida; order Pinales; family Pinaceae; genus Pinus; species Pinus albicaulis. The sequence goes on from CM076583.1 coordinate 1,084,004,642, forward strand.
ATTCGAGGGTTCCAAATCATGATGACAACCAACTGCCTGCTGATGGAATATGTACAATCATGTGTAGTGAGCCTTCCAATGTAACCAATCCAGCAGATGGCTACATACCAAATTTCTGCTCTCACTTTTCTCGAGCAGGCAGAACGATGAACCTGTAGGCAACTCGAAATAACCACTGAAACCAAAGCTTATGATAATGAACCAGGAAATATTTATCCTTTCTAATGCTTGCAGAAGAATGCTGAAGGGATCTTGAAAATACTGAAGCACTAGTTGGTCTTGAGATCTAGCAGCAAAAATACAACTACTCACTTCATTCTGATTTGAAAGAACAATTGATTGCCGAGTGATAGGAAGGCACATAGAGGTATAGGCTTCCTCCTTCTGAGTGTTAGATGTAAGTTCCTTGACCATGAGAAATTCTGGCATATTCTCTCTCTCAAGCTCATATTCCTCAACTTCATGGTCTAGGCCATTCTTAAACAGAAAACAATCTTCAAGATTATCAAACATGATAGCCTTATCATCTTCATGAAAGAAAATATTATCTGTTTTCTGATCTATAAAACTGATTACAAGACCATCATCATTTTCAAAAGAGGAAGAAGTTTCACCAACACTTTCTTGACCATGTGTGCACTTCAAATCTGCTTTAGCTTGGGCTGTAACATGACCTTTCAAGAGCTGATCTATCTCATCTTCAGACAAAGGAGATAATGCTTTTTGTTTTCTTTTGCTCAAAAATTTATTGTATTCATGAAATAACATTTTAAAACGTGAAAAACCTGAATGACAGTCCTTAATTCCCTGATCTTCTGAAATTTGAAAACATGGTTGATCATCTTCATATGACACGGCAATCAAATTATCATTTATCACTGAGTTATTGAAATAATATTTGTCACTTACTTGAACAAAGATCTCATCTTGTTTTTCATGAACTAACTGGATTACCTCCTCATGAAGGCTTTGTTCTAATGAAATGACAAAATTTGGATCAAAAACTCTGTCTTCTTCATTCCAGATGATCTCAACAGCAGAGTTCTCCTTCATGGGATTCAACACAAAGTATTCTTGATCATCACGATCTGAATCTAGATCTGAAATAGTTGTCTTGATTTTATCACATTCTGAAATTGAAAATTGACTTTTCTGCATATTGTATTATTCTATGGACAGATCTGAAACAAAATCTTCTCTTTCATCATTTTCCATTGTACTAAGATCTTGATCCTGCTGCAAATTTTCCTGAGCATCTTGTTGAGTATCTTCTAAGTTCTCTTTATGCTACTGAAATGGATTTTCGTACAGAGCCTCCATGATCTCATCGTCCATGAAGTCATCATCTTCATAAAAAATTTCAAGATTTTCAATAAAACTATGAACATGGCTACAACAGTTCTGAACTAAAGTTAAGGATGGATAAGATTCCTTATACCTTTCAAAGAACATGGTATGAAAATCCTTTAAACAGTAAATACAAGCAGGCGGCAAGCTTTCATACCAAGATCGAGCTTCACCTTCCAGAGTGGCCATGAATATCTTCATCAAGCAATATTCAAGAAAATCAACCTTCAACTTGCGGATATGTATGTGAAATCTAACCAGATGTAAAGCAGCATCCTTCCTATCATCATCTTTAAACATAGGCAAATTCCTTTGCCAATCTACCTTAGGAATTTTATTTGGAAAACCTGGAATGTGATCTCGGCTCATGGGAGCATACCTTCGATCCAGCGAAACCATTTTGATAACAATGAATTCACCAAGAAATTCCTCAGGCTACTGATTCTTGAAGAGTAGAGTCGCCATAAAAATTATGAACCTTAGGATTCTTCGACACTGGAGTCGCCAGGTGAATGATTTCAGCCTTGCGGTGTCTGATCGTTGTCCACCATCAACGATTAGATCGAACTTGATACATGTACTGGGGCAATAAAATCTACAATTCGAGTGTCACATTCACAAGCTAGACCGAAGATTGACTGAAGCAGCGTTTATCTACTTTCGCTAATGCAAAGAAAAAGCGTTTCAAAAGCTACCTGGCGTAACTTCAAGCTTCGTATGTAAATTATGAAAAAAATAACACCAACAAGCAAACCATTTTCTCCCCAGTATGGTCGCCACTATGTTAGTTCCCAAATCCACCTCAGGCTGAAGGAAGGCGAGTTCAGGGTAACATCATACCACACTCAGTCTGGTAGCTAGCCCTACCAGAATAGGAGAGGGCTCTCTCCGGGTCAATCTCAGGAAAAATGTAGCAATAGGCCTTGAGATGACTGAAATGAGTGCTAATTTTAGGCTAGGTATATTAATCAAGGAGTTTGAAATGATTTTTAGGGGTTTTTTTTTTGGAAAAAGGGAAAGGCAATTTAGGGCTTGGGGATGAGGCCAAATTCTTGCAGAGTTCAAGTTGGGGAAGGGAAGGCAATGGCTTTGATGTCTTAGGTCCAATTAATGGATAGAAAATACTGCTGAAGAGGGTAGGAGGGAGCAAGGATCCTCTTCAAACTAACGAAAACATAAAAAACTAAACAAAATTTTAAGGCAGAGCACTAGCAAACTAATGAATTCTACCTCAATTACTCATTTGTTTAATTCAAAATCAAAGAGAAGGGAAATGGAATACATATAAAATTAATGAAACTTACAATAACATGGAGAGAAACATCATCAAAACTTAGAAACCACAAGGATCCCAACAAGTGCTGCAAAACTCTGGTCTTTCCTTTGCCAAAAACTGAAAATGGATATACAATGAGGTGCCAAACTTTTCCCAAGATTCCAACAAGTCCAACCCTGAAAATGTCTCAGAAAATACATGATATAGACCATCCTAACCCCTTCCCATGCCTCTAGGGGTTGAGCTCATCCTTCTAGGAGCTGTTTCAACCAATTCTAAACTGGGAACTGAAATCTAGGCAATCAAACAACTTGCCTCTATATGCTAGGAAACTGATCCATTCACTTAATTTTCAATTTTTAGTGAATGAATCCTCTAGAAAAAGTAAATTTGAGCCAAAATTACATCATATTCATCAATTTAAATCAAGATAGATCAATAATTACATCAAAATGTAAAACTAGTCAAACTGGCCGAATTTCTGAGCTGAAAAGTGAAAATTGGGCAAAATTCCTCTATGCACCGCGCCACTTTGAGCCTATTTTTGGGGCACTTCCTGAAGTCCAAATTGAGCTCCTGATAGCTCGTTGGAAATCCCTATCTATCTTCTATGTAACCCAAGTGGAATTTTTCAATTTGGATGTCATTTTTCCCTCCAAAAATACAATCTCCCAAGACTGGTTCCTGCTGGTGCAAAAAGTGGCAGAAAGGCCATTTTTGGAGTGTTTTTGACCTTTAAGACCACCCAAAACTTCATGAAATCTCTCAGCCTTTCCTAAGCATGGATAATTTACCATAAAAAACCCAAAAATATCAAGTTTTCCTCAGAACATGTCCCAATCATAAGTGCGCGTCGGGCAAAAAAACCTGTTTTGCAACCAAAATTTTCAAAAATGACAAAATATTCTCCAAATTTGCTGAAATTTGGAGTGAAGGTCTCCCATCATGTCTCATTCTCAGCCAAGGAAGCTTCAGCCAATATTCAGAGTGGATCTGGCCTTTTCCGACGTTTCAGTACCCTCCTAGTACATGCAATTCAGTGGCGGAATCACTGTCTTGTTCATTGGATGTGTCGGTGTTCGTCATGGTGTTGCAATGTGTATGTCAGGTGTATGTTTGGTTTGTTGAAAATGACAAATGATACCTTGGTGTTTTTGTCTCCAACCACCAAAACATGTGTCACATGGGAAGGGACTGTGATAACCAAGGCAGTGTTGACAGTGGACTGCAACCAAGTGAAATTTGCTCCTTCAAAACTTCTGATTTGGAAAATGTAGAGACAATGGGACAGCTACTTGGATGTTTTGAATTTAGGGAATTTTATAAGTGATAAGAGGAAAGGGATAATGATAGGGCATGAAAGGATTTGAGGGATAGAGACAAATGGGCATAAGTGATATGAGTGGTTTTATTAGGGAATAGGGAAGGGATGGTATAATGTGAGTGAATAAGGGATTGATAATGATAGTAGGATTATAGTGAAAGGAAAGGAATCACAAGTAGGAAATGGAGTATTTTGGCACCAAGATCGAACTTTAAGACTCAAATTTCAAACCCTATAAGAGCCATTTTAACAAGAGAGAGTAGGGTTTATGTTTTTCAACTATCGAACTCTTACAACCAATCTTCAAACAACTCCAAACACTGACCAAAGGTAATAACAAGATGATTTACACTTACACGGAGCAAATAAGGTGGAGCCAATTTGATTTTTGTGAAGCAAAGGTGAAATTTTGCCTTGTCGGCCTTGTGCGCCGCGCCCCAGCCCAACGCGCCGCACCAGTGTAAATATACATTGCAGAAAATTGTTCTATGGGCCGCGCATGCCATGTGCACCGCACCTTCTCCCAATGTGCCGCGCAGCCTGCCTTCAGCACAATTCGGCCTCTCACATACTATTTCACTCTTCCACATCTTGTCTTGGCTTTCACTAATGTTTTTGGCATACCAATGGATTTTTCGAACACCACAGATATCTTTTATGCCCAATGACTTGATTTTTAATTTCAAATAACTCATTTTGTGATGTTTGAACACTTTGGCACTTTGCAGTTCTTAATGTGAACTCTGATTTTCTTGTTTCCTTTGGATTTGGAGCTGATGATGAGTCTTTTGGCTATTCTTTGCAGGGATGACTGGCACGTTTGGCAAAGGATGACCAGGGCTGTGCCTGAAGATTTTGACAACTAAAAAACCTTGAAAATATACATGGAAATTTATTATAAAGGAAAAAATGACGATTTTCTTCAAAACAGAGTTTTGAAGAAAAGCCATGGATCAAAGATTGCGATGATGAAATTTGCGATGAGAAATTATTCTGAACTTCCCTCATGTGCCTGCCGGGATTATTGGACACTTTGCAGACTGAATTGACAAACCCTAGACCTAATAACCAAAATGACACTTTTTTGACGAAGAGACCAAACGGGACTGTAAATGGCTTTAAAACTGATGTTGATGGACTTTGATGAACAACCATGAGCCAGCAAGTACAAGACATGAGGGGTATGACTTAGAAAGCCCTTCCGTCAGATTATGGCATGCCCCTAACAGAATGTAGATGAATGGACTGAATGGGACACCTAAAAATGAAATGCAACAAAGATTTTTGATCTCTAACAGAGGGATGTCAAGACCGACTCTAACAGACTCTTTATTTTCAGCTGAGGGTTTGACTTCTTTTGACACAGACTTGGTGTTAGGGGGAATGACTACTTTTGAAGAGGAAGTAATTTGATCATTATACTGAAAAAGGTTTGTTTAGAGGTCCCTTACCTTTGTCTAAGACTTTCTGCATTGTTGACTCCTTCTGAGCAGGTGCTTCCTTCTGGGGTGGCTCCTCTTCTTGATATTGAGTACGAGTCCTCTTCCTAGAAGATCTAAGATCATATCTTCTATTGAACTGTGCTTGCATGAAATCAACAAATTTATTACAATAGTGATCAATTTTTGAGTCTTCTGTGTCTATGGCCTTTCCTTCTTCCTGCAATGAGCACTCAGTTCCATCATTTCCTTGCAAAGGGCATTCTTCTCCATCACTATTTGAAAAAGAAATATTTGCATCCTCCAGCCCATAAGCAGTGTCTTCAGTAGGGTCATCTACTGGACCTTCCAAGTACAATGGGTGTGGTACCTGGTCTTGTTGCTCCTTTGGTTCCCTTGGCAATATCTGCAGAGGTGGTTTCCTGTATTGAGAATTGTAACCTCTGTTTGGAGCATTGTGGAAATTCTTGGAGGCTGAATTCTTGGCCTCGAATTCAAGCTTGACTAGTTTACCAGAAAGGTTCTTAATCATTTTTCTCATTTCTTCAATTCTGTCATTAGCTGAGTCTCTGTCTTGGTTAGAGGTAGATACCTCCTCTTTACCCCTTCTTCTAGTATCTTGTTCAGATTTTACCTTTGATTTACCAGTGGAGGCAAAGTTTGCTTCCAGCTCTAGTGCATTTGTCTAAGCATCATCCAGAGTAGCAGGCTTTCTTTCTCTGAGAGAGAAACCAAATTCTGAATCAAAGGCTACTAAAAAAACAACTTTAGCAGTAGTTTGATGAGGTTTCATATCAGCAGGAAGACTCAAATACAATTTATTAAATCTCTTGATAAATTCTGACACCCCTTCATTATGTCTTTTCTTGAGTGTATTGAACTCAGTAAGAAAATGTCCATGATCTTTCTTCTCTCCCCATTTCTTGAGGAAAGTTTCTTCCATTATTTCCCAAGTGGTAATAGAACGGCCTACCAATGTCTTAAACCATTTTAGAGCTTCACCATCAAGAGATTGGACAAACAGCCTTAAGACCACATCTAAATGTTCCACATTAAAATTCTCTGCAAAAAGAACATAAGACCTCAAGATGTTTTTGAGCATCAATCTCATTTTCCCCATTAAATCGGGGTAAAATCTTCAGACAATCCTGTGGCATATCATTCAACACTTGGGGTAATGCTAGAGGGGCATATTTATTTAGCAAGAACCCTGGAACATTGGCCATTGGAGGGGGTGGAGGTAGTGCAGTAGTTTGATGAGTAAGAGGAGGAGGAGGTGTAAGTGGGGTATGAATAACAATAGGAATATACTGAACAACAGCTTGAGGTGTTGAGGTGTATAATGGTCTATTAATAGCAGATACTTCGGTGACTTCTTTGACCTCTTAGACCTCAGGAGTAGGGTGAAAATTATCTTTATTTCTGACACCTCCTCGGGGTGGACTATCTAAATAATAATCGGTATCTCCCACTGTGGAGTCGGGAACTAGCACTTGAGATAATTGAGAAGAAGAGGATGGAAAGTTTTCTATAGACAATTCAGGAATGTCAGAGTGGATTGATTTTCTTTCCCTCCAATTTCTTCTATGTATGATCTTCTCTGGGTCAAACAATGAAGGTGTCTTTGGCTGAGACGTATCTGACCTCAGGTGTGGCTTACGAGGAGCCAGGACTGCAAATGAATTTATCTAATAACAAATGTGGAGTCGCCAAGGTGAGGGATCTACAACTCTCAACTCTTCATACTCACCTACTTGAAGAGTGAATTATATTTTTTGTGGCCCAGGGATTTAAATTTCTCAACTTCGTTCCTCGGCAACGACGCCAAAAATATGTTGTCGTTCCTAGAGACAACCCTGAGTTGTGAAAGACCAGTGCCTAGGACATCTTATATTAGCAAGGAGCATATGGTATAACAGAGGAAGTTATCAATAAAAAGCTCTCATGCTATTTCCTGAAAAACAAGGAATATTAATCTGAATGGGACCAAGACCTTCAGAAACTGACACAGAGAAAGGAATACTTCAGAGGCAACATGAAAAACTCCAATATAAAAGCAACAGACAATTCAAAGACAACTTACTGTAAAGAGGACCAATTCAGAAATACCTCACAGAAATAAATTATCAGAAGGTGTATGTAGTGAATGAAATATTGAGAGAATATTAGTTTTCATTGAGCTGATATCCATGTACACAATATCACCATGTAATGGGCTTACCAATTTAAGAATCCATTCATGACAATAGCATTTTAAAAACACCCTCCCAAAGAAACTAACATAGCAGAAGTATGGTTTAGATGAATAGTGGAACGAAATATCATGCCTGATCCATATTTAAAGCGCTTGACTAATCCGAGCATGGGTATCAACTAGGATAAATCCATACCAAAAATAAGTGAGCCACTCGCATTCCAGAAACATGATACAGGAAAGATGGATGAAATAAAATGATCTATTAAAATAACACATAAAAGGGAAAGTTACACACTGTGAGAACTCAAAGACCAGAATCCTCTTTAAAGACGGAACTCCTCCTCACTGAGACCCCATGAGCTCTGTACATTCATATAAGAGATTTTACAAAATGCATACCAAAATTCTCTTACTGCATAATTTTCTGATAAAATCTGGAACCCTAAATCATCTGTTCTTTGGGAGCTTTATAGGAGAAAAAGAAAGCTCGAAAAGGGAGTAGGTGATGAATATTTAATTTTCCTCATTAAGACAAGATGGCAGAAACGTGCATGCCCATACTGCTTGATGACTCTGTAATGCTGTTTGTACTCTGCTGCCTGCTTTCTGAAATAAATGCACTCGGTAGAAGTCTCTTCAGGAACATGGTAAAGAAGTAAAATTGCATAGACATTCCGTCCTTTCCTGAAAGAAAATGGTGCTGAAAAGAAAACTTTAGGGTGTTGTTTTCTGCGAATGGTACCCTCTGCCTTCTAAACCCTGAATTAAGGTTAAAGATCTTCAATGCTAAACGTTAAATTCCTCGATCATTCACTGATATTTCTCTGTTGCTCCATAAATGCCTCCATCGGCACAATTTGTGCTTTGAATGATTCTGGAAGGTTTGACAGATCTTAACCCTTCTTCTTTAATGGAAGTCTTGTCGACGTACCTTCCCAGGCCTTTCTCCGTAATTTCAACCTCTGAAAATGATCCTTTCCAGTGTGCTCTACTACTGCAATCAAGACTGTAAATCATGGCAGTTTTTTGCCGTTGTAACCTTGCAAAACCCGCAAATTCGTTAGGAAAACCATGCATGGGGATGGTGAATGCAGGCGATGACGGAGATGGCAATGTAGCCTGGCGAAATGGTGGAACAGTGTTGGGTTATGGCAAAAAATGCAGCATGACTATAGAAAATAGTCATGGTGTAAGTTTGCGGAATGCTAAAACATGACACTTGGGCCTTTGAATGAAATGCATAAGGGATATGGAGAAAAATGTGACAAGAATGCATGGAATGATGATGTGGCAGGAAAACACGAAGTGGAAGAGCAATTAATCTAGACCGTCCGATCTTTGGGGAGATCGACGGCTGGGAAAGCATCGGGGGGGCGATGGATAGCAGGCCAGGGGTACGACTTGCCCGTGTTAACTTCCGCGCAGATTCTAGGAGTGATCACCGTCGGATGGGCAGTTCTAGATCGGATGGCTCACGTGCATATCGCGTCACGTCCGCTGCTGAACTATAACGCGCGATGAGCAGGCAGTTTTGAAATAGTGCGCGGGACACGCGTCGTGCGATGAATGGCATCGCTCTGAAATGAGAAATACCGCCCGCCTCCGAAAGGTGGTGCGATATAAACCACCGGTTTTGTACAATGCATGAAGCAGGGACCACAAGGGTAGGTGAGATGTGAACCATTGATCTGCAATTTAAATGGACGGCGGACAGGCGATTTGGGTGATGAACGGAGTGGGCCACGGGCGCGATGAAGACTTGCGAATGCCGTCGGATTTTTACAAATCGACGGTTATAAACATGCCCGATATATATATGTGATAAGCACCTTAATGGCTAGCACTCGGTTTTGACCTCTGGTTATGTGGAGAAAAAGGTGCAGGGGCTAGGGCCAGAATGTGCTAGGCCTTAAATATGTTATAATGTGGGATTTCAGCCCGTTTATGCAGTTTTGAGGCTGGGAGAAGGCAATGACGAGCAGAAAACGAATTTCTTAGGGCATAAGAGGGGGTTTGAAAGGTTTAAGCGAGATTTCTTGTCAAAATTTTAATAGAATGCTGACATGATCAAAAAAATGCATGGGGAATGAAAACTGACATGATATGAGGAGTGCTTTCACATGAAATTACATATATGGAGGTGATAATAAAACTTAGGATAAGCTAAAAATGTAAAAAACAAAAAATTTCCTATACCACATTGAAATGGATAAGGAGACCTTATCCTTTTGATGAGTGAACTATATGACCATATCTAAAAAAAATTCGCAACTTTATGAGCGATAACACCATCGTTCCTTTCGCTAAATGGGGAATATATTTCGTAACATGCATTCCCACTTCCACTGATGGACACAACTACATTGTAATTTCGGTCGTCTATTTCAAGAAATGGGCTGAAGCCATTCCCACTTTTCGGGCTGATGGAGAAACTGCTGCTCTTTTCTTATTCAATCAGGTTATTTTTCATTTCGATGTGCCCCACTCGATTTTCATAGATCATGGTTCTCATATTCAGAACCAAATGATGACGAAGTTAACTTCCCTGCTAGGTTTTTGATAAGATCATTCTTCGTCCTACTATCCACAATATAACAATCAAGTCGAAGCCATAAATGGCGTCCTTAAGACCATGATTCATTGGTCAGTCAAAAATCATAAAACCAGATGGCATCAAAAATTATAATCTGCATTATGGGCATACCGAACATCAGTGAAGACTGCTACAAGCTTCACACCATTCCAGTTAGCATACGGTCTGGAAGTAGTTCTTCCAATCGAGTGTGAGATTCCATGACTTAAATTGGCCTTTGAACTCCTACCCAACACTACTTCCGAAGAAGAGTACTTTCCCTCACTCAATCAGTTGGATGAAACTCGTTGATATGCCACACTGGCCCTCAAATCCCACAAACGCTGAGTTACAGCTCAATACGACAAATCTTTCAAGCCTCGTTCTTTGTAAGAGGACGATCTCGTTCTACTCTACGATCAGAAACATGACCTCTTGGGGGTAAGAATGCTTCAACCATTATGGCTCGATCCATATGTCATCACCAAGGTACTTTCTAAAGGGGCCTATGAACTTCAGGACTGTAATGAAATCCCACTCCCTGAGCCTCGCAATGGGCTCTATCTGAAAAGTATTTCTCCTAGTATTTTACTGGGAATTTTCTTTATAATTTTATGTATATAATTTTTGTATTTTTTGGCATGTCTGGAGTATTTTTGGTTTTTAAGTATTTTTCTCATACAAACTCTCTTCTTTTTTATACATATTTCTTCGTCATCCTTACCATACGTTGGATATGCGGATGGTGTCAGTCGTCATACATGGCACATTGCATCAGCTTCTTGGGTCCTCTATACACCTGAGTCAAAACTACTTGGTTTCGAGGGAATATTCCTTGGAAATTCTACCAACAATATTGCTGAGTATATGTCGATTATCCAACTCCTCACGGAAGTTGCGTCTTGTGACATCTCCAATCTAGTGGTTTGGTTAGATTCCCAGCTAATCGTTATCAATTTGAACAATCATTATCGCATCCGACATCATGTCTTACTACGTTATTACTTAAGTGTACGACTTCTGGAACGTCAATTTGAATTCATTTCTTTTTAACACATTCCTAGAGAATCTAATGCATTATCTGATTCGTTAGAAAATTATGTATTGGATTGGCATCTGTCACATTTACTATAGAAAGAGTCATGCATGAGGGTACATTTTTTCATCATAAAAAACTACAAAAATAAAAAAAATGCAACATCAAAATCACCAAAATATGTATGTAGATATATATGTCATGTCCAGTCGGTTACATCAGAAAAATCTTCAAAACTTGGGTTTTTTATACTAAAATCAATCTACTAAGCCTCGTTATGACATCTACACATATATGCCTACTCCTTCTGAGCCTTCTTCTCATCATAGCAGACAACTTCCATAGTTAATATCCTCATATGCACCAAAAATCTCTCTGGCACACCCACTGTGTGTCGTTGTAGATGAATTGGGATCTCCCTCAAGGGAAGAGGTGGCACACCCATGCTCAAACCTTTGAGGTTCCTAGCAACCACGTGCAAACTTTGTGTGTCATCTCCCTCTTCGGTGACTATCATGGCTTCTGCTGCTGCTCCAACCTCACGCAGATGCATTCATTGTTGTGCATAGCGAGGGGCTCCAACATGTCATATAGGTGCCACATCTGTGTCAAGCAAAACACTTCATATATAAACAATTTTTCACCCTATTAGTATCCTATAAATCTTAGGATCTCAAGGTGATTGAATATTTCATGAGTTTGCAATTTCATATTGAGTATGACTTTCAATATTCAAGTGATTTCCAAAAAATATGAAAAAAGAAAATAAAACAGGGTATAAAGAAAAAAGGAAAAAGAGAAAAAGAAATTTTTTTAAAAAACCAAAAGAAATAATACTGAAGGTGTTGCAAATAAAAATGCCACTACTGATTAGATAGATTTTTTCAATCATACAGTTTAAGAATTATTGTACAATTTTAAATTTCTGTTGATAGGTTAGAAAATAAATATTTTCCAAACTATTTAACCTTGGCAGATCAGTAGTTAGGTAGAAAAAAAATTGACTCAACAACTTAATCCGAGTCAATGGAAGAAATAAGGATAGATGTAGGTTAGAATTTTAAAGAAAAAGTGATTTTGGGTCTGCATGTCCAAACGCACCCTGCAAAAGAACAAAAAATGTTAGATTAGTGACATGGGTAGGTAGGGATGAAAAGAAGAAAGAATGGAGGAAACCTGAAATTTACTCCAAATCTTATCCTAAAAAAATTCATGTTTTCTATGGTCAAAGAGAGAAATCAAAACACAAAGGTGTTTGATTCTAAATTTTTTGGGATTAAAGTTTATTTAAATATATTTTTGCATATCTATGTCATAAAGCCTATATCCTAAGTCCAAAAACATATGTCCCCCCCCCCCCCCCCATACATAAGCTCCCTGACCCCACCATCCGATCACCCATCGCATCAACACTTAAACCTCCATCACCTTTCACCTCATCCCCACGCCCTCCTCCTCATCCAACAACCCAAAAATATTTTCGGCCCCCCCTCACCCTTCAAACGTTAATGTTGGGGGGGCAGTCTGAAATGGACGATTTTCAAAACTACTTCCACTACAACGTGTTGGGTCTGAGTCATTTCACACCCCCCCCATTTGATACTACTTACCGGGTACACCCCCCCGAAAAGTCGTTTCCACCTCAGCGTAAACCATCACGCCTCTAACCATTGTATAATCATTGTGCCATTACCATTGCACCATGAATGCAACTTCCTGTCCCCTCCATCCAATCAGATATGCTCCCGCCATAGGCCCGTTGGACAATGAATGGCTCATTCCATTACCCAACAGGCCCACGCCATGTCAGCGGTCGCCCAATCGCTCCATAAAACCAAAATCCTGGACATGTGGTAAGGTATACCATTTTTATAACATTCTATCATTGCAGGTGATAAATTTGTAAAGTTTTACAACAAAATACATGCACAAAAAGTTTTCAATTCTCTCACAAGTTATGCAGAGCTCTTCTATAATCCCTTTTCTTCTTCCCATTCCCTATTCTAATCTTCAGAAGCTCCCTTTATGTATTTCCATCCTCTTTTAATCCCATTCTTCCTTGTAGCAGTGAAAAACACAATGATTTTATTTTAAAATGGACAACATGCCTCCAAAGAAGGATCAACAACCATTTAATCCACTGGTCTACCCTCAGATAGTCCTGAATCATGTGGCTCTAGCTGACAGAGATTATAAGATCTATGAGACAGAGTCAGATTTCGATTTATTCGATGTCTAATACTGGCTTGAGGATAAATTGATAGATGAAGTAGATGAAGTAGGGTTATGGGAGACCAAGTTACCCTATTTTATATTCCCAAAGATCCACAACTGCCCTAAATTTGTAAGAAAATGCCATGCATGTTATGACATTAACCAAAGAGTTTTAGTAGCCCCAACATGAGAAGTCATTTTCACTGTCAGTGTCCAGTCAATTCTACAAATGATACAGGCTCCCATTGTTGAAGAAGCCATCCCATTTTCCTATGAGGCCCTGATCCAATTTGGATTCTGAAGTTTGTATCGAAAATTTAAAAATGACCAAGACGATCATTTTCAGGTAATTAATTATCGATTTTGTAATAAACAGGTTGAATTGAAATTGTTTTGACCAAGATGGTCATATGAACAAGGATTCATCGACTCAAGTTGTCAAGAAGAATCTTTTCAAAATTGGAAAGCGACCCAGATGGTCACATTCAACATTCTTGCTGTAAGAGTAGGAAATTCAAGTTCAAAATTTCGTCATCAACTTCGACATTAGCATCAGTGAATTTGGTAGCAAACATCAATGTTTTTCTAAGTCAAACTGTCATCATAAGAAAAAGTTGTCATTATGTCGACCTGTGACATTTAAACAGTAAAGCGCATTAGTCATGATTGTAAAGCGTTATGTTCATGTAAAGACTTAAGGAAAACATTATCCTAAGTCTAAAACAATAGCACTATGAGGCTAAGTGATAAGTTAGGAAAAAGTGTTAGTCTTAGAAAAAAATGTTAGAGACTAAAAAAAATAAAAAATGCTTAAATGACTTTAGTCTTGATGTCATGGCAAAAGATCATGTAAATGCCTAGGTCTAAGTCCTAATCGAAAACCTAAGGTGAAATACTAAGGTGAAAAGATGAACACTAAGGTAATAGTCCTAACCTAAGTCTAAATGCATGGTGTAAAAATTTTGCAATAAACCTTGTGGACTTAGGACTAACCTAATGTCAAACCTATAGCTGTTGTGTTTTTAAAACTATGTAAAAACATTACAAAATAAATGTAATGTTTTAACAGTCCTTAAACCGTATTAGAAGAAATGATAGCATATGACAAGGTTTAACCGCAGATGTTAAGTTTAAAATCCATAGCGAAACCATTGTGTTCATGTTCCATGTGATCGAAATGTCGGGTTTTATGTAAGAAGAGTTTCTAAGCCGTCAGTGTTATCTGTCAGAGGAAGAAACCATGTGAATGAAAAAAGGTTAACTGCAGATGTTTTATGCTACTGTCAGCAAGAAGACTATATCAAGAACTGTGACATGTGAACAGTTTGATGCAAATTTATGTAAACCACTGTCCTAACTGCGTTAACTTAAACCGTGTCGGAGCTGTGACATGTGAATGAGTTTTGTTTAGACCGCAGCGGAGTCAAAGGTTTACAGTTTTAAAAGCCGCGTATGAAATGTGAACAAGGGTTAAGCCAGAACTGTCAAAGTAAGCCGTGACCACTCGGCAAGGTGCTGATCACATGTTGGGAAATCCTTTTATCCACACCATTATGCAGGTCGCCAACAAACTGCGCTAGGATTTAAATGACATGTGTTAGGTCCCTATATTACTAGTATAGTCCCCTATTGTTGTTAGTGTAACCCCCTTATTGTTATTATTTTACCCTTGTAACCCCCATTTTGTTATTATTATGCCCTTAAATTATTATTGTTAGGTCGGCTAGGATTACATTGTGGCCCACTAGGATTACATTATGGCCCCATGGACTCCTATATATAGAAAGGAGGTTTTGTAAATTGTATCATCCAAGAATTTTTCATTTATCTAATGTGTTGGAGGTTGCCCCCTCAAAGTGGCTTATTTCTAAGGCGTTGATATCTCTATTATTCTATTTTTGGAGCTGGTTACACAACATTTGGTTTCAGAGCTTTGGATTCTAGGGTTTCGCTGCTCCAAACAGGTCATCATGGAATTTTCGCTATAAATTTTTTTCTACGAAGTTTTCGAAGCTGAAATTTTTAGGGTACGAAGCTGAAATCCTGAGGAAGATTACCTAAAAATTTCAGATCTTGGTTCGCAATATTTGCGGAGATATCATCTGTGGAAGTTAGGTATTTGTTCAGGCTCCTAAACAGGTCATCGTGGCATTTTCGCTATAACTTTTTTTGTACGAAGGTTTAAAATCTGAAATTCATATGGTGCGAAGCTAAAATCTTGAGGAAATTCGTCAAAAATTTTAGAGCTTGGTTCACAACATTTTTGGAGATATGATCTGTGGAAGGTAGTGCTTTTTCAGGCTCCTGAATTTCATCTCAAAGAGGTGATCGTGGGAAAAGTTCAATAACTCTCTCTCTGGGCATCGGATTGGAGTGCCGTAAAAAGTGGTCGCAATTACATAGAATTTATTTTCTTTGCTATCAATTTTAGAGACAAAGGATGAAACAATGACACATGGCAAGTCGTAAAAGTTCGCTCTACTGAACTAGTCCATAATTAGGTCATTGTGGGATATTGGACACAACTTTGTCTTGGAGAATTTAAATCAGGTCAGACCTGTGGCATTCTAAAGATAATTCAGAGGGCTACGTTGGTACTAAAATTAAGATATTGAAGTGCTGCAATCATAGAGATAATCCAATTTCAATATCGAGCTCTTCAAAAGCGAGAAAAAGGTGTGCATTTTTTTTTTCCGAATTTCATAAGTCTTGTTTGAAGAATCAATTTGAATTGATTCCAAGGGCATATTGTAGAATAGATATCAGTATTGGGTTCTAAAATATTCCCCGTAAAAATAATTCAACACCCATTAAGCCTTAAGAAGGCTCTACTATGACTCATGAAGATGAAGAATTGCAACATGATCTATCAAAATTACAAGAGCAAGTGCAACAAATTTCACTCTCGCAAAGAGCGACAAAAAATGAAATGGAAGTTTTGAAGAAAGGCGTGGAAGCTAAGATGGATGGCGTGGAAGCTAAGATGGATGGCATGGAAGCTACGATGGATGACATGAAAGACAACATGGAAAGCATGAAGAATGATCTCAAAGCAGACATCGAAGGTTTGACAAAGTTGATACAAGAAAGGTTTTCTAATGGTGAAAAGATAGTAGAAGAACCTCATGATGAGAACAAAATAAATGTTAATCGTGATTTCATAAACTCTAATGTTGGCGGGAAGAACCACCATATTCCAAAAATGGATATGAGGAAGTTTGATGGAAAGGATCCTGTAACATGGATACCACAGATGGAGCAATATTTTGATCTCCATAATGTGCAAAACACACAAAAGGTACGCATTGCAACTTTACATTTAGAACAAAATACATTTGTATGGTATCGATGGCTTTGCTCCCGTAAAAAAATTGTCACTTGGTCAATTTTACGGAGGAAATGATAGCACATTATGAGGATACAAAGAGCAACACCTTCTTTAGCCAATTGATAAATCTCAAACAAAAGGGTTTAGTGGGGCAGCACATTGAGGACTTCCAAAAATCGAATATAAGGGTAACTGATATTCCAGAGGAACACAGGATTGATCTCTTCATAGGCACTTTAAAGGATAACATCCAACATGAAGTTCACGTTTTGGAACCTGATTCATTGGAGAAGGCATTCAGGTTGGCAAGAAAAGTTGAATGTAAAATTATGGCGACAAGGAAGCCTACCACTCAATTCTATAAATAAGGAAGTGTTGCTACGCCTAGATTTTCACAACCTACAAGGTTGACACCACAACAATTGGAAGAAAAAAGAGCAAAAGGGCTTTGCTACAGTTGTGATAGAAAATACACTAAAGGTCATAAGTGTGCTGAGAAGAAATTATTTTACATAGATTGTGAAGAGGAAGAAGAAAATGAACAAGAAGAGGATATACACCGGAACCAGCCCCAGAAGAGGAAGAAATGAATCCAACCATATCGTGTAATGCACTGGCAGGAATTACCACTCCTCAAACTCTCAAGATAAAAGGACAAATCAAGAAGAGAAAGGTAATAGTGTTGATTGATTCAGGTAGCACCCATAACTTTATTCATTGTAAGGTAGCCAAGGAATTAAATTGTTTCCTATACCCAGCACCAGAATGTCAAGTGATGGTTGCAAATGGAGGAACTACAAATTTCTCTGGAAAATGCCATAATATCAAGCTAACCATGGGGGAATATGTATTGACTAGTCCAATGCTTTCCATTCCTATGGGAGGTGCTGATGTTGTACTAGGAGTACAATGGTTACAATCTTTGGGGACGGTAGCTTTTAATTTTCAAGAACTTGAAATTTTTTTCAGAAGGAAAGGAAGTCGAATTACGGGGTATTGAAGGGAAGATGGGAAGGATAATAAGCTCTAATGTCATGACAAAGCTTCTAAAGAAAGAACAACGAGGCGTAATTGCACAATTATGCTCTCTAGAAGTTCCGACATCAAATTCATCTATTTCTGCAGATCTCCAACAAGTCTTGGACAATCATTCCAAGGTGTTTGAAACTCCCAAAGGACTCCCACCTATTCGTGATCATGATCATGCTATTCATTTGATTCCAGGAAGTGTTCCTCCAAACATCAGGCCTTATAGATATCCTTACTTCCAAAAAAGTGAAATTGAACGTATGATTGCAGAAATGTTAGAGGCGGGTATAATTCAACCTAGTCAAAGTTCTTTCTCTGCTCCTGTAGTATTGGTACACAAGAAGGATGGATCATGGCACATGTGTCTCGATTATAGGGAGCTCAATAAGCTCACCATTAAAGATAAATTTCCCATTCCCATGATTGATGAATTATTGGATGAATTACATGGAGCAATTTATTTTACCAAGTTGGATCTTTGTTCAGGATATCATCAAATTAGAATGAAGACTGAAGATATTCCAAAAACAACATTTCGAACTCATGAGGGTAATTATGAATTTTTGGTCATGCCTTTTGGCCTTACCAATGCAACTTCTACATTTTAAGGGTTGATGAATTCCATTTTCAAACCCTTCCTTAGAAAATTTGTGCTAGTATTTTTTGATGATATACTAATCTACAGCAGGTCTTGGAAGGATCATGTTGGACATGTTGACAGGGTGCTCAAACTATTGCAGGAGAAACAATTATATGCAAAAACATCCAAAGTTTCTTTAGAGTACAAGAGGTGGAATATCTGGGTCATATTGTATCTCACGAAGTAGACCCTAACAAAATTAAAGCTATTAAGGAATGGAAAGTCCCCACAACCATAAAGCAGTTGCACGGATTTCTCAGGTTAACAGGGTATTATCGCAAGTTTGTTAAGAATTATGGGAGAATAGCAGCACCTCTAACAACATTATCGAAGAAAGATGCATTTTCATGGACTCCTGAAGCAACTAAGGCCTTTGAACATCTTAAAGAGGCAATGTGCCTAGCACCGGTCTTAGCTACGCCAGACTTCACAAAAACCTTTATTGTGGAATGTGATGCCTCAGAAAATGGAATTGGTGCGGTTTTAATGCAGGAAGGAAGACCCATTGCTTTTGAAAGTCGTCCAATCAAAGGAAAGTATTTGCATAAACCTATTTATGAGAAGGAAATGTTAGCAATACTGCATGCACTAAAGAAATGGTGAACTTACCTAATGGGAAGACACTTCAAGGTAAAAACTGATCATGATAGTCTTACACACTTTTTGGAACAAAGAATATCTTCAGAAGAGCAGCAAAAATGGGTCACAAAGATGTTGGGTTATGACTTTGAAATAATCTACAAAAAAGGAAAGCTTAATGTTGTCGTAGATGCACTCTCAAGAAAGAATGAAGAGGTGGAAGCATTGCTTTGTGCCATTTCTATTATCCAACCAGATTGGATAACCGAAGCAAGAGATGAATGGAATAAGGACAAAGATGTATGGACACTCATTCAAAAGTTGCAACAAGATCCTAGTACATCTGATACATTTAGTTGGAAAAATGATTCCTTATGGTACAAAGATCGCTTATATCTTTGTAAGAATTCCCAACTAAAAAAAAAAGATTCTTCTGGAATTGCACACTTCTCCTTTAGGAGGACACTCAGGATTTTTAAAAACTTACCACAGGGTGAAGAAAGAATTTTTTTGGGATGGCCTTAAATCTGATATTCAAAAGTTTGTGGCGTAATGTTTGGTTTGCCAGCAGAATAAAGTGGAGACAATTAAGACCCCGGGACTTCTACAACCTTTATCCATTCCAAGTCAGCGTTGGGAGGAGATTTCAATGGATTTTATCACAGGTTTACCTAAGTCTCAAGGAAAGAATGTCATCATGGTGGTAGTTGATAGACTTACCAAGTATGCACACTTTTGTGCATTATCTCATCCATTTAAAGCAAGTACAGTTGCTACTACATTTATGCACAAAATTCAAAAGCTACATGGAAGCCCAAGGGTTATTGTGAGTGACAGAGATCCCATTTTTACTGGAAATTTTTGGACGGAGTTATTTTCTTGTTTGGGTACTCAATTAGCTCATAGCTCATCTTATCATCCTCAATCTGATGGTCAAACCGAGATAGTAAATAAATGTTTGGAAGGATATCTTCGTTGTTTTGTATCTGATAAACAAACACAATGGGTCAAGTGGTTACCTCTCGCCGAATGGTGGTATAACACTTCCTTCCATACTGCAGCAAAAATGACCCCATTTATGGCACTTTATGGATATCATCCACCATCCATCACATCATCTTTAAGAGAAAACTTGAAGGTTCAAGCAGTGGAAGATCACATCGAGCATCAGCAAGAAGTTCTCCAACTCTTAAATGATAACCTGAATTTGGCACATAATCGAATGAAACAACAGGCAGATCAACATCGCAGCGAGAGAAGTTTTGATGTAGGAGATTGGGTATTTTTACGGCTACAACCATACAAACAAATGTCCCTCAAGCAAGCTAAGAAGGATAATAAATTATCACCAAAGTACTATGGTCCTTACAAGGTGTTGCAAAAGATTGGTACTATGGCACACAAATTGGAGCTTCCTGCTTCTTCGCGAGTACATCCAGTTTTCCATGTTTCATGCTTAAAGAAGGTTATAGGTGAAAATCTTCCAGTTCAAACAATATTTCCAGAACTTGATGAGGAAGGAAAATCATATTGGAACCAGAAGCAATCATGGAAACAAGAACTCGACAACTACGGAATCGATCAATTTCAGAGTATCTCATCAAGTGGAAGAACTTACCCACTGAAGATTCTACATGGGAGGATGAGAATTTTATATAGAAGCACCCAGAGCTACTCAAGCGTTGAGGACAACACTTTTTTGAAGGAGAGGGGCATGTTAGGTCCCTATATTACTAGTATAATCCCTTATTGTTGTTAGTGTAACCCCCTTATTGTTATTATTGTACCCTTGTAACCCCCATTTTGTTATTATTGTGCCCTTAAATTATTATTGTTAGGTCGGCTAGGATTACATTGAGGCCCACTAGGATTACATTATGGCCCCATGGACTCCTATATATAGAAAGGAGGTTTTGTAAATTGTATCATCCAAGAATTGTTCATTTATGTAATGTGTTGGAGGTTGCCCCCTCGAAGTGGCTTATTTCTAAGGCATTGATATCTCTATTCTTCTATTTTTGGAGCTGGTTACACAACAACATGTGAACGAATATAGCCGGAAACTGTCACGAATAAGGTTTGGCCCTAACTGTCGGGCTTGACCGCAGCTGAAGCCACCGATGGAGCATGATCACATACCACGGATAAACTTGTGCCCGGTTAGCTAGTCGTCGGGGCTAAAGGTATAATATAAGGTTTATAAATGGGTTTTAATGCATTAAATAAGGTGGTGTTTTAATCAACACCTTATCCTAAGACACTAGGTGTCAAACAAACCTGAGAGAAAATATATCTGATTATTGATATGGATGATTTTGAAAGGATCAAGGCTTGAAAAAGGGTAAGGATCCATTAAATCAATGTTAAAATGAAAACCAATAAAATATTCGAGATGTGAAGATAGAGATGGAGGTTTTAATACCATTTTAATATACTCTCATCTTATAAAAATAGAAAGGAATGTTTTGATGAGAGGAAAAAAGAGAGAGGTTCTCGAATACAAGAAAAAGAAGTGTTTTTTTGAAGAAGCACTAAAACACTTGATAGAGAGTTTTTGGTTTTGCAGGTACATTGGAGTAGGAGAGCTCATTTTCCTGCATAGTTTTAGAATTGAAGTACGTTGTAGAACAGCGAGATCAACTTCCATATTCAAAAACTTAGTTCAGCTACCATTGTGCTAAAGGTCCATATGCTTCAGTCCTTCAGATAGAGTGTGCACTTCATCATCATATTTTCTTGGTCGATTGAAGAGCCATCAAAGAAAAGAGTCTGTATATATAAAGCCTCGTCAGGAGATTTTCCATTCTGCAACTTCAGTAGTGTTACTTGGCACTTGTCAACTGATAGATATTTGTAGTCCTAATTCTCTGGGTTTTATCAATACAGTGAACGCGCACTTCTGAAGCAGACTCAGAGACGTAGTCTAGGAGGGACAAACTCCATCACAAATCTTTGTTGTCTTTTGGTTTTATTGTTATGCATGATGCATAATTGTTAAACCTTAACATTAACAAGATTATATCTAAAAAAATTTTATGCTAAACAATTAGATTCATATAAAAGTAACTGTTTCAGTAATTATTTCTTGCCATTCACATTTTGTCAAAATCTAGGAAATATATTGTCATTCCGCATTTCAGATCATATTTTGGTATCAAAGCATACTAGCTCTTTTCAGGTACAAAATGGGCAAGAACTCGAGACAACAGCTAAGGTTGAAATAACTTGAGGAGTTCAATCAGCAATGTCCGCAGGAGAATACTGCATTACGAAGGATGGTTCAAGCACTAGAGAGTGACAAGCAAATACTGCAGTCTGAACTTGAAATCTTGAGAAAGAATAAAAGAGGAAACAACCCTCTAATATAAGATACAACTTATACTAGAAATAATCCAACACTATCTCTTCGTTAGGAGGATGAAGATAGTACTTCTCTTTCATCATCACCAAAGTCATCAAGAGAGACCCTTGGATCTTTTTCCTCACCTGATGAGGAAACTCCCAACATACTGATATCACCAAAAAGTGATTCAGATTCCGATGAAGTTTCTAGCCATAAGCCAAGTGTAGTTTCTGAAAGAAAAGGTTTTTCAATGATGAAGGCCATGGGGTACCAGGAAGGAGAAGGCCTTGGAAAGAATGGTTAAGGGATACTTCTACCAATAGCTGTACAAGAAATACCTAAGTATCAAGGTATAGGCTATGGTATAATGAAGTGAGACTATTGTGAAAAGATGGGCCACATTTCGAGTCAATGTTGGTCTTTGCATCATGAGCTTATGCCAAAGAAGCTACAAAAAAAAATTCGGAGGTACTAAAAGACAACCGACAGAAGATGATGAGACACTTCAGGTGAAGAAGCGATTCGGAAAAATCTCGCTTCAATCTACTAAAGAGGAACATCATTCAGAAAACTAAATAAGTACAATTTCTAAGGAGAGAATTTGTCGACATTTCAAATTGTTGAGGCATGCTAAAGGCAACTGTCCAATCTTGCCGCAAGAAACAACATTGACACCAGTGGCACAGGAGATATCCAATTCACCTACTGGAGAACATTAAAATGCCAAATGGAATTGGGCAGACTTTATGCCATATACCTAAATTGAGTCTGTAATTTTTTTTCTAGATATAGATAATTCTGTAGCTAGGTTCAAGAGTTAATTTTTCTTCAAAGCATTATAATAAAAATTTTGGAGAACCAAAAGTTGTTTTTGTGGGAAGGTGTGATCCAATTTGGATTCTGAAATTTGTATCGAAAATTACAAAATGGACAAGATGGTCATTTTGAAGTAATTAATTATCGATTTTGTAATAAACAGGTTGATTTGAAATTATTTCTACCAATATGGTCATATGAAAAAGGATTCATTGACTCAAGTCGTCAAGCAGAATCTTGTCGAAATTGGAAAGTGACCAAGATGGTCACATTCAACATTCTTGCTATAAGAGCAGGAAATTCAAGTTCAAAATTTCGTCATCAACTTCAACATCAGCATCCGTGACTTCAACAACAATCATCAATTTTTTGCTAAGTCAAACTGTCTTCATAAGAAAAATTCATCATTATGTCGACCTGTGACATTTAAAAAATAAAGTGCATTAGTCATGATTGTAAATTATTATGTTCATGTAAAGACTTAAGGAAAACATTATCCTAAGTCTAAAACAATAGCACTATGAAGCTAAGTGATAAGTTAGGAAAAAGTGTTAGTATTAGAAACAAATGTTAAAGACTAAAATCCAAAAAAAAATGCTTAAATGACCTTAGTCTTCATGTCGTGGAAAAAGATGATGTAAATGCCTAGGTCTAAGTCTTAATCGAAAACCTAAGGTGAAATCCTAAGGTGAAAATACTAGTGCTAAGGTAATAGTCCTAACCTAAGTCTAAATGCATGGTGTTAAAACTTTGCAATAAACCTTGTGGACTTAGGACTAACCTAATGTCAAACCTATAGCTATTGGGTTTTTAAAAATATGTAAAAACATTACAAAATAAATGTAATGTTTTAACATTCCTTAAACCGTATCGGAAGAAACGATAGCATATGACAAGGTTTAGCCGCAGATGTTAAGTTTAAAATCCGCAGCGAAACCATTGTGTTCAAGTTCCATGTGATCGAACTGTCGGGTTTTATGTAAGAAGAGTTTGTAAGCCGTCAGTGCTATCTGTCGAAGGAAGAAACCATGTGAATGAAAAAAGGTTAACTGCAGATGTTTTATGCTACTGTCAACAAGAAGACTGTATCAAGAACTGTGACATGTGAACAGTTTGATGCAAAGTTATGTAAACCACTGTCCTAACTGCGCTAACTTAAACGATGTCGGAGCTGTGACATGTGAATGAGTTTTTTTTAGACCGCAGCGGAGTCAAAGGTTTACAGTTGTAAAAGTCGCATATGAAATGTGAACAGGGGTTAAGCCAGAACTGTCGGAGTAAGCTGTGACCACTAGGAAAGGTGTTGATCACATGTCAGGGAATCCTTTTATCCACACCATTATACAGACCACCAGCAAACTGTGCCAGGATTTAAATGACATGTGAATGAATATAGCCGACAACTGTGATGGATAAGGGTTGACCCTAACTGTCGGGCTTGACCGCATCTGAAGTCGCTGATGGAGCATGATCACATACCACGGATAAACCTACACCTGGTTAGCTAGTCATCGGGGCTAAAGGTATAATATAAGGTTTATAAATGGGTTTTAATACATGAAATAAGGCGGTGTTTTAATCAACACCTTATCCTAAGACACTAGGTGTCAAACAAACTTGAGAGAAAATATATCTGATTATTGATATGGATGATTTTGAAAGGATCAAGGTTTGAAAAAGGGTAAGGATCCATTAAATCAATGTTAAAAATGGAAAACCAATAAAATATTCGAGATGTGAAGATAGAGATGGAGGTTTTAATACCATTTTAATATACTCTCATCTTATAAAAAGAGAAAGGAATGTTTTGATGAGAGGAAAAAAGAGAGAGGTTCTCGAATACAAGAAAAATAAGTGTTTTTTTTAAGAAGCACTAAAACACTTGGTAGAGAGTTTTTGGTTTTGCAGGTACATTGAAGTAGGAGAGCTCATTTTCCTACATAGTTTCAGAATTGAAGTTCATTGTAGAAAAACTAGATCCACTTCCATATTCAAAAACTCAGTTCAGCTGCCATTGGGCTAAAGGTCCATATGCTTCAGTCCTTCAGATAGAGTGTGCACTTCATCATCATATTTTCTTGGTCGATTGAAGACCCATCAAAGAAAAGAGTATGTATCTATAAAGCCTCATCAAGAGATTTTCCATTATGCAACTTCAGTAGTGCTACTTGGCACTTGTCAACTGATAGATATGTGTAGTCCTAATTCTCTGGGTTTTATTAATACAATGGACACACACTTCTGAAGCGGACCCGAAGACGTAGTCCAAGAGGGAAGAACTCCATCACAAATCTTTGTTGTCTTTTGGTTTTATTGTTAAGCATGATGTGTAATTGTTAAACCTTAACATTAACAATATTATATCTAAAAAATTTTTATGTTAAATAGTTAGATTCACATAAAAGTAACTGTTTCAGTAATTATTTCTTGCCATTCACATTTTTTCAAGAGCTAGGAAAGATCTTGTCATTTTGCATTTCAGATCAGGCCCTTAGAGAATTGTTTCAAAAGTTGGACTTTGCTAACAGAGCCAAAACATTAGAGCTTTTCACGGCTATTAATTCCCCAATGCCCAAAAAGAATCCTCCCTATCCCTCATCCACTTTCCTTAATAGAACCCACCACATTGTCACTGTCCTCTCATATTTACTACAGTATCACTCAGACCAGTGGGTAGATGAGGTTATGATAGGTTTTATGTCTATTCTTTCATCAAATTCTAAGCCCTCAATAATGTTCAAATTTAGCCCA
This sequence comes from Pinus albicaulis, assembly GCA_034641835.2. Classification (NCBI taxonomy): domain Eukaryota; kingdom Viridiplantae; phylum Streptophyta; class Pinopsida; order Pinales; family Pinaceae; genus Pinus; species Pinus albicaulis. Next base: position 1,084,030,533 of record CM076583.1, read on the forward strand.
TTCTTAAATGATGCCATCCATGATCAATTATTAAAGTTTAACACTAAGAAAGTGTGCAAATACACTTCAGATTTGGTTTATATGTCTCTCTATTTTCAGGCCAGTAGATTCCAGTTTGAAATGACAAAGGTAAATGGTGACTCTCAGCCTCAATCAGTCATATTTTGGACAAATATGCTAATGAAGGAGCAAAATAATTATACTTAAAAGATTTTTTTTGATTCATTTGTGCACCGAGAAATGACGATACTTAGCAATAAAAAAAAACCAAGAATTAATTAGGAAAATAAGAAAATTATGTAGTTATCAGATCAAGTGAGAATCAGAGATTGGTACTTGTACCAAACTTATACTGAGATCAGAATCTATGGATGTGAGTTGGCCCCCTACAAGCTGCCAAAGGTCCTCTCCATGATTATATTTTCCCTAGAATACATAAGGAAGATGATAAACGCAGATGAGGTGCACTTTGTATCTGCTAAGAAGAAATCCCAATTTAGGATCAAGTCCCAAATTTTTCCTTTTATTTCTAATAACAGAGCAGTAGGAGAAGAGGCTGATAAGATGTTGAGGGACATGAAATTCAATCAGAGCTTCAGTTGGTCATATGACCCATTGGGGATCATCTCCAAGAAAAGAGTGGAGAAAAAATCAACCCCATACATCCACACCCACAGGCCTGAGATAAATTAGTTTAGGAATCAATCAGAGTGGGTAGAAAATACACTGCAGGAGGCTGAAGAATAGGTGATCTCCACCTCAAGCATTGAAACCCCTACTCCACGGGAAAATAATACTACAAAAGATAAATAGGACAAGGGAATAGAGCCAGAGAAATAGATAGCAGGGAAGAGACCAAGAGATGGTCAGTCTAATACGGAGATTGACACATCTAGCAGAGAATTTAAAATGAAGTATAGAAAGAGAGCTAGAGTCCACATGGACATTAACCAAAGCAGTGAAAAATAGAAGCAAACAGTCATCACAATCAGGGATTCTCCAACTCCAACTGGTGGCCAAACCATATTTTCAACATCTTCAGCCACCATTCCATTCTAGCAGAAGAACTTACGAACTCCTACATCTACTTCTACTACAGGAGGAAAGGAGGAGAAAATCTATGATACATTCAAGGAAATCAAAAGAAAGAATGAGATCCTAAAAACAAGCAAATACAACCAGTTCTGGAAGCAAACAAGAAGTTCACAGGGCATAATTTTATCAACCTTTGACTCAGAGAAAGGAAATATGAGAATGTCTTTCCTATAAGCACAAATATCTCAGCCCAAAACACTTGTAGACTTCAAGCAAACTTCTTTAGAATTTGATGTGAAATATATCCATCCAATAGATCAAATGGAGATGCATAAGAAAACTGGAGAAATTATTTCGTCCACATTGAACAACACTTCCATGAGCTTTTCTAAACTATAGATATCTTTGGCTAACTTTCAATCTCAACTAAAAATGGAGAAGATCTCTTCTCTAGCCAAATATACAAGAATAAAATCTATGGAGGACTTAGTGATAAAGATTGGGTATGACCCAACCAATGTAGAAGCTGTGGATAATATATTGAAGAAGAATAATGTTGATATATCAGCCCTCAGGAAACAACTCAAAATGTCAGCAGTTGAACACCCTTTGACAAAATACATTGAGGATAATGAAGCACAAAAATTTTAAATGATGAAGTTAATCATCGAGCAGTATGCACAGCTAAAAAAAATGGAGACAGAAATGGAAAAATTGGTGAAAGAAAAGGAGAAAGCAACAGAAATGGAAATTTTTCCATTGGAGGTTGTTCCTATTACATCCATCCCCACAAAAACACCAACAACTACAGGCTCATCAGGTGGTGCAGAGCAGCTACCCAAGGCCATGGAGAACATGACCATACAAACATTAGAGATCAAAAATCTAGAAGAAGAAATCAACATCCTCAAAGATTTGAAGAAAAGGTCAGACAATTCCCATGAAATTTAGATACAAAGAGCTCAGAAGTAGATTGAGAAATTAATCAAGGCAGAGAAGGAAGTTTCTATTGGATAGACTATTGGACAAGAAAAAGTTATTATTTGGACTAGTATTATTGACTTCATGAATGATATATGGCCTTCTATGTTAATCCCCTATATTAATAGTGTATTCCCTTATTATGTTAGTCTAACCCCCATATTGTTATTATTGTGCCCTTACATTATTATTATTAGGTCGGCTAGGATTACATTGTGGCCCACTAGGATTACATTGTGGCCCCATGGACTCCTATGTATAGAAAGGAGGTTTTTTCATTTGTATCATCCAAGAATTGTTCATTTATGCAATGTATTGGAGGTTTCCCCCTCGAAGTGGCTAATTTCTAAGGCGTTGATATCTCTTTTCTTCTATTTTTGGAGCTGGTTACACACCATTTGGTATCAGAGCTTTGGATTCTAGGGTTTCGCTGCTCCAAACAGGTCATCGTGGAATTTTCACTATAAATTTTTTTCTACGAAGTTTTAGTGTGCGAAGCCAAAATCCTGAGGAAGATTGTCTAAAAATTTCAGAGCTTGGTTCGCAATATTTTCAGAGATATGATCTGTGGAAGTTAGGTCTTTGTTCAGGCTCATAAACAGGTCATCGTGGCATTTGCGCTATAATTTTTTCTACGAAGGTTCAAAATCTGAAATTTGTATGGTGCGAAGCTGAAATCCTAAGGAAAATTTTCAAAAAATTTCAGAGCTTGGTTCGCAATATTTTTGGAGATATGATCTGTGGAAGGTAGTGCTTTTTCAGGCTCCTAAATTTCATCTCAAAGAGGTGATCGTGGGAAAAGTTCAATAACTCTCTCTCTGGGCATCGGATTGGAGTGTGGTAAAAAGTGGTCACAAGTACATGGATTGTAGTTTCTTGGCTATCAATTTCAGAGACAAAGGATGAAACAATGACACGTGGCAAGTCCTACAAGTTCGCTCTACTGAACCAGTCCATAATTAGGTCATTGTGGGAGATTGGACACAAATTTGTCTTGGAGAATCCAAATCAGGTCAGACCTGTGGCATTAAAAAGAGAATTTAGAGGGCTACTTCAGTGCTAAATTTCAAATATTGAACGGCCACAATCACAGAGATAATCCAATTTCAATATCGAGCTCCTCAAAAGAAAGAAAAAGGTGTGTATTGTTTTTTCCGAATTGCATAAGTCTTGTTTGAAGAATCAAGTTGAATTGATTCCAAGGGCATATTGAAGAATTTTTGTCAGTAATGGGTTCTATTATGCCTCCAAAAAATAATTCCATACCCATTAAGCCCTCAGAAAGCTATACTATGACGCATGAGGAAGAATTGCAATATGAGATATCAAAATTACGGTACCAAGTGCAACAAATTTCGATCTTACGAAGAGCAACTGAAGATGACATAGATGGTTTAAAAGAAAAAATGGAGGCTAATTTGGATGGTTTGAAGGATCGAATAAAATCTATTATGGATGATAAAGTAGTGGAATATCACAATGAGCATCAACAACAAGTTTTCCAACTCTCAAAGGATAACCTAACTTTGGTGCAAAATCAAATGAAACAACCGGAAGATCAATATCACATCGAAAGAAGTTCTGAAGCAGTCACAGAAACAAGAAATCGACAAGTGCAATCAATTTCAAATTGTCTTAGCAAGTGGAAGAACTTTCCTGTAGAAGATTACACATGGGACGATGAGAATTTTATACAGAAGCATCAAGAAATAATCAAGCGTTGAGGACAACACTTGTTTGAAGGAGAGGGGCATGTTAAGCCCCTATATTAATAGTGTATTCCCTTATTATGTTAGTCTAACCCCCATATTGTTATTATTGTGCCCTTACATTATTATTGTTAGGTAGGCTAAGATTAGATTGTGGCCCACTAGGATTACATTGTGGCCCCATGGACTCCTATATATAGAAAGGAGGTTTTTTCATTTGTATCATCCAAGAATTGTTCATTTATGTAATGTATTGGAGGTTTCCCCCTCGAAGTGGCTCATTTCTAAGGCGTTGATATCTCTTTTATTCTATTTTTGGAGCTGGTTACACAACATTCTATCCAAATAATTTTTGAATAGAGAGATGTAATTGGATTAGTGAGTGATGCTATAGACAAAACAAACATAGAGCTGACAGGCATGCTTGAAACAACAAATAATATTATCAAATTTTTGAATTCCAAGGACGAGTTTGAATTGGAAGCATTATGGGTGGAGGAAAGAACAAAAACCATCCTAGAAGTCAATAAGGTACTCAACAAAAAGAATTTGGTCACACAGGTATAAGAAAATTTTCCATCAGCTACAAATTGGTGTCAGCCGATTCTTTAATAGAATCGAACGACTAATCAAAATAGGTCTGCCTTCTCTTTTTGTGATCAATGATAAGCTCGTGCACAGACCGGATTATGTCAAGAAGCTAAAGGAGATTTCCAAAGACACAACAAAATTTGCAGGTATTAAAGGTTCAATTATTGGAAGAGCCTTCCTAGAGGCTATGGACAATTATTTATATATACAACATGAAATCAAACATATTTCCCTGTTAAGGCCAGATTTTATGAAGTACACAGAGATAGATGAAATTTATAGGAAATTAATCAAAATCAAGATCCCGAATGCACAACAATGGGAGAAATTATGTGATTACCAAGAAGGGTAACAACTCAGCACATCAGTAGAACAACCAACTCAAGTAATCAATTAATTCCAACATCAGATTACTTAAATCTGCCTCACAACACTTTAATATGCCAATACAACAACAAGTCAACGCACATAGTAACAACCTCCTGAAGATTACGACCACATGTCACAAATATTCTAACATGTCTTTGTTGTGGTCACATTTGTCAATTTTCAGTTATTATTTAATAAATAGAAGATTACCCATCTCGATACAGAAATCACTAGGAATTAGTTAAATATTGCATTTATATTCAGTATCAGGGGTTGGACCCTAGATTGTAAGCTTTTCTTTTGGAGCATTGTAATTTTGGAGTTGGAGCATCAATAATAAAAGACCATTTTGCAAGATTCTTGAGCTATTTTTGTTTGGTGATGTCTTTTATTTACCGTGTTTAATGTTTTCCACTGTTATTTCTTTCAGTGTATCATTTAATTCTAATTGTAAAACAGAAATCTGAAGATTTAGATTTGCTACATAGGGCACCTTAATTCTAGTTTTGTTTACAATATAAGTGTTCGTCTTCTAAATTCTGGTTAAAGAATTCTTAATTTCTTTTTAACCACTACTGAAATCACTCTTCTTCCATCTCATAATTCATAATGTTTTAAAGATCCAGTAAGTATAGTTAACTTTCCTTGCAAATTCTCAAGAAAAAAATGATGCAACAACCCAGCCTGTTATGACTCCATATCCCAATGGAAATAGTTTAAACAAATACCTTAATCCAACCACAACTATGAATAAAAAATAAACCTTCACAATCAGTTTAACTAGCCTAATATCATAAATCATTAAAATAAAAGATAAATCTTGAAGAGAGATCCCTCTCCGAATCTAGGAGGGCTAGATCCTAGGCTCGAAAGTGGTTTTCGTGTTTTCATTTTATGATTATTCTTGCCAACCTTAAAATTATATAACGATAACATAGTGGCGACCATACTGGGGACATGAAGTGAAAATTTTGTCTTTTCTTTCAAATTCAGAAACCCCATTTAAAAACATTGTATGATAGAAGTATTTTATAAGATTGGTTTCTTTCAGTTTTTGAAAATAATCAGTTTTTCTGTGCTTCTGATCTGAATTATAGCTCCTAAAAGGATCTCTATTAGATCCCATCCTGATCCCAATCTTCCTCCTATAGTAGATAATCCCGAGAATATTTTAAGAAAGACTCCTAAAACTTAAAGTCAAACAAGTAGCAGGATTCTCCACAGATCAATTTCCCTCCCTGAAAACTTTGTCACTTTACAATATATTCAATTTGATTTACCTTTTGAAAAAGGTTTATTAAAGACCATATCTGAGAATTGGAATGACTAGAAAATATTTGATCCATCTATTTTGCATCAAAGTCCAGTGAGAGAAGCTTATTCACAAATTCAATCTGATATTAAACTTCTCGAGGATTTTGATACTCTCCAATATTTGGTAACAGAGTTCACTTCGACTATTGATGAAGCTTACCTACAAAAATATGTAGAATTAACTGCATTAACAATAGATACTTCTTCTTTTACCTCTCATACTACCCATTTTAAGTCAGCTAGTCCTACTGCTTCCACAATCCCCACCACTTCTTTTGTTCATCTCCATACTCAAATATTTACACAAACATCTTCTCCCATATCCATCCTACTTCATCCACTATTCACCTTCCTCCACCACCTCCACCAATCATGGCAACCATATATGCCCATTGGTGTTGCCAACACCAGTGGAAAATATGCCACATGATTATCAGTCAAAAATTCCACAATTTGATGGGACTGGTCCTGTAACTTCCCAACAGCATGTCGAAAAAATGAATGACTATTTTGACCTTCAAGAAGGTGATGAAGAAAGTTTCAAGTTGAGAATGTTTGCTTAAAGCTTAGCTGGAGAAGTCAAAAAATGGTTTAAGGGTTTGACTGCAAATAGTATTAATGATCTATCTGAATTTCATCAAACATTCATTAACAGATGGGAAATTACGAAAAATCCTCTTCATATTTTATCTGAATATGAAAACATCAAGAGGTCTCCAGGTGAGAGTGTTTAATATTACTTCACTAGATTCAACAGTGTATACAACGCACTTCCTTCTCACATGAAACCACCACAACGTTTAGCCTTAGTAAAATTCCCATATGGTTTTGACCCAGAAATGGATTATCAACTCAGGGAGAGATATTCATCAACTTTATAGGAAATGAAGAGGGATGATGTGAGTGTAGAGGCCAACTTGTTAGCAAAAAGAGTTAGGATGATAACCAAGAGAAGAGTTACTATAAGAGATGAACCTGTAGCTTCTACATCTGATGCTAAAATTGACAATTTGGTAAGAACTATAGAGAGAATTATGGAGAGGATTAATCTGAATGAGAGAAATATTCCTAGAGAAAATCAACCAGCTCCTAAAAATAGAAATCAAAATATTAGAAGAAGCCCTCCTTAGATTAGGCAGAGAGAGAAAAGAGGCATTGATCAGAAAATTAGGCCTCCATTCCAAGAGAATTATGCTGATGAAGATGAAGGAGTAGTTGAGGAAGTAGAAGAAAATCATATAAATTTAATGGGGATTACTGAAGATGACTATGTTTTTCTCACTGAAGAAGAACAAGGATTATTTTTATTAACTCAAACAAAGTTAGAATAAGAGGAATATGATGATTATAAACAAGGATTTGAGAATTCTATCATGGAGGTTAACAGACAATACAATCTTAGAAGTAAGAAATTTTTTGACAATTCCCATAAAAAGGATTCAGAAAATACTGCCAAAAAATTCTCTGAAAAGGATCTCAACAAAACAACAGAAAACTAAACGAAAATAGTGAATAATTCAAAAAATAAGAACATAGAAAACAGTACTAAGAGAACAATTGATATCCCTGCCAAAATTGCTCAAATTGATATTCCTAACACAAGTAAACAAACTGAATTTTCCCAAAAAGTAGAGGCTGAAAGAACTGATTTTTCAAATCTACTCAAAGCTCAAACACCATTCAACATTGATAATGAACTTGCTAAATTGAAAATATATATTCCTTTCACTGAATTGATCAACAAGAATTTTTATAGGTCTCAGTTTCGAAAGGTAATAAACATAGGGGAGATTACTGATACTGTTAATTTAAATGATGATCAACCTGAACTTTTGTTTGGGCCAGAAGTTTATGGTAAACCCCAAGAAGGAGGTGTCCCTCCCTTTTATTTCAGTCTTAATGTTCATGAAAAAATTCTCCATAATTCCATGTTGGATTCAGGTGCATCACATAATCTTATGCCAAAGGTTGTTATGGAGAAGCTTTGCCTTGAAATCACTAGACCCTACAAATATTTGTACTCATTTGATTATAGAAAATTTATATGTCTAGGTCTTATCAAAGATCTTTGTGTCACTCTAGCTTAGATATTAGCAAAGAGTCTAGTGATGGATATAGTAGTATCTGACATCCCTCCTAAGTATGGAATCCTTTTATCATGCTCATGGGGAGAAAAATTAGAAGGGACCCTGAAAATGGACATGAATTATGCTACAATACCAGTGTTTGGTCAAACAAGAAGACTGTACAGGGAAACCTGAATGAAGTACATCGTGAGTAGTCAAGAAAAACCACACAATTACCCTCTATACTCTATTCATACTGAATTTGATTCCTTCATTCTTTATAATGATGGAGACATTGATTCATAGGTTACCCATGCAGAAAATGATCTTAAATAAAAAAATGACAGTAAAATGCAAACAGTACAACAAGATCATGAAGATGAACCCCTTTGGAACATGAGATTTGATGGCTCATGTGGAAAAGCAGGCTCAGGAGAAGGTATTTGGGTGTATAATGCAGGGAACAATCGTGCACAAGGTCACTCATACAAGCTAAATTTTCAGTTCACAAAAAACATAGTAGAATATGAAGCCCTACTCTTAGCATTACAATTGTTGAAAAGATTAGGAGCTAAGAGGATTTCTATCCAAGGTGATTATGAATTAGTCATAAAACAAACAAAGGGACAATACGCTACAAAACATCCTAGGTTTAGAGCTTATAGAAATGTTGTACTTGATTTCTTAAGAACATTTGATGAATATGATTTAGCAGTTATCCCAAGAAATCAAAATGTCCTAGAAAATTATTTAGCCTTTTCAGCAAGTACATGTCAATTGCCTCACCCAAACAAACAATACACAATAGAGGTTAAACATCGTCCTTCTATGCCAGATAACATGAGATATTGGCAAGTATTTGGTAGTGACAAACAAATTGAAAGTTTCTTTCAATCTAAGGATAAATTTTAAGATAGAAATACAGACCTAGATTGCGAAGAAGACAATTAGCACTAGAAAATTTGGTGGAATTTCCGACGGCCAATTCATCGCTATTCCGACACATAGTCGTCGCAAGAGCGACAGTTCGAGGACGGGAAAAACGTGATTTGTCATCCCGTCGCAATTCCGACACACTTAAAAAGGTCGCACTACCGACACTTTTTCCGTTGCTTCCAAATAGGCGTCGCTCTTCCGACGTTTCCCAAACCGTCGCGCTTCCAACGTTTGTAAACTATCGCAATTCCGACGAAATGTGGTCCGACGTTTTGAACATCGCTCTTTCGACGTTTGTAAACTGTCGCAATTTTGACGAATTGTGGTCCGACATTTTGAGCGTCACTCTTTCGACGTTTGTAAACTGTCGCAATTCTGACGAAATGTGGTTCGATGTTTTGAACGTCGCTCTTCCGACGTTTGTAAAATGTCGCAATTCCGACGAAATGTGGTCCGACGTTTTTATACTATCGCTCTTCCGACGTTTTTAAGTTGTCGCAATTCCGACGCTTACAAGGCATTGATATACCGACGACAGGTTCAATTAAAAAAAAAAATGAAACTTTAAAACATAATCTCCAATATTTGTTATAAATTGTGGGCGTTTCAATGACCGTGAAATATTAATATAATAAACCACCCCGCAACGCTTCGACTATAAACAATCATTTTTTTTTTCACAAGAGAAAAAACGTTGTTTTGAATATATTATATGAAGTAAAATAGTCCATGAAATCATTAAATTTTCACATCTGAAGATTGGAACCCAAATATCCATCCAGTAAAGTGGAAGTCCCACCCCAGACAATGATATAAAAATACCCCATGTCACATACAGGGACATGATATAAAACCCAGTATCGGTCCACATGGAGATTATTGACAATCTGAGAAAGCATCCAAATATGCCTGAGGCATCTATAAGAAAGTGAAATAGTAGTATGTAGAATAGTAAAGCAACAGATAGAGTACCAACGTCCATTGTTCCAAATACAAATTAAAGTACCCAAATCCTTATTATGACAGAGAAAACGCTAATCATGTGAGGCATGTGATGTCCAAAATATATAAAACACCATGAGACCCTATCAGTAAGCCAGCATCGCTAGTTTTGAAGGCAGAGTGATAAACATTAATCATTTTTTTTTCACAAGAGAAAAAGCGTTGTTTTGAATATATTATATGAAGTAAAACAGTCCATGAAGTCATTACATTTTCACATCTGAAGATTGGAACCCAAATATCCATCCAGAAAAGTGGAAGTCCCACCCCAGACAATGATAGAAAAATACCCCATGTCACATACAGGGACATGATATAAAACCAGTAACGGTCCACATGGAGATTATCGACAATCTGAGAAAGCATCCAAATATGCCCGAGGCATCTATAAGAAAGTGAAATAGCAGTATGTAGAATAGTAAAGCAACAGATAGAGTACCGACGTCCATTGTTCCAAATACAAATTAAAGTACCCAAATCCTTGAACAGAGAAAAACGCTAATCATGTGAGGAGTGTGATATGTCCAAAATATAAAAAGACCATCAGACCATATCAATAAACCAGCATCACTAGTTTTGAGTGATGTTAAACATTAGTGTTTTTTCACAGAGAGAAAAACGTTGTTTTTAATATATTCTGTAAAAGTAAACGGTCCATGGAAGTCGTGCATTTCCTTGTCCCGAAGGTGGAACCCAAATATCCATCCAGAAAAGTGGAAGTCCCACCCAAGACAATGATAGAAAAATACCCCATGTCACATACAGGGACATGATATAAAACCCAGTAACGGTCCACATGGAGATTATCGACAATCTGAGAAAGCATCCAAATATGCCGAGGCATCTATAAGAAAGTGAAATAGCAGTATGTAGAATAGTAAAACAACAGATAGAGTACCGACGTCCATTGTTCCAAATACAAATTAAAGTACCAAAAATCCTTGAACAGAGAAAAACGCTAATCATGTGAGGAGTGTGATATGTCCAAAATATAAAAATACCATCAGACCATATAAATAAACCAGCATCGCTAGTTTTGAAGGCAAAGTGATAACCTATCAACACATAAAATAGTATCATAAAGCGGATACAGGAAATGTGCAGAGACATGTACTGTTGATATACGCCTCACACAAAAAGCATCCATGATAGAGCAAACAGGGCAACATTTTTTTTTCCAATTGTTATGAACATAATTCGACCGTGAAATATTAATATAATAAACCACCCCGCAGCGCTTCGACTATAAACAATCATATAAACATGGCTCTATATTTCAAAAAATAGGTTTAAAATAGAAACAAGGCAACATTTTTTTTCTAAGTAAAGTTAATCTATTAACAGTGGGAATAAAATTACACCGAAGTCAAAATCATTGCCCAGACTCATGGAAAATTTATCATCAAAAATCAAATTAGAAGACTTCCCTCTATCTGGGAAACCGATCAGCGTTTGAGAATTCAAAAATATTACGGAGGTCGGCACGGTAATATAAAATACATGTTATTAAGTGGGCCACGAAGCAAGAAAAACAAATTAACCAGACTACTCCTCTGGCTCATCGACGATTCAGCACCATCCTTCGAAAGGTCCAGGATCACTAGGTGCTACCTCCACAGTCATGCCACCGCTCCCCTCCTGAAGGCCCGAATATTGGCCGGCTTTTTCTGAGCTCAGACCCGCCAGATGGGTGCATTGTTCTTCCATTTGGGCCTCCTCACGGAAAACCACAGTAATTGAAGCTGTGATTCATGGGTGGTTCAGAGAGAAATTAAAGGAAAAAAGAGCAGTGTGCGTCGTGGGAGAAGGTGAAGCGCTGGGGAAATGAGGAGCAGGGGAGCCCAGACGGTGGCCAGATCCTAGAACCCGACCCTGCCCACTTCTAGTATCTGGATAGCGACCTGCATGATAATCACTAGACTGGGAAGACGACTCGATTGAGGGGCTGGAGGGAGCGCGCAGGGGTTGACCTCTAGTGCTCCCCCTGCGACAATGCATCCTTTGATGCAGGCGAGGCATGGGTGCAGTCTCAGGCGCAGTAGGCACAAGAGGAGATGGAGAAGCAGAATTCCAAGAAACAGAGGAAGACAGACAAGGACCAGACCGAGAGAAATGCAGATATGCAGCAAGGTCTAAGCAGCAGTTCAGCTGGCCACTTCTCCTTCTCGTCACAGTGAGCAGACAGTGTAACCCAGCAACCAGCTCGTCTGAAAAACCATAGCAAAATTCCATTTTATCGACCGAATGCAATGCAATCGAAGGACGCGCATCATAATTAATCTTTGATCATTAATGAGAGCGAAAGGCCAGATCATATTGGAGCATGCGGAATCTCTAACAGGAGTGGAGGTCCGATCTTGAACAGTGTTAAAACTTAATGCGATTTGATGTGAAAACCTTGGAACTTAATTAAACAACGTTAAAAATTAATGCGATTGATATGAAATCGCCACATCCATGTCCCATCGCCTTAAATGCCATCGAATGCACCCGCATCCGAGAACAGGGCAACATTTGATTGAGGACACATGGCAGAAATTGATTGGAGCAGATCTTTGTTTGGGCCGCTCGTGCAGTGGAAATCCGGACCCGAAAAAGATTAGGGCGAATTTGATAAGAAATTCGCGTCACAACTCTCCCTCCGTACGCCAGCCCAACTTCATACCCGAAAAAGATTGGGTCGGAATTCACTTGGTTTTCGCGTCACAAAATTGGCCGACGTCAGCAGGCTATTTTGGAACACGAATTTGGTTTGAATTATGGTTTATCGCCGTTTTAAGTCCGGGGGGCTCGACTTAAGAACAATTTTGTTTGATCCCATCTTATAAAATTTGTGTTGGTTTTCTTTGATAATACACATATTTATAATAAATCATGGGAATACCACACTAAACATGTGGAAAAGTTATATAAATTATTGAGAACAATAATTTTTATGTAAAAATATCCAAATGTTCTTTTGGGAAATAAGAATTCGAGTATTTGGTTCATATTGTTTTAAAGGAAGGAGTGAAGTTGGAGCCTCAAAAGATGCAAGCTATTACAAAATGACCTATTCCTAAGAAAATCAAGGTTCTTAGAATATTTTTTAGACTTACATGATATTATTGATAATTTTTTAAGAATTATGCATGCATTTCAAGTCCACTCACATATCTCTTGAAGAAAATATCATTTATATGGAATGATGAGGCTACTTTGTCATTCTCTCTTTTAATGGATGCCATGTCTTCTACACCAACATCGGTTGCACCTACTTTTGGTAAAACATTCATAGTATAGTGTGAGGCACTAGGACGAGGAATTTACGTAACATTAACACAATAAGGGATATCATTGGCTTTTAAAAGAAAGGAATTCAAAGAAAATATTTGGTGAAATCTACGTATGAAAAATAAATGCAAGCAATATTACATGCGATAAAAAATGGGGATAGTATATCATTGGGAGGTACTTTAAAGTCAAGATATACCATGATAGCATAAAGTATTTTTTGAAGCTATGATTTTCATTAGAAGATTAACAAAAATGAGAAGAAAAAATGCAAAGTTTTAATTTTGAGATAATCTGCAAAAAGGGTAAGGAAAATTGAGTACATGATGCTCTTTCTAAAATAGAAGAGGCCTCAAATTTATATCCAATTACATTTTCTATTCCTAGGTGGCTAGAAGAAGCTTGCCATAATGGAAAAATGACAATAGTACTAAACAAAAACTGAAATTTATAAAGGATGGGATGAACTCTATGGAGCATTGGGAGTGAAAGAGAGATATACTTTGGTGCAAATGTAGAATATTTTTATGCACGCAAGCATATTTGAATAAACAAATATTTAGGGAGTCCCATGTCTCTCTGATGGTAGGACGCAGGGTTCCTTAAAGCATCTCAAAGGATCAAAAAATATATTTTTTGAAGGAATGAAGAAAGATATTCAAAATTTTGTAAGAGAAGGTCAGATTTGCATAATAAATAAAAGAGAGATAGTAAAATCTCTAGGGTTACTTCAACCATTCCACATACATATTCAAAGACTAGAAGATATATCAATAGACTTTATTATAGGGTTACTAAAATATAAAGGTAAGTATTACATTTTTGTGGTCATTTATATAGACAAATTTTGTAGATTTTTTTTGTAGAGCTCAAAGTACATAAACAACAAGCCAAGTGGCAGAAGTGTCCGTGAAAGAAATTCATAGTCTTCATGGCTTTCCTAAAGTAATAGTAACAAGAAAATTTTGGAAATAATTATTTAATATGAGTGGAGAAACACTAGTTGCCATGAGTTCTACATATCAAACACAATCAAATGGTCAAACAAAAATACTTAACAAATGTTTTTAAGGTTATCTACAATGTTACTCTTTAGAAAATCAATCTTAATGGATGAAGTGGGTTCGTCAAGGAAGAATGGTAATATGATACTACCTATCACACATCTACTAAAATTTCCCCATTTAAGGCCCTTATGGATATCCAACTCCTAGTATCTCATACTTTTTGCAAGATAAGTCCAAAGTATAGGAAACAGAGTCACATATGGAAAATACTAAAGAAAATTTGAAAATTATTATGGAAAACCTTCAAATGACATAAAACATGATAAAACAACAAGGGGAACAACATTGAAGTGAAAGATAATTTGAGGAGGGTAATTGGGTATTTTTTAGATTATAGCATTATAAGCAATCTTCATTCAAGAAAAAGAAGAATAAAGAATTAGCTCAAAAATGTTATGGCCCTAAATAATTATTCATAGGATTGCACAAGTGGTGTAGAAGTTATATTTTCCTTCTTCTTGCATTCATAAGGTTTTTCATGTATCTTGCCTAAAAAAGGTTTTGGGAAAAAATATGCCAATGTAAATAGAACTTCCAAAATTAGATGAAGAATGAAAGCTGATTCTTGAACCACAAAAAGTTATAGATAAACATTATGTATCTCTTTGACATATAACCATTATGAAGTACCTAATCAAGTGGAAGAATATTCCTCTAGAAGAAGGTACATGGTAAAATGATCAATTCATGATGAAATACCCACAGCTAAAGGGTTCGTTTGAAGTTTTGACAAAGGTTTTGTTATATGTTTTATATAACGCGCGGCGGAATAGTTTTATTGTTTGTTAAGGTCCCACATAGTGATCAAATTTGAAGGGCAGGTCCGAATTTCAATTAGAAGGGCATACATCTATGTCACCCTTCCATAATGAAAAGCTTTAAAAAAAAAACTTTTCAATTGACCACAATAAATTATTTTTACATTTCATTTTCAGAAAGACAAAACCATCGATCTTTATATTAATAAAAGACTGTTACGTATAAAAAAATGAAGAAGGCTCCATATTTCATTGCTTAAATATCTCATTGGCAATGTCAACATAATTCTTGAAGACACTACTATAAGAATTTGGATACATACCACCGGAATATAGGAGATTCTTATGTGTCAGATTGTGTAATGCAATTTTGACTTTGTCTCACAAGGAGCAGTAGCATGGAGGTCTGGATTTTTCTTATAAAACTTTTTTATTATTATTTGAAACATTGTTTATAGATATGAAGACAACAATGAAATTATGAGCATGGTGGACAATTAGTCAAGCTCATGATGCCAAACCATGATGATGTAAGTTTGGAATTTAACATTTTTACATGTTAAAGACAAATAGTAAAAATCACTGACAACTTAGCATGCCATAATTAATAATCATTCCCTGTTCACTTTTGTTAATAGGTTTATGTCACACGATGATCTCTCTTCTCTGGCATTTACTTGTATTGAATATCACTATTCTAGGAATAAGGAGTTATTTTCTCCAAAAATAACCCTAGCCAAACATTGACAATGCATCAATGATATCTTTCTATGCTTCATAAGTACATATGTTCTACTTCTAAATCATGTCTTGGAAGTGGTTGTTTTGCTGGAAATTATTCACCAGTTGGTTTCATACCAAAGTCTTTTTCTCATTTTTAGCATCCAATACATGAAAAAGATAATGGTTTAAAACAACATAAATATTTGAAATTTTGCAAGAATTGTTTGGCACACTTTGAATATGAATTTTGAAGTCAAGTGCATGATGTTGTATAGGATCAAGTGTCATTTTGAATACAAAATGTTTCACAAGAAACTTCTCAACATGCTACCCTGTAGTAAGGATTAAATGACAATATTGCATCAACTATTTCCATAATAAAAGTGCACCTCGGCCATAAGACTAAACAAATACAAATGTTGTAGATCTAACAAGACCACACAATCAAATGTATTCCACAAGGCCAATACCGTATGAAAAATGAAAAGGAGTTTGCAACCAAAAATACCTTAGGCAACTAATTCAATTAGATACACCAAACCATCAGCAAAAAGGAAAACCAGCCTACTCAAAAGGCAAGTGTTTACCTCCTTTGACAAAATTTTGAGTTCCGAAACAAGGGCCTTTATTGTCTTTTCAATGCCCCTAGTAATTTGAATGGGGTTTGCACCTGCTGCAACAACCTAAACAAAAAGGTTTCATTTCAAATTATTTTCCACAAATTTAAGATACAACCATTGTCAGTTTTGTTTTTCCTAACAAGCTCATAAATTTTGACAAAAGAACCAAAATTTTTTAATACCTGATAGCAATTTTTTCACTCAAAAACTATCTTAGACTCAATAAGCCCAACCCAAAACTAAAAAACCAAACACCATAAGACCCTACAAAAATGAATAGATGATCTTAATCTAGTACTATCGACAAAAAGTTACCTTTACACCCTCAATTATTAAACCCTGTGCTGTTGAATTTTAACTTCAACTACTGCAGCAGCAACATTTTTTTTTGGAGGTTGCTTGCACGCCATCCAGAAATTTAATTCGGCATTTAAAATTCCTGCAAGTTTTTTTTGTAGACGGCCGCAGCCATATTTTTGTACAGGATTGTATTTAAACACAACAACCAGCATTAACACAATTCACCAACCAGATATTAAACAAATAGAAATTTACCCCCCAGTGTTGTAAATTCAAAAGGAGGACACGTGGAGAATTAATATTGGATCGCATGAAATTGAAGGGAATCTGAAAACCTGAAAACTGGACCCGAATTTTTTATAAGTCACATTGGATTGAGAATTCGCGTTAAAAATTAGGCAGATGTCAACATCCCATTTTGGAACACGAATTTGGTTTGAAATTCAATCTATTCAGACTTTTGAAGTCCGACAGAAAGGTTTCTTTAATGTTTTGATAGTTTAATTTTATGTATGCTTTAATATATACATATGTTTTAAACATATGTTATATATATATCATATGCGAAATGAAAGGTGGGCCATAGAATTTAGTTTTAATTTTATTTTTTTTTAAAGAGGGTTTATTATAATATGTTTTATATGTTACGGCATATAAAAATAAAAAGGACAAAAAATCTTGGTAGTTTTTTTTATAGACAGTACGTAAATTTTTTATTACACAGCAGTGTGTAAAAAGTGAAAGACTGAGTGTAAATTTTTAAGTGTGTATGCACAGCAGTGCGAAAGTGAAAAACACAACAGAGTGTTTTAGAGACAGAGTATGTTTGTTTTGAACAGACAGTGAGTTGGTTTTATGCACTGCGTTTTGTAGCAGTCATAATTTTGTAATCCCTCTCAATGAGGAAGAAGTGTAATAGTTTTTTTTTTAGTTATTGAAGGGAATAGAAGTTTGTTTTCAAAGTATTGAAACTCTATCTCCTGTCAAAGAAATTTTTATTTTCTCTGTGTTAGAGGAAGGGAGATTTATTATCCATTCATTGTTATGGAATTTTTCAATATTCCAACATGTGAAAGAAAAACAGATGTTGTGGTTCCATCCCCAGCTAAATCATTTGTCTTTGTCGTAGCTTGCCTTACCAACTTGGCCCCAATATTTTCAACTGGGTCCTCTAATTCAACCAATAAAAAGGCCAAAACCATAGCATTGAGATACATTTCATTACACTGTCAATAACAATAAAATTTGACTCGGCCATAACCCTTTCCTTTTATTGTTGTGAAAAGCTTTATGCATTACTCTAATGTGGCTAGTCCATAGGCCAAGTAGACCACTGGGTAACAAATATGTTTCCTTTCACCTTTGAGTTTTCAAATTATACCTACCAAATCTAAGACATTTAAGAGGGGGAACTAATACAACGTTAAAAAGAAAACCAAAGCACACATCTACAAATTACCTCCTTAGCTACTGTCACACCATCATTAACTATTTTCGGAGAACCATGCTTGCTCTCCAAGACAACATTTTTCCCTTCGCCCTAAGGGTGACTCCAACAAGATCAACAAGTTTGTTCACACCGCTTGCAAGACAAATTGACAATGCTTTCGGTAAGTGTGCAATTGAATGCCAGACCATATGCCAAAACAACCCTCCATGAAAAATTAAAATAACACATTAAAATCGAATATAAGTGGACAAGGAAAGATCCACTGCAGTGAAGTTTCACGTGCAGGTGACCTTCCTTTAAACATATTTTTTTCTTTGAACTGCAATTTTTTTGTCACTGAGCCATCCTTGTTGAAGTACAACTCCTTTTCCATAGCTCTTGTATTAACTACCTTCTCTCTGTCACGTAATCTCAAAGTCCCTCTTCTGCTTGAGTGATTAAAGGAATTGGGTGAAAAAACTGAAAGAGAAGACAATTTTCTGCCATAATTATAAAACATTGCACCCAACTTCTTCCCCTTTCCATTGTTACCCAATGAGGTAGATGTGGCAATTGTTGTCATACTGGCCAAAGCAGAGGCCATCTTCTCTTATCCTGAATATAGAATTACAAGATCTTCATAGTAGTATGAACCTTAAAAAACATGACTCCCATTGCTAAAAACCACTTTTAAGTTGTAACAGGAAAACTAAACAACTATCGCAACTTTTGGCAACTTCTGGAGCATTAAGAGAGAAAAAACCAAAGAGAAATACAACCACAATCCTCATTTTAATGAGACCGAACTATATATTTGCATTAAGATAATAGAAAGAAATCACAACTATATTAAGGCCAGCACAAAACAATCTTTAACCAGTGTCTCTCGCGGCCTTCAGGTTGCCATGCTAGAGGTTGCATATTTTTAATTTAAATTCTTGACCTCTCGTGCCCATATATGAATGCATCTAATGGGATATCTACATCAAATGCTCCTTTATATCCCCAAAAAACAATTCCCTACTACAAGAGCACCAGTATTGATGCATCACACCACACCATCCCACCCACTAGAAACGGTGAAAAAGGAAACCCGAGAAAACTTCTGAAATATCTCAAGATGACTATATGGGTGATTCTTATGAATCAACCAACCATTCAGAACATGCTCATCAATCCAAACCATGAGTATTATGTGACAATATTCAAGCAGGCACTGAATCGGATTTCTGAAACTATGTTAGAGAAACCCTAAACTCTCACTGAAAATAGGTGAAATGTGGCACCACTCAGAGATTGACATGTGCCAATTGGTACAAGTGGTAGACAATTGGCATGCTCAAACAACGAGGTGATGCAGGAATGACATGAAGGAGAAAATATCAGAAAAGCCCCAAATCTGGATAACTAAAGCTCATCACCAACCTGAGATTGACAACTTTACATGATGTAACCTATGAAATCGTAAATGGATAAATCATAGTAACAATAAAGTAACCTATGTAACAATAAATTTGGATTCATCCTGCGAGTGGTAATGGGAGAAATCATAGTGAAAAACAAGAAACATGTAGAGTTGCTTACAATCAAATAGATGAAAAAACACATACAAAAAACCTAGATAATAATCATGAACAAGCTTAATATTGAATTATGAACTGTAAAGGAACTTAAAAAATGTGACATTACGAACCTGGTCAAGCGCATGAGCAAAAATATCCTAGACATGACCGTGGTTGACAATTTGTATTGCTCATGATGCAAGAGGATTTGTACCTGCACTGCCAAGTCAATCAAAATCCATCATTATCTATACAATAAATACAAGTAATTGATGTAGTATTTTTTACTCTAAGATGCATTCTTATGATAATGTTAGAACATATGTTGAAAATGTCAAAACATATCTAAATAAGCTCCTTTTCATTTCAAGAACAATTTATTGGAGTCGCATGAACTTGGAACAAGCCTCCCACGATCTGGAAGAGTAGCAACTAAGTCAACAGTGACTTTTTGTTGCTACGCTGGATCGAGGGAGGTTTTCTCCAAGATTAAATCACTCGAATAAATTATTCTCTACTAAACAGGGCCAACCACGTGAAGGTGGAAGCTCTTATGGCCCCTCCCCCCCCCCCCTCACATCACTCTCAATTCCCCAATACCCAATATATATTTCATTTTTTACTTTCATGAGCATAAAAAAAAATATTCAATAACTAATAAAAAAACAATTCAACAAAAAGTACACAAGGAAACGTTGCAGTTAATGCTTGACATAAAAATAGTATGATAAATGAGTTTTTTATATAATGCAAAAAACGTTCCAAGTATGGTAACATTTGTCTTATAATAATACAATATTTTACATTATCAAATTTTATTTTTCTTCTTCCTATTTCTAAAGCTCCTAATTACATCATCAATATCATCGTGCTCTGCTCCTGTTTCGTGCCTTTCGACCCGCACTGCTGACCTAGTTGCGTAGTCACGATGTATGGTCTCATCCAGTGATGGGGCATCGCCTACAAAAACAGATAATATTAAATTTTAATTGTCAGTTTTTAAATATCATTGAACTAGTTCGGTAATATTAATAAAAAAAATTGCAATGAGATTATTTACCTGGTGCACCAGTTGTCCCCGCTGACCTAGTTGCATTGTCACGATGTCTGGTCTCATCCAGTGACGGGGCATCGCCTACAAAAACAGATAATATTAAATTTTAATTTTCGGTTTTTAAATATCATTGAACTAGTTCGGTAATATTAATAAAAAAAATTGCAATGAGATTATTTACCTGGTGCACCAGTTGTCGCCGTTGGGACTGTTGCCCTGTCTTCCTCTCTGGTGGTAAGATCCTCAAGGGAAACATTCTCTGTCATTTAAACAAAAAACGTTATAAGGACAACCATCAAGGTATAATTAAAAAAAATTATAAGTGGAAATTAATTACCGTCACGGCCCTCACTGATAGTAGCATTGTCGGCCTGGTCCCCACTACAATGATCAGGTTGCACGTGAGGATCATCTACATCTGGCTCTAAAACTGGGTTATTTGCCTTGTCGGTAGTGCTGCTCCCCTGATTTAAACAAAGTTGTTAGAAATTACATTTATGGACGAAAACAAACATATTGAAAGGTTAATGTTTTACCTTATCAGGCATTCTGGATCTTGGGACCTGCCCCAAGCTTCTGCGACATTCAAATACGGCTTGATATCCGAAATGGAAAGCGATATTTTTATCTTCCTCTGTAGTTTATGTTCCGAATTCATCACCGTACATTACATATGATTGTGTATTTTTAATCATATTTGATAGGATTACAAAAACGTTGGAAGGTGATACAATTAATTATAAGATGTTTAGCTACTTAATTACAACTCTTGCAGCTAATTTCAAGTAGCTGCCCTAGCCTAGCTTGTGATGGCCCTTTTTTTCAATCCTAGCTTTGGTTGCCTTTGAGGTGTCAGGCAACCTAGCATCAAAATATTGAAGTCAGATATGACGTAGCACACTTTTATTTTAGACATAGAGAAAATTAAAGCTATTGAATTAAAGTTGTAATTTACCTTGCGGTTCCAGTTGGCATTTTTCCTTCTTTCTTTGCCCTTTTCTCTTTTCCATCATGGATGAGTGCTCTCCACTCACTCTCTGGAACTGTGAGAGGACACTCGTATCTAGGGTTAAATTGCAATTGCATCCTATAGGTGTCCCTGGTATATTTCAAATATTTGCCGGCTACCCGAGCCACCGTTGTTCTGTCAAATGTGCCGACCCCAAAAAGGGCTTCTAGATAATCTAGAAGTTCTTTTTTCAGGTTGGAATTCTAGGAATTCCACCCTGTGCGTATGGTTGGGCCAAAAATTACCAACACATGGCTCTCCAAAAACCTGTAGAACTCATTGTTTCCTACACAGAAAAAAAAAAAGATATTATCATTAATTTAAAAATAAAAATCATGATAAATATGTTTTAGATAAAGTACATGAAATAGTTAAAATATTAAAATTTACCTGGGAGTTGTACATGCTTTATAGGGACACCTTCATTGTTCACCAACAACGTGCCATTAATGGTCCTTGTGGAGCTGACACGTGTAGCTCCAGGAAACACAATAATGTAGTTGGCCATATCAGCCTCATCATTGCCAACACGTTCAACGGTTGGCTGGGTGTCTGCTTGGGTAGGGTGTGTTTCTTGGCTGGCACCTAAAGGAGTAGAAGGTGTACGAGAGGGTTGCTGGGCAATCTCTTGCCCTTGTGTCCCACTACCACCAACACCGGGTTCAGCAAGTGCCAGAAAATGCTACATACAAAAGAAATTTTTGTTAGTTTAGTCAATGTAAAAATTAAAAATCAAACTATTACAATTCATCTCATGCAAAACAAAAAAAATATCCTTTTGAATTTTTATTATTACCTGATATGTTTCTACCTGGCTCATAAGTTTTTTTATCCTCTCTTTTGTTTCAGGTGTTGGAGGCGCGTCTATCAAAGTATTAAATTCTGACCTTGCATCTCGTGCCTTTTTTCGCAACAAGAACACTGGAGATAGGGATGAAGAAATCTCTTCCTCAAAAAGGGAATCATCAGGCGTACCATGGCTAGGTGTCTGCATATTTGAAAAAAATTAATATTATTTCAATTATGTAAATAACTAAAATACCTAAAGATAGAGCAATGCTGGCACTTTACATGTTCTTCCGCTGGCCTCTTTCCGCGATCATCCCATCTCGGGGTTGTTCCTGCACTGCTCTGATCAGTCTGCCACATTGAAATAAAATTATAAATGTAAAAACTTGAAAACAATATCTAACTTGAAAACACAAAATGAAAACTGAAATAATTTCTAATAAGACACCAGAAGACAGAGTTAGAGTTTCAAATATGCCTTGCATTGAATTCAGTCTTGGAAACATGTCATTACACATTAAGGCACCCAAACAAGAGACGAGTTGACAATGAAGACCTTATTGAATATATTGTTGGAGCAACTTCTAGTAAACTTGTTGTGAAGACCTTGAGGACATCTTTGGAGCAACATTGTTGAAGCTGATGGTATAGCATTGTTGGAGACGATCTTGAAGGGCCTTGAAGTGAAGCTTTTGGAGCAACTATTGAAAAATCCTTAGAGCATTTAAGTAAGGCACTTTCTATCTTCCATCACCTTTTTCCTTTCAATATCATTTAAACGATTTTGTTGATATTTAATGTTTTAAACTATGTTGCCAGGAAACGTGGGCTTGGGGACGGGGACGACATTTTTTGAAACAGGGTGCGTGGGTTCGTTTGGGTATTTTTATATTAATATATATTATAATTTATATATCATATATAATACTATATTTTCTAAATTATAATTTATAAATTATAAATTTAATGACACTAATATAGTAATTTGTAAATTACTAATAATTTATAAACTTTAAACTTTAAATATTTAAACATGCACATCATTCAACATTCAAGTTTCAACATTCACATGTGACATTTGTTATTGAAATTTCAAAATTTCTAGTTTGATAATATCATGATTCATATATGATATCAAGTGAAAATTGGAGCTCAGTTTACATATTAATAACTTATAAGAAATTAGAATCATGATTCAAAATTTCAAAATATATGTCCATTGTCATACTAAATTCAAAATTTGCCTCAAGGCATCTCCAATTGGCAAACTGTAAACATGAAATAGGAAATTTTGATATACTAAAATAAAAATAGCTAAAGCCTAATAGTGAGCAATGGCTTCCTCAAGCCATATCATCAGCATCCATGTCATCAGCATCACTTAGATCTTCACTTAGCATGCTCTCCAAGTAGGAATCACTCTCATCTTGAGGCTCTGGCTCATCCATAGCAATTTGAGGATGGATGCTTGTGGTAAGTCTACGCTTTCGTTGGGTAAGTTATGAACTTATGATTCATGGATAGGTAGGTATGTTTTAAGGTTTAATTTTTTCTTTTTAAAGTTTTAACTTCCCCCTTTATAATTGACTATAGCCTATGGGGTTGGATAGGCTACTTTGTCCTCCCTTGGGAAATTTAATTATAAGAGAACATTACAATTGGAATATTGTTCACTTCCACTGCTATTTTGTATAATATTTTATAGTAGTCCCAAGGCAGAAAATTCACAGAATTAAGATCCAGGAAACCTCTGGTTAAGAGATTAAATTTCTGTTACATTTAAAGTCAAAGCCAGCAGAAATTTCTTCACCAGTAACTACTTTGTCTAAGCCATGCCTAGTATGATAGATATGCTATTTGTCCAGTTTTGCATCATATTCATAGTAGCTACAACACCTTTGGTGTGAACAAATAATCCCTCTTGGAAATTAGGCTGTGTATGTCCAGATTGTATTCGATCAACCCCATGCCAATAAACCTGTAGGAAGCATTTTATACATCTACTATAATAGAGATGTAACTTTAATGTCTAAGACTTCTTTACCATTAAAAAATAGACATTTTTATTTTTGAGGTTTGATATTTCTGAATATACCAGACCAATTCATCCAAATAGCATACCAATTCATTTGAATCATTTAAGTTTTAACTCTTAAGTTTTAAAATTTAATTTTAATTTGTATGTTTTAAAAAATAGTTAGAAACAATACCATTTAAAAACTAGGGTTCTCATTCCTTGGCATTCCTTCACCTGGGCCTAGGGGCACACTAGAATAATTTCACACTAAACCATGCAAACTTAAAAGTAACTTAACAGATCCATAAAGTAATAATAACCATAATTCCTAATTTCCTATTGTATGATATGATGCAAATTATTCAAACATGAAGCAATGAAGACATGCAATGTCTGAATTTCAAGATTGATGAACCAATACAAGAAGTTAGAAACTACAACTTTGATTCAATACTTTGTGTCCTAACTCCAGGAAGGAATCTAGTTTTTAGTACAGAACATGCATCGTGTATTATCAATTCTTAATTGACAACAAATAAAGGACATCTACCTCATCAATTCCTTCTCATTTTGTGTTTTTATGTTATATTCCTTATAAAAGTGTCAAATTTCTCTCAAATAAAGCAACCACTGAATAAAATAAAAAATAGTTGAGATATGATTGAGAAATGGTCATTTATTTCTTGAAAGGATCTTCACGATTTCTTTGGTTGTTTTTCATCTCAAGAAACAAGAAATGACCTAAGAAACTATCGTGATGTAATATAAGAAACAACACGGTGCAATGGCCATTTTCAAAGCCAAATGATGTCTTTTGAGGACATGGCCTTTATTTGGTTCCTGTTTCATAGGAGTTTCGGGTAGTAATGGAACTTTGTTGTACCATTTCCAGTAGTAAAAAGGGAAAACCTTCTTTTTCCATGGGAAATAATTTACCTTTCCTTTTTCAAGATAATCTAAATCACAAAATATATGAACTATACTGCACACATTCTTGGATAATGTGAAAGTGGAAAAGGAATACCCTACACAAGTGATGCACACATGTACATTTGAACACTAATAGATTTTTTTAGTTGAAATGTAATGCTTGTTTTCATTTAAATGTAGGGTTTTTAAAGCAGGGAGAAATAATGGCTGCCAAATTAATAAGCGTTTCTTTGGGAAAAATTTAAATCTTGTATTAAGTGATGAAGATAATAGAGGGTATTGAATCTTGATTCTTGACATCTAGAGAGAACCATACAGCCTAACACAATCCAATGGAATTGACCAAAAAAACCCAAATAGAGTCAAACCTACTATAGGAGGAAGGGCCTGCAGTAAGAACTTACCATTTTGCAAGAGCTGAGGGCGAATGTTGTTTTGCAAGAGCTGAGGGCGAATGTTGAGGGCGAATGCAGGGTGAAAGCTGTTCTACAAGAGCTCAAGGTGAATTCTGAGGGCGAATGTTGTTCTGCAAGAGCTTAGGGTGAATGCTGAGGGCGAATGCTATTCTACAAGAGCTCAGGGCGAATGCTGAGGGCGAATGCTGTTCTGTAAGAGCTGAGGGAAAATGTTGAGGGAGAATGTTGTTCTGCAAGAGCTAAGGGCGAATGCTGAGGGAAAATGCTATTCTGCAAGAGCTAAGGGTGAATGCTGAGGGCGAATGTTGTTCTACAAGAGCGGAGGGCGAATGCGCGCGTGATATCGGATGTTAATGTAGCTATTGCGACAGATATAAGTTTCGTATTTTTAATAAAATCATTTTTATGTAGCGCGCATATAAGTGTCGTTATACTGACGACGGAAAAAGCGTCACTATTGCGATGGATGCCTCCAAACGTCGCAATTTCGACACTTAGACATTGTGTCGCACTTGCGACGTTTGGAGGCAGCCGTCGCAATAGCGACGCTTTGGGGCATAGTGTCACAATTGCAACTTCTTCCTCCAAACGTCGCAATTGCGACACTTTGTCTAAGTGTCGGTATTGCGACACTTTTCTATAAACGTCGGTATAGCGACGGTTTCAGGCGGGATTGAAAAAATTTGGGGAAATTTCCGACACTTGGTCAAAAGCGTTGGAACCAAGTGTCGGAATTTCCCCCAAATGTAGTAGTGTAGCCTGATGTAGAAATTAGTGTAGAAAACCAATCTATTGTTTCTGATGTAAATATTTTAGCAAATAAAACTGTACATAAAACAAATATTCATAAAGATCCAGAAAAAGAGGAATTTGAAGTACTTCAACTCAAGGATAATATCCTACCTAGAGGGATGGTCCCTTTAGAATAATTATTTGACTTTAATGATGTAGCCAAGAAACCCAAAATCGAACCAACAGGTACAAACATTGAAGAGTGCAACATAGGCACTGAACAAAACCCCAAAATCATAAAACTATCAAAATGACTGCCTATCATTACTAAAAGAAGATATATAACTATGTTTAAGGAATTCATAGATTTATTTGCTTGGAGCTATGAGGAATTAAAATCTTATGATAGTAGCATCATACAACACAAGATTCCAATCAAGGAGGATCAAAACCCTTTCAACCAAAAACTGTGTAGGATAAATCCTATCTTAATGCCTTTGGTTGAGAAAGAAATCAAGAAAATGTATGATTCCAAAATAATAGTTCCACTCAGATATTATAAATGGGTATCCAACATTGTGCCTACAAGAAAGAAAACAGGTGAAATCAAAATTTGCATTGATTTTAGGAATCTGAACAAAATATCTCTTAAGGACAACATATTGCAGAGGGTAGTAGGTTCCAGTAAGATCTCTTTGTTATATGGATTTTTAGGTTATAATTAAGTTCTAGTACATCCTAATGATTAAGAAAAAACAACTTTTACTACTCCTTGGGGGACTTTCATGTATGTGAAAATTCCTTTTGGATTAATGAATGCTGGAGCTAATTTTCAAAGGGCCATGGACATAGCTTTTGCAGATGAAATTGGCCATTTTATTGTGATCTATCTTGATGATATTATTGTATATTCAAAAAATGATGAAGAGCACTTGGCACATTTGGGAAGAGTTTTTGAAAAATGTAGAAAGTTTGGAATTTCCCTGAATCCCATGAAAACATTGTTTGGACTTGAAGAAGGAAATTTGTCGGGTAACATTATTTCCCAAGATGGAATCAGAATATACCCTAGCAGGATTGAATGAATACTCGAAAATAGTCATCCCAGGAATCTCAAAGAACTTCAATATTTCATTGGTAAAATTAACTTTTTGAGGAGATTTATACCCAATCTTGCAGAAATTTTGAGCAATATAACCAACATGATTAAAAAAGATTCAGAAATTAAATGGAACATTGAAGCTAAAAAATATTTTGATTTAGTCAAGCAAGCATTGACAAAAACTCCAGTCCTTATCATCCCAGATTTTACCAAAGATTTCATAGTTTTTTTCTTTTGTTTCTACACATACTATTATTGTTGTTTTATTACAGAAAAATAGTGAAGGACATGAACAACCAATAGCATTTTTTAGCAAGGCATTGAGAGATGCATCATTGAAATACAATATCATGGAAAAACAAGATTTTTCTTTGGTCAAAGCAATAAAGGATTTCATAATTTACATTATACATTCACATATCATTGCTTATCTACCCAATGCAATAGTCAAAGACATATTAACACAGAATGGTCCTGATGGAAAGAGAGGCAAATGGATTGCTGTTATTTTGGAATATAATGTGGAAATAAAACCTACCAAATTGATTAAAGGGAAAGGATTAGCCAAATTGATGGTTGAATCAAATTTTCATGCACTAGACATTAATATGGTCCATTCATTGGATGATTAAGAGGAACTGGTGACTCCACTGGTTCATGAAGCCTTCATAAATTCTCCTTGTTATGCAAATATCTTGTATGTTTTGTTTAATTTTAATTTTCCTCCTAGTTTATCCAAAACTAAAGCAATATTTATAAAATCGAAAGTTGTCAAATTCTGCATTTTGGAGAATGTTTTGTATTGGAAATATATTGGAGGTATTTTACTCAAATGTTTGTTAAAATATGATGTAGATAAATTTATGTAGGAATTCCATGGAGGTGACTATGGGGGCCATTTTTATTGGAAAACAATTGCTAATAAGATCATGAGGGCTAGTTTCTACTGGCCTACCCTTTTTCCTGATATCCATAAGATGGTCACTGCCTATCACAAATGCCAAATTTTTGAAGGAAAGAGAAAATTGTTGCACTTGTCCTTGAAGCCTATTTCTGTTGAGAGCCCTTTCTAGCAATGGGTATTAGATTTCATTGGAGAAATTCATCCCCCATCCTCTCCCTAGCATAAATGGGTCCTCACTGCCACAGACTACTTTACCAAATGGATAGAAGCCACTCCTTCTAGAAATTCCACTGACTCTGTCATCATAAAATTCCTTGAAACCAATATCCTTTCCATATTTGGTTGTCCTGAAAAATCATCACTAACAATGCTACAGCTTTCAAGTCTAAGAAAATTGTTTATTATTGTCATAGATATCATATAAATTTGGGGCATTCAACGACTTATTACCCTCAGGGTAATTAATTGGATGAATATTCAAACAAAATTTTGGTGAATATCATAAAAAATCTCTTGGAAGATAACAAGAAATCATGGCATAACAAGTTGATCAATGCACTTTGGGCTAACAGACTTACTACCAAAAATTCAATTGGCATGTCCCCATACCAATTGGTTTATGGAATGGATGCAACTTTTCCTTATTCTTTAGGAGTTCCAGTCATGAATATTATTCAGGAAATTCAAGTTGAACCAAATGATATACAGAGAAGGATCAATCAAACTATTCAGTTGTAGCATTCCAGAGAGGAAGTTTGTAACATAACTCAAGTGATACAAGAAAATATCAAGAAGATTTTTGACAAAAGAACAAAAGATAATGATTTTAATTTAGGAGTCAAAGTTCTGAAATGGGATTCCAAAAGAGAAGATAAAGGTAAACATGTAAAATTTGACAATATTTGGAAAGGGTTATACATCATTGATGATCTCCGAGGAAACAATGCATAATTTCTTAAAGATCTGGATAGAACAGAGATACCTGGAGGACCTGTCAATGGTAGGATGCTGAAACATTATTTCTCTTGAAAATTCAGGTTGGTCTTTCATCATTGTAAATACCACAATTTTACAGTTTGTGATTTGAATAATTCAATAACCAAGGTTGAAGCCCATGGAGAAGGCCCTAAGCCTAATTTTATGAGTTGTTATAAAATATAAAAAGGATCCAGATGAAGATTTTGTAGAAAATGGAGCATTCAAGGATACTGGTCTTAGGTTCTTAACACTTCATTTGAAGAAGTTCCACCCCCAGATGGAGCCATTGTTAGTATCCTATAAATCATAGGATCTCAAGGTGATTGAATATTTCATGAGTTTTCAATTTCATATTGAGTATGACTTTCAATATTCAAGTGATTTCCAAAAAATACAAAAAAAGAAAAGAAAAGAGGGTATAAGGAAAAAAGGAAAAAGAGAAAAAGAAAAAGAAATAAAAACCCCAAAATAAATAATACTTAAAGTGTTGAAAATCAAAATGCCACTACTGATTAGATAGGTTTGTTCAATCATACAGTTTAAGCATGATTGTATAATTCTAAATTTCTGTTGATAGGTTAGAAAATAAAGATTTTCCAAACTATTTAACCTTGGCAGATCAGTAGTGCGATAGAAATAAAATTGACTCAACAGTTTAATATGAGTCAATGGAAGAAATAAGGATAGGTGTAGGTTAGAGTTTTAAATAAAAAGTGATTTTGGGTCTGCAAGTCCAAACACATCCTGCAAAAGAAAAAAAAATGTTAGATTAGTGACATGGGTAGGTAGGGATGAAATTAAGAAATATTGGACGAAACCTGAAATTTACTCCAAAGCTTATCCTAAAAAATTTCATGTTTTCTATGGTCAAAGAGAGAAATAAAAACACAAAGGTGTTTGATTCTAAATTTCTGGGAATCAAAGTTTATTTAAGGATATTTTGACATATCTATGTCATAAATCATATATCCTAAGTCCCGAAAACACATTTTTTCCCCCCGCCATACATATTCTCCCCGACCCCACCATCCAATCACCCGTCGCATCAACACTTAAACCTCCCTCACCTTTCACCTCATCCCCGCTCTTCCTCATCTGACAACCCACAAGTATTTTCTTCCCCCCTCACCCTCTGAATGTTAACGTTGGGGGGGGGGGGTTTGAAATGGGCTGTTTCTGAAACCACTTCCACTGCAACGTGTCGACTCTGAATCATTTCACACCCCCCTGTCTGATACCACTTACTGGGTACACCCCCCTGAAAAGTCGTTTCCACCTCATCATAAACCACTATGCCTCTGACCATTGTATAACCATTGCACCATTACCGTTGCACCACGATTGCACCTTCCTATCCCCTCCATCCAATACGCTCCCACCACAGGCCCGTTAGACAATTAATGGCTTAGGCCGTTACCCTATGGGCCCGCGCCATGTCAACGGTTGCCCAATCACTCCATAAAACCAAAATCTTGCACCTTTGGCAAGGTTGACCATTGTTATAACATTTTATTGTTGCAAGTGATCAATTTCTAAAGGTTCACAGAAAAAGAGAGGCACAAAAAGTTTTCAATTATCTCACAAGTTACACAGAGCTCTTCTATAATCCCTTTTCTTCTTCCCATTCCCCATTATAAACTACAGAAGCTCCCTTTCTGTATTCCCATCTTATTTTAGTCCCATTCTTCTCTACAACAGTGAAAAACATAGTGAGTTTATTTTACAGTGGACAGCATGCCTCCAAAGAAGAATCAACAACCATTTAATCCAATGGTCTACCCTCAAGTAGACCTGGATCATGTGGCTCTAGCTGACAGAGATTAGAATATCCATGAGACAGAGTCATATTTCTATTTATTCGATGTCTACTACTGGCTTGAGGATAAATTGATAGATGAAGTAGATGACATAGGGTTATGTGAGACCAAATTTCCCTATTTTATATTCCCAAACGCCCACACCTGCCCTAAATTTGTAAGAAAATTCCATTCATGTTATGACATTAACCAAAGAGTTCTAGTAGCTCCAACAGGAGAAATCCTTTTCATTTTCAGTGCCTAGTTAATTCTACAAATGACGCGGGCTCCCATAGTTGAAGATACCATCCCATTTTCCTATGAGGCCCTTAGAGAATTGTATCAAAAGTTGAACTTTGCTAGTAGAGCCAAAACATTAGAGATTTTCACGGCTACTGATGCCCCAATGCCAAAAAATAATCCTGCATATCCCTCATCCACTTTCCTGATAGAACCCAACACATTGTCAATGTCCTCTCATATCTACTAGGGTATCACTAACACTAGTTGGTAGATGAGGCTATGATAGGTTTTCTATCTGTTCTTTCATCAGATTATAGGCCCTCAATCATGTTCATCTTTAGCCAATTCTTAGTCGATGCTATCCATGACCAATTCTAAAAGTTTCACACGTATGAAGTGTTTAAATACACTTCAGTTTTGTTCTATATGTTTGTCTATTTTCAGGCCAACGGATTCCAGTTTGAAGTGACAAAGGTTAATGATGAATCTGAACCTCAATCAAAAATATTTTGGAAAACTATTCTAATGAAGGAGCAGAATAATTATAGTTATAAGAGATTTTTTGATTCATTTGTGCACCCAACAATGAACATACTCATTAGTACAAGAGAACCAAGAATTAATGAGGAAATTAATAAAATTATGTAGTTATCAGATCAAGTAAGAACTGGAGATTAGTACTTGTACCAAAATTATATTGAGATCAGAATCTATGGATGAGAGTTTCCCCCCTACAAGCTGCCAAAGTTCCTCGAGGATATTTTCCCTTAAATACGTAAGGCAGATGATAAACAAAGATGAGGTGCACTTTGTATCTGCTAAGAAGAAATCCCAATTTAGGATAAAGTCCCAAATTGGTCCTTTTATTTGTAATAGCAGAGCAGAAAGAGAAGAGGCTGATAAGGTGTTGAGGGACATGAAATTCAGTCACAGCTTCAGTTGGTCATATGACCCATTGGGGATCATCTCCAAGAAAAGAGTGGAGAAAAAATCAACCCCATACATCCACATCCACAGGCCTAAGATATAACAGTTTATGAATCAAGTAGAGTGGGCAACAAATACACTACAGGAGGTTGAAGAATAGGTGATCTCCACCTCAAGCATTCAAACCCATACTCCACATGAAAAGTAGACCACATAAGAGAAAGAGGACAAGGGAAAAGAGCCAGAGCAAGAGACAGCAGGGCAGAGACCAAGAGATGATCAGTATGATATGGAGACTGATGCATCTAGAGGAGAATTTAAAATGAACTATAGAAAGAGAGCTAGAGTCCACATGGACATTGACCAAAGCAGTGAAAAAGAGCAGCACACAGTCATCACAATCAGGGATTCTCCAAGTTCATCTCCAGCTGGTGGCCAAACCATATTTTCAACATCTTCAGCCACAATTCCATTCCAGCAGCAAAACTTACAAACTCTTACATCTAATGTTACTATAGGAGGAAAGGAGGAGAACATCTATGATAAATTCAGGGAAAACAAAAGAAAGAATGAGATCCTGAAAACCAACACATACAACCAGTTCTGGAAGAAAACAAGTAGTTCACAGAGTAGGATTTTATCAGCCTTTGACTCAGAGATAAGAAATATGATAATGGCTTTCCTAGAAGCACATATCTCTTAGCCTAAAAAACCTGCAGACTTCAAGCACACTACTTTTGAATTTGATGTGAAATATATCCATCCAATAGATAAGATGGAGATCCATAAGAAAACTGGAGAGATTATTTCCTCCACATTGACCAGCACTGCCATGAGCTTGTATAAACTGCAGGTATCTCTGGCTAACTTTAAATCTTAACTAAAAATGGAGAAGATATCTTCTCTAGCCAAAGATACAAGAATCAAATCTCTGGAGGACTTAGTGATAAATATTGGGTATGACCCAACCAATGTAGAAGCTGTGTAGGAGATACTGAAGAAGAAAAAGGTTGATATAAAATCCCTTAGGAAACGAATTAAAATGTCAGCAACTAAAGACGCTTTGAAAAAAGACATTGAGGAGAATGAATCATAGAAAACTGGAATGATGAAGTTAATCATGGAGCAGACTACACAGCTAAAACAAATGGAGAGAGAAATGGAAAAAATAGTGAAAGAAAAGGAGAAAGCAGCAGAAATGGCCATTGTTCCTATTATCACAAAATTTCACTTGATTGGCTACTAATCAGACAAATTCATGTAACTGTTTCAAACCAACTTAACTGAAGCTTAGCCTCTTTAGTCTTAGAGGGCTCTCTCAAAAGGGGTTACTGATATTTGATTATGATGAAACTAGATGGCCAACTCTACTTGGAAAATAACTTGCTTGTGATGTGTGTAGGTTGAAAAGGGTATAGGTCTATAATCATTGGGCTTATGGAGTTAACAAATTCAGTATTTTAGTGGTAATTTCACTTGGCATGGAAGCTAAGGCAGGTAAGATTTTTTAGCATTGGTAAATCACACATGAAACATGAAATAACACAACCAATTCCTCAATAAAGGAAGTCAGAGCATACACCTATGAATTCTGAGTATTAAAGATGAAAACCACTGAAAATGGTACACATAGAAAGTATAGATCAAATAGGCACTAAAAACTCCATGAGAATCTCAGGTTGGTCAAGTATTAGTTCTTTGTATTACTGAAAACAATCAAATTACATAAAGTTGTAGTATTGCCAAAAAATCTCCAACCCTTTACAAATTTGAATATATACCCTTTAATAGACTTGTTACATGAGAGATGATCTGCCTCTTGGCTAAATTCATAGAACTATTCATAATGACACCTTTCATAACAATAAAACATGTGCTTTAATGATAAAATGCTAGCTACACTATGAAATAGTCCTTTTCCTAATAAGATTCAAAATGCTACTTATTACATCAACTACCCTATCTCCTAAAAATAGTTACATATTTGACAAATAATCCTTAACATGTTTAAATAGGCTATGATAGAACTCATCAATACATGAAATCTTAATTAGCCTCCTCCAAATCTGGAAACAAACCCTATTTTTAAGGAAAACTGGTCGTTATCTTCAACGAATGGTTTGGCTGATGAGTTGTCTTCATCTCATGGTCTTCAAGTCTTGGATGACTACTGGCATAGTCCTTTGACCCTTTGAAGGTATCCACCTATCCAAAATTTCCCAAAAAATTTCTCATTAACCTTCAAAACAACACGCTACGAAAGTATGACAGTTTCATAGCGTACTTTCATAACATACAATAAATTCCCTTTGCCATCAACTTTTCTGATTCTTTATTTCTGAATTATGTTCATTATGCCTTGACACATCCTCCATACCATTTAATGCCCTCAAAATTTACCAAAAGTGGTTTTTAAGCAAAAATAAAGCTACAGGTGTTTTCATAGCGTTTTCCTCGCTTCAAGCCTAGGAAATGCTATGAAACTATTGAAAACTATGTAAATTCCATATTTTTTCCTAACTTCGAAAATATGCCTTCCAGCTGTAAAAAAATTGTTTCCAACATTCCATTGACCTTTCGAAACATAAATCAGCTCAAAATATGAGTCTTGAGGTGTTTCTTCCTCATTGATGATGAGTTGAGCTATTGGCTCCTCAACTACTGTCATTTTTAGGGATTTTTTCTCCAACTCCTCATGGATTAGTTCTAGTTGTTCTTGGAGGTCTTTAACC
The DNA here is from genome assembly GCA_034641835.2 of Pinus albicaulis. Classification (NCBI taxonomy): domain Eukaryota; kingdom Viridiplantae; phylum Streptophyta; class Pinopsida; order Pinales; family Pinaceae; genus Pinus; species Pinus albicaulis. Next base: position 1,084,065,897 of record CM076583.1, read on the forward strand.
TGATCCTTCAACTTTCTGTTGGTAGATTTAAAATGCAAGTTCATTCTTCTGACATGTTTCACCTCTCTCCTTAATGGCATAGTCCATTTGATTAATTGCTATGTGTTGTCTAAGGTCTTTGATACACTTTCAGCCTACTCTTCCAAAACTTCTTTCATATTTTCAAAATGAATCTTTTGGATATTATGTTTCCTTGCCTCCTTCTTCATGACATATATTTCATGATTATCCAACTTCAGTTGTTCTTCAAGGAGTTCAAACTCTATTTTTTCCATTACTTTCTCCTTTCCTTTCTTTGGCTTGCTAACTGGATCTTTTTCTGCAGGTGATGAAAGATCAATAATGTCTTATGGTGGCTGGATTGTGTCAGTAGGTGGATGAACTTCTTTGCTTCTCTCCAAAAGTTTTCTAGCATGTCTTTTCATGGGCTTCCTAGCCTCAAACATAAAACCTGCATCCTCACCTTCAAACTCAAGATTTTTTGCAAATTTAGCTTTCTTGAGTTTCTGTCCACCTTCATCTATATCCTCAACATGGACTATAGGAGTCTCTTCAATATCAATGGCATGTAGTATGTCTTCTAAATTTCCTTTAGCCAATGTTTTGTCTTCTAAAGCCACTTTTTGACTCCTTGTAATCCTTTTTCTTCCTTGTTTACTCACAGCTTGCTCTTGTTTTGCAGGTTTTCTCATTGTTGACTTTTGTTTTGAAAGTGAAACAGTGGGTGTATCAAATATCTGCAACTTCTATATTTCCATCATATCTAGTTCACTTTTATCTGCCACTAAAGGTGATGGCATACCCCTAGGTTTATGAGTTCTTGTAGGGGTAAGTGTGTCCATTTCAAAACAACTAAAAAATCGGAAAGAAGACCAATCTCTTCCTAGTCTTTGTAGCTCATCTAAATCCAACAATTTTATTAAACCATGATGAAACAATAAGGTTTCACTTCCTTCAAATTTTGCTTGAACTTTATCTGCCATTTTTGCTAAACTTTTGTGTAAGTAGAAAGGCAGATGAAGAGATATATTACCAACGAAGTGTAGGAAAATCTTGAAATTGTAAGAATAGACTTTATGGTATCTCCCTTCACAAGTGAAATATTTCTGGATGATAAGTAGTAACTTCGAGAAATTATCCTTCATGCAGCTCCTTGGAATGGAATTTGTAAGGTCCATTTCACTGTTTTATGGCTTGATAAACTCTTTGCACTCCTCCATGTTGAATTTTAACCCTTTGAACCATTTTTCTTGTCCCCTTGGAATCCCTGTTGCTGCTGCAATGACCTCTGTTGTAATGGTGAGATTCAACATCCCCACTTTAGTAGCTGTTCCACTGAAGTTTAGGGAAAATTATTTGGAAACCTATACATGGAAGCCTTGTAGTATTTCACAAAATTGTAAACATCCTGTCCTTCTGAAGACTTATACAACTATTGGGTCTTCATTTATCAGGTTCATATCTGATGGCTCATATCTTAGACATTCACCACCCTTATTTGTCTTTCTTTTTGTAGCCATATTTTCTTTAGTGTCTTCTCTGCCTCGCTTGATCACTGATATCTACAAACCTTTGAAAATAGCAACCACAGGTTTGGCTCAATGAAATAACTCTCCAGAGCTCAATAACATGCAAGGAAGAAATGGAGAATGGGAAATGACTTAATTTGGAAAGATTTTTGAAGTTCGATGACCACTCATAACATAATGATGACTCATACATGCTTAAAATGGTGATGATGACTTCAACCCTGACCATGTACCTTGATATTTACCCTAACTGACTCAAATGGTATATAAATTATCCTTTTCAAATCATTTTCTGACACCTAACCACTAATTTGACATGAAAAACAAAAAACCTCACTTTCGTAGCATTACTAGTGTATTTCTGGGCATTTTTGCTACGAAAGTATCATCAGTTTCGTAGCAAAAAGTGAATTTTCTCAGTGTATTTCTCTATGAAACTATGTTTCCATCACTAAAACGACCGTTTCGGTGCTAGATCCTTGGGAAATGAAAAATTCCAGAACATTATGATTGATGTGACATGAGGGGATTTGAAAGAGGGTGGGTTTAGACCTTAGGGTAAGCTAAATAAGAAAAATTAAAATTTTTCCTTGACCAAGTAATGAGAAATGAATCCTATAACCCTACCTTTGACACATGAACCTATATGACTTTATCAAATGATGCTTCATTTTTCTAAGTGATAACAGTTCCATTGGAGGTTGTTCCTATTGCATCCATCCCTAGAGAAACACCAACTACTACAGACTCATCGGGTGGTGCAGAGCACCTGCCTAAGGCCATGGAGAACATGACCATACAAACAACAGAGATCAAAAATATAGAAGCAAAAATAAACACCCTCAAAGATTTGAAGAAAAGGTTAGAGAATGCCCATGAAATTGAGATACAAAGAGCTCATAAGCAGATTGAGAAATTAATCAAGGCATAGAGTGAAGCTTCTATTGGAAAAACAAAAGAAATTATTTGGACTAGTATTATTGACTCCATGAATGAGATATGGCCTTCTATCCAAATAATTTTTGAACAGAGAGATTTAATTGGATTAGTGAGTGATGCCAGGGACAAAAAAAATAGAGAGTTGACATGCATGCCTGAAACAACAAATAATATTATCAATTTTTTGAATTTCAAGGACAGGTTTGAATTGGAAGCATTAGGGGTGGAGGACAAAACAACAACCATCCTAGAAGTCAATAAGGTACTCAATAAAAAGATTTTGGTCACACAAGTAGAATAAAAGTGTCATCGCTAAAAATTGGTGTCAACAAATTCTTCAATAGAATCGAACCACTAATCAAAAGAGGTCTGCCTTCTCTTTTTGTGATCAATGATAAGCTTGTGCACAGGCTGAATTATGTCAAGAAGCTAAAGGATATTTCCAGAGACAACAAAATTTGCAGGGATTAATGGTTCAATGACTGGAAGAGCCTTCCTAGAGGCTATGGACAATGGTTTATATGTACATCATGAAATCAAACATATTTTCCAATATAGGCCAACTTTTATGAAGTACACAGAGACAAATGAAATTTACAGTAAATTAATCAAAATCAAGATCTCGAATGCACAACAGTGGGAGAAATTATGTGATTACCAATAAGGGTGACATATTAGCACATCAGCAGAACAACCAACTCATCTCATCAATTAATTTCGCAGACCAGTGTACCAGTTTAGCATTTCAACATCAGATTACTTAAATCTGCCTCAGATCACTTTAATTTTCCAGCAGAGCAGCAATTCAAATCACACTATAACGGTCTCCTGAATATTATGGACACATGTCATAGATATTCTAACGTGTCCACGTTGTGGTCACATTTGTCAATTTTCAGTGATTATTGTAGTAAATAGCAAATTTCCCATGTAGATAAAAAAATCACTAGGAATTAGTAAAATACTACATTTGTATTCAGTATCAGGGGTTGAACCCTAGATTGTAAGATTTTCTATTGGAGCACTGTAATTTTGGAGCTGGAGCATCAATAATAAAAGACCATTTTATAAGATTCTTGAGCTATTTTTGTCTGGTGATGTATTTTATTTACTGTGTTTAATGTTTTCCACTATTATTTCTTTCACTATATCATTTAATTCTAATTTTAAAACAGAAATATGAAGATTGAGATTTGTTGTATAGGGCACCTTAATTCTTGTTGTGTTTACAATATAAGTGTTCCTCTTCTGACTTCTGGTTAAATAATTATTAATTTCTTTTTAACCAGTACTGAAATCACTCTTCTTCCATCTCATAATTCATAATGTTTTAAAGATCCAGTAAGTATAGTTAGCTTGACTTGCAAATGCTCTAGAAAAAATTGATGCAACAACTCAGTCTGTTATGACTCCATAGCCCAATGGAAATAGTTTAAACAAATACCTTAATCCAACCAAAACTATCAATCAAAAAGCAACCTTCACAATCAGTTTAACTAGCCTAATATCATAAATCATTAAAAACAAAGCTAAATCTTGAATAGAGATCCCTCTCTGAGTCTAGAAGGGCTAGATCCTAGGCTCCAACGTCATTTTGATGTTGTCATTTTATGATTATTCTTGCAAATATTAAAATTATAGAACGATAACACAACCATTAAACAAAAAAATTGCATAAAAAATAAAAAGACTCAAAAATACTTGTGCAACTAATTTCTCATCTTACTTATTGGCTGCCATTGAGTGCCTGGTGGCAATATGAACTCTGGATCTCCTGTAAGGTTCATCCGAGCATATGGATAATCCTCAATCATCAGGATCTAGCTGTTAAGCCACTCAAGGAATGCATCATCAAAAAAGTGACAGAGTGGACCCTCTCCAGTTCGAGGCATCAAGGCAGGCCATCGACCATGTCTAGGCTCCCTTGGTCCAACAACGTCCATGATCATTTGAGGCCTCATAACATGCACTCTCTCTAGTATAAATGAGACAATCAGCGTGCCATACCCAAACTCTCTTTGGGACCGGGTCTTGCAAGCTGTCAACTCTTCTCTAATACAGTGGAAAACACCTTCACACCAATCGAATATTTGTGGTTGTAAAAAATCCAGTGCTAGTAGAAATTGGGCCTTGGTCGCCACATGTTGACTCTTGGCTCCTTCCAAGCATACAATAATCCATAGAAATGAACTCATCGGTCTAGAGGCTATTCGTGTTATAGGTATCATGTTGCTCATTGATGTGGTGTTGTTGATACAGTGAGGTTGGATCAGTCCCATGGTGGTTCATGGATCAACTCTAGATCCTGTCAAATTGGGCCTTGGCTCCCTGCATGATAGGCCAGTCATAAAATACAAATCCTCATTTTCTATCAAGAGCTCATGACCCCCGATGCGAAATAGATGACGTTTTTCATCCCATTTTTGGATAATCCATCTCATAAGGTCCTCTTACCCTTTCATCATCTCAAGTATAGCATACTTCAGCAATCCACATCCGTGGAGAACTAATAAACATGCCAAATCAACAACCATTTCCTATTCCTCTCTCTCATTCTCTCATGCTCTCATTCGCACCAGATACTCATGGTAGCAGCTTGGTACCTACAGAATACAAGTTTTTCATGGATGAAAATTGAGGCAAACCAAAGCTTTTAATTTTTTTTGCCAGCTAACACAGGCCCCTGTGTCAAGCAGAGCATGCTAATGTGTTGTCCCATAACGAGCAGTGCATTTAACATGACCCTACCTCTGTGCGACCGGGTTAGCCACCCAATATTTCTAGGGCTTTCCCAAAAATCATTTTTTGACCAGTAAAAACCTTGAAAACAATAATGAAATTCAATATGAAGGCCTAAGCTCCTACCTATAATAAACGAAATCGAAAATGGTTGCCTAGATATCCCACAATCAGCAACGGAAGTTTCACCTTTTTTCACACTCCAGAGCTCTTCCACCGAACACAAACAATGAAAATGAAGGTCTCCATCCTTCTTATAGACATTTTGGAGGTACAACTCACTCAACTAGTCATTGAAATTAGTAAATTTCCCCTATTTTTTTATACAACTATTATCTTATCGATGTTACTGATGCTTTGATGAATTGTCAATATTTCTATGCATATTTGATCACGTTTGACCCAGATCAAGCGTTCTTTTTAGGGACATTTTATAGCTCGTAAAATTGAAAAAACCCCGAGTTTCCTTCTTCGGACTCATTAAATTAGCAAGATGAAGATTATGAGCCATTCTTTTCCATATTTTTCTAGCTCTTTAAAAACCGAAAAAGACACTGAATTTTTCTTCATTGGACTCGTTAAAATTTTACGAAGAGGATCAAGTTTTTCTTCATCTGACTCGTTAAAACTTCATAAATAATATTGAGATTAACTCGTCTCCTCGCATTCATTGAAAAATGAGGTATACGTCCATTGAACATAGGTTTATCATTTTATCCTTACTTAATGGACTAACTCACGAAAAAGGAACTGTGTTGGGCATACTATTACCCCTTTTTCGCACCTAGACATCAACCATGACAAAGGCACCCCCTTGGAGTTGTATTTTATGATATTTTTCAGACTCCCTAAACATGAAAAGATCACCAAGTTTACCCTTCTGGACTTGTTAAACCTAATGAGACGGGGAAAAATTTAGACAGAGTAGAGACTCACTCTTTATACTTTGAAATATGATTTTGCAACAACACCTTGAACATGGCACTCCTCAGAAAATTCTCTCGCATTAGCTTCTCGCTAAACCCTACCATTCTATGAGTTTAGCCTTCATACCCCAATGTTCCTGCATTTTTGAATCCTAACACTATTTGGTGTTCACGAGTCTAAGCTGCATGGCACCCTATTTTTTGTGCCTTCTATTGTTTAAGAGATCACGCTATCTACTACTTCATGTATCAACCAAGCCATCATATGGAAAAAATTATTTTCCCGCTGTCAATTTACACCATTTACCTTGACCATCTTAAAAAAAAATCATCTTGATCATCTTTCATGTCAAGTGATATAGGATGCCTCATTGCCTGCGTTTTGAGAGATAATGATCTGAAATGTGCGAAAAAATATTTCTTATACAGAGATAGAAAATAGGGGATTTTATTGCTTATTTCACCTTTAATAGAAAGGATGAAACAAGAAGCTTTTGGCCCTCTTACTGGCTCTGCCTAAAGAAATATGAAGTTAACACTAAATTGATCTGGCAATGAAAGTATTTTTTTATGTTTGCAAATTATTCATTAACCAAATTTTATGTGTGAATAAGCAAGTTCAAGTATCCTGCAATGGAAGTAATGTGGTTTGAAGTGAAACAAAGGAGTTTTGATCACTGTATAAGTCTCATTGGAAAAAGTGGACTTATTAAAAATTATTGTTTAATGTAGTAAAATCTGGAATATGGCAGCAAAAATGCACATCATAACAGTAAGCATTTGTTTAAGCAGTTCACTCCTCTCTTGGGCTACCTCTGCTGGGTCCAAAATCCTCCAAATAGGCTTTTCCCTCTTTCATTAATGCTCAAAATAAGTATTACACTGTGAAGAAAGCCTCAAAAGGCTAAAATAGCTACAAATTCAGAAACAGAGGACTGAAAATAGTAAAAATCGACTATTCATTCACCTCAAATGGATGAGTATAGTCCAATATAGCTGATCTTTCACCGAGCCCTAATGGCTTCACAAGAAAATTCGCTGATAAAATCACCGATAGAGTGTCCTAATGGCTCTGTAACGTGTCCCAACAGCTCCAGAATGCTTCAATACCCCCAAATCAAAAAAAAAATCGTCCCAAATGGACATCCCTAGCCAAAGTTATGGCTAACTAAAGTTTTTTCCCAGTTAGGGCTAGAAACGCTCCACCAAATCTGGTGGAACTCCAGATAAGCCCGACAAATAAGGGACTGGCGCCATAATTGGCATGCCGCTGAAAGTTCCGTCGAAATTGAGGGCTGACGTATAGTGCCATGTGACCGCACCGAACGGATTGTATTAAATAAACATTGAGTTTAATTCAGGGAACTTTAATATATACATGAAATATTTAAGGTGCATAGCACCATACCGCTAACCCATGGGACGACGTCCCCGCCACCTGCGCGCCAGAGGGTTTGTGCCACGGTTCCAATTGTAGGTCATATGGAAAGGAGGGGGCTGGCCCCCTTTCGGGCCCCGCCCAAACTAATTTGCAAGTTCAAATAGTAGTTCGAACGTATAAATATTATAGACCACTGCTATGGCCCAACGATCGAGCTGCCAGACTATTCCACCGTCGACCCAAGGTCGAACCCGTCCGCGAACACATAATTTTAATATGCCATTTCATTTGGTTCTTGGGGCCACGTGGCGGCCTCCGGGCTAGCCACGTGGCGCCCTTTCATTGGCTACCTGCAGAATATTCTGTAGAATATTTTATGGAATATTCCACGAAATATTCCCAAAATATTCTGTGGAATATTCTTTTTTTAATAAAAAATTTTGTAAAGTCAAATTGACCATTTTTTAATTGAAATTGGCAAACTTCAAAGTTGAATAACTTTCTCATACGGCGTCGGTTTTCAATGCTGTTCATGTCTACAGGATCATTTTTCTGAGCTCTTTCCATTCATTCTAGTTTGGACCAATTCTAAGCAACTTCATTTTTGAGCATTTTTCTACAAAGGACTTGATCTCCTGATCACACCTCCCAAATGGGAAGCTTTTGTACCCCAAAATCTCTCTAATTACTGAAAATGATGATGTGGAGACTGATTCTTCACTCTTCCACCCTTGAATAACTGAAATCTACCCGATTTCATCAAATGGAGCTTTTGAGAAAATGATAAACTGTCTCTCGAATCAACTGATCGACCCTTGCTAAGATTGACGGAGTCATGATGCAAATTATTAAAATTTGCAGAACAATAATTGTAAAATGCAGAAAAAAAAAAATTCTACACTGATCAAACTTTCCAGAAGACTTAAAATAACTTTCACCTTGCAAACTGTTCCCATGGCAAATTCTACCATTCTGAAACCAACTTTTTCCCATGCTGAATTGGGTGTCCTTCTTGCTTGCACTGCTTTGCTTTGACACTTCATTCACTACATTGGCTGTCCCAAAAGGTAATTTGCGCAACATAACATCATCTTCTTTCAAATACAAATTGTTATCAAACTGAAAAAAATCATTAGCAACATCATAAAAAGGCGAATGCTCAAAATATGGTCGTTTCAACATTAACAAAGTTAGACTTTGACTTGCATTAACCAGTCTTTTCAATTGACTTGCATGGAGTAAAGAATATTCCAGCTTCTTCTTGTGAGCTCTCACAATGTAGTCTTTACCATATTTGAACAAGTGATACTTTTTTCATGGCGATGAAAGATAGCCTTCTTGTCAAATAAATAAGGACTTCCCAAAACAATACCTGAGATATAAAGCGGCACCACATCAAGTTCAACTGTGTCAATAAAGTGTGCAGTTATTGCAAAGCGCAATATGCACTTCCTTGAAACTTGCAAATTGGCATCCTTGCATATCCATCCAAGTGGATAAGGCTTCAGATGTGGAATGGTCTCAAGTTTAAGCTGCTTGACCAAGTCTTCAGATATAAGATTCGCTTGTGACCCACTGTCAAATAGTGTGTCAATTTTGGTATGTTTTGAAATTACCCTCACATGGAAAAACTCTATCCTCCTCTTTTCTTCATGAGTATCTTTGTGACAATTCAAAGAGCTAGAACTGGGAATTGTGTCTTGCACCACTTCTTTCCCCTTAATGTTCTTTAAAACCATGGCTATGTTTTTTGTCTCATCTCCTGAGTCTGACCCTAAGTCTTGCTCAAATGTTGCTACAATTTTCTCCTTTTCTTTGGTCTTGTTTTTATTCTTGAATTTTTCTGGTTTCAGTTCAGGATGAAGCTTCCAGTAATGATCTTCATCATGACTTGTCTTCGAACAGTTCTTGCAAAAGAACTTTCCTTTTCTTTTCTTGAATTTGCAACTCTCTTCTTTCCTTTGTTTTTGAAATTACTATCCTCATCAAAAGTATTCTTTCCTCTAGCTTCTAAATGTGTAGCCTGCACACAGAGTTCATCTAAGCTGGTAGGATTAAACATTAGAATAGTATGTTGTAGGTAATTGTGCAAACCTCCTATGTATTTCAACAAGGTGTCTTGACTTTGTAAGTCTACCCCAAGTAGAAGTGCTCTCCTTCTAAACTCTTCGGTATAATCTTGCACATTTTGACCCTTAAGTTGCCTAAAATTTTTCCAATTCATAATTGCTTTCTGAATATGAGCAAGAGGATAAAATTGTTTCTTAATAGCAGTAATAAATTCATTCCAAGTTAGAGTTATCTTACCATGCTTTTTATTTTCCTCTCTGGTCTTGGCTTCCCACCAAACCAAAGCTGCTCCATCCATTCTCAAAGAGGATAATTGGATTTTTGTGTCATCATCATGCAAATTCTAAATCCTTAGATAGACTTCTAGTTGTCTAATCCAGTTATCCAATTTTTTTGCATTGACATCACCATTAAACATCGGCAACTCAAACTTCACATCAAGCTTTAATAAAGTATTTTTAAGAGATGTTTTTGTTTTGTGTGACTGATTAACAGAAGTTGAAGAGGATGATGTGGAGGAAGAGGATGAAGATGGAGATGAAGGATCACCATTTCCTCCATTCCATTTCTTAGACTCATCCTTTTCTTTCTTCCCTCCTGAAGAATCTCCTTCTTCTTTTTGGTTTCTAGACCCTTCTCCAATAATCCTATCATTTATTTCCTGATAGAGGATCCTAACCATCTCAGTCATGTCCAAGAAAGCTTTTCTAAAGACTCTTTCTTCTTCCTTGGGATCCATTTCCTCATGTACTTCTCCTTCTCTGGAAGACATGTTTGTGGCTGATTCTAAGGCTAATGAGGATGAAATGGAAGGTGGGGATAATGGCACCCTAGCCCTCCTTGGTTGAGGATTATCTTGTTCTCTAACCAATTGACCTTCCCCTCTTTTCAATTTCAGCCTAGTAAGCATCAAATTTTGCAGAATAACACAATATTCTTACACAAATTTCACAAAATCTTAAGCAAAACCTAGAGCTCTGATATCAATTTGATCTGAAATGTGTGAACAAAATATTTCTTATACAGAGATAGACAGTAGGGGCTTTTACTAGTTATTTCACCTTTACTAGAAAGGATGAAACCAAAATCTTCTGGCCCTCTTACTGGCTCTGCCTAAAGAAATATGAAGTTAACACTAAATTTATCTGGCAATAAAAGTATTTGTTTATGTTTGCAAAGTATTCATTAACCAAATTTTATGTGTGAATAAGCAAGTTCAAGTATTCTGCAATGGAAGTAATGTGGTTTGAAGAGAAACAACAGAGTTTTGATCACTGTATAAGTCTCATTGGAAAAAGTGGAATTCTTAAAAATTATTGTTTAATGTAGTAAAATCTGGAATATGGCAGCAAAAATGCACAGCATAACAGTAAGCATTTGTTTAAGAAATTCACCCCTCTCTTGGGCTACCTCTACTGGGTCCAAAAGCCTCCAAATAGGCTTTTCCCTCTTTCATTAATGCTCAAAATAAGTATTACACTGTGAATAAAGCCTCAAAAGGCTAAAATAGCTGCAAATTCAGAAACAGAGGATTGAAAACAGTAAAAATAGACTATTCATTCACCTCAAATGGATGAGTATAGTCCAATACAGTTGATCTTTCACCAAGCCCTGATGGCTCCACAATAAAATTCACTGATAAAATCGCTGAAAAAGTGCCCTGATGGCTCTGAAACCTATCCCAATAGCTCCAGAATTCTTCAATACCCCCAAATCAAAAAAAAAATCACCCCAAATGGACTTCCCTAGCCAAAGTTATGGCTAACTGAAGTTTTTGCCCAGTTAGGGCTAGAAAAGCTCCACCAAATCTAGTGGAACTCCAGATAATCCCGACAAATAAGGGACTGGCGCCATAATTGGCATGCCGCTGAAAGTTCCACCGAAATTGAGGGCTGATGTATAGTGCCATGTGACCGCACCGAACGGATTGTATTAAATAAACATTGAGTTTAATTTTGGGGAACTTTAATATATACACGAATATTTAAGGTGCATAGCACCATACCACTGACCCATGGGACCACGTCCCCACCACCTGCGCACCAGAAGGTTTGTGCCATGGTTCCGAGTGTAGGTCATATAGAGAGGAGGGGGCTGGCCCCCTTTTGGGCCCCGCCCAAACTAATTTGCAAGTTCAAATAGTAGTTTGAACGCATAAATATTAAAGACCACTGCTATGGCCCAACAGTCGGGCCGCCAGACTGTTCCACTGTCGACCCGAGGTCAAACTCGTCCGCGAACACATAATTTTAATATGCCATTTCATTTGGTTCTTGGGGCCACGTGGCGGCCTCCGGGCTGGCCAAGTGGTGCCCTTTCATTGGCTGCCTACGAAATATTCTGCAGAATATTCTATGGAATATTTCATGAAATATTCCTAGAATATTCTATGGAATATTCTTTTTTTAATAAAAATTTTTGTAAAGTCAAATTGGCCATTTTTAATTGAAATTGGAAAACTTCAAAGCTGAATAAATTTCTCATACGACGTCATTTTTTAGTGCCGTTCACGTCTACAGGATCTTTTTTCCGAGCTCTTTCCAGTCATTCTAGTTTGGACCAATTCTGAGCAACTTCATTTTTGAGCATTTTTCTACAATGGACGTGATCTCCTGATCAAATATCTTCCTATTAAATTAAACATCTTATCTAGGAAGATGATCCATAAACATATCAGTACCATGAGACTTGCAGACCTTGGTGGTAGGTTACCTTGTGTTTGATTGGGGGTTTTCATCATTGGCTCCCAGTCGAGTAATTCTATGAGTGTTCAACATCAACACCATTTATTCACACTCGCTAGATTGTACTATGCATCTTAGACACCATCATCCTTATCAGTGGCCATCCTCTTGCATGTTACGAGTTTTCATCATTGACTGGTAATCAGACGATTCCTCACATGTTTGACTACAACTCCTTTACTCACATGTGAAAAAATATGCAGTTTAGAGAAGTGCTGGCCAAGACCTTGGGTTGAGGCTTACATCATTCAACTTTGTTTCCTCTACTAAGCTGTGTATATTGTTTTCGGAGATAGCTTATCAGATTGATCTTGTCATGACACAAGATTTAAAATTGTGCTTAGAGGTGGACATACTGGTCATATCTCTTCCTAGAGAAATCATTTTTATACAACTATTGAGCATGGGAATGCCCGACTCAGGACATATATTTATATTTTTGACAATTTTTGTTTGTTTTAGGTTTTCCTCAGTCCTCCAACTACTCTCGCTTTACTACACATTTATAAATTATTTTGGCCATCATATTTATCTTTGAACTCACACTTTAGGGGGCATCTGTTACACTAAAAACTACCTCCTCATCATCTCAGAGGAGAAGGACACATGGAAAGAATAATTTGACCGGAACAAAGACCTATTTTTCCAATGTAGCGCACCCCAGAGACTACTAGGCTGAGTTATAAACCTACCTTGCCTCTTGTAGTGAGCATTAGGGCCTAGGTTAACGCAATTTATTGCCTAAAGGGAATCATTACCCATGTTTCATGAAGAAAAATGGAAAAATTCCGCAGTAACTGACTAGCATTTCCATCTTCTTCTCAATGAGTCAGTCCAAAAAGTGGGTAACCTGTGGTGCAAACCTCTAATTGGAAATTTATAAACCTAACTAAGCATACAAAGAGGGAAAAATCTAGAAATGAATGGAAACATCATGGATTTTTTCCTAATCGATCTAATTGAGAAGAATGGCAAGGTTGATCCTCTCAAAATATTATAAATTGGAGGCTACGCCCACTTGTTGTCAAAGGTCGAAAGGTCGATTGTGAGGAGTGAAATTTTGTTGTTAGTGTGAGGTTTCATCGTTGGCTTGGTTCATTGAGAACTATTTGACTAATAATTGTCACACTTGGATATTAAGGAGAGAGAAATTGGAGATGGAGGACTGAGGGAAGCTTGAGCGAACTAATGGTTGTAATCTTCCTTCTTTGATATAATAGAACTGCCTTTATTTTTTCCACTTGGTGTCTTGTTATTGCATATATTTAATTATTTGTTAAAGATACATGTTATAAGTGTCTTAGATTTACATGATTTATTGTTTGATTATATACATTTTTTGATTGTTTATTGTGATAAAACTATGAAGATTACACTAGTTTTTTTTTTCTTGCAGTATATAGACTTGGAGCCAGTGGGAGGGCTTCTGCCACATTGCATTGTGCTCTCCAATAGACCAACATTATACATCGATGTAATCCTTCTCTACATCACTTTGTCAATCAAGTACTAGTATGAACATGCATGTGTTATATTTGTGAATCATTAGGGGAATTTTGAAGTCTAAAATGGGCCTCCTAAGGAAATTATAAAATAATAGTGGAAATAATAAAATAAGATTTGATTACATCATCAAATTTTAGAGGGAAAAAAAGAAAAAAATACTTTTTCAGCTCGTATTTTCAACTTATCACCCAAAGTTTTTACTCAAATTTCGAGCAGGAGTACTCATTGGATTCAAAATTTAATTCCTCATCCAGAAATCACGTTTTTTAATGTATTTCTCATTTTTCATGTAGCAGGGCCCATCAAAAGTATGCAACATGGGTACTCCTTGGATGAGGAATTAGACTTTGAATCCAATGAGTATTCCCACTCGAAATTTGAGTAAAAACTTTGGGAGATAAGTTGAAAATACGAGTTGAAAAAGTAGTTTTAGTTGAAAATATGAGGTGAGTCTGCTCCAAGAAAATCATTTCTACTTCATGGGTTTTTGTATTAAATCACATTGTCACCATAACACACAAATATCTATCATCTCTACCCCTGTCATCTATGTATGGTTCACATTTGGTAGGCAAGGTCTTCAATTCATTGAGGGAGTTTAATATTTTTAGTTTTTGTTTTAATTTATTATTGATTTTTCCTCACGTTAAAAACTTTTGTGCCTTTCATAATTGTATAGCCTAAATTTTAAAATAAAACACTTGGTTTTCAACTTGTCGTTAATATTTCCTTGTGCCTTGTATGTTGCATTCTTTCTCACGACACAAGATTTTTGTTTCATAGCCTTCCATGATATTTAGTATTTTACTCTCGTCTAGGGTCCTTAGTCTCCAACTTGAATCTTGATCTCAATCCTAGTCTTCAATTCTGATCCAACACGGTCTTTGACATCACAGATTCTAGACCCCTATTTCCGCTGAGACCATGATAAGAAAATAAATTAAGCAAAAGAGAATATTGTGCATAATGAGGCAATTACTATAGTAATCACTTTGTGGACCTCTAATCTGTTGGAAGATGGAGGTAGGATTGAGTTTATCCCTCAAGAACTACATGATTAAAGTGTTGTATTTGTATGACTCCACTTATGGTGCTAACTACTGCAATAGCTTTATCAAATTCTTGCTTGGCCAGATGACAAGCCCTACAACACACATAATCTATATGAAAAAATGTCATGGAAAATTTTGTATATACTCACCTATACAAATTTCTAAATGCACTAGGTTACTTAAGAATACTTTGTATATTAGTGAAAAACGGTAAACATGCATACCTTTTAGGTGAATTCATTATTTCATAGTATATAATAGAAAATTTCAAGGCCAATCCAACCCTAATTGGATAAGTTGGCGATAAATCTGACTCTGTAGTACTTGAAGTTGTTTGTAGTAACACATTGTAAATTTTAATAAATGACTGATCTAGAAAAAATATTTGGAATCAAAGTACTTTAATTAAAAGGACCATCAATATTATAGCAAGGCAACAAAATATTTCTTAGCAAGGAAAACTACACTAGTTTTCACCCAACAAACTAATGCACACATATGAGAAACAAACACAGTAAAGTATATAAACTGTAAATAAAATAATAAAGTAAATTGAAATTTGAAACTTGAGATAGGAACAATATAAATTTTCTATGAAGAACTTATACCAGCTGAAAATGCCATCAATAGTAAATTAAGGCTACAAAAGACTTTGAAGGACAACAAGATTGGATTTCATTGAGTTTGTAATCACCTTCTAAGTATCTTCTAAGTTCTATGTAATCACCTTCACAACAACCTGGAGACTGAATTTATTTTCTACTTTATTTAACCCTCAGGGAAAAGAAAAAAAGGAAATTCAAATATCAGAAAACTAGAGATACACTGCAACACCATCTAAGCCAGATTAGTCAGCCAAATAAATCATTGGAAGAAAATAACATAGATCCAACACATTAAACATCAGATTTACTTGGGTATAATATAATCTTCAAGAATAACCATTTTGTTAGTTTCACTCTTCAAATATCTAACAAAGGAATAATCAAAACCAATGAAAACCACTACATTCAAAACACCACCATTCACAGAGGATTGATAGAGCTTAAAGAAAATTAAAATACCATTGTCTCACACTTCTTACCCAAATATCAATTAGCTTTAGAAGGTAACAAAATCCCATCTATCACTTTTCACATGTTTCATAGAATCTCGCTAGGATCTGATCAATAAAAGCTCTCCAATAGTGAGCATGCAATTGAAACTCTTCTAATGATGGTAATTCTTCTAATTATGGTGCATCAAGTGAATTAAAAGAGCATTTTCGCATGCTTCTTACCCGAGATATAAACTTGTTTTAGAAGGAAAACAAAATCACACTTATCAATTTTCACATGTTGCATATCAATTCCTTACGATCCAGTCAATAAAAAGTCTCCAATGGTCAAGTATGCAATGCACACTCTCTGGCATAAATAAAATCTAGTAAAAATTTTGAAATTTAGCCAGCTTTTGTTGGAAGAGAAATTAATGACTACCCATTAATACACAAGCTAAGAAAATAAATTTCTAGGACCTAAATAATGCCTTCCACTGGAAATACCCAAAACAAACTGAGCTTCGTGGAGAAACAACCAATTCCCCGCATCTATGATTTCATTTTAAATTCTTATAAAGGGACCATAATAATCAACTTCAATAGAGGATGTACCATTTGGAAAAAAAAATCCTTTTTGTTAAGTAGATCACCGATGAATTTAAAAATTTCCTTATCTTTCAGTTACACTATCAAACCCTTCAATAGTTAAAAAATATAATACATCAAATTTCAAACTCAGATTTCTACTGGTAAATTTTCGAGGACTAATCGACGACTTCTTTCCTCTTATTTCCTATTTTTGAATTCAACCAGATAATAATAGTAGTCTCCTTTCCTATGTAACAATGAAAACCCAACATCCATAACCCCAAAAATAAGAAAACCTAAAAGCTTAATATCCTATTGTAGAAAGCTTTCATAGGTCAATAAAATAAAAATTACATTTGATAGTAAAAAAATGTGGATTCACCAATAGTGGAGGAAGAAAATTTTTGAGTATACTCTTTGATACATTTCACGTTATGATCATTTCCCTTTGCTTCCTCCTTATACTCAATATAATACACTGTTCTTTGTGATGTTAATCAAGCCCAAATCACATTTTTGTACCCAATAGAGAGAGAGCCATATGTCCAAATGTTGATAAAGTGACTTAGCCCAAAAAGCAAAATGAAGGCTCCAAACTGAACTATGACCCATCTGAACAGGAAGACATTGGAGCAGTTTAAAAAGCACATATTTTCAAGAAGGATGGAATAGTAAGCTAAGGCAATAAGAAAATCATTGACCATCCTAATTGCATTATGTTCTCAACATTCCACCTCACAATTTCATCTGGATAGACTAGAACTCCCATCCTCTGATGCCATTGAAATGTTCTAGAGAAGAAATGAAACAATGACAATCCCACCTAGACATATCATTGCAACAATATGTCAAGTCCTTATGGCATGTAAACTATGTGATAACATGTAGGAGCTCTTTTTTTTTTTAAAACAGAGAAAAAGTCACTCCTTTGAATATGCTTAGATCACACACATGGGATCCTCCAATCAAAACATAAACCATTTATCCATCACAATAAAACCACCCTTCGGATTGGAGAACCTTACCACATGTGAACTGTATGATAACAGGAAACAACAGCCTTTTGGAAAAACACATAAAAAATTCACGCCTTTGAATCTACTCAGATCACACACATGGGCTCCTCCAAATAAAAACAGAAACCACTTGTCCAACTCAATCAAACCACCCTTTTGATCGGTATCCAATGGTACCCGTGTAGGCCGAAATCCATAATATGGTTTTTCCAAGGGAATTTAATTTGTATATACATTCACATGAAACAAAAATCCCATATCTAGGAGACTAGGGATTATCGACCAAACCCATTGGAACATTAACATGATGTGCCCTTGTTCTGGTCCAATCCATAGCAGGTGAAGACCCTCTCCACCAATACAGGCCAAATCATAAGCATGTATTACTTTTTCTATTTACAATAAGGATATTAACTACTTTTCTATTTACTATAAGGATATTGACTATGGTTTAAGGTTAATTTTTTTATTAAAATGACAGGAAAATGCTATGTTGGTTTAGTAGTGTTTTGTTTTATTTTTAAGATCTAACATAAAAACCCACTTTAACATTGAGAGGAGAGGGTTTTCATGTTATGGTTTGGTATCAAGTTAGAAAAATTATTATAATGTTTGCCAAGTTTAAGTCACAACTTGAAAAATTGTGCTGCTATGTTGACATATTCAACATTAGGTGGAAGTCCTAAAATAAATTGACGATGCATGGATATGGTGAAATTTTTTATCATGACTTAGTTGCAATGACCATTTTAGTGAAGAGAAAACATGGGAAGGGGAGACAAATTTGAACCTTGTACCTCTCACTTGTAAGAATAATTACTTTGGAAGAACACACTTAATATGGGTCTGGGGGGAAGATTTGTTGAGTTGTGGTCTATAGATAAGTTGGATTTCTTATCTTAGTGATGACGTAGGTTCAAGTCTCAATCCCAAAGTGAATTCTCTTGTTTTGTTGTATTAAAGGTTGGTTGGAGGTCTTATCTAGAAGAAATTAATGCCCCATAGATGTGGCCATAATATTTATAGCACCAAATAATTATGTCCTTAACCATAGTAATCATTTCAATGTCAAAAAAACATGTGGGGGAGATTTAAACCTTACACATCCCACATGAAATAATAATGACATTACCAATTGGTTATATTATAATCCTCCCTAATTTTGGTGGGCCTTAAGGATAAAATAGATAATATTTAATCCAAATTTCTATGTGAAATCAATTTCATGTGTGTCTCACACACTATTAGGGTTCCCATGGCTAACTTAAGGTATTGAGTAAATATTTAATTTGATAGATGTTGAGGAGACCATGGGTCAACATTGCTCCATATATATGAGGGAAAAGTTTGTTTTGTATTCGCATTGCACATTCAACCACTACCTCTAAATGTTTTCATTGTTGCCTTTAGTTCTAAATGTTTGCATTGTTGTGTATGTTCATAATGTACGTTCAAGCTAGATAAAAAAATTGATATCCAAGTTAAAAACTAATATCCTAATTTCAATGGATATGACCCTGATAATAAAAAATATATATATGCATGAAAATTTAAGTCTTAAATTACAGGAAATGCGTCCTCTACTAATTAGCCAACACTTCTCCTTGTAGGTATTCAACATAATATATTTGACCCAATTGTAATCCCACTCTCATTTTGAATAATATATCAGCCTTTGAATTTAATTCCATGTGAATATGATCAAAGGATATAACCATGATGATTCTAATCAAATCCATATATTAACTATATCCTGATGGATATATTTGCCAAACTTGAGAGATGTAAAATTGGCACAAGCTGGCTGAACTTTGGGGAAGGTTCTGCATTGGGTATTACTTTTGTCAATTGCATTTGTTGAAAGAGTTTCAGAGCTTCATCAAAATAGCCATTTTGGGCATAACCTACAATCATGGTATTCCATGATACCACATTTCATTGAGGAATTTTCTCAAAAAACTTTAAAGCCACATAAAATAACCCATTCTACGCATAACTAGCAACCATCGTGTTCCATGAAACCCAATATTTTTCTAGAATCTGTTCAAAGAGTTCAGGGCCTTGTCAACATTTCCATTTTTGGCGCATCCTACAATCATAGAAGTCAGGAAACCACATCTCATTTGGCATTTTTGTGTTTCTACAAACAAATTCATGGCATCATCAACACAGCCTCTCTGCGCATTGTTAGGACTCCACTATGTAGTATTTTTAGTATATACTTTGACACCATCTTACCTTTATAACCATGTTTAAAAAGGATTCCATTATCATTTTCATTTAATTTATCCCAAGGTATATAAAATCCTCTTCTTTATTATATGTTTAATCTGTTTACATATAATTCCATAATACTCTTATATTTTATCATTAATCGAAGTGGATTGTTGCTAACATAAGTCTAAAAGTTCACAGATAATCTATGTGTTGTGCTGAGCAATCGGCCGTTGTTGAAACAGTCAAACTTCGTTGCTGAAACAACCGACTCCGTTGCTGAAACAGTTGACTGCGTTGCTGAAACAGCCAGCAAGCACGCACATTCCATCACTCGTAATTTGCGATTCTGGAAGAATATTTTGTGGAACAATGGCAACAGCATGAAGACGTGGTTACACGGATTATTCTGAAGATAGCATTCTTGTTGTATCTGTTGTAACAATATATTTTTATGGAAGAACAAAATAGTCCTATTTTAAGAAAGAAGAACAGAATTGGGATAAACACAGATTCGCTCTCATGTAATTGTAAGAGATGTCTCCTCTTTAAAAAGAGGAGACATCATCATTAGAAGGGAGTTCGAGTTTGAAAGCTATAGGAGAACATTGTATTTGAGAGACTGGAGCTAGACTCCATTTGTAATGTATCATTTCTTTTGACAGATGAATAAAATTTCCTTTTGAGCGCTCCAATTTAATTCTTTCCCTGGGGAATCTTGTGAGAGGGAAAGGGCCCGCCTTCCTCACAAGATTCACCCTTCTGTCCCTGTAGTTTGTTTAATTTCTTTATGTTGTTTGCACTTTACTTTAATTCTGTTGTTGAGACACCAGTTACACAGTTCTGTAGTTTATTGAATATTCTGTTTCCTTAACGCTGCATGTGTTCAGTACATTCATTCTTAAGAAGTTGAGAAATCTATTTTTGTTATATGTTTGAATGTATGATGTTGGGAAGCAGGTGCTGAAGGTTCTTGTATAAAGGAATAGGGTCCTGCTCCCACTAATTGCCTTTCTTTTCTGCAGTGTGATTAGAAACAGGAGACAAGTGCTGAAGGTTCCTGTTCATGGGAATAGGTTCTTGGTCTCTTGAGTTATCTTTTCTACAGAGTGATTAGTGTCAGGCAGCAGGTGCTGAAGTTCCTATTTAAAGGAATAGGGTCCTGTTGCTGTTATGGTTGATTGGTTTCCTTTCCTGCAGATTGATTTCCCTTTATTTGGATTCTAAACTGCAACCTAGGAATTACTTCTGCTATAACATAATTGACTTCAGCTTTGATTAAACAGAGTGTGAATAATTAGATTTGTGTGATTGATAATTGTGTGGCTTTTTACTACAACATTGTTTTTGCTTTTGAAATTGAGCATATCCAGTGCGTGATTTTATTTGGAATAAAAAGACTTCCTCGGGTTGACAATTTATGTGGAGCTTGAATTGTGAAAACAATTAAAGCGACCAACATTTTGGCGCCGTTGCCGGGGAAGGCAATTATAGATTTCAAAAGCATTAATCTTTTCTTTTTAAATGTGCAGATTGTATGAGAGGACGCGGAAACCAGAAGAAAAATAACCCCACAGGTGGCAAAGGCAAAGGAAGGGGAGGAAGAAAGAATTTTATTGACGAGATTGTATCAAAGGCTGAATCATCACAGAGATTAAGTTCTCGAATACCAAAACTTCAGCACTCCCCTCAATCAGATTACAAAACAGAGGAAGTTGTGGGTCCTAAAAATATAGAAGAGCCAGTGATTAAAGAACCAGTAGTCAGTGCTGGAGAGTCAGAAGAAAGTTTTAGTAAATCAGCAGAGCACATTGAGGAGAGTGTTGGACGACCAGTAGAAAACATTGAGGAGCCAGTAGAAGATCTTGACGATCGAGCAAGCGCAGTAGGAGAGCCAACAATGGAAGGAAACAATGGCGATTTCTTTGGTGGAGGACGTGTAGATCCTGAAGGAGAAGGAAGGGATGAAAATTCCCTCTCTACCTTGGGATTTCCTATCAGTGATCTCCCTGCAGGAACAACTCCTATGAAAAACATTCCATTGTCTGCTTTACCTAACTTCCATGGTTTATCCTCTGAGGATCCGGATGAATTTCTTTTTGAATTTGATATATTATGCAGAATTTATGATTATGTTACTAATGCTCAAAAGTTGAAACTGTTTCCAGCCACCTTAAAAGGAAATGCTTTAAGATGGTTCATGAGCCTTGGAAGTCAGGTAATCACAACATGGGAGCAGATGAAACAGAAATTTCTGCTTAAATATCAAGACTACTTCTGGACGAGAGAAAAGAAGGATGAACTATTCAATATGGCACAAAAGCCGGACGAGAATCTGGAGGACTATGTAGAAAGGCTGCAGTACAATATACAGAGATCTGATCATTCGAATATAAGTAAGGAAATTCGCAAAAAAATATTACTTAGAGGTTTAAGGGATGATTGTTTAGATATGTTAAACATGCTTGGCAAGGGAGATATATCTAAGGAATCATATGATGAGATTGTTGAACTTTCTAAGAGGTGTTCAAGGGGAGATGCAAGGAACGGAGTAAGTAATAGAGATTCCACCTATTCAAGAGTGCAGAAATCAGCCAGTGGAGGAGCAACAAGAGCTGAAATAGGTAATTTACTTGAAGAATTTAAAACTGAGATGTTAAGTTCTTTTGCTTCAAAAATTGACACTTTGCAGGTTAAGAGGAAGTAGGCTGAAGCAGAAGCAACTCTGGCTGTCTTTTTCCCGAAGTGCAGAGACAAACATCCACTAAGGGAATGCCCAATGGATAAAATACCAATTTGCACCCTTTGTGAGAAAGATCATGAAACAAAACAATGTCCATCTCTACCAGGAATAAAGGCAGCATTGCAGCCAACAGAAGAAGAAGCTGAAGCAGTTTACCTGCTAACTCAAAGAAGACAATGGAAACCAAAAGGACAAGGTATGAACTCTAGTATGCCATTTAATCGTTGGAACAATTATTCTGCTTTTGGTAAAACAAATTACCCTCCCTTAAATCAAATTCAATACCCACCCTTCAATCAAATGAATTTCCCACCCATGCAGCAATCAAACCCTCCCTTTGTTGATCCTTCAATGTGGACTCCTTGGCCTCCACAACATCCATCTTCTTTTAACCCTTGGAATTCAAATTGGAGAAGCCAACAACTCCCGTATCCAAATCAATTGCCTCAATTCCAACAACCACTTCCTCTGCCATCAAATGCTCCGCCAAATAACCAAATGAGACCCCAGCTACCTGTGCAACCAAATCGTAACCCCAATAATAAAGTTGTGCAAGTCATTGATATTCAGAATCAGTCTATATTTCCTACTATGCAATGTAATGATATTCATTTAAGATCTGGGAAAATAGTAGAGCCTATTATTGATGACATAACTTCTTCTGATTCTGATAAAGATGAAACTGAGAAACATAAGAAAGCACGACCACCTTCTAACAAGAGTGTTGAAATAACAGAACCACCATTCCCCGAGCGTTTAGTTTTAACCAGAACGCCTGAAACACCTGCTTTTAATATTTTAGGGGAATTGCAAAATTTGTATGTTAAAATTCCACTATTACAAGCATTAAGAGATGTACCAATTTATGCTAGAACAATAAGGGATATTTGTGTTAAGAAACCTGGTAGGAAAACTAAAGATCCCCTTACAGTACATGTGATGGGTGACTTGTCTGCATTAATGTTTGGAAAAGCTCGTCCTGTGAAATATGGTGATCCCAACCATCCTACTGTGACAGTTCAGATTGGTAAAATAATGATTCCCCAAGTTCTGGTAGATTTAGGTGCTGCAATTAACATAATGACTCTTGAAACTTCACAATTGTTACAGCTGAATAACACAATTAGAGATACACCCACCATTCTAGAGTTGGCTGATCGTTCTACAATTAAACCTGAAGGAGTTGTTGAAGATCTACTTATTTCAGTTGAATCCTGGAAATACCCAGCTGATTTTGTTGTATTGCAGACTAAAACAAAGCTGGGGGGACATCCCTTAATTCTAGGAAGGCCATGGCTGGCCACAGCTGATGCTTTTATCAGTTGCAGATCTGGTTCAATGAAAATCTCTAATGGTTATGAAACAAAACAACTTACTCTTTATCCTCATGCTACACCAATAATTAATAATGAAGATTCTATGTGGATGGATTATGATGATAATGCTGTTCAGCCTATTCTAACTATTGGACAAGATTTAACTCTTAAAGACAATACAGAGGATGAGATAATTAATAATTTTATTTGTGAACCTTCTTCTGTAATTGCTGAAACACACAATCAATTGACTGCAATTTTTGAAACAGATACCCAAGAAAAGATTGAATCTGAAGACTTATCTCAGACATTAACCACCATCTCATCTAAAAGCATAACAATTGAAATTGAACCTGGCAAGACATTAAACATAAATCCTGATCTAACGGTTGATGAAACACAACAGTTAATGAAGTTATTGCATGAATATAAGGAAGCATTTGCATGGGATTACACGGATATGAAAGGTATTTCTTCTGAATTATGTACTCATCGAATTTACATTAAAGAGGGATGCCGGCCTGTTTGTCAACCCCAAAGACGAATGAACCCTAATTTACGAGAAATTGTTAAAGAAGAACTTCAGAAATTGCTTAATGCGGGATTTATATACCCTATATCTGACAGTGAATGGGTTTCCCCATTGGTAATTGTCCCTAAGAAAAACGGGAAATGGAGAGTATGTGTTGACTACAGAGCCTTGAACAAAGCTACTCAAAAGGATCACTTTCCTTTACCCTTCATTGATCAAGTGTTGGATAGTCTGGCAGGGAAGAAATTCTTTTCTTTTCTAGATGGATTCAGTGGGTATAATCAGATTAGAATTGCACCCCAAGACCAAGACAAGACCACTTTCACTAGCCCTTGGGGAACTTTTGCTTATAGATTTCTTCCATTTGGGCTATGTAATGCACCAGCAACTTTTCAGAGGGCTGTTATAGGAATCTTTTCTGATATGCTGAATGACTCTATGGAAATATTTATGGATGATTTTACTCCTTATGGTGTGTCTTTTGAAGATGCATTACAAAATCTTGAGAAGGTACTTAAACGATGTATACAAGCTCACCTCTCCCTAAGTATTGAAAAATGTCATATGATGATGAGTGAAGGAGTAGTGCTTGGACATTTTATTTCATCTCAAGGTATTCAGGTAGATCCATCTAAAATATTGGTCATTCAGAATCTTTCTGTTCCTAAAACACAAACTGATGTGAGAAGTTTTCTAGGACATGCTCGATACTACAGAAGATTTATTAAATATTTTTCTAAGATAGCTTCTCCATTATTTATGTTGCTTATGAAAAATGCTGAATTTAAGTGGACTAATTCTTATCAGAAAGCTTTTGAAGAACTCAAGCATCAGTTGTCTACTGCTCCTATTTTGAGGGGGCCTGATTGGGCCCTCCCTTTTCATATATCTTCTGATGCTTCAGACACTGCAATTGGAGCTGTCTTGGGACAAGAGGAAAATCATCTTCCTTATGCTATCTACTTTATTAGCAAGAATATGACCCCTGCTGAGCTTAATTACACAGTTACCGAAAAGGAATTTCTTGCAGTAATTTATGCCATTAATAAATTTCGACACTATATCACTGGTTATTCTACTTTTGTGCACACTGATCACTCAGCTATCAAGTATTTAATGAACAAATATGTTACAAATGCTAGAGTTACCAGATGGCTATTATTACTGCAGGAATTTGATATCACAATTGTAGATCGGCCTGGTAAAGTAAATGTGGTGGCTGATTTCCTTTCACGGTTAAAAACTGACAATGATATTCCAGTAGATGATTCTTTTCCTGGTGAGTATTTGTTTGCAGTTTCTTCTCACTCTCCATGGTATGCAGATATTGCTAATTATTTGGTTGCAGGAAAATTACCATCACACCTGTCATATAGAGAAAAGAGAAGAATTGTTCAACAAAGTGCCAGGTATAGCTGGATAAGTGGGTGTCTTTTCTACACAGGGCTTGATCAGGAAATTCGAAGATGCATTAGGGAAGATGAAGTGTATGACATACTGAAAGCTTGTCATGATGGCCCTTGTGGAGGGCATTTTGCAGATAAAAGAACAACACACAAAATTTTGAGGATGGGTTACTATTGGCCCTCATTATTCAAGGATGCAAAGAAATATGTAAGGGCTTGTGACAGCTGCCAGAGAATGGGTCAACCCAATCATAGAGACCAAATGCCATTAAACCCCCAGGTAGTTTCTGAACCATTTGAAAGATGGGCCTTGGACTTCATAGGACCCATTAATCCTCCATCCAATCAAAGAACTTATATATTAGTCTGTACATACTATATGACTAAATGGGTGGAGGCCAAAGCACTTATTAGAGCCAATGAAGAGGTTGTCCTAGCTTTCTTATTTGAAGAAATCTTCACTAGATTTGGAATTCCTAGAGAGCTAGTTACAGATGGAGGATCTCCATTCAATTCTCATGGTTTTAAGTCCACCCTTCAGAAATATCATATTCAACATAGAATGACTACACCATACCACCCCCAGGCCAATGGGCAGGTGGAAAGCATAAACAAAGTATTAGAATCCATTCTAACTAAAACAGTGAAGGACAACTGGAAGGATTGGTCTCAAAGGCTGCCTGAAGAATTATGGGCTTACAGAACTACTTGGAGAAACACTACAGGTTTCTCTCCCTATGAATTGGTCTATGGTAAAAATTATGTTTTTCCTGTGGAATTTGAAATCAAAACTCTAAGAACTGCTTTAGCTGTTAATCTTGATTTGACTGATGTGCAGATAGCTAGGTTGCAGCAGCTTCTTGAGTTGGATGAAAAGAGATTAGATGCCATTCATCAAACAACCATGATTCAACAACAAAGAATGAAGTGGCATGACAAAGTTATCAAACACAAGCAGTTCCAAAAAGGTAATTGGGCCTTGTTGTATGACTCTCGGTTTGAAAATTTTCAGGGTAAGCTACGTACACGCTGGCTTGGACCATATGAGGTAGATGCTGTTTTTCCTAATGGAACGGTAAGACTTTTAACAATTGATGATTCTAAAACACCTTTACTAGTCAATGGTCATAGGCTTCGTTTATATCAGCGCCCTGTTTCTAAAGAGGATTTTAAGACTTCTTGCATGACTGATATTCATTATCTTTTTCTAGGGGAGTCTTCTGCTCCTCACATCATTTAATTTTCTGCACTACTTTTTTTAGTATTAGATTAGATTAGATTTAAGACTAATAATCCCTGTCAAGGGTTGGCATATTACAATTGAATTTTGCAGATTCTGGAAAATCTCATCAAGGAGCACAGATCCATCATAAGAAGATCTGAAGCTTCAATCACAGAAGCTTGTTCCCTTCATTTCATCCCATTCCCTAGCAATATACCTTCACCCCATTTTTACATTATTGCCCTTTTTCCATTTTTCCCACTTCTACCATTCCTGAAATATCATCCTTCAGCTAGTATTTCCTATCCCTTACTGCTGGAATTATCCCTTATCAAACACTTCCTCCACTTGTTTCAAACCCAAGTCATTTATCCCATTTTCCTGATTTTTCCCGTTGCTGAAACACCAGTTTCAGCAACACGTCATTCATTTTTCTGTTGCTGAAACACCAGTTTCAGCAACCTTTCATTCATCTTTTCATCATTAAAACATCATTTCTTTTCTGCTATACAAGCTTTTTAGTTCTCCACTTTTACGCTTCAGATCCTTTGGGTAAAAATTATTCAGTACTGAGCAGATCCTATTACACTCCTATTCTAAATTTCAGAGAAATCTACAGATTCTTCCATGTATATTAACCCATTCTAAAGCACTCTACACTTCGAATTATTAAACCAAAGGTAAAAATGTAAGGTATGTGGTTTTAATGTAATGCAGTTAAATCATATATTAAAGAGAGGATCTCGGCTCATAATGGTTGCAATCTCCACACGCCCAATCATCATTGCACCATACGTAGGGGGGGGAATTTCGAAAACTGAATAATCATTTCACATTAACCAATCCTCCGTCATTCTTCATATCCACTTCCGCCGTCATTGAGACTCCGCATCCTCTGTTGCAACAATTAGCTTGACCAACGCCTGTGTTTCTGTCTTCTGTGCCTCTGCATATAACTCAAGCTAGCAGCCATGGGAGGGTCGGCTATCAGACACGAGCTCGGTTCGATGAATCTTCTTCAAATGTTCCCGGAAGCCTATCAAATTTTCCAACAAGCAGGATGGACAACATACTTTGAACGGTTAGGAGAATTTGATCAGGAGCAGGTTTTAGAGTTTGCACAAAATCTTCAGGGGAATTTCTCAGTGGTTCAAGGCGTCTGCATTTCAGTTACAGAGGAGGACATAGTTCAAGTTTCAAGTTTGCCGGCTATTGGGACTCACTGGTTCAGTAGGAAGCAAGTGATTTTAAATGCACAGCAAGATTTTCTTCGTCCAGATGAACCAGTTGAAATTAAAGGCCGCGGTGTAAGTCTGCATTCACTTCCTCGACCATGGCGAACAGTAGCAGAATTCATCAAACATTACTTGACATGCGAAGGGCGTTACCAGGTAGTCTACCAACACGACTTCGTTTTGATGAATCATTTAAGGAATGGTCGATTAGTTAATATTCCCTATTATCTGCTTGGTTGTATAAAAAACATGTCCTATTATTGCAGACGGGCTAAATTCCCATTGTTATCCCTCACCCATCATCGTTTATGCCAATTGTTAATTTAGAGGGGTTTTTCTCAGCAAAACCCCCCTCTGAATAATCCACTCCTTCCCCAACAGGCTGAAATTCCTCAGCAGGCCCAAATCCCCCAACAAGCCGAAAGTTCCCAAGAAACTCCTGAGATTCCTTTTGAAGGACAACTGGATGATATCCCAGACTCCCCAGTGATTCCATCCTCAGAGCCAGTTGACCCAACCCCAAGTTCGTCCCACTTAGAAGAGTCAACCATTCCTACTATTTCTATCCCTAGCGATGACTCTCTAACACCCCCATCCCCACCTACTTATAAAAGGAAGAAAAGAACCCCAACAGTCTCTGTCTCAAAACGTCGAACAAGGGCCAAATTCCAAATTTTCACTTCTTCTGAAAGCCCTTCCCCCAGAAAAGAATCTTCCCCTGCAAAGAAAAGGAAAGACAGTGATTTCTCTGCTTTCCTACCAAAAAGGAAAATGAAGGTGACTGTTGAAACAAGAGTTACTCCCATTTCCCCTGACCCCGCCACTATTCTGTTAAAACTCCAATATTCACCCCCATTTCAAATCCCCCAACCCATCTCGTCTGGTGGCACTGCCACACAAGAACCAGTGCCCCGGGATAATACGACATTGTTTATGGCTCAAACAGTGACTGCCACACAAGAACCAGTCACTTACCCAGAGGCTGAAACACAAGAACCAGCCACTGTGGTACCAAAATCATACACCAAGCATGATGATACAGGGAGACTAGCCGTATCTGCTCCACAAGAACCAGCTACGGCTGTGCATCAGCAGACAACCCCAGCAGAATCAACCAGCACACAGGGTTCATATACTATGGCATCTTTATTGGAAGAAAATTAGTTTTTGAAGTCTGAGATAGAAGCCTATAAGAATGAGTGAATCATGGCATGAGAAGCCTTTGATAGAGAATTGAATCTCTATATGCTAGCACACACAGCATCATCACAAAATAGGGAGCCATGCAAGGAATACATGTGCCATGAGTGTGGTAATATTTACTAGCAGCAGGCTACAAACTAGTCAAAATTCAAGTATCTGAGACATCTACATCAGCTGCAATAAAAGAGGGATGCCCTACTGCTCCACAAGAACCAGTAGGGCCCTCAAAAAGTGTAGAAGAAGAAACTAAACCTCAGATATCTCGCCCTGTGCTAGTTAGTGCAGCCACTCAGACAGAAACACAACCACAGACATCTTGTCCTGAGCTAGTCAGCTCAGCCACTCAGACAGTACCACAACCACAGGTATCTTGCCCTGAGTCAGTCAATGCAGCCACTCAAACAATGTCCCAACCCAGCACTTCTAATGCCAAGACACAGACCCTGCCATGGAATCAATTAGAACTGATGAACAAATGGAAGAAACAGTATGCCGAAGAACAAGATACAATATTACAACAGCACAAGTTAGCATGGCAGAATCACATGTACACCAACTGAGATAGTTGGGAACAGATGTTGCAACAGCTCAGGGATTCCAAGAAGGAAGTCAAGGAATCAAAGGAAAAGATGGCCTTGATGTTTTCATTAGTGCAAAAGTTGATGGCTACCCGCAAACCCTCTGTAAATTACTCTCTTTTCCTTTCTGAACGTTTAGTTTATTTTCAATTAAAAGCAATACAGTATGGAAGACCTCATGAATTGCTTACTTCAGAACAATTTGTTGAGACTTTTGCTGAAGCCCCTGAAAGTGACCAGCATTTGCTGTGCAAACTTTACCTCCATAATGAGGCCATTCCCAACAATAGAAGAGTCAATCTCATTCCAATTGCAGGTGATATACAAATAAGGGCATTTGTTTCATTTTTGGCCAATCATCTCACCTGGAAAACTGCGTTTATTGCAAGCAGTCATAATGAGGAGAATAGGCTCCTTTGGATTAGACCGGAACCTTTAAGTCCAGCCATTTTCATAACACAATATCACCAATTCTTACAGAAACCAGGAATGCATAGGTACATGCAACAACTACAGGCTTCAACACTTTTTAAGTGTCAACAGCAAATCAGAGTAAAGGGGACTGCTGCATTGAAGGCCAATACTATGTTTTGGCAGCAGGCATGTAAAGAAAGACAAGATTATCACCCTTTTAACCCTGACAATCTTCAAGCTGCACTTTCCAGGGTACCTAATTATATCAGATGCATTCGACATTGTGGAGAAAACTGGATTGGTTATCATTTTCATTTTCCAATTCTATGGCTGCCTTCAGAGAAATATCAGTGTCACTACCAATTGGCTGGCAGAGATGAAGCTTTAGCATGTCAGCATTTGCAGAATAATAGAGGATTCCAAGCTCCTACAGATGCCACCTTCTCCAGCTACTGCTTGAGCAATTTGCATGCACAGAATCAGTACTCAGACTCTGACTCAGACTAGGAGTTGCCTGAGGACATGCAACATTTTCAGCTGGGGGGGATGTTAGGACTCCACTATGTATCATTTTTACTATATACTTTGACACCATCTTACCTTTATAACCATGTTTAAAAAGGATTCCATTATCATTTTCATTTACTTTATCCCAAGGTATATAAAATCCTCTTCTTTATTATATGTTTAATCTGTTTACATATAATTCCATAATACTCTTATATTTTATCATTAATCGAAGTGGATTGTTGATAACATAAGTCTAAAAGTTCGCAGATAATCTATGTGCTGTGCTGAGCAATCGGCCGTTGTTGAAACAGTCAAACTTCGTTGCTGAAACAGCCGACTCCGTTGCTGAAACAGTTGACTGCGTTGCTAAAACAGCCAGCAAGCACGCAAATTCCGTCACTCGTAATTTGCGATTCTGGAAGAATATTTTGTGGAACAATGGCAACAGCATGAAGACGTGGTTACACGGATTATTCTGAAGATAGAATTCTTGTTGTATTTGTTGTAACAATATCTTTTTATGGAAGAACAGAATAGTCCTATTTTAAGAAAGAAGAACAGAATTGGGATAAACACAGATTCGCTCTCATGTAATTGTAAGAGATGTCTCCTCTTTAAAAAGAGGAGACATCATCATTAGAAGGGGGTTCGAGTTTGAAAGCTACAGGAGAACATTGTATTTGAGAGACTCGAGCTAGACTCCATTTGTAATGTATCATTTCTTTTGACAGATGAATAAAATATCCTTTTGAGTGCTCCAATTTAATTCTTTCCCTGGGGAATCTTGTGAGAGGGAAAGGGCCCGCCTTCCTCACAAGATTCACCCTTCTGTCCCTGTAGTTTGTTTAATTTATTTATACTTTTTGCACTTTACTTTAATTCTGTTGTTGAGACACCAGTTACACAGTTCTGTAGTTTATTGAATATTTTGTTTCCTTAACGCTGCAAGTGTTCTGTACATTCATTCTTAAGGAGTTGAGAAATCTATTTCTGTTATATGTTTGAATGTATAATGCTGGGAAGAAGGTGCTGAAGGTTCCTATACAAAGGAATAGGGTCCTGCTCCCACTAATTTCCTTTCTTTCCCTGCAGTGTGATTAGAAACAGGAGACAAGTGCTGAAGGTTCCTGTTCATGGGAATAGGGTCTTGGTCTCTTGAGTTATCTTTTCTACAGAGTGATTAGTGTCAGGAAGCAGGTGCTGAAGTTCATATTTAAAGGAATAGGGTCATGTTCCTGTTATGGTTGATTGGTTTCCTTTCCTGCAGATTTATTTCCCTTTATTTGGATTCTAAACTGCAACTTAGGAATTACTTCTGCTATAACATAATTGACTTCAGCTTTGATTAAACAGAGTGTGAATAATTAGATTTGTGTGATTGATAATTGTGTGGCTTTTTACTACAACATTGTTCTTGCTTTTGAAATTGAGCATATCCAGTGCGTGATTGTCTTTGGAATAAAAAGACTTCCTCGGGTTGACAATTTATGTGGAGCTTGAATTGTGAAAACAATTAAAGCGACCAACACGCATATCCTATTATCATATCATTCCAAGAGGCCGAATTTCTTTCAGGATTTTTCTGAAACAAATTCAATGCCTCCTCAACATTCCCATTCTCTGTATACCTCACAACCATAGTAAACCACGAGACCATAGGTTTCCCAAATATTGAAGCTTTCCTGTTGCTTCGGCTCTGTGGAATGACATTAGGTTGAGGGATTCCAAGGGTGAAGGGTGGATTTTTTGTAGGCAGGAATTGGGAGGCTCAGGTGAAGCGTGGATTTTTTTAGAGGCGAGAATTGGAATTAATCTAAAATAAAAATAAAAATTGAAAATTAAATGTCAATAATAATATTTAAAAAAAAAAAAAAATATATATATATATATATATATATATATATAGTATTAAATTAAAAATTCAATAAAAAATAAATAACATATTAAGTTGTATATAAATGATTTAATATGTAAAATTTATAAACATAATTAGTAGTCTTATGAAGTGATATTTATGTGTGTTAGGAATATAACCTTTTTGAAGTTCTAGTTATTTATGTGGTCATGTTTTCTCATGTATTGAGAAAAATTAAAATACTCAAAATTAAAATTATGTTGTTTCTTCTTGTTTTAATATAGACATAAAAAGGTATGATAGCATGCCCCTTCCTAAGGTTTGACAATTATTATTATTTTTGGACTAAGCTTCCACCTATCACAATGAGGCCAATTGCCCATATTTAGCATTATGAGAGGTTATGACCAATGGAGGAATTTCCACTACAAGGAAAACACCCTCTAGCAGATTTTTTTGAGGCAGCCCTTATAATAATAGCCCAGGTATCCGTTTGTAGCGGAGGTCAGTAGAGGAGGTTAGCGGGTGGAGGTTTTTTTTTTTTTTTTGGTGTGTTTCTAATCATAGCATGCACTAATGTGTTTTATGAAAAGTGCACTAGTGCATGCTATCAAATGGCACACTGAGACATTGTGCTCTCCGTACAAACCGGATCGGTGCGTCTCGGTACTCTAGCACACTGGTGCGTAATATCAAATGGAGCACCTAGACAATATGCTCTACGTACTGTAGAAATTATATAACTTATGTGTTATATATCCAAAATTCTCCTGATCACACACTATTTAACTTCATGCACAATACAAAATCTATTCCATTATTGATCATCACATACAAAAATTAAATCAATTGCAATGCACACATGAAACCATAAAAATTCACACACATTAACATAGTTGTTTAACGGGAAAGCCTGAAGCTAAAAACCCCAAATATCTGTATATAATATATGTTATAGAGATCATGTAAAAATCCTCATACAAAGCTGATCATATCAAGCTCTTAGTACAATACAATCGCTACACACTAATCAGGCCTGATCTTGCAAATCCATGCACCGATCTCTACCACCTGCTAGCCTTCCTCTACTGCGCAATCCCTACTGAAGAATGGCTCTGAATGAAATCAAATTCATCCAGCCTTTCCCATGCAATCCTCATTGGCATCTCCACTGAGTGTTGGATGCAATCAATGCATCACTATAGTCACAATTGATAGTCACACTTGCTCTTTCACCTATCTCTCCACTGGTCTCCACTAAAACTGCCATGCACTGTAGTTAACTGATGTATTCTTCAGTTGATTAATGAGTTATTATTTAGTGAATTAATTAACTAATTAATTCACACCACTCTCACTAGTGTATCAGTCAGTTAGACTAGATACAACTAACTCAACTGAGTCTAACTGAGTTAAACTAAATACAACTCCATCAACTACTTCTATAACTCCACCAAACTATGTCACATGAGTTCTAACTGAAGTCCTCATGCATTAGCTCCAGTAAACCCTCAAGAATAGCGTAATTCCTTCTGTCAGCTGTTGTGGCACATCTGTGCACTTAACTGAAGTGCTCCAAGAGAATAAGATAATGTTTAGAGTCCAAATATTATTAAGAGCTAATAATATTCGACATATCTATTTTTAGACTGGCAATCTAAAAATAGATTCCGCCCAATATTTCTAAAAATAGAAGTCCATATATTTTTCCAACTTGACCAACCATCCACAAATAGCATCCTGCAACTCATAGAATATGATCGACATGTCTAAAAATAGACTTTGCGCCAAAAATAGCCTGCGGACCCATTTAGTGAAGGTGACTCTTTTCACTAAGCTCATCATCTTGTTGAATCTCAACACTCCCTCTCAACAAGATAGGGATTATATTCCACCTTGATCCTATCTCTATGGTATTCGAATTTTCTCCTGGTGAGCGCCTTCGTCAGAATATCTACATCCCGATCCTCCGTGGGAATGTAAGATAGTAACATGATCTTTCGCTGCACACAATATTTGATATGATGATACCGGATGTCAATATGTTTAGATATATCATGAAATACTGGATTAACCGAGAGTTTAATGCAACTCTAATTATCACAATATATCACAATAGGATCTAAGTGTAACCGAACAACCCGACCAAGATCTTCCTCATCCATATAGCCTCGCATGCAGCCAAACTTGTTGCCATGTACTCGGCCTCCACTGAACTGAGTGCCATGGATCTCTGTTTCCTGTTGTACCAAGAAAATGTTGTAGACCTGATACTGAATATCCCTCCAGATGTGATCTTTTTGTCTGTTGGGCTCCTTGCCCAATCTGCATCCGTGAAGCCATGCAGCTTCAACTCATCCGACTGTCTGTACCACAATCCATATCCCGATGTGCCCCTGGAATACCTCGGGACATGCTTTCCTGCCTTCCAAAAGAGCTTGGTAGGCTTAACCATAGCTTGTGAAAGCTGGTTAACAACATAGCATATGTCCGGTCGTGTGTTGACTAGATACATGAGCGAACCAACCAACTATCGATAAACAATGGCATCCACTACCTCTGTCGATGTAGCATCCTCTTTCCTCCAACCACCAGGAAGAGGAGTGTCTATAGGCTTGCAGCCTTGCATGTTGAACTTCTCCAGTATCTCCCGGGCATACTTGCCTTGAGACACAAACATTCCACCCTTCCGCTGCCAAATTTCCAATCCTAGGAAATAATGAAGGAGGCTCAAGTCCTTCATCTCAAACTCCTTTGCAAGATCTGCCTTGCATGAGTGTATCAACAGTTCATCACCTGTTAGTATAAAATCATCTACATAAAATACAATGATCAGCAACTTACCCTCCACCACAATCTGGTATAGGTTAGGATCTGCCTCACTCTTGGCGAAACCATGTCTAGTGAAATAACTATCTATCCATGTGTACCAAGCACAAGGTGCTTGTTTCAGCCCATACAACACTCTTTTGAGCCTGCACACATGCGACTCACTGCTGAAGATTCTGAATCCTTAAGGCTGCTCAATGTATACCTCCTCCTCAATGACTCCATTGAGGAACGCAGTCTTCACATCCATCTGATGAATGTGCTAACCCATCTGCACTGAGAGAGAAAGGATGGTTTGTATGGAAGAATACCTTGCGACAGGTGCAAAGGTTTCTTCATAGTCAATCCCCTCGATCTGTGAGAAGCCCCGGGAAACAAATATTACCTTGTACTTCTCGATGCTCCCGTCAGCATCTTGCTTCACTTTGTAGATCCATCTCGAACCTACCATTGATTTCCCTTCCGGCCTTAGGACAATCTCCCATACACTGTTTCTAACAATCGAATCATACCCTTCCACCATGGCATCTACCCATGCGGGATCCTCCACAGCTTCCTCGAAAGAAGATGGTTCTGTCACGATACACTTGCTCATCAGAGCCATGTATCCAATAAATCGGTCAGGTGACTATCTCTGTCTGTGTTGTGATGTAGGTGCTCCTACATTCTGCGCTGCATCAAGATTTAGTCTCTCAGCTTCTATAGTGCGCTTCCGCCCTCTGATGTTTGGCGTTGCATGAGTGGTTTCTTCCACTCCATAAACCTCCTCTTGTGGTTGATCCACATCCTGAGGCTCATCTTTAGGAACTAGTAGCTCCTCATCTGCATGCAAATGTAGCTCCCTCTCAAGCGACAACTTCATGGCTTTCTCCTCATGAAATTTGATATCCCATCACACAACAGTCATCCAATTGTCTGGAAAATACACACGATAATTGTGGGGTGTTTCTGAGTACCCCACAAATATCCCAACCTCTGCGGTCGGTTTCAGCTTCTTCCTAGCATCCTTCGTCACATGAATGTAAATAGGTGAGCCAAAAATCTTCAAATGAGAAATATCAGGCTTCTTACCAGAAAACGCCTCTTCGGGTGTAGTCATGCCAAGTACTCTATGAGGACAACAACTTTGCACATAAACCACAGTGTTTCATGCTTCAGCCCACAAGTGTATGGGAAGGCCTTGATCATGCAACATTGCCCATGCATCACTCACGATCGTTCTGTTCTTTCTCTCGGCGACCCCATTCTATTGTGGGTTATGAAGCACTATGAGCTCTCTTCGAATTCCTTCTACGCTGCAAAAGTCTTTGAATTCGCCAGATATTTATTCACCACCATTATCGCTCCTAAGAGCTTTCACTTGCTTCCCCGAATCTTTCTCAACCAGTGCCTTGAACTCACAGAACTTTGAGTAGGTCTCGCTCTTCTTCTGCATGAAGAAGATCCAGCACTTACAAGAAAAGTCATCAACAAATATCACATAATACTTGTGCTTTGTTGTCGAAGCTACTGAGAAAGTTCCACACACGTCTGTGTGAATTCTCTCAAGGATCATCATGGTGCGACTATCCTTCTCATGAAAAGTGGTCTTCACAAATATTCCCAAAGTACATCCCTTGCACTGATCTGACTGCGCAAGTGTACCATTAGGAAGCCTAGTAGAAATCTGCTACAAAAATTTCAAAGCGCCATGGTGAAGATGGCCCAATCTCCTGTGCCACAATTCACCCTCATCCCGGCTCACCACTCCTTCTGATTTTCCTGCCATTTCTGCACAGCCATCTACCTACAATTGATAAAGGTTCTTAACTCAAACCCTTATCCTCTGGGTTTCACCAGTTGTTTTACTGCGTTGGAAAGCCTTTCCCTCGTAAAAACAACATCATAGCCCTTGTCTTCCAACATCGCCACAGAGATCAGATTCTTCTTCAATTCTGGAACATGCATGACATCCTTCAATATGAAAGCTTTACCAGAATCCCTCTAAAAGGAAATGGTCCTGATACCAGTCGCACTATATCTACCATCATCGCCCATCTCGATGTGCACTCCAAGATCCTTCTCATCCAGATCACTAAAAAAATCTTTGTCTCCAGTCATATGGAAAGACGCACCACTGTCAATAAACCACACTGATCCCATCACACTTAAAACCAAGCTTGTGATTAGTGAAAAATATAGCTCAAACTGTGAGGCTAAGGCCTCTCCAGCTGCAAATCCAACAGCCTGCTTATTTTTCTTCTTCTGTGGACAATTAGTGGTATAATGTCTGTGTTGGTGACAGTGAAAGCACTGCACTTTGGAAAAGTCCTGCTTCTTGCCTTTCGCACTAGATTGAGAAGGATTTTTCTTTCCCTTCCCTTTCCTTGATTTGGCATCCAAAGCACAATTTTCTTCATCTTCATTCTTCGATGAAGATCCATCACCGGTACCCTGCCTTATCTCCTCCTGCACAAGATCCGACCAAAGTCGCTCCCATCCCGGCAGTTTCTCCCGACCATTGACAAAGTCCTTATAGCTATGCCAACTCTTTGGAAGTCCAAGGAGAGCCAAGCTCACCAAGTCCTCTTCATCTACAGGTACTTGGGTATACTGTCGCCTTTCTCCATTTTTATTTTTCTGAGCTTGTCTTTAAGCGCCAACTTCCTCTGGTCGCTTCTGCTTTGGAACAATTCTGTCAAAGCTTTCCACATCAAGAATGGAGAAGCTTTACCGTGAAGGCTGGACACTATGCGATCCTTCATACCTTCCAATAGAATCCTTTGACATTTTGTTGTCTTCTTTTTCCATGCGTCAAGTGCGGCTGCATCGCTAGAAGCAGGTTTTGGAATTTCTGCATCTATGAACTCCTTCAACCCATTATCATCCAGCACCGCCTCCATCCTATCATTCCATGCAATATAATTTGAGTTTCCATCAAGGGCATACTCCAATCGTAATCCATTGAAAGACATTTCAATGAATTCTCAACTTCGACACCAAGAAAACACTGCAGCAAATTCGAATTCCACCAGCACAAAACTCAACTGCTTCCATAATTGCAATATACTCTGATACCATGTAGAAATTATATAAATTATGTGTTATATATCCAAGATTCTCCTGATCACACACTATTTAACTTCATGCACAATACAAAATCTATTCCACTATTGATCATCACATGCAGAAATTAAATCAATTGCAATGCACACATGAAACCATAAAAATTTACACACATTAACACAGTTGTTTAACGGGAAATCCTGAAGCTGAAAACCCCAACTACCTGTATATAATATATGTCATAGAGATCATGTAACAATCCTCATAAAAATCTGATCATAACAATCTCTCAGTACAATACAATCGCTACACACTAATCAGGCCTGATCTTGCAAATCCATGCACCGATCTCTGCCACCTGCTAGCCTGCCTCTACTACACAATCCCTGCTAAAGAATGGCTCTAAATGAACTCGAATTCAGCCAGCCTTGCTCACGCAATCCTCATTGGAATATCCACTGAGTGTTGGATGCAATAAATGCATCACTATAGTCACAATTGATAGTCACACTTTCTCTTTCACCTATCTCTCCACTGGTCTCCTCTGAAACTGCCATGCACTGTAGTTAACTGATGTATTCTTCAGTTGATTAATGAGTCATTATTTAGTGAATTAATTAACTAATTAATTCACACCACTTACCTTCTGTGGGCCAATTAGTTAGACTCAGATAATAGCTCAACCGAGTCGACCGAGTTAAACTAAATACAACTCACCAACTACTTCTATAACTCCACCAAACTCGTCATACATGAGTTCGTGTTCTGTCTCATGTATTAGCTAAAGCTCTAGTAAAATCCAATGTGAATAGCGTAATTCCTTCCTCGTCAAACGTTGTGCTACATCTGTGCACTTAACTGAAGTGCTCCAAGAGAATAAGATACTGTTTAGAGTCCAAATATTATTAAGAGCTAATAATATTTGACATATCTATTTTTAGACTGGAAATCTAAAAATAGATTCCGCCCAATATGTTTAAAAATAGAAGTCCATATATTTTTCCAACTTGACCAACCACCCACAAATAGCATCCTGCAACTCATAGAATATGATCAACATGTCTAAAAATATACTTTGCGCCAAAAATAGCCTGCGGGCCCACTTAGTGAAGGAAAATATTTTCACTAAGCTCATCATATTGTTGAATCTCAACACGTACAAACCGACTCGATGCGTCCCAGTAATCTAGCGCACCATAACGAATTGCGGTGCGTCATTGATAAAACTTCTTGGTGCGCCTCATAATTGAGCACATTGAAAAAGGGTTAATTTAAAAAAATTACCGGCCGTAAAAATCTCATTTTTACTTGTTCTATTCTCTAGAGATCTCAAGCACCAATGTGATTTTGTCTTCTCTAAGGTGCGCTGTCATCGATTCTCCCATTTCCCGCATTGCTTCCGTCCATTGCTCACTGTGTGGAGTTCAAATTTTTGAAAATGGTGGAAAAATTTGTTTTTTAGTATTCCTCAGCAAAGATTCCTCCTCGACGCACAAATGTCCAAGTAATATACTTTTTTCTCAATAACTTAACCTTCTAGTGGATTACTTTCTCAAATTCACTTAAAATTTACCATTTAAAAAAAAAAAAAAATATGCACAGTGTGTTTGATCCATTCATCTTTTAATGGAAACTGCACCGGGTTCCGGTGTGTTACCGAGAAAATATGCACCACTGTAACACTAAAATAGTGTGGTGCATGTCAGTTTCTAGCTGCACTGACCATATATATTTTTTTTAAATAACATAATATGTACGGTTGTATAGCGGTGCGGTCGTTTACCGAACCACATCGATAAATATGTACTGCTATCAGGTGGTGCGTTGACCAAACTAACCACCCCCGGGAAAATATTTTGGTCAGCACAACACAAAAGACATATTTTATGTTTGAGCGGTGCGCGGACTTTTTTCATGTGCGCTCTAGGTAGTGCGTGATAAAACAGTACGCACTGTAGTGGTGCGTGACTGTTTTTTTTGGGTGCACCGAGTGTTTTTTTCAATAAATGTATATAGATAGATATAGATATATATCTAATATATATATATATATATATATATACATATACATATACATATACATATACATATACATATACATATACATATACATATACATATACATATACATATACATATATATATATATATACATTTCTCATTTAATAAAAAAAATGTATTTAATATGTGAATCATTCAGTGACATCAACGGAGAGAGAAAAGGGAACAACAAGAGCTTATGCAGGACCATTATAACATGATTCAACAATGGGAGGCACGGGAGAGGGAGAGAATTTTGTACCCTTTCCCTATTACGACACCACCCAGTTGCTCTTAAGGAAGGCAGGTCTCCTCAAGTTCTACAAGGAGGCTACATCCCTGAAGGGGCATAATGGGTTATTGGAACATTTGATCTACAGGTGGGATGCCCACCGACAAGCTTTCCGGGTCGGTCCTAGCCAGTGGTACGAGCCCACTGAGGAGGACATCTATTTTATTACTGGCCTATCTAGGAGAGGGCAGTATTTTCCCCAGTCCCTAGATGTCATCGTTTGTTATGCAACAGGGAGTGAGTTGGCATACTCCCATGAATACATTAGGGACGATATACTTTCTCCTATAGATTTTCAGGTGTCTGGTGGTCAGTTATGCATTGCTTCATTTCGAACAGAGGAGGTGAGGTGCCTCTCACTACTACTGACAACCATTACACACTATACTAGCGACGATAAGTGCATTATTTTCCCACTTTTATTTTATGTGGATTCTTTATTCCAGACCCCACGACTTGTGAGATGGTCTGCCATTTTTTGTGGCAATTTTGTATAACATTAGATAGATGTCATTCTCCAGCATGTTGGAGGTTGACCTTCCTTTTTTCTTAAGATTTATTTTGTTTATTTTTTGAGAGGTTTCTAGAGGCGAGGCCTACTTTTGTTCCGTAGCCTCATAGGCCAAAGTTGCATGT
Source organism: Pinus albicaulis (assembly GCA_034641835.2). Classification (NCBI taxonomy): domain Eukaryota; kingdom Viridiplantae; phylum Streptophyta; class Pinopsida; order Pinales; family Pinaceae; genus Pinus; species Pinus albicaulis. Next base: position 1,084,107,496 of record CM076583.1, read on the forward strand.
ACGGATGTGGATGTGGGGCCACATCATGCCCAAGAGGGGCCTTTTTGACTATCCGGTCAGGACATTGATTGATGCACTAGATCTGCTAGCCAGTGTTGATGATCACTCGTTCATGATGGTGTCATGTTCGTACACGAGTTTGGATTAGCGAGGGTGTACCAACATCCTCTTCACACAGGATGAGCCACCGGATGCTAGAAGTAATATTAGTGTTTTCTTTAAATTAATATAGTTTCATTTCATTGTCTTGATTAATTAATTAGAATAAAATTTATTCTAACACATTCTTTAACTTGTTTTATTAAATTTTTTAATGAAATTGTCTAATTATTGTTCTGTACTATATATTTTTTAGATATTGCCACATTCGTTGGGGACATGATTCCACCCCCACTAGATGATCATGTAGATCATGACGTGGAGATGATGGATCAGGGTGACAGACCTAATCCTTGGGTGCAGGTACCCGCGGGGATGCGACGTAGGGCTGACATCCGATTCAGGATGGAGTTGGGTAACCGAATGTGTCGACTCCTAGTTATTGATGGAGTCCGCCCTGCTACGATCAAATAGATCTAGGCTGATTGTAGGCTCACAGATATCTGGATAGACATGCCCCGTGATATGATGACCCTTATGCGTTATATAGTTGGTGCTTCCAAGATATTTGTGGCTAGGAGGGATAGGGGTCGTGGAGATGCGCGACAGAGAAGCTTATCGAATGATCATGCTCACAATGGGAGTGATCATCATTCTAGTACTCCACCTCATCTTCCTTCACCTCACGCTGGACATGAGAAGACATCATCGAGTCCTGATCAACAAGCATATTCTAAGAAATCACCATCTCTGTAGGCACCTATTCCTGAGAAGATACGACCATTGACTGAGCAGGTTGCACCTTCAACTCATTAGCAGGCACCTCCTAAGTAGACTGAACCATCTGACCAACAGGAACCTCCTGAGCAGACTGCACCATATGATCAGTAGGCACCTCCAGTGCGGGCACGTCATCCATGTAGGCAAGAGGTTGCACCATCAACTAAGCAGGCCTCAACTAGTACTAGTTATATTATTGATCATGTAGTACCACCCGATATTTTACATTTATATGCAGTTCTATTACAGTTGTGTATTTTTGACATTATACAGTTATATATATATATATATATATATATATGGTGCATGTATGTTATGTTCATGTTGGTGTTCATCATGATATGTATATTGTTAGGTCATGTTAGATATGTTCATTTAATGTTCTTGCAAATAGATGTGTGTGATAACAGTTATTTGACATTAGATGTATATTTTATGTTTGTGTTGTGATGATATTATGAAATGCTTGTGTTTTGTTAGATGATCATGATCACAATGATTAGATGATGTTAGTGATTTTGAATGTGTATTTTAGAATATGATGTTTGTACAATGGTTATCATGATCGTGATGTTTATTTTTAATATTAAATCATGATATTTATTAAATATTGTGTATTGGTAATGGTAAAATTGTGTAATTGCAATTGTAATTGTATGTAAAATATTTGTAAAATTGTAATTTTATTGTGAAATTGTAAAATTGTAATTGTAATTGTATGTATTGTCATGATTCAATTTTATTAAAATTGTAAAATTTGTTGAATTGTAATTGTAATTGTATGCATCGTGATTGTAATTGTATGTAAAATTGCAAAATAGTAATTATAATTCTAATTTTAATTGTATGTAAAATATTTGTAAAATTGTAATTGTATGTAAAATATTTGTAAAATTTTATTTGTAATTATTATTGTATTATTGTATTATAAAATTGTAATTGTAATTGTATGTATTGTCATGATTCAGTTTTATTAAAATTGTAAAAATTGTAAATTAATCGTCAATTTTGAACCATAACTACTGTAAGTAAAATGTATACCATATATATTTTTAAATTACCATAATCGTAAATTTGTATGAATATAAATAATTGTAAAATAATAAATCTAGAATTATATGAATTTTTGTAACATAATAAAGTTTTGAAAATAATGCAAATAAATTCATGTTTAGAATTATCATTATTTTATTATGATCTTACATACCAAAAATAACAGTATACATTAATACATTTTTAAAATTTTGAAGATATCATTCACACATAATTGCAAATTATCAAGTGAAATGATTTTAACATTAACACAATAAAAACCAATTAATTCAAAATACATATTACAATGTTTCGAAAAAAAGAGTCTTAGTTATAAAGTTAAGTCCTCTTCTTTATAAAAACCCATCTTTAATAGTATAAATGATGAAATAACACATGTTCCATATTACTCTTTGTTCTCATGATCACCCATTATCTTCCAGCTCGCTTGGCATGATAACACTATTTTTTGTCAAAAATATGTTTTGATCTTGGGTCATGTCTCAATACGAACCACCAATCCTTATCCAAGACATCTGGGTAAAAAAACACCTCATTGCAGTGTTTGGGGAAAACATAAGGTTCCTTAGCTTCATCCCACATATTTTTAGAGTTAATACATATCAACCTACTATCGCGATCTTACTTTACATTATTCCAATAAAAGGTGTCCCACCACTTTCACCTAAAAATAACACATTGGAAAGAAGAGAAGTCCACTTCAATGATATCTTGTATCTTTCCAACGTAACCTAACGTCTCTCGTACTAGGTTTTGATCACGGTGGCTAGCTCGACTAGATTGATCGCACTCAACTTTCACTCCACAGCCTTGTGTCATGTGTCCATCATTGGCATTTTATATGCGAAAATGGTGTCCATATGCCCACATAGATGGGAACAAATGCACCTATAAAAAAGTTAAAAAATCAACCATTCTTGGTATTGTTCCTCTCCGATTTTTTATCTTAATTCAACCTTCTCTCGATTTGACATTGTTGTGGGGTTCAAGGGATGGTATAAAGGCCGGTCATCATCACTAGAATCCTAATAATTTCAAAAAATATATTTGAACCTGATTAGTACAAAATCGATGATATCAAATAGTAAGCACGTCAATGCATGATTAATTGGTTTGATGTTGAAATAATTACATTATACCAAACAATTATTATTACCATCATTGTCCCAGGATTGTGGCTAGAAGATGGCATCTTAAAATTGTCGGGGTGAAGCAGTTGTCCATTTTCATCTACTAATTGTGCCTTGCGGTATGATGCTCCTGATAAGAGTTTCCGACATTTTGGAACTGTTTGAATATTTTGTGCATCTAAACTCAATTCTGAATTTGCATGAACCTACAAATTTGTATACATTAATTTTATTCCGCTGATTGACAAGGATAAAATAAATAAATTCAATTAGATAATGAAAATATAAATAAAATCTGAAGTAATTGTGTCTAGATATGGATAGGGAGAACTCCGGGATGGACTTTGAGAAATATTATGGAACGAGCTGGATTTTGAAGAATTTTCCATTTGATATAATTTTGAGATTTTCTCCCTGCATTTGAGGAAAATCAAAAATAAATTTGGTGTACATATCTAAAATTAATTTCGGTGCCTTAAAAAAGGAGTTATTGTTATCGGTGCTAATGTACTGTTAATCGTACTAGTGCGGTTTTATCACTGGAAGCACCGGTGTTGTTAGTTAACAAACGCACCAAACATCAGGGAAAAAGTTAAAATTTATTTTTTTGAAGTGAAAAAAAGCTCTAAATTGAAAAATGAGTAGAAAATGATTTTTGGAAATCCAATTTCATGCAAATTTCTTTAAATAGTAAAAGCTATACATTATTTCATTATTTTTTCAAAATTGTTCAGCGAGGGATTTTCACGAGAGACATACCTGGAGCAAGAGAGCACGAGAGAACTGTGGGGAAGAAAAATACTTTCGAACAGAAGCACTATTCAGAGAATAAGAATTTGAAACATCTGGTGATTCGCATAAAAACCTTGTAGTATAGTAAAATTGTTAAATTTTACTGTAATAATTTTTTTTTTTTGCAGTTTATGTTAGATTTAATATATGCATAGTAGAAATTTTAAATTTTATTGTGAATTTTACTAATAAAATCATTTAATATATCTATTCCTATTTACATTTAATTAAAATGCAGAAAAAAAAAAGCAAACAAATCCATTCTTAAGTTAAACCCTTGCTTCTTCTTGTTTATGTGACTTCACAATTAGGGCTTTCCATTTTAGATTTATAGGCTTTGTATTACTATATATATAGGCATATGAAATCTAACTCGTGGGACCACTTGCAGAGCCAAATCCTAATCCTTGTCGGCCATTGCATAATTTTTTAAAAAGAAGCTTTTGTTAATCAGTGCACATAGTTTAAAATAGCGCACCGGTGCACGATTGTAGTATAGCACACCAAGTGTGTATTGACAAAAAATATTGTTTGATAAAAATATTTTTCTATTAATTTATGTTTATGTTAATCGGTGCTCCGGTATTAATATAATGCATCAGGTCTCCTTGTTGACAAAGAGCACCACACGATGTTTCAACTGTATTGGCGATGCGTTTATAAGAACCTACCACACCGCGTTCGGTGTGTACGTTGCGAAAGGCACACTGTTTTCTTGAATTTTTTTTTTACCTTAAAAATATGTGTTTTATTTATAAATTATATTAATGAATGGTACAGGTTTCATATTGATAAAGAAATGACTGACAAGAGTTCAAGTAACAAAAATATTGATATCACATCCAGAAAGAAAAAAATGAAAGTTCTTTGTAAATTATTTACAAAAATTATTATTTTTGAACTCTATGTAAGTTTAATTAATATGTATTGTTTAGAGTGTATCACGCAGAGCCATAAAATGACGAAGCTTGATAAGATTATTTTTTGTCTAAGACTAGAAGAGCATAAAAGCTTGATGGAAAAATTGCAAAAGGATGAATCAGGTGAATGAAAAAATACTACCGATCCAATATGAGTTTCTTTTTTGAATTTTCATTAATAATATACTTAAAAATTATAGATAACATGTTTCAAACAATCTATTAATTCATATATGTTTAATGTTCTACGGGGACCAACAACGAATAAAAGGAATTTTGTTCTAAGAAAAGAAAAAAATAGAACATCCCAATGAAAATGAATTGCTTCTTAGCTCATCTGGAGTGGTGCTGGAGGTTAATGAAAGGGGGGGAAGTTTTACAAAACTTTGAGGGATCTAGTGGAATGAATGTATAGACATTTTTTCCACTTACAATACAAAAATCAATCCAATGATTCCAAGAACCAAATTTTATTTAAACTACAAGATGAGTTTCTAGAGAATTGGTCAATGCGACATGTCAGATTTTTAATAACAAAAACATACAACAGCAAAAAAGAAGGATTGAAAAAGTAATATTTCTTTAAATGTTTTTGTAGAATTATATGTATATATTACTACAAATAAATCATTTACAAATATCACTTTTTTATATTTATTTTTCATATATAAATATAAAAATTAAATAGTTTATTTTCATGTTACATTTTCAGGAAGATTATGAAAATCTCAAAGGATGAACAAGCTGATATCATAAATATTCCAGTAGGAATGTCCAAAAAGGTGTAGAAGGAGATGGTCAAAGAAATGGACATAATTGCATTGCACGAGGAGTCATCTCAAGAACAACGTGCTTCAAATGTAATATGTAATCATTGAATTTTTTGATTAGGTACAATAAATAAATAATTTAGCATTAATTATTAATTTCAAGTATTTTCTTACAGAAAAGAAAAGAAAATGGAACCCATTCAACACATAGAACAGGACGAAAAGTAAGAAAAAGGGTCGATATCTATGTTTGTGAGTAATTTTTACTTCCTTATAACAACTTAACTATATTTAATTTTTATATATTTTATGTTGTTTTACAACAATGATCATTGAATGTCTTCAAACAGGTGTAAAACATACAAAGAAGAACAATCAAAAGAATTGATTGACATTGGGTTAAATATGTTCTGTCAGTATATGTTGGCATATCATAAATTAATTGTGGAATTTGTAAGCATTTATCTTATTTTACTTAGCCCCGTCTATAATTAATAGAACAAAAAATATTTTATATTAAATCTATGATTTGTTATGGGGTATAAAACTTGGAGAAAATAAAGTATGGAACTCTGCCAACAAATGAATTGTTGAAAGATGGCATGAAATTTGGTTTTGAAAGAATGTGTATAGTTCACGAGTCAATTATTTCTATGGTACATTTCTTTTTGCTTTACATTGATGTATATTATTTAATATTGCAATTTTCATTATTATCACCAATGTATATACATTCATTACACTTTATTTTTATGTTTGTAGATGGAACTTGAAGAACAAGAAAATAGTCAACACATTGAAAAAAAAATCCTCCAAATAACCCAAGCATGGAAGTATCTCGAGAAGTGAGAGCAGTTCCAACGAAGAATGATGATCAATATGTTTGGATATCAAAGAAAGGCGTATTTTTTGAAATATTTGTCTGTGAAATCAAACATTTTGTTTAATGTATTGGACATAGTGTCCCAGTTGAAAGATAAAGGTATACCAATCACTGTCCCATTTTGTATGCGAAAGAGTGTCTTATTCATATATATAATAAAATATGTTTTAATTTATTCTATTGCATTCTCCATTGTCATTGTGAAATGTTACACCACATATTAAATATATGGATGATTAAATATCATAATGAAGAGATGTGGAATATGATGATATGATATAACAAATTCATCCAAACATCATTTCAAATACACTAATACAAATTTAATTGATATGAATATTGTTATAAGATATGTGTCGACTTTTGATGAATAATGACTTTTAAAAAATCACAATAATTGCATTGTCACAAGTTGATGTTTCTAAAAAATAAAAAATGAACACCGGTGCATGTTAGTTATTGCCCACCGGTGCGTTTTTATGATACTACGCACCAATTCATTTCTATGACCTATGGGTGCTGCACCAAATACCAATACCAATTAGAACGCCTGGTGAATTTATCGACGACTACCACCCAGGCGGGTGGATAAGTGTTGCATGCACCGGTATGGTTTTCCTTTAATGTGCCGGTGCATTTTTATAACTTAACAACCTAGTGAATTTTAACACTTATACTACCCAATGCATTTTTACACCTTAACAACGCCGATGTATGTACCTTCTATCAGCCCGGTGTGTCTTTGTGGGTGACATGCACCGGGATGTAGCTAAACACCCCACGGATTCCAAAATTTGTTTTCCATCCCGGTTTTTGGTATATTTACAGTACCGGTGCGTACAGTGTAAAATGACCCAATGCGTTCACACATTATGGGCATACTGATGAGAAAAAAATTCGTAAAAACCTCTGGCCACCACCCAATTTTTTTTAGTTGTGTTGAAGTTCTGTTAACAGCTCTGTCAAAACCTCCATTACCAAAAACGGTTGTTGCAGCAAATGTTTTTTTGACAATTTTGGCCAATTTTATAACACTAAAAACCTCCTTTATAACCTCTGCTAGAGGGTATTTTCCTTGTAGTGTTATATTGGGGATTTTATCTTTACTAATATCTGCACAATATTGCCACATTTTTCACACTAGGAATAACTCTCAAGTCCTTTACCAATGGACATGAAAATTGCCTTAGACTAGGAATATGGGCACCATTATTATTCTTTGTATGATAAGAGTTAGTATGAGGGAAGGAGAAAAATGAATTTATTTCTACAATGAAACTCCTCATGCTCAAGGGCCATAAATTTGGCATTAAACAACCACATATATCCTCTCTAGATAATCTTAGGAGTATATGAGATATCAATTACATTAGGAATTTGTTCACACCATGTATATGATTTAAGGAATGTACCATGGGTAGGGGAGGTAAAAAATTGGCATTAGGCCTTACAAGAATATTTTTAGTGTCAAGGCCAATGAGCCAGACTTAAAAACCACCTAGATATTCCTTAATGAATCTTTGGTATTAAGTTGGTATATGGGCACCATAGCATTATTTCTCACCGCATATCGGAGTTAGCGTTTGGGTTATGGTTAGGAGAGGAAAATAAGGGCCTTAGTCCCTAAATTAATCTTTCTCATGCACAATTGCCATGAACAAGACCTCTAGCTGGGAATATGGGCATTTAGTATGTTTTTCATAATAAGAATGTGTCCCATGGCCTTTACTATGGACAAAGAAGGACATTAAAGAAAAGGGACCACAATTACAAATTATTAACATAAATGACTAATTCATATACTTGTTGTACTTGTTATTTGGGCATATTTTTATTCTTGGACTATAATAGTAATTTACGTTAATCATTATTAAATATGTGACTTATTATCTAGTCATATATTTTGATCCTAGACTAAATTAGTCATTTAAGTTAGTTGTTTTTAGTTTAGTCACTTATTATCTAATCCTATATTTTATCCCTAGACTAAATTAGTCGTGTAAGTTAGTAATTTTAAGTTTGGCTACTTAAATTTTTTCAAAATTAGTATTAAGTCACTTGAAATAATTGTGGTGACTAACTTTTTTAGTCACCTTGTCACTAATTTCATCATTTTCTACTAGTGAACCTAGTTCTCTGATACCAACTTGATCTGAATGGGAAGATTAGTGTTTTTTGTGCCAAATTACGATTAAGAATATAAAGAAAGTGCTTGAGCATTATGAGGTAAATTTCAAGTTAATCGTGAGTTTTTATGTAAATTTCTTGAGCAAATTAACATAAACAAAACACTGAACAACAACATCTAACAAACATGAACATTACCATAAATAGTAACACAACAACACATGATGAAGGATTTCACCCCTCTTGGGCTACGTCTCCTTATTCTAGCTTCCAATGGCTTGGCCCTCTTCTATTATGCTTAAAAGTGTGATTACATACATTTTCAACTCTCGAAGAGCTCTAAAACCTGCTCCAATGGCTCTGGAATGCCCTAAAATGCCCATGTAGCCTCTTTCTGCTTCGAATTTGATCAAAAAATGAGTAATTTATGACTTCCCCAAGTTTTGGCACTAACCACTCCAAAAATTCCTCCAAATATAGCACCATCCTACAATTTTGCCATGAAATTAGCTAACCGAGTGCTAAATTGCCCAATAACCAGGTAAAATTGTCGACGCGCCAATTTTCCCATTAAGGCCTTAAATATGATTTATTAACCATAAAAATGTGGTTAAATAAAATATTTTTAATTAAAACAAATCACTAAATAGTTAGCTAACCACCAATGGTTAGCACTGATGAGGTCACATTGGAAGCTTGATCGGCGGTCTGGATGGCGACGGTATACCCTGGTGGTCTCGGAAATGGTTAAAATTTGCGTTTATGGTCCGTTGACATAAAACGATGGTTAATGTTAATGGTTAGTACAGTGGGGATGGTGCGGGGATATCCTCCCACCCATGGTCCTACCCCCGGCGCGGTGACCAGAGCCGGGGCTAGACCCCGGCCCCCACCCCCAACTCCAAAAACATTACAATTTAACTATAGTATGAATCCAATATATGTTAAGTATCAATGGTATGGTGCAGTGGTAAGACTCTACACTATGGACTGTGAGGTCGTGGGTTCAACCCCCACTACTGTTGCTCAGACCTTGACCCAAAATCTTGGTGGCCCTCGGGCTACCACATGGCGGCCCCTTGCTGGGCCACGTGGAAGCCTTTAGTTAGCCAACCAAAAGTAAATTAAAACATGCAAATTCAAAATAACAATGAAGTTCCACTTCGCACAATCAGATTCACCAGAGGTTACACCCTTTGATCAGTTAACTTGCCACGTGGGCATGTCCAGTCAGCACTACGAACTGCTGACTGGACTGTCCCTGCACTTTTTTTTCCAAAAAATTTCTTGTTTGACAAAGTGTAGAGAACATGTTTCTATGAGAACACGATGTCTATTTTACACAAAACGAGTTGCGCCAGATTCAAAATGACGAGATCTACGTAGTCGTTTCGGTTCCACACCATTCTGAAATTTTTAATTTTTGAGCACTTGATCAATGACACTTGTGATACGCAAACGATACCGAAAGTGACACATTACAAAGCGAAGATAAAATGAAAATGGCATTAATTAAAGTGAAATCAAGTGAAAACGATAGTATAAAGCATGAAAACAACACTCGCGAAAGCGAAGATGTGCAAAAGTGAATGTTTGAAAAACTCACCAAAATAGAAGTACAACCACAACCAAAAGTGATGGACTATCAATGACAATGCACATTGACTGTCGAAATGGGTTGAAAATTGCACATGAACTGTCTTGATGGATTTTGTCGTGCTTGTTCAAAATTGCATAAAAGAGTGCGCTCAAGAACTTTTTGTGAACTGAGCATGTGTGAGAAAGTGTCTTCAACTGATCATGAAGTGACCATGGAACGATCGATCACAAGATCCACAGTAGGCTCCAATATTCAAGTGTAGGTAAAATTTTCGATGTTGTTAGTCACAACAATAAAATAACTGGTAATGAAATATTAATGCGGGAACAAGAATCAATCTTGAATATTCTTTTGTATAGGAAAAATCATAGGGCCTCGATGCCCAAATCTAAAAATGGAGCCAGGGATGAAGGAACTAGACTGAGGAATGATAATATGCCAGAAAGATTCCATACCCAAAGAAATGAAGGAGATATGGATGATAACGATGAGAAGTCTAGAAACATTTCTGATTAGAGAAAGGCAAAGAACACTACAAGGAAAAGACCCTCTAGCAGATGTTTTTGAGGAACCCCTTATAAAAATAGCCCAGATATCCGTTTGTAGCGGAGGTCTCTAGAGGAGGTTGGCGGGTGGAGGTTTTTGCAGATGTTTTTTTTTCCAGTGTGTTTCTCATCATAAACAACATCGGTGCGCTTAACTCACAATGCACCGGTGTGTACTAAAAATTTTCTCATCGAGACACCATTCTCTCCATACAAACCCGCCCAGTGCATCTCATTACTATACCACACTAGTGCACTACTCAGAAAGAGGCCCGGTGCGTCTTAAAAACCCATGCTCAAATATAAAGAGGCCTGGTGTGCTAAGCATAAACCACCCAGTGCGCCTCAAAAACCCACGCATCGAAACAGGGTTAAACAAAAAAAAATTATCGACCAAAAAAATTGCATTTTCACTTCTTTAGAGCTCCAGATCTCTCAAGCACCAGTACAAATTTCCCTTGTGTGAGGCACCCTGCCATCGGTGCTCCCATTTCACGCATTCTTGTCGTCCATTGGTCACCTTGTGGAGTTCAAATTTTGGAAAACAGTGGGAAAATTTGGTTTTTAAATTTCTTCAACAAATATGCCTCCTCGATGCCCAAATGTATAGGTATTTTACTTGTTTCTCAATAATTAAGATTTTTACCGGATTATATTTGTCAAAAAACTTAAATTTTACCATCTAAAAAAAAATAAAAAAATCTTGCATTGTGCACTCGAGCCATTTGGCTCGCATTGTTCGTTGTGCTGCCTATAAATTTACAGGCTGCACAGCGAGCGGTGGTAACAAAAACCGAAAATGTGCACCGTGTTTTTTTTAAAACATGGTATGGCGGTGTGGTCATTTAAATTACCGCACCATTGACTATGTATCAATGTCGGGAGGGTGGTGCATTGACTAAACTATCCACCTGAGGGTGGATAGTTTGGTCAGTGCACCGCCCTCCGAACACTGGTACATAATCAACGGTGCGGTCATTTAAATGACCGCGCCATTGACCATGTATTTATGTCAGGAGGGAGGTTCACTGACTAAACTATCTGCCCCAGGGCACATATTTTGGTCATCACACTGCCCTCCCGACACTGGTAGATAGTCAACGATGTGGTCATTAAAACGATCGGACTGTTGACCGTGTACTGATGCCAGGAGGGCACTATGCTAACAAAAATATCCGTCCTAAGGCGAATATTTTGGTCAGTGCACCGCCCTTCCGAAACTGGTACATAGTCAACGGTGCGATCGTTTACAGGACTGTACCGTTGACCATCAGTTATTTTTGGGTGGTGTGTTTACCTAACTATCCACCCCGGGGTGGATATTTTTGTCAATGCACCGAAAAAGAAAGTACATTTCATGTTTTATGGTGTGCTGCAAATTTCCATGTGCACTGAGGACGGTGCGCGATAAAAATGAATGCACTGGTACCGATGTATTACTATTATTTTGGGTGCACTGACAGTTTTTATTTCCAATATATATATATACACATGTCTCATTTAATAAAAAAATGTATTTAATATGTGAATCATTCATCGACGTCAAAGGAAATAACAAATGGAACAACAAGAGCATATGGAGGACCAGTATAATGTGGTTCACATGTGGGAGGAATGAGAGAGGGAGAGACTTATGTACCCTCTCCCTATTACAGCAGCCACCCAGTTTCTCCTAAGGGAGGTAGGCCTCCTCAAGTTCTATGAGGAGGCTACATCCCTGAAGGGCCATAATGGGTTATTGGGTGAAGTCATCTTCAAGTGGGAGGCCTGCCGACAGGCTTTCTAGTTCGGTCCTAACCAGTGGTACGCGCCCACTAAGGAGGACATATATTTTATTACTAGGCTATCTAGGAGAGGGTAGGATTTTCCCTCATTCCCAGAGGTCCCCATCGGATATGCAGCAGGGAGTCAGTTGGTGTACTCCCAGAGATAAATTAGCGACGATATACTTTTCCTGCATATTTTTAGGTGTCCAGTGGTCAGTTACATATTTCTTTGTTTGGTGCAGAGGAGGTGAGGTGCCTCTCACTACCGCTGACGGCCATGCACACCACACCAGTCACAGACAATGCATTAGTTTCCTGCTTTTATTTTGTGTCAATTCTTTATTACAAGTGCCATGACTTATGAGGTGGTCTGCAATTTTTTTTGTGGCAGTTTTGTACAAAATTAGATAGATGTCGTTCTCAGGCATGTGGGAGAGTGAACTTCCCTTTGTTTCAAAGATATTTTGTTTATTTTTTGGGAGGTTTCCAGAGAAGAGGCTTAATTTTTTTCGGCAGTCTCGTAGGCCAATGCTGCATGTACAGATGGAGATGTGGGGCCACATGATGCCCAATAGGGGCGAGTCTAACTTTTTCGCCAAGATATCTCATGATGCACTGGAGTTGCTATCCAGTGTTGATGATCACGCCTTCGTTTTGGTGCCATGTTAATATGCTAGTTTGGATTGGCAAGGGTGTGCCAACATCCTCTTCACATAGGATGAGCTTCCGGATGAGAGAGGTAATATTAATGTTTTCTTTAAATTTATTCTAACACGTTCTTTAACTTTTTTTATTAAATTGTATAGTTATTGTTTTCTACTTATATATATTTTTTAGATGTTGGGTCATTCGTTGGAAATGCGATTCACTTCTACTGAATGATCCAAGTGTAGATATTGCTGATGAGGAGATGGTAGATGCAGAGGATCAGACCGCTAACAGACCTGGTCCTCATGATCAGGCGTAGATACCGGCGGGTGTGAGGCATAGGCCTGACACTCGATTTAGGATGGAGTTAGGCAACCGACTCTGTCGACTCCTAGTTGAGGAGGGAGTCAAGCTGGTTACTATCATAGACAAACAGGCTGATGATAGGATGACATAGATATGGAGATTCATGCCCCGTGATATGTTGACTCTCATGCGACATATTGTTGGATCTACCAGAGTACTAGCCGGGGCGAGGAGGGATGGTCGACGTAGGCGTGGTGGAGATTCAGTACGACAATTGAGCAATGCATCATCTGATGATCATGAGGTGAGTGATCATCATTCTAGTACTCCACATCCTCCTCCACCTTGCACCGGAGATGATCATGATGAGAAGCCTACAACATCCAGTCATGATCATGATTAGGCATCATCTGAGCAGTCTGCACCATCTCAGCAGACACATCCTAGTCTTGAGAAGGCACGTGATCCTGAGGAGGGTGCAGGTCCATCTGAGGAGGCAGGTCCATCGACTGAGCAGGCCTCCGCACTGTCCACTGATCAATAGGTTGGACCATCCACGATTCATCATGAGTAGGCAGTTCCTGATCAGCATGAGGCACCTCCATATCAACAGGCACGTGATCGGCATCTATCTGAGCATGTCGAGGTTGCACCATCGAATGAGCATGCCTCGTCTAGTATTACTATTGATGTACCACCAACTGATATTTGACATTTATTTGCAGTGATATTACAGTTGTATATTTTTGACATTATATATATATATATATATATATATATATATATATATATATATAATGTCCATGTATTTTATGTTCATGTTGTAGATGTACTTAATTTACATTTACATGACAGTGTTCATCATGATGTGTATATTGTTAGGTCATGTTAGATATGTTCATTTAATGTGAAACTTGTAAATAGATGTGTATGTGACATCAATTATTTGACATGAGATGTATATTTGATGTTTGTGTTGTGATGATGTTATACAATGCTTGTGTTTTGTTAGATGATCATGATCACGATGATTAGATGATGTTAGCAAATTTGAATGTGTTTTTTCGTTGAATATTATGTTTGTATGATGGTTATCATGATCATGATGTTTATTTTTAATATTAAATCATGATATTTATTAAATATTATGTCATGATTGTAGTTGAAATTTTAATTTTAATTGTATGTAAAATTGTAAAATTGTATTTGTATTTGTAATTGTAATTGTATGTAAAATTGTAATCGTAATTGTATATATGTAAAATTCTAAAATTGTAATTGTAATTGTAATTGTAATTTTAATTTTAATTGTAACTGTATGTGAAATTGTAAAATTGTAATTGTAATTGTAATTGTAGTTGTATGTAAAATATTTGTAAAATTTTAATTGTATTAATGTGAAATGATTGTAATTGTAATTTTAACTGTAATTGTATATGTGTAAAATTGTAAAATTGTAATTGTAATTGTAATTGTATGTAAAATTCTAAAATTGTAATTGTAATTGTAATTTTAATTGTAGTTGTATGTGAAATTGTAAAATTGTAATTGTAATTCTAATTCTAATTCTATTTGTATGTAAAATATTTGTAAAATTTTAATTGTATTAATGTGAAATGATTGTAATTGTAACTTTAATTGTAATTGTATGTAAAACTCTAAAATTGTAATTGTAATCGTAATTGCAATTGTATTGTGAAATTGTAAAATTGTAATTGTAATTGTATGTAATGTCATCATTCAATTTTATTAAAAAATTTAAATTTGTAAAATTGTAAAATTGTAAAATAATTGTCAATTTTGAACCATAACTACCGTAAGTAAAATATATACCGTAAATATTGGTAAATTACCATAATTGTAAAATTGTAAATTTGTATGAATATAAATAATTGTAAAATAATAAATCTAGAATAATATAGATTTTTTTAACATAATAAAGTTTGGAAAGTAGTGAAAATAAATTCATGTACTTTAGAATTATCATTATTTTATTATGACCTTACATACCAAAAATAACAGTATACATTTTGAAGATATCATTCACACACGTTTAAACAATCAAGTAGTTGTATTATTTTAGGAATTGACATTATAGAAAAAATAATTTTATAAAGTACGCCATTGTTTTCGAGATCAACATAATTGCAAATTATTAGGTGAAATGATTTTAACATTAACACAATGCAAATTACCAATTAATACAAAATACATATTAGAATGTTTCGAAAAAAAGAGTCTTAGTTATAAGGTAATTAAGTCCTCTTCGTTATAAAAACCCATCTTAAAAAGTATAAATGATGAAATAATACATGTACCATATAACTCTCGATTATTTGATCATCCTCATTATCTTCCAGCTCGCTTGGCATGATAACGCTCTTGTTCTCAAAAATATTTTTTGATCTAGGGTCATGTCTCAATACAAACCACCAATCCCTATCCAATACATCTGGGTAAAAAACACCTAGTTGCAGTGTTTAGGGAAAACATAGGGCTCATTAGCTTCATTCCACATATTTCTAGAGTTGATACATATCAGCCTACTATCGCAATCTTCCTTTACATTATTCCAATCAAAGGTGTCCCACTAATTTCACCTAAAAATAACACATTGGAAAGAAAAGAAATCCACTTCAATGATCTCTTGTATCTTTCTGACGTAACCTAACGTCCCTCGTACTAGGTTTTCATCGTGGTGGCTAGATCGACTAGATTGATCGAACTCGACTTCCAATGCACAGTCTTGTGTCATGTGTCCATCATCGGCAGTTTATGTGTGAAAATGGTGTCCATATACCCACATAGATGGGAGCAAATGCACCTATAAAAAAGTTAAAAAATAATAGTGTCATGTGTCTTATAATAACCCAAGAGTTAAAATGTGAAATATAGATGTAATTACATTTCAAAGGTGCGGTATTAAGTTTAAAATGTATGTAAATAGATTATTACCAAGTGGGTGCACCCAATCCCTACGTTTAGTGCATCCTATTCATCACGCGAGTAACGACTGGTTGCACCGTATCTCTAAATTGGTTAGCAACCCAAATGTTGGGTCATATTTTTGGTATATTTTCTTTTAAATGATTGGGATAAGGCACACTTCTACCATTCAATTGTCTGAATTCTTTCTTGTCACTATCCCATTTCATCCTCTTTTGTTCGTACAATGTGACCCACGGTTGTGTCATTTCGAAATTGTAAAGAACAAATTTATTGATTGCTTCAATTTATGCATTCGCTGATGAAATCAAACCGACATATAGTACATATGAGATCAAAATATACATTATATTGAAGTTCAACATGAATATTTACTTTGTTTAAATTTGAAAAATTATAAGTCTCTTACTCTTTATCAAGCGCTTTTTTCCATGCCTTTGGAGCAGCTCCCCTTCCTTTTTGTCTTCATCCCTTTCATCATCCCAAATCACCACACCTGGTTTGTTGTCGATCTATTTGATGTACTCACTAACATAATAGAAAGACTCATACGATATGTACCCCTCTACCATAGACCCCTCGGGTTATTCCCTTTGTCGAACAAAAACTTTCAATTTCTTCATGTAACTCTCTAAGAAGAACATCCAACGAAAAGAAACCACCCCAACTAATTGAACCTCATATACTAGGTGGATTAGAAGATGAACCTGCAAGTCCATGAAACTCGCCAGCAATTCCTTCTTAAACATACAAACAATCTCAACTATCTCTTGCCACCACCATGGAATGATAGCCACATGGATCTCCTTTGACGTGATCCAACGTAAAAATGTAGATACTTTAGATATGGCACGTCCTAGGTCTTGGGGGAATTCATGTTTCACACACCCACACAAGAACAAAGGATAATGACACTACAAAGTTATAAACACATGCAATAATATACAAAATGAGTTATTTTTATGATCCCTGCATGGGATAAAATTTATTAATATAACAAATAATAAAATCATGCTTTTGAAATTATACATACTTTTTCCTAAAATCTTTCGGTTGTAATCACATTGGACAGAAAATTATCGACGCGTTTCGAACCAACTAGTGTGGTTCATCTTCAGGACGAGATGAGAAATCAGATCGAGTCATTAAGCTTATATAGACGTAGATAAGGCCAAGTAGTTTTTGGAACACTAGCTAGTTTGACTAGGAAGAAAAATTATTTCTGATAAAAAATTATTTTATTTTATTTAATATAGAGTTAAAATATTATTATAAATATGTACTCATGAGTCAAATTAGCCATTATTATAATGACTAGTTTGACTCAGAAGACCAATTTTATTTATTCATTATTTGTATTATTATTTATTTATTTATTAATTTTTATTTTAATTTTATTTATTTATTTATTTATTATTATTATTATTTATTTATTTATTTATTTTTGAAAAAAAAAGGTGGGGGACAAGACCTAGGAGTATAGGGCAGGGATCCAACACTTTCTAACACCTGCTAATGTTCCAGTCATCGCCTCTATTCAGATTGAAAGGTCTTTTTTCAATTTCTAAAGCCTCCCTTAATTTACAGCAATGAAAATGGTCAATTTGAGCAATAACCTTAGCTTCTTCGATGCATATGTGATGGTTCGTATTTTTAGCATGTTTAGCTAGAGTAGAGGATCGGTATCTCCCATGCCTAAGGTCAGCATCATGCTCAAAAATCCTTTGATTAATGGATCGACCAGTTTTTCCAATGTAAGGAGTCCCACATGAGCATGGGATAATGTAGACACCTTTTCCATCCTTTGGATTCAAAGGATATTTAACCGATCTGAGGGAGATGTGAATGGTATTCAAGGGTTTGAAAGTAGAATAAACCTTATGCTTCTTAAGGATCCTAGCGATCTTATCAGTGGTTCCTTGAAGAAAGGGAAGGTGCACTCTAGAAGACCATTCTTTAGGATCTTTTCTATTCGTATTATGACCTTTTTCTTCTTTAATAAAAGCTCTAATTCCTTGCGATTTACTATAACCGTTCTTACTGAAGACATCGAGGAGACGGGTTTTTTCTCCTTCAAGGTGAGATTCGTTAGAGATTCTCAATGCCCTAGTGGCTAAGGTGTTGAGGACACCTAACTTTTGAACTCTTCCGAAAAACCTAATGGGAGAAAGAACCATATTCCTTTCTAGAAATAAGAACGTCTAGGAAAGGAAGGCTATCATTAACCTCTTGTTCCATCGTGAACTTAATGGAAGATGACTGACTATTGAGATGAAGGAAAAAATGATCTAACTTATCTTTGACATGAGGCTAGACAATGCAGGTGTCATCTACAAACCTCTTCCAGAGTTTAGGCTGGAATAGAGTAGAAGAGAGGGCCTTATTTCAAAACAGAACTATTCAGAGAATCATAATTTCAAACATATGGTGATTCAAACCCTGTAATATAGAATTTCAAATGATCTGGTGATTAAATTTTACTATAATAATTGTTTTTTTTACAGTTTTTTATTTATTTAATACATGCTAAGTATAAATTTTAAATTTTACTCTTCAATTTTAGAAGAAAAAAAAAATCCATTCTCACACTAAATCCTTGATTCTTTTTGCTTCTGACCTTACTTCTTCCCATTTCTCTGACTTCAGAATTAGGGCTTTTCATTTTAGATTTATAGGGTTCGTATTGTTATATATATAGGTCTATGACATCTAACCCGCGGGACGACTTGCAGAGTCAGATCCTAATCCATGTCGACCCTTGCGTGAATTTAAAAAAATAATATTTTTTTTTATCAGTGCACCCTGTGTAAAATAGTGCACTGCACACTTACTGTTAGATAAAAATAAATTAAAAACATATTTTTTTTAATATGTGTGCCCTGTATAAATTAGTGCACACGTGCACTATTTCATTATAGCGCACCACACACGTACTATTTGATGCAAACAATTTTTTATTTTATGTCTATGTTAACCGGTGCACCGGTTAAAAAATAACACACCGGGTCTCCTTGTTGACAGAGAGCACCATACGGTGGTTCCCTATTTTCTCGGTGCGTTTATAAGAACATGTCGCACCGCCTCCTCCACGAAATCTTATCCTAAAAAAACTAACACTAGAAGATTTTTATTAATTTGTATGTGTTAATCAATGCACTGGTTAACATATAACATACTGTGGATCGTTGTTCATAGAGAGCACTATACATTTTTTCTACTGTTTTTGCTGTGTGTTTATAAGAACATGTCGCACCAACGTCGATGCGTACTTCTTGATAGCCACACCGTTTTCTTGATTTTTTTTTAACCTAAAAATTTTGTGATTTATTTATAAGATATATTAATGAATGGTATGGTACAGGTTTCATATTGATAAAGAAATGGCTGAAAAGAGATCAAGTAACAAAAATACTGATAACACATCGAGAAAAGAAAAAAAGGAAAGTTCTTTGTAAATTATTTACAAAAATGATTATTTTTGAACTATATGTATGTTTAACTAATATGTATTGTTTATTGTGTATCATGGAGAGCCACTAAATGATGAAGCTCGATAAGATTATTTCTGATCTAAAACCATAAGAGCTTAAAAACTTGATGGAAAAATTTTAGAAGGATGAATCGGGTGAATGAAAAATACTATCGATCTAATATGAGTTTCTTTTTTTTAGTTTTCATTAATAATATACTTAAAAATATTAGATAACATGTTCCAAAAAATCTATTAATTCACATATGTTTAATGTTCTATGGGGACCAACAACTTAGAAAAGGGATGTTGTTCTAAGAAAAGAAAAGAAAATATAACATGCAGATGAAAATGAATTGCTCTTTAGCTCATTTGGAGTGGTGCTGGAGGTTAACAAAAGGGGGGAAAACTTTCACAAAATTTTGAGGGATCTAGTGGAATGAATGTATAGACATTCTTTCCACTTAGAATACAAAAATCAATCCAATGATTCCAAGAACTAAATTTTATCTAAACTACAGGATGAGTTTCCATAAAATTGGTCAATGAGACATGTTAGACTTTTAATAGAAGAAACGTACAAAAAAAAATTAATGAAAAAATAATATTCCTTTAAATGTTTTTCTAGAATTATATGTATATATTACTAGAAAGTAATCATTTATAAATATCACTTTTGTTATATTTACTTTTCATATATCAATATTAAAATTAAATAATTTATTTTCATGTCACATTTTTAGGAAGATTATGAAAATCTCAAAGGATGAACGAGATGATATCATAAATATGCTAGTAGGAATGTCCAAAAAGGTGTATAAGGATATGGTCAAAGAAATGGACATAAATGCATCACATGAGAGGCCATCTAAACAACAAAGCTCTTCAAATGTAATATGTAATCATTGAATTTTTCGATTAGGTACAATAAGTAAACAATTTAGCATTAAATATTAATTTTCAAGTATTTTCTTGTAGAAAAGAAAAGAAAATGGAACCCATTCAGCACATAAAATAGGACGACAAGGAAAAAAAAGGTTGATATCTAAGTTTGTGAGTAATTTTTGCTTCCTTATAACAACTTAACTATATTTCATTTTTGTATATTTTAATTTGTTTTACAACAATCATCATTGAATGTCTTCAAACATGTGCTAACATACAAAGAAGAACCATTGGACGAATTTATTGACATTGGGTTAAATATGGGTTGTCAGTATATGTTGGCATATCATAAATTAATTGTGGAATTTGTAAGTAGCTATCGATCTTGCTTTACTTACCTCCATCTATAATTAATAGAACAAAAAAATATTTTGTATTAAATGTATGATTTGTTACAAGATATAAAACTTGCAGGAAACAAAGTAGGGAACTGTGCCAACAAATGAGTTGTTGAAATATGGCATGAAATTTGGTTTTGAAAGAATGTGTATAGTTCCTGAGCCAATTTTTGCTATGGTACGTCATTTATTTTCGATTTACATTGATGTATATTATTTAATATTGCAATTTTCATTATTCTCACCAATGTATATTCACTTATTACAATCTATTTTAATGTTTGTAGATGGATGTTGTTGAAGAAGAAACAATCAACACCATGAATAAAACATTCCTCAAAATAACCCAATTCATGGAAGTAGCTCGAGCAGTGACAAAAGTTCAAGCAAAGAATGATGATCAATATGTTTGGATATTAAAGCAAGGCATTGTATTTTTTGCAATATTTGTCTCTGAAATGAGACATTTTTTTAATGTAATGGACATAGTGTCCTAATTAAAAGATAGAGGGATACCAATAACTATCCCATTTTGTATGACAAAGAGTGTCTTATATATATATATATATATATATATATGTTTTATCCATCAGTAAATTTTGTCATAAGTAAATGATGGCTAAAACAGGCCTTGAGTCTTCAAGAGATCAATTTCATAGAAGATTACTCATTCTTGAATACTGTTGTTACCTAATGTGTTGTTCCCTTCGAAATATTGTTTTTCCCTTAAAATAAATCCAACAAGTTAAAACTTGTTGTTCCCTTGAAAAATGTCTCCTCAACAGCCCCATTTTCATCATTTCATTCACTGATTTTTGCTATTATTCATCCTCCATTTCTTCCTTGAAAAATCCCCTTTCCTCCTTCTAATTTTCCCCTCATCCTCCTCATAAAACTTTCAAAATCCCATTGAACCATAGAACTCATTTTTTATGGTTTAAAAACCCTTCCTTTTCTTTTATCGGAACTCGTAAAACCTTGAAAAAACCTAAAAAACACATTAAAAACCCTCAAAAACTTCTTCCGCCCTTTTAAGGCCTTAATCTCCCTTTTTTTTTTTGCCCAAGTCCTGGCCCTTTTTCCGCATAAGACCGTGTGCCCATGACCAGAGTGCTAAGCCCATCGGCATCGACCTTTTCTCTTTCCCCACCACCTTTTTTCCTTTGTAAAAAGTTTTTCCACCGATGCGATGTTTAAAACCCTGAGTGCTTAAACCTTCTACTCATTTTCTTCATGTGACTAACACCTGTGGCCTGATGCTAGCGCTCATCGCATCACAAATTTATATCGCATCGGCCTTGTCATGTTTTTATCCCCTCATCATATTCCCCCGCCGATGCGATAAGCCCCTTTTTCATTGGCCCCTGGTGACATAATCCTCCACAAGACCATGCCCTAGTGCCAAACATCTAGCCCCCATCGCATCGGCTCTATTAAATTTCCGTCGCGTCACTCCCCTTTCCCCCACCGATGCGATTTCTTTCCCTCATCCCTCCAGCAATCTTGACCATTGATCTTATCGATCTGATGGTCATTGCATTCCCTCCTATCCTTTGATCACCCAACCCAAATGGTTCCTCCACCCTCCACATCAAATCTCCGCCGTCGATCTACATGATCCAACGGCCCCGATCTAACCCGATAGCCCAACTCCTCTGGGCCTACCTTCCACTACCCTGTCACTCCTCCAATCCCCTCTTGCCACTTGGCTTCCACTATTTCCCATGTCCGAGCACCTTTATCCATCGCGCTCATCCCTCCACCATTGGATCTGCTCTGCTTGATCCAACGGCCTACGATCAATATCTCGCAACTGTTTAGGGCTGAATATCTGCACTGACAGAACAAGACAAGTGCAGCACTCTGTTCAAAGACACTGGATCGCATTCCTCCAAGCAACCCCTACCACCCGAGGGTCGCGGAAAACCACCCAGCAGGCTTCTCAAAAACCACTTTTACCCCAACTACCAAACACACTTAAAGCCAAACGCAGCCTTGCCTCAATAAAACCCTCCGCCCACATTCTCGCCCTTCGACCGCCCACCCACCGCTCTCAGCTTCGAAGCTTCCAATCACAGGTTTTTATGAACAATGTTTGCTCAGCAGCCATGGTGATTTTGGGGAAGGCCATGCCCCTCTCGGCTGCATCCTTCGACAAGTGGACATGGCTATGACTAATCTCGCAGCCCACCTGCAAGAAAAGGGGACAATATCATGTTGTAACTGCAACACACATTGATTTTGGTACAGTTCCAGTATGTTAATCGTAATAAATGAAGAACAATATGAGAATAGTATGATAATCAACAAGGGATTAAAGCGCAAAGTTTGAAGATTAAAAGGCTTAATCCTATAGTTTAAAGGTGAATACGCAGTTCAAAGATTGAATACTGTGGATTAAAGATAAATTCGGCAAATGATTAAAGACAAAGGGTTAAATACACAACACAAACATGGTGGCGCTTAACCCCAACAAGGACTTAAAGCCACAAAGAAAAAGGATACAAGAATACAATGCAACAGAAATTTTAAAGACTCAAAGATGATTACAAAGGCCCAAAAGTAATATCAAGGCCTAATCAGGGTTTGAGAGTGATAAAGCAGACAAATCAGCAGAAGAAAGGCTTTAAATTAAAAATATCAAAAGCCTTTAATTCTCTGAAGACCAAAAATGCCACCTATAGTCTTATTTCCTCAAAGGAATATACAGTAAATGCACATTCAAAGATATTTTGCCAAAGATGGCTCAGAATTAATTTCCAGCCTACCAAAAGCCCCCAAAGTCAACAAAAGTGACTGAAGTTGATGAAATTTAATGTAATAATCAATTGTCAGAGTTAATTCATGTCATTCCTTCTCCATTTGGCCCTTCAAAAGCCGAGAAGCTCTTACTCTACATTAATTGAACAGATGAACCCTTCTTACACTCCACCTCCTCATTCTTCTATAAATACTTTTGTAGAAGACAGTATAGTGTTGGTCTTTGAATAATCTTTTATTTTAAATAGATTTTGAGGCTACTGAAGCTCTGTATTGTAATAGAAGAAACATAGGTTGAGATGAGAAGTTTGAAGCTGTAAAGACCCACTGGACTTGAAGATTGTAACTGGTTTGAACATCAAATACAAGCTTATTTATGGGATCCTGGTCTATGTCAATGGTGATGTGTTCCATACTGTAATAGTTATTTTCTTTATGTTTTCATTCTGTCCACTTTTCTCTGATAAAGGACAACAAATATAGATTAGGATTTACTTCTGAAGTACCCTAAATCTCACTAATAAATCTTTATCTTTATGTTTTCTGCTAATTGTGTATTTGAGGATAATTCAATAGAGTGTGATCATACCAGGAATGTTGGTGAGTCCATTTCTGGCTGAGTAACACTTGAGATTCTGTTCTTGAATGTTCTTGAAGAGTATGCTAAGTAATGTTGAACTAGGGAAGTCTATGGTTAGCCCTGTCCTATAGTTTACCTCCAACAGTAGCATTGAAAAGTTCCCTAAGAGTATGCCAAAAGCAGGATAGGTTCAAAGTCCTTACCTGATCTTAGGCTATTCTTTTTTTATCTTAAATGTTGTCTTGAAAATTCTGCTAAGTAAAGTTGAACTAGGGAAGCCTATGGTTAGCCCTGTCCTCTAGTTTACCTCCAACAGTAGCTTTGAAAAATTCCCTAAGAGTATTTCCAGAAGCAGGATAGGTTCAAAGTCCTTACCTGATCTTAGGCTATTCTTTGTTTATCTTTAATGTTTTCCATTGAGAATATGCTGAAAGTAGGCTAGGTTAAAATTCCGTACTTGATCTTAAGCTATTCTTTGTTCTCTTATATGTTTTCTTCTTTCACCCCCTTAATGTTTCATACCATAAATCAACTTAAAGAGATCTTTTGACATAGATGACTTGCACCATAGACCACTCTTGAAACCTGTTGTCCAATTAAACCCTTTTATGAATCCATAGCCCAATGGATTGATATTTTTTCTGACCTATCCTATCAGCTGAACCATTTTCTACTTACTCTCACCTTCACCCTTCATATAGACTTCCTTCATTTTGATGGTGTTCATCCCAACCAAAACAAACTAAAACCTTGTTCTTCATAACTAGCCTAAAATCATACTTAATTTTCAAAGATAATATCTTTGAAAACACATATATAGAGATATCCCTCTCTGAATCTAGGATGGATGGATCCTCTGATTCCAAAGTGGTTTTGATGTAGGCTCTGCAGCATTTGTACTTGCCAATCTTGCAAAATACGGTGGCCTAACATATTGGCGACTCAAATGGGGATATTTTCTGAGTAAATTACATCTTATACATCCTTAAGACCTCATAAGACCCAAAACATTTTAGATTGGTATGTAAATCAATAAATGGTGGTGGACCATTAAACATTTTACCTTTCAAAAGCTAAAAATTTCCACCTGGTAACTCCACTGGCCTCCAGAAGGCCTATTACCCCTCTAGTCTTTGTAGACTCCTTTGGGAATGCATTGATCAAACCAATCATACTTTTGGTGGACAGAAAAATTTAAATCATCCACCTCGTGACTCCACAACTCTTAGAAGACCAAATGACTCCACTGGTAGAAGACTCTGAACTAGTTGACAAGATACAGTGACCTCTTTTCTAATTTACAAACATGGATTTAGATGCAGACCTAGAAGCGAAATTATGGTGGTGTGGTTGCAGGCATTAAGGAGAGCCTTTCTCACTTTGTAAAATTGTTTCTAACTCCGGAGGAGTCTCTTGTAATTTCTCATTATTAATTTCATTCATCAAATTTATGAAATTTGATTAATGAAATACACATTCAGAAAAATGGTTCCTTTTCAAAAATATTATAATTCACCTTTGTAATATTCAAACTCTTCCAGAGTGTATTACAACCCACTTTTCCAATGGTTTAATACTCTTTGGGGGTATAATAATTGACCTTCCAAACAGTGCTTTAATTCTCCCGGAAATATATCAATGCAACTTAGCCAAGGTTCCAAAAGACCTTCAGGAATATTAAACAACGTTTAAACAAAGTTATAAACTCTTCAAGAATGATATTTAAACCTTTGGAAATGAATATCCGGACCTAAAAACATCTTAATTAAACTTTACTTCATAACTCATCAGATCCATACCTTGTATTAAACCTCCTCCTATCGCATGGTGTGAATGTCGTTAGATCTCTGCGGGGCTCGATCAGACTATGATCGCATTACTTCTCCCATGGATATTTAACAATCAAAATTTATGTGAAATAGGTGGTATTAAGCCTATGATGTGTCAAAATATAACAAGATCACGTTCCACAAGTTGAAACCGCTTCCGGCTCAAAGGCTATGCGAGACCGGTGGTTTCGTATTCCAAAACCGCTCAATCGTGACTCTTCGGTTTTGACCCTGTTTGAAATCAAAATTTCACTGGTTTAGGATTTGATATTAATCTCATTTGGAACCTCTATTTTCAAATAATAATCAATAGACATACGTCTATGATTAATACTGATATTCAACAAGTTAAACAAAACCCCGTGAGTTCGATCAATTCAAAGGAAAGACGAACTCTTAAACGAATTATGCAGAGATAATAAGCACTTAATTGTACTCATTGATCACAAGCACATATAGCTTAGGAATTCTAAAGGATAGAATCCATTATCCACATAGAGGTTAATACAAATAACTTCTCTTCACGTAGAAACAAATGTACATTCAAGTTCTACACAGAATACATTAAACCCAATGATATTTCAAAGGATTTTACCCTCCGGGAAATTTTTCAAGAACAGAGATAAAAAATAACTCTACAACTTTATTAATTCATAGGCCAACCCTCTCAAGTCTAGTCTTCTACAAAAATTTCCCCTTCTTCTGTTACAGAGGTTACACTTTATAGCCTTTTGACAATGTAACCAACCTCTTTCTGAGGGTCGAATTATTCAAACGTAAACAAACTCCTAATTATGACATGTCTTTATAGATTTCATCAACTGAACCTAAATAAATTGACATGAATCAAAATTGTTCAACTTCCTCTAAATACTAGTTCACGCCTATCTATTACAGAATATATTTTAACAAATTTTTGAGGAATCCAATCCTCTCAGTAAAACTGATTTTCATCCATTAGTGAATGAAGTTTAGACCCATCCAATCACAACATGTGAACAATCTTTCACATTGCTAACTAAACTCTAATGCCCCTGCATCAAACTCTCGAGGACCAAATTCTTCATGGGCTCTTGTCCATGAGCTCCTCCACATAACTGCCCAGTTTCTGCAACACAACTTCTGTCATCCAAGTAGCATCCTCAATTGGATGATCCTTCCACTTGATTAAATATTGGAAATACTCTTGTCCTATGGTTTTCTTGAACACTTTATTATCTAAGATCATCTCTGGTTGTAATGGCTATGTTGTAGGTAACTGTTTTACCCAATCAATCTGTTCTCTATCTTCTGGTCTTTCATTGGTGCCTCCATATTCATATCTGTACAAATCAGCAACATTTAATATTGGAGATATTCCAATGTCAGCTGGAAATTCAATTTCATAGGCATTTGCAGAAAAATTTCTCAATATCCTGCATGGTCTTATCTTTTTTACTTTCAGTTTGTTATACTGTCTCTTTGGGAATATTTCTTTCCTCAAGTGTGCCAAAACCAAATCACCAACTTCAAAATTAAGTTCTCTTCTACTCAAATTTGCTATGTTCTTGTACTTGATACTACTGACTTGTAGCTGTCGTTTTACTTGCTCATGTATTGCCTGTATCTCTGAAGCAAACTCTTCTCCATCAGCACTCCTCATTTCTGCTTTTCCCAAGTTCCTCAATTCAGATAATCCTCTTGGGTGCATCCCATAAATTATATGGAATGGACTCTGTCCTGTACTTTTGTTTGGTGAATCATTGTATGCATATTCTGCCTGTGGTAAAATATGATCCCACTGCTTAGGATGTTCTCCTGCAAGACTTCTCAAAATATTACCCAAACTTCTGTTCACTACTTCAGTCTGTCCATCAGTCTGAGGGTGATAAGCTGAGCTGAAACTCAATTTAGTACCAAGATTTTTCCACAATGTCCTCCAACAAACCTGGTATCTCTATCCAAAAGGCAACCCATGTAATCTAACAATCACCTTGAAAAACAAATTGGTAACATGAGTAGCATCACTAGTTTTATAACATGGAATAAAATGTGCCATTTTTGAAAATCTATCAACAACAACATAAATTGCATCATTCCCTCTCCCTGTCTTAGGAAATCCTAAAAAAAAATCCATACATACCATATCCCAAGGTCTGTCTGGAATAGGAGATGGAATGTACAAACTTGCATTCTAGCTTATCCCTTTTGCATTCTAACAAATTTTACAATTTTTCACAAAATTTTACACTTCAGATCTCATCTTTGGCTAATAATAAAAATGACTCAGCTGCTCATAAGTTTTATCAGTACCAAAATGTCCAGCAAGTCCACCACTATGCTTCTCTCTGATTAAATTCTCTCTCATGGAACAATTTGGTATGCACAATTGATTTTTTTTTTTAAATAAACCCTCTTGCCATAAATAATCTAACCACTGACTTCTTTCCATCAAAACGGGATTACAGCATGCTTCAAATGCTTCTTTAGAATCCAAATCTGTTTTATAGAGTTCTTTAAGAAAATCAAAACCTACCACTTCAATTTGACTTTCTTGAACAAGAATGTTCTTCCTACTCAAGGCATTAGCTACCTTATTTGCTTGGCCAATTATGTGCTTCAAAACAAAGTTAAAAATTTGAAGATATTCAACCCATTTAGCATGTTTTTTATTAAATTTAGGCTGCTGCATAATATACTGTAAAGCATGATTATCTGAATATAGTACAAATTCTTTAGACATTAAATAAGGCCTCCACTTCTTCAACGCTTGTACTATTGCATAAAAATATTTGTCATAAGAAGAGTACTTTTTCCTTGTGCCATTTATCTTCTCACTAAAATATTCTACATGTCTATCTTCTTGACTTAAGACAGCTCCAATAGCTTCTCCACTGGCATCACACTTCACTTGAAATGGTTTGTTAAAATCAGGCAAAACTAAGACAGGTTTCTCAGTTATTTTCTATTTCAAAAACTAAAAATTCCTTTCAGCTTCAGCAGTCCACTTGAATGGTTTTTTGTCCTTCTTTATGGTTTCAATGATAGGTGCATTAATCTTGCTGAAATTCCTTATGAATTTTCTATAAAAACTAGCAATTCCATGGAAACTTCTTACCTAAAAAACACCTTTTGGTGAAGGCCACTCCACAATTGCCTTTACCTTTTCTGGATCCATCCTTAACCCTTCAACAGAAACAACAAAACCTAGATACACCAATTCTTCTTTCATGAATGAACACTTCTTTAGATTTATCAACAAATTCTCTTGATGTAGTTTCTTTAAGACATAATTAAGGTGCCTCAAGTGCTCTTCCTTTGTCTTGTTATAAATTAATATATCATCTAGATATATTATTGCAAATTTACTGATAAATTCCTTTAACACTTCATTCATGAGCCTCATAAAAGTACTATGTGCATTTTACAAACCAAAGGGAATTACCATGCACTCATACAATCCCTCATTTTTTTTAAAGGTTGTTTTCCATTCATCACCTTCTCTTATCCTAATCCGATGATACCCACTTTTCAAATCTAGTTTTGAAAAATATCTTGCTCCACTCAAACAGTCCATTAAATCTTCAATTCTGGGTAAAGGAAATCTATACCTGATTGTTATATTGTTGATTTCTCTTGAATTAGTGCACATTATCCATCCTCCATCCTTCTTTGAACTTAACACTGTAGGTACTGCACAAGGACTCAAACTTTCTCTGATCAAACCTTTGTTGACCAATTTCTGCACTTGCTTTCTGATTTCTTCATTTTATGTAGGAGTCATTCTGTAAGCTGCTTTGTTTGGTAGATTTGATCCTAGGATCAAATCTATCTGATGGCTGATTCTTCTTATCGGTGGTAACTCTTCAGGTAAATCATCCACAATAATATCACAATAATTGTCCAACATTTCTTGAATTTCAATTGGAAAATCAGAAATTTTAGTAGAAGTAAATACTACCTTAGGTTTTCAAACTAAAGCAAAATTTACCTCTTCATCTTCAATCTGTTGCAAGTGTTCCTTCCCACTCAAAAATAAAGTCTTTGGATCAGACCTTTTTCTTGATGCATCTCCTTCTTCCATAGGTAACAATGTTTGATACATACCATCCTTGAAAAACTTGTAGGTGTTCCTCTTACCATCATGCACTGCTACTCTGTCATACTACCAAGGTCTACCCAGCAGTATGTGACACACATCCATAGGCATCACATCACACATTATTTTATCTTTGTAGCTGCCCATCTGCAATTCTATTTCACATTGCTCTTTCACAATAAGCTGATGACCCTTCTGAAGCCATGACACCTTGTAGGGTGTTGGATGTTCCCTTGTCCTGAAATTCAACTTCTGTATCACCGTTGTAGAGACCAAGTTGTATGTGCTGCCACTATCAATGACCAATTGACAGCATTTCCCTTGAACTTTGCATACACTTCTGAACAAATTTTTCCTCTGCGTTGGCTCAACAACTTATTTTGTTTGTTTCAACAAATCCTTGTTGACAACTAAAGATTCTCCCATCTCTGGAATAATTTCTCTCTCTGATTTAGGAAACTTTGCTGCTTCTTCAGTCTGAGAAAAAATTGCATTTCTCTAACTTGTACCCACATTCTCTTTCTCTAGGCACTCATAGGCTCTATGTCCCAATTCGTTGCATCTGTAACATCTCACTTCTCTTCCTCTGCCTCTGCATCCTCTTCCTCTGTAGGAATTTATTCTGCCACTTGCATCACATTCTGTGTGTGCATGCTGAGGTGAGCTACTGCTAGCTCCATCTCTTGGTGTTGTAGATCTTCCTCTACCACCTTGACTTCCCTTTCCTCGAAAAGTACCTCTTCCTTTGGCAGACTGTTTTCTCAACAGCTTCTCTTCATATTCCAAGCCCATTTGATAAGCCTCTTCTACTGTCTTAGGAGACAATATACTTATCTCATCCTGAATCTCCAATCTGAGACCATTCACATACCTGGAAATCTTCTCTGTTGTGTCCTGGATCTGTCCAGCTCTTATGCTCACTTTGTAAAATTCTTCTGTGTACTCTTTCACTGTCATTAATCTCTGTCTAAGATTCTGCATTTGTCTAAATAATGAAAGCTGATAATCATTAGGAAAAAGATTACCTCTTAGTTTTTCTACCATTTGGATCCAATTCTTGATTGGTTTTTTACCAGCTCTCCTTCTCTCTGCTTCCACTCCATCCCACCAAAGTGTTGCATGTCCCTTCAACCTTGTCACTGAAAATTTAACTCTCTTTTCTTCACCCATATCTTCATAATCAAAGAATTTATTCACCTCATTGATCCAGTCTATCAATTCTTCTGGATTCAATCCTCCTGCAAAAGATGATACTTCAAGTCTAGGCTTGGATGTAGATCCTAAAACTGATTTTAAGAATCGCATCTCAGGAGTAAGCTCAACATTTCCTCCTTCTTCTTCTTCAGCTTCTGGTTCACTGACATCTTCTAGAAATATTGGTTTTCCTACTTCAATTGCTTCCAATCTGGCTTGGATCTGCTGGATAGTCTCCAGTACTTCTGCATTTGCAACTGGCCTACCTCTTCTTCTACCAGCATCACCTCTACCAATTCGGACAACCATGCTGGATTTCTTCTTCTGACTCTTAGAAGTCTGTTCAATCTCTGATAAATTATCTAAAGTCTGCTCTGATACCACAAATGATGGTGGTGTGCGTGCAGGCATTAAGGAGAACCTTTCTCACTTTGTAAAATTGTTTCTAACTCTGGAGGAGTCTGTTGCAATTTATCATTATTAATTTCATTCATCAAATTTATGAAATTTGATTAATGAAATACACATTCAGAATAATGGTTCCTTTTCAAAAACATTATAACTCACCTTTGTAATATTCAAACTCTTCCGGAGTGTATTAAACCCACTTTTCCAATGGTTTAATACTCTTCGGGGGTATAATAATTGACCTTCCAAACAGTGCTTTAATTCTTCCGGAAATATATCAATGCAACTTAGCCAAGGTTCCAAAAGAACTTCGGGAATATTAAACAACTTTTAAACAGAGTTATAAAATCTTCAAGAATGATATTTTAACCTTCAGAAATGAATATCTGGACCTCAAAACATCTTAATTAAACTTTATTTCATAACTCATCGGATCCATACCTTGTATTAAACCTCCTCCTATCGCATGTTGCGAATGCCATCGGATCTCTGCTAGCCTCGATCGGATGATGATCGCATTACTTATCCCAAGGATCTTTAACAATCAAAAGTTATGCGAAATAGGCGGTATTAAGCCTATGATGTGTCACAATATAACAGGATCATGTTTCACAAGTTGAAACTGCTTCCGGCTCAAAGGCTATGCGAGACCGGTGGTTTCATATTCCAAAGCCGCTCAACCACGACTCTTCGGTTTCGACCCTGTTTGAAATCAGACTTTCACTGGTTTTGGATTTGATATTAATCTTGTTTGGAACCTCTATTTTCAAATAATAATCAATAGATATAGGTCTATGGTTAATACTGATATTCAACAAGTTAAAAAGAACCCTGTGAATTCGATCAATTCAAAGGAAAGTCGAACTCTTAAACGAATTATGCAGAGATAATAAGCACTTAATTGTACTCAATTGATCACAAGCACATATAGCTCAGGAATTTGAAAGGATAGAAGCCATTCTCCAAAAAAAGGTTAATACAGATAACTTCTCCTCACGGAGAAACAAATGTACATTCAAGTTCTACAAAGAATACATTAAATCCAATGATATTTCGAAGGATTTTACCCTCCGGGAAATTTGTCAAGAACAGAGATAAAAAATAAATCTGCAAATTTATTAATTCAGAGGCCAACCCTCTCAAGTCTAGTCTTCTACAAAAATTTACCCTTCTTCTATTATAGAGGTTACACTTTATAGCCTTTTGACAATGTAACCGACCTCTTTCTGAGGGTCGAATTATTCAAACGTAAACAAACTCCTAACTATGACATGTCTTTCTAGATTCCATCAACTGAACCTAAATAAACTGACACGAATCAAAATTGTTCAACTTCCTCTAAATACTAGTTCACGCCTATCTATTACAAAATATATTTTAACAAATTGTTGAGGAATCCAATCCTCTCAGTAAAACTGATTTTCATCCATTAGTGAATGAATTTTAGACCCATCCAATCACAACATGTGAACAATATTTCACATTGCTAACTAAAATATAATGCCCCTGCATCACAAAACTATTGACCAAAATGGAAATAATGTTGTACATGTTTGGAAAAATAATGGATAGGTATGAGCTAATTTAAATATTGAGGATCTAGAGCAGCCCATTCTTTTTCCAGATCAAGAACAAACTCAACCACTACAAGACCTAGACAATGAGAAAGACATGTATGATAATCAAGACTTTATGGAAGATGATAAGCAAGGTTACAGAGAAAACAATGAGGAAGGTTGTCAAGAAATTCCTAATTTCTTACCTATATCTTGTACTATGATGTTAAGGAAACTTCACAACCGAATTTCAAAAACAAATAGTGAACAGTGCTTTGAGGAAACAAGTAGCCACTTAGAAAACGTAGAATCTGATGTGGAAAGAAAACCAACACATATAGGGACTCTCCCTCTCTGTTACAACTCATTTCAGGTTATGCAACAAGAGTGGAATCTTAATAATATAGTAGAAACAACTCATGAACCTTGTATTCAAACTGAGTGTCATAATAATCATGAGGAATTATTTGAAACAGGAGAAGATCAGGAGATAGTAGAGAATCCCCAAGGTTTCCCTGCAAGCACAAGTGAAGATCCCTTAGAAGAGGCTCAAGAAGACATCCAGCCTCAAAACCAGTTAACACAAGATAAAGATGACTTTTGTACTTCTGTCCAAAGCCAAATCAAAATCCATCCTCCTTTGATAGAAGAAGAGATTGATCAACTATTAAACAATCAGCTAGCCTTTAAAACTTCATTCGAACAAAACACTTTTGCTCATATACCTATTAAACCTTGTTGTCTTCAACCAGAAATTAAACTTGTAGATCAGCTTAAAGAAAAACAAGCTGTTAACCCAATATTCTTGATTGGTGAGATTGTTTATACTAATGATTGTCCAATTTTTTATCAGTCTGATGATGATGATGAGCTTCAAACAAAAACTAATCATGCAGGGAAACCAGCAGTTGATTGGTGTCATGAACTTCCTTATCATCAGCTTGAAAGCAGCAATCAACCAATCCAACCCATTAGAAACAAATTTCACATAATGGGGAATCAGTAGTTTTTCAACTCAAAAGTGGAAGAGGAAAAAAAAAAAAGAATTTCTTGAGCATGATGAATATAAGGAACCTCCTCCTGAGAGACTTGAGGTAATCAAAGAGACCCCTGCTCAAGAATGTAATGACCTATTCATTTGGTTCAGTCCTTCAAATCAGAACATACCAGGAGTGCAAGAGGATAGCACTGCCAAATATTATGAGTCCTCCAGTTCAGATAATAATGAAGATGAGGAAGATTTTCTTTCTCAAAAGAATCTTTCTCTTAATCTAGTGGAAGAGAAAATAATCTTGGTTGACCCTTATCTTTCAAATACTCACAACCATGTATTATTTCAAGATCCCTATGCTGATTTTCTGAGGACATTTGAAGAGGGTACAAATATTGTTAGGAGCAGTGTATTACCAAAAGCAAGAAAATTGTTTAACACTGCTGCCAAGAAACAAGTAAGATGGGAGTGGCCCTATCTATCCAATATGCTCAAAGAGATGAGAAAAGACCAGTCATGGAACCATCTGATTGACTGGATGTATTGGAAAAGAGATTTTGTTAACTAAAGCATGTAAATATTTCAAAGATAGATTAGGTTAGATAGGAAAGAAATAAAGCTCAGCCTATGAGCATTTAGTTAGTTTCTTATTTTTTGTTTTGAATTTGAAAAAAGAAAAATGCAAAAAAAATAGAAAGGAGAAGACGACGGAAATAAAAGAGAAAGGTACAACCTCGTACCCAAAAAGAGAATAATTCTGAAAGTGTGCAAGCTTAAGTGCGACTACCAAAAACAACAGTCCTATTTTAGTCATACAGCCTAATCATGACTAAGATAGTTT
The DNA here is from genome assembly GCA_034641835.2 of Pinus albicaulis. Lineage (NCBI taxonomy): Eukaryota > Viridiplantae > Streptophyta > Pinopsida > Pinales > Pinaceae > Pinus > Pinus albicaulis. The sequence continues at coordinate 1,084,142,850 of CM076583.1, forward strand.
TCAATTTTCTATAGATAGATTAGAGAAGAAGATTTGCCAAACTGCTTAATCTTGGCTTATCAATAAGGTAGATGAGGACAGAAATATAGTAGTTCAAACAAACTCAAAACCTAAACCTGTAAGATTGATGAAGAATTGGTTCTAATATGCTCAAAATCTGAACCAAAAGAAAATAACAGCTCTAAAAAGATTAGATTCAGAGCTGAAAAAAGAAAAGAAAAGGAGGTTTTTTATTTTTCAAATCTTAAGCCTTCACAGTTTTGTTTTTTAATTTTCCAGCAAATAAAGTCTATGTTTAGCTTTTACATACAACCATAGACACCATGGAAAATCAGACAGCATAATCCTGATTTGACTATGTTTAAATTTTTGTTTTAGAAAATAGAGAATAAAATCTGCCAGACAATCTAATCCCGGTAGATACTAGCTTAGGTAGAGAATCAATGAGTTCAACTGCTCAATCTGAACTCATGGAAGAAATAAGGGCAGACTTAGATTAGTTTTTCCTGTTTTCAAAAATAATAAAATGTTGATGTTTAAGGTCTGCAAGTCCAAATGCACCTGCTGAAGAAAAAATGTTAGGAAGTAGGCTGTGTAGGTAGTTGTTTGGGAGACAATTTGTTTGCTGACATTAGATACTGATCATTTTTTTCAAAGAAGCATGATCAATGAAGAAGAGGTTGTCATGGATAAAGGCACAATTTTGTGCATCCCAGAGATCAAAATCTGAAGTTCTTGACACCTCCAAGGAACTGCCATCCCCAAGTGGAGCCACTGTTAGCCATTAGTAAATTTTGTCATAAGAAAATGATGGCTAAAACAGGTCTTGAGTCTTCAAGAGATCATTTTCATAGAAGATTATTCATTCTTGAAGACTATTGTTCCCTAATGTGTTGTTCCCTTAGAAATATTTTGGTTCCCTTAAAATAAATCCACCAAGTTAAAACTTGTTGTTCCCTTGAAAACTCTCTCCTAAACAGCCCCATTTTCATCATTTCATTCATTGATTTTTGCTCTTATTCATCCTCCATTTCTTCCCTAAAAATTCCCCTTTCCTCCTTCTAATTTTCCCCTCATCCTCCTCATAAAACTTTCAAAATCCCTTTGAACCATAGAACTCATTTTTTATGGCTTAAAAACACTTCCTTTTCTTCTATTGGAACTCGGAAAACCTTGAAAAAACCTAAAAAACACATTAAAAACCCTCAAAAACTTCTTCCGCCCTTTTAAGGCCTCAAGCCCCCCCTTTCTTTTTTCCCAAGTCCTGGACCTTTTTTCGCATAATACCACGTGCCTTTGACCAGAGCGCTAAGCCCATTGGCATCGGCCTTTTCTCTTTCCCCGACACCTTTTTTCCTTTGTAAAATTGTTTTCCGCCGATGCGACGTTTAAAACCCCAAGCGCTTAAACCTTCTGCTCCTTTTATTCATGTGACTAACACCTGTGACCTGATGCTAGCGCTCATCGCATCGCAACTTTATATCGCATCGGCCTTGTCATGTTTTTATCCCCTCATCCTGTTCCCCCGCTGATGCGATAAGCCCCTTCTTCCTTGGCCCCTGGTCACATAATCCTCCACGAAACCATGCCCTAGCGCCAAACATCTAGCCCACATCGCATCGGCTCTATTAAATTTTCATTGTGTCACTCCCCTTTCCCCCGCCAATGCGATTTCTTTCCCTCATCCCTCCAGCAATCTTGACCGTCAAACTTATCGATATGACGGTCATCGCATTCCCTCCTATCCTTTGATCGCCCAACCCAAATGGTTCCTCCACCCTCCACATCAAATCTCCACTGTCGATCTACATGATCCAACGACCCCGATCTAACCCGATAGCCCAACTCCTCTGGGCCTACCTTCCACTACCCTTCCGCTCCTCCAATCCCCTCTTGCCACCTGGCTTCCACTATTTCCCACGTCCGAGCACCTTTCTCCATCGTGCTCATCCCTCCACTGTTGGATCTGCTCCGCTTTATCCAACGGCCTATGATCAATATCACACAACTTTCGCTCCCGAAGTTTAACACTCCAAAATCATGCGATATTGGCGGTATTGAAAAAGCCACACGACGTGATACAATTGGATCGTGTTCCCTCCAGGTGAAACCACTTACCACTCGAGGGTCACGTGAAAACCACCCGTGGTATTTTGAAAACCACTTTTACCCGAATTCGCGCCAAATACAGTTTAAAAAAAAAATTTGCGTTAGTTTTCCTCAATAAATCTCCTCCGCCTGCATATTTTGCTCCTTCTCACTGCTCCATCTGCGTCGGCTAGCCTCCAAAATATTTTTTCCAATCACGTAGGGTTTTATAACATGTTTTATGGTTTTTGCAAGTTTTATGGTGATTTTAAAGGCCGAAATCCCCCTATAGTCCATAAAGGGACAGTGGCTGAGGGTGACGATCCTCAGAGCCCGATCAAAAGAAATGGGGGACGAATCTCATGTTTTAATCAATATTTCATGAAGCATTGATTTCACAGTTAAAACCCTCCAGCGTAGGCCATCTGTGAACAAAAAAAGTTAATGAAGATCAGTAAAGAGTATCAGGAATTAAATAGAAGGGATTAAAGCACAAAGTTTGAAGATTAAAAGGCTTAATCATATAGTTTAAATGTGAATACGCAGTTCAAAGGTTGAACACAGTGGATTAAAGAGAAAGTCGGCAAATGATTAAAGACAAAGGGTTAAATACATAAAGATGGAATATTAAGAAGCTTAACCCTACAATGAAGACCAAGAGTAAAAGAAAAAGGGATATTTAACAGTAAATACAATCAGCATGAAATTTTAAAGACTCAAAGATGATTACAAAGGCCCAAAAGTAATATCAAGGCCTAATCATGGTTTAAGAGTGATAAAGAAAACAGATCAGAAGAAGAAAGGCTTTAAATGCCAAATATCAGAAGCCTTTACTTCTCTGAAGACCAAAAATTCCACCTACAGACTTATTTCCTCAAAGGAATACACAGTAAATGCACATTCAGAGATATTTTTCCAAAGATAGCTCAGAATTAATTTCCAGCCTACCAAAAGCCCCCAAAGTCAAAAAAAGTGACTGAAGTTGATGAAATTTAATGTAATAATCAATTATCAAAGTTAATTCATGTCATTCCTTCTCCATTTGGCCCTTCAAAAGCCGAGAAGCTCTTACTTTGCATTAATTGAACAGATGAACCCTTCTTACACTCCACCTCCTCATTCTTCTATAAATACTTCTGTAGAAGACAATATAGTGTTGGTATTTGAATACTCTTTGATTGTAAATAGATTTTGAGGCTACTGAAGCTCTGTATTATAATAGAATAAAGATAGGCTGAGATGAGAAGTTTGAAGTTGTAAAGACCCACTGGACTTGAAGATTGTAACTGGTTTGAACATAAAATACAAGCTGATTTATGGGATCCTGGTCTATGTCAATGGTGATGTGTTCCATACTGTAATTGTTATTTTCTTTATGTTTTCATTCTATCCACTTTTCTCTGATAAAGAACAGCAAATATAGATTAGGATTTACTTCTGAAGTACCCTAAATCTCAATGATAAATCTTTATCTTTATGTTTTCTGCTAATTGTGTATTTTAGGATAATTCAATAGAGTGTGATTGGACCAGGAATGTTGGTGAGTCCATGTCTGGCTGAGTAAAACTTGAGATTTTTTTCTTGAATGTTCTTGAAGAGTCTGCTAAGTAAAGTTGAACTAGGGAAGTCTATGGTTAGCCCTGTCCTCTAGTTTACCTCCAACAAAGCTTTGAAAATTTCCCTAAGAGTATGCCAAAAGCAGGATAGGTTCAAAGTCCTTACCTGATCTTAGGTTATTCGTTATCTTAAATGTTGTCTTGAAAATTCTGCTAAGTAAAGTTGAACTAGGGAAGCCTATGGTTAACCCTGTCCTCTAGTTTACCCCCAACAGTAGCTTTGAAAAGTTCCCTAAGAGTATTTCCAAAAGCATGATAGGTTCAAAGTCCTTACCTGATATTAGGTTATTCTTTGTTTATCTTTAATGTTTTCCGTTTAGAATATGCTGAAAGTAGGCTAGGTTAAAATTCCTTACTTTATCTTAAGCTATTCTTTGTTCTCTTATATGTTTTCTTCTTTCACCCCCTTAATGTTTCATACCATAAATCAACTTAAAGATATCTGTTGACATAGATGACTTGCCCCATAGACCACTCTTGAAACCTGTTGTCCAATTAAACCCTTTTATGACACCATAGCCCAATGGATTGATATTGTTTCTGACCTATCCTATCAGCTGAACCATTTTCTACTTACTCACACCTTCACCCTTCATATAGACTTCCTTCATTTTGATGGCGTTCATCCCAACCAAAACAATCTAAAACCTTGTTCTTCATAACTAGCCTAAAATCATACTTAAGTTTCAAAGATAATATCTTTGAAAACACATATATAGAGAGATACCTTTCTAAATTTAGGATGGCTAGATCCTCAGATTCCAAAGTGGTTTTGATGTAGGCTCTGAAGCGTTTGTACTTGCCAATCTTGCAAACTATGGAGGCCTAAAAATATATATAATAAAATACATTTTAATTTATTATATTTTTTTCTCCATTGTCATTGTGAAATGTTACACCACTAATTAAATATATGGATTATTAAATATTATAATGAAGGGATGTGAAATATGATGATACGATATAACAAATTAATCAAAATATCATATTCAAATGCACTAATAGAAATTTAATTGATGTGAATACTGTTATAAGATATGTGTCATATTTTGATGAATAATGAATTTTTTAAAATCACAATAATTACACTATCACAGGTCGATGTTTCTTAAAAATACGAATAACAATGAAAATACCAAATACCAATTACCAATACCAATACAAATTACCAATTACCAATACCAATACCAATTAGAAATCCCAGTGTGCTTTATTAACGACTACCACTCGAGCAGTCCGATAGGCATTGCATTCACTGGTGTTGTTTTCCTTTAACGCGTCGGTGTGTTTTTATAACTTGATGGCCCAATGCGTAGTATCACCTAAAGTGCACCCGGTGTGGTTCGACTAGCTCGGTGCCACTTCCTGGCTAACATGCATCGGGCCGTTTCTAAATGCCCCAGGGCATCCAAATTTTGTTTTTCATCACGGTGCTTGGTAGGTTTAAAGTACTAGTGTGTTCACGGTACAACGCATCGGTCTCTTGACACCTGATTAGCACATCGATGAGAAAAACATTCGTAACAAACTTTTGCCACCCATTTTTTTTAAGTTGTGTTGAAATTCCATTAGAAGCTCTGCCAAAACCTCCATTATCGAAAACAGATGTTGTAGAATTTTTTTTTTTGACAATTTTGGCCAATTTTATAACACTAAAAACCTCCGTTATAACCTCCACTAGAGGGTCTTTTTCTTGTAGTGTAAGAAAAAAACCAAACTGTAGGGGAAATTTAAAAAAAATTAACCCCCAACATTTGATGGGGAAGTGGAGGAAGCTGCAAAGGCTTGGATTATTAATATGAATAAATAATCTCATATTTTTTAGCTTCAAGGAGAGGCCCCTTGTAGTGGGAAGAAGTGAAGACTTTGCAAGGGATCGAGGAGAAATAAGTGACTTGGGACGAGTCCCAAAATAATTTTAAAAATAAATATATGACAGAGTGGTTTTATGATGAAAATGCCAAGGATTTTTGCGACCTAAAGTTGGCATAGCTAAATATGGATGAATTTTTGACCAAGTTTACATATCTGTTAATATGTGTCTTATATATATGGGAATATAAGGCCAAGGTTCAATGCTTTATTAGAAACCTATCTGCAATCATGAAGTAGAGATTGGAATTCGATAGCCCCAAGACAATGGATGAGGCAATTTGGAAGGTGTTAGGATCTAGAACTAATACATTATCTTACCTTGTTTCCTTATCTTTGTTGGAACACCTAATCCTCTATGGGTAGGTGTGGAATATGAAAAGTCACAATGGAGTCCAAGTGACCTTGGAATATGAAACCAAGAGCCACACCATTGTACTATAAATGTACATCTTTGTAAATTGGAAAATAAGAAAGCCTCACACTTATCTTTCATTGTGTGTTGTTTCTCTTGTGTGTGCATTCTTCTTCCTCATACACCATGTGTGTGCTTCAACATGGTGTTTAACATGGTATCGGAGTGGGCGATTTCTGACCCTGCTCCACTTTGAGTGAGCCATTTGTGTTTATGGCCTATGCATATCTACAAAAATTGTTGGTTTTTTTGCAGCACTCAAGTGTTTGTAGCACTCTTTTTGCCACATTCAGAGAGTGGTTTTGGAGAAAGAGTAGCATTCAGAAAAAGGAGCAGCATTCAGAAGAAAAAGCAGCATTCAAAATTTGTTTTGAAGAAAGGCAGCACTGCCCATCTGAAGGTTTTCATTCTCATTTTTTCTGCAATTTCTATTAATTTCTGTATTGAAGAGTTGCTGGAAAACACTGTTTAAAGAGGGTTTCTGAAGTAGAAGTTTCTGGCTTTTTAATGGAAAATAATTTCTGAGTTTTTACTGGCAAAATTCTGCCTCATTTCCTGAGGAAAATCTCTGCATTTTGTCCAATACTTTACTGCTGAGCTACTAGAAAATTTCTGCAAACTGCTACTGTATTTCAGTGTTTAAAAATTCTGCTCTCTGCTGTTATATAAAAAAATAAAAAATAAAAAAAATAAAAAATCCCTCAATCTAACGCCTCTCCCTAACCAATACACAATCCTACCTACACGCTACACTTCCCATACGCACTCTTGTAAACTCCCTCATCCCTTCTCACTCGGCCCCTGCCTTACTCTCCCTTAACCAGCACGCGCCCCCTACCCAACATCCCAACTCCACCTGCGCGCACCATTCCAAACGCATAGCTCTCTTCCCAACGAATATACACTCCCCCACGGCTTAACGACACCCCAACCTCACTCCGCCTACACTTTTCATATGCCATCTGTGGCCTCTCGGCCCTTACCATCGCTACCTCACAAGCACTGCGCTCCCATCTCTCCCGCACACCCAACCTCTCTGCGCATACATATGCCTCTGCCTGCAACACACTTACAAATCCGCCCTCCTACGAGGCCCTCCTAACCTACCCTCGTCCAATACAGCTGCGTCCCTTCTTCCCTTACGCCCTGCCGTCCCCTGCAAATGCTTCCCTTACTCTTCGACCTGCGCTAAGTCTCCCAACTCTCTCATACAATACGCCCTCTCATACTTCATTACCCAACATCTACCACGCGCTATTTCTCCCATCTCCTTACAGCGGATCCCTCCAGCGCTTGTGCTCCCCTCTGCAACAAACAAACCCACCCACTCTGCTGGTATCCTTCACGCTCCTCCCAACTCTGCATTTTTTAATATCCACACATAGCAAATGCCTCCCTCACGCATTACACAAACTCCACATATGCGCCTCCCCTCTTGCGCTGGCCTCCCACACGCATCATTACTCTCCCACAGGCTCTGCCATAACCAGCCACATAACACTCCGTTAACTCCAAACCGCCTTTATAAAATACCTCCAATCCAAACTCACTTCCCACTTGGCCGTTCGGCCTTCCCGCCCCACCTCATTCACAATACCACCCTTGCATTTTTCAAAATCGATTTTTGCCTCCATTCCCTTTTAAAAATCCGCCCTCCCATTTAAAAATTTCATTTTTAAATTAAATTAAAAAAAATCCGCCCTCCCTTTCATTAATAAATCCTTTTATATAATACATCCCTTCCCATTTAATTTAATAAACTCCCTTTCTCCTTTTTAAAATCCCCACCTTTTTTAATTCCCTTTCATTAATTAAACACCCCCCCCACACCATATAGTTTCCCTTTCCCTTTTTATCTTATCCCCATTTTTTAATTAATTTTTATTAAAAAAAAAAAAAAAAAAAACAGCAGAGAGAGAGAGGAGAGGAAAGAGAGAGTATGAACAGCAGAAATAATGAGGAAAATGGCATATGAGGAGCAGATAGATTGAATAAATTGCAGATTTGCTTTGTGATTTGTGGCATTGACATGAGGGTGATTTTTTGAATATTTTTACATGAGAAGATAAGTTTGCCATCAGTTTTAAAACAGCTATTTGAAGAAGAGATTTCAGCTGCCTTAAAGGCCTTTTGCACAGTTGTTTGTGCTGCACATTTTTGCAGAAATATTGTATTGAGTTGACATTGTATTGCATCTTCTTCATAGTTGCAATCAGTATTTGAGTTGTTGGATTGTTGATTGCTCTCCATCATTTGAGGAGCACACTTTGTACTTTGAGAATTTCTTGAGTCATTTGTATTTGTTGTTGAATCACATTGTAAACGGGTGCATTTTTGGTTGAAGCCGACACCCTTTCATTCATTTTTGAGCCTAAATTGTTGAAAATGGCCAAAATCAATGAGGCATTAATGTTGTTGAATGACCTCATTCATTCAAATGTTGATGATGTGATAAAAATGGGCAAGGATGCTCTTTGTAAAATTCACAGTTGTTTGCTAGATGCACATGAGAAGATTGAGTTTTTGCAGTTGGAATCTCAGCTCCAACAAGACGAACTTCAGCAAAAGTGTCACCATTTTGAACCTGTTTTTGTTCAGAACATTGTGAAATACTCCCATCAGCAGCAAGTCAGCAAAGTTTCAGTTGATTCTCATTCAGTTCCTTGCACAAGAGCTGATTTTCATGCAGATGCACCAGTTCAACCTGCACTTCTCAAGCCCATCATCAGACCTTGGGAAGAGCTTGTCCACAACAAGCACCGAACTGGTCTTGGATATGATAAGGATGTGTCCTTTCATATTCCGGACTACACCAAGCCCATCATATTTCAGAGTGCCGGATTCCTATATGACAGTTCACCTGCAGCTGTTCCAGATCCTGTTCCACTTCCACAACAGATTAAGAAATGCCAACACTGTGATCGAGTTGGCCATATGAAAGATCACTGTTTTGATCTTCATCCATGCAAGCACTGTGGTCGGCACACTCATTCTTCAGACAGATGCTTCAGACACAAGCCTCCTGCAAGAACCAAGATTCATCTTGGATGGATCGCTTCTTGGCAATGGGCATCAGCAGCCAAGAAGATGTTTACGACACATGTTAGAACTTGTTCACGGATACTGAACGAACTTGCAGTTGAGTTTTCACCATCATCTCACCTTGTCCCTGACAGGGGGGAAAATGGTGGCCATGTACAAGCTTTGACGACAGATCAAGCGAGCCTGAGCCACAATCTCTCATTCCATGTTCAAAGTTGTAGCCAGCAGTTCAAGCGAGCCTAAGCCACAATTCGTCATTCCGGATTTTTATTAGCTTTCTAAGCTTTTTATGTATATAATATGGTAATTTATGTGATATGAACTTTATAAAGTGATCAATAAGTGTTTCAACATTTTTTTCTTTAAAAGAGTTTATTTAACTATGAAAATATGAGTTACGCTTACACTTGAAGTATTAAATAATAGGGAATTTCGATAGAAGATGTTTTTCATTAGGATAGATGGACATGAATGAGTCACAAATATCTGCTTGGGTTAGTCATAACCTGATTGGGCAAGACTGACGGTTATCATGAAAAGATTAGTTGTGAATGAGAACTTGGCCACTTATTCCGAGGAAATATGGGAGATTTTATAATTCGAATTAAACAACCTGAGAATATTCATATTATCATGATCACTTCTTTATTTTTAAAATAGAATTGATTGTAATATAAAATCCAGGAACTAAATCTTAGTAGATTAAGTGGGAAATTATTGTCATTTTTATCTATGCTATATTTTTTACAGACATCCTTTGTAATATTGTTCCTGATTAATTGAACGAAGACTTTCACGGTTCAACTTTAATTCTGTACATTGAATTCACTCTAAGGTGGTTGAATTCTAGTGATCATGGGCCCAATCCTGTAATGACTATTTCCCTTCTTTGTGTTATTAAATTTACATTTAAGTATTCAGTTCTTTCTGTGTACTTATTTAGTTATTTCTTCCAGTTCTTGCTTTGTAATTATTCTGTCAGTTTATAGATCTCATCATTAGTTATTAGATTATTCATTATAATTATAGTTGCTACAATATTTTGAGTGAAGGTCACAAGATTGGACTCCTGATAATTGATTTTTTGAAGCATTATTTTTTCTATCGTTTCCTGTGAATGATGAATAATTGTTAAGTGTGATATTTGATATTTATTTCAGTAGAATCATTTCCATAGCCACAGTTTCCAAGGAAACAAATTGTGTTTAGGAGGATTATTTTAATATTTACAGTACAAGATTTAATGCTTTGATCATCTTTGTTGGAAATTCAACAAGAAATATGTGTCTAATTTAATTTTCCCTTAATTAAATTGGACAATAAAATGTAATCTTATCTCATGATCAGTTGTAATAGTTAACTGAGTGTGATAAACTCAATTAGCTCATATATTTAGAGTTGAGGGTGGTTGGTGAGGCATGTAGAGTGATTCTATTAGTTATGGAGTTCAAATTGTAGTTAGTGCATTAGTTTAATGCATGATAAATCAGTTAACTCAATTTATTGAGTTAAAGTCAGTTGAACTAGTTGTAATTGTTTGTTGCACTAGTGAGAGACCAAGTGAATTAAATTAGATTTATTCACATGTAGTGATTTTCAATGTAACTAATGATTTACTATTAATAGTTGCATGCATGTCAGTTCAAGTGGATACCCATTTGAGACAAAGGTTAAAAGGATCTTAACTATCAGTTGTATCATTACTAGGTTGCCCGCCTGCAATAAGACATCCATTGGATTTCCCATGATCTTTGCGCATTTTTGGAAAGCTGAAATTTCTAAATAATAGGGATTTCATTCCACATGAATTGTGCAAGAAAGGCAGGCTGATTGGAGGTAGGAAATTGGCTAAGTGTTGGTGGATTTTGTCCAGGTCAGTGTGAGACAGTTGTGAGAGTGCAGGAGACTCTTGTGAGAAGAGTTCATTGTAATTGTTTCATGATTCCATGGTGAATATACAATAGAATATAGAGGGGTTTTGAGCAGAAAGCTTTCCCTAGGAAAATATATGTGTTGTGATTTGATTTGCTTCTTTCTTTACTTGTTGTGATTGGTGATCATGTTTATTTTCCGCAATTTATTTGTAGAATGATTCAGTATCTATCTTTAGTACATTGTTTGATCGGATTAAATCCATTGATATACATATGTTTGTATAATTTATACATGTTATCAGAGTGCAGGAAATCACTATAGTGGAGAAGAAATTGAGTTTGTGATTGAATACAATTTGAATTTGCAAAAGTATTCTTGGTGCGACAAGCGGATCAGGATCAAGATGTCTTTCAATGGCTTGAGATTGGAGCATGCACTTGAGGGTGGTTCCAATTATATTGCGTGGAAAGACAGGATGGAGGTAGTACTAGAGGATAATGGGTGAAATAATTCATTGATAATGACATTCCCAAACCCGCTACTGCAGATGCCGCAAATATTGATGTGTTGCAAAAGAAGGTCGCAAAGGCGAGGAGGATCTTACTAGAGGGAGTACGAGACCACAATATCTCAAGTATCCATGTAAAAGCAACTCCATATGCAATGTGGAAGGTTTTGATAGGTCTGTTTTAGAGCAACAGTGATCATAGAAAATTGGCACTGAAGGAAAAGATCAAGAAAATAAAAATGGAGAAAGGTGACATCATCCCAAAATATTTAACCAAGTTTGTCCAATGTAGACATGAGCTTGGGAGCGTCGGAATTACTGTCACGGATGATGAATTAGTGAGCATAGCTCTTCTAGGCCTTCCCAAGATTTGGCATAGTTAACAGGACTCTGTCAATGAGAGGGAGAAGCTACTAGATTGGGAATGAATTTGTCGGATTTGGTGCAAGAGGAATTTAGGTGGAATACCAGGGATGGATCTTCATCTAAGACAGATGATGAATAAAAATTTTCTTTGGCTACTAAGGCAAAGAAAGGGAAAGGAAAGAAATCATATTCCAAATCTGAGTCCGGCAAAGAAGGAAATAAGCATGACATGTCCAGAGTGAAGTGTTTTCACTGTCATGAGCATGGAAGTTATGACAATAATTTTCCACAAAAGAAGAAGAACAAGAAGGCTTCAATATATGTAGTTTGTGAGGCTTTGGCCTCACAATTTGAGCTGGAATTCTCGCTCATCGCATGCATGGTGTCAAGTGCAATGGGATCGGTGTGGTACTTGGATAGTGGTGCATATTTCCACATGACGGGAGAAAAATAAATTTTCAGTAGCTTGGAGGAGAAGGACCTCCAAATGCATATAAAAATGGGTGATGACGGGAGGTACAGTGCTACCGAGATTGGTACAGTTACCTTCCAGAGACATTTAGGTAAATCCTTCTTATTAAAATATGTAATGCATGTACCAGGCTTGAAAAATAATTTAGTTCCAGTCACAATGTTGGAAGATAAAGTCCATGATGTGATTTTCAGTGAAGGAAAGCTTTCCTTAGACAAAAAGCCACATGATAAGACAAGAATATTGGGATTTGTGTGAAGAATCTCTATAAACGTGATTTAGATTACTGCACAACATTGATGGGTAAGGCAGAAAAAGTAGTGACCTGGGATGAGGGTGAGTTATGGCACAGGAGATTGGGTCATCTACACCATGGAGCCATGAAGGCCATGCAACATATTTCTACGGCTCTTCCCATGGGTACTCTTACATAGTTAGAGACATGCAAGGGATGTACCATGGGGAAGTATGCAAAGACCACTTTTCATGAGAAGGAGAATCGAGCTTCATAAATCCTTGAGAGAGTTCATTCAGACGTGTGTGGACCATTCTCTATAACTTAGACAACAAAGCACAGGTACTATGTGATCTTTGTTGATGATTTTTCTATAAAGTGTTGGATCTACTTCATGCAGAAGAAAGATCAGACATTCTCAAATTTTCTTGATTTCAAAGAACTGGTGGAGAAAGATACGGGGAAGGATGTGAAGGCTCTTAGGATTAAAAATGGTGGTGATTACATCTCCAATTAATTCAATAACTTATGTGGCAAAGAAGGAATTCAGAGAGATTTGATTGTGCCTCATAACCCACAACAGAATGGGGTGACAGAAAGAAAGAACAGAACAATTGTGGGTGCAACATGAGTGATGTTGCATGATCAGGGCCTACTGTTGCATCTGTGGGTGGAGGCATTCAACACAGTGGTATTTGTGAAAAACCGTAGTCCTCATCGGATACTTGGCATAAGTACACTAGAGGAAGATTTTTCTGGTAAGAAACCTGATGTTTCATATTTTAAAATTTTTCGCTCATCTGTCTATGTGCATTTGACCAAAGACTCCAGGATATTTTTGGGGTATAATGATACTCCCCATAACTATAGGGTGTATTTTCCAAACAACAGGAGGATTGTTGTTAGACGGGATATAAAATTTGATGAGGAGAAAGCCATGCGATTGTCCCTTGAGAGGGAGCTGGATTTGCATGTAGATGAGGAACTATTGGTTCCAAAGAATGAACCTCAAAATGTGGAGAAGCCACATGTGGAGGATCGCGGAGTGGAAAAAAACACTCATGCAGACCCATCCACCAAAAATGGTAGAAGATGCATCACGGAAGCTGATATATTGAGACTTGATGCGGAAGAGCATGTGTTATGAAACCAGCTCCAGAAATGGAAGAAAATAGAGATCAACGCCTTAGAAATAGCCACTTCAAGGGGGAAACCTACAATACATTACATAAATTAACAATTCTTGGATGATACAAATGAAAAAACCTCCTTCTATATATAGGGGTCCATTGGGTCACAATATAATCCTAGTCAACCTAACAATAATAATGTAAGGGAACAATAATAACAATATGGGGGTACAAGGGTACAAAAATAATAATAACGGGGCTACACTAATAACAATAAGGGACTACACTAGTAAAATGGGGACCTAACATGCCCCTCTCCTTCAAAAAAGTGTTGTCCTCAACGCTTGAGTAGCTCTGGATGCTTCTGTGTAAAATTCTCATCCTCCCATGTAGAATCTTCAGTGGGTAAGTTATTCCACTTGATGAGATACTCTGAAATTGGTCAATTTCATAGCTGTCGAGTTCTTGTTTCCGTGACTTTTTCAGGTTCCAATATGATTTTTCCTTCCTCATCAAGTTCTTGCAATATTGTTTGAACTGGAAGTTTGTCACCTATAACCTTCTCTAAGCATGAAACATGGAAAATTGGATGCACTCGCGAAGAAGTAGAAAGCTCCAATTTGTATGCCATAGTACCAATATTTTGCAACACCCTGTAAGGACCATAGTATTTTGGTGATAGTTTATTATCCTTCTTAGCTTGCTTGAGGGACATTTGTTTGTATGGTTGTAGCCGTAAAAATACCCTGTCTCCTACATCAAAACTTCTCTCGCTGTGATGTTGATATGTCCGTTGTTTCATTCAATTTTATGCCAGATTGAGGTTATCCTTTAAGAGCTGGAGAACTTGATGTTGATGCTCGATTTGATCTTCCACTGCTTGCACCTCAGAATTTTCTCTTAAATATGATGTGGTGGACGGTGGATGATGTTGGGTCTCGTAATTGTCACATTTTCATCATGTTTATCCTCGCCCTTTCTCACATTCCATCACCTCATTTAACCATTGATCATACCATTTCCATGGGTTCACCTCATTATTTTCCAATTTATTTAATTGTAATATTATTAGAGAATGTATGATTAATTATTTCAAAATTGACATATTTCACTAATATATTAAATGTGGATGAGCTTTGTAAATGTGTAGGATTATTTGGAAGAATTATTCAAAATCTTCTTGAATATTTCCTCCACTATTTCAATAATTCAAAGGATAATTGTTCAATATTATTCTAAGGAGAAGATCATGGAGATTTGGATAACATATATTATCCAAGATTTGTGAGAGATGAGTGAGGATTTAAAGGGATCATATCTTGTAATTATAGGGATATTGGATGAGAGGAAAGTGGATGTGTAATTATGAGTTTCTTATCTTGTTTTCAAAGCACTCATGTATAAATAGGAGTGCTCTTTCTCCAAGTCGAGATATAAGATATGGAGAGATAGGATATGGAATAGTATTTTTTGAAGTTAATGGAAGACATAATTTATCATTTTCTTGTGCATTGAATAAGTTCCAGTAGCTGGAAGTACTCTCAGTGTACGAGGCAAGGGTGGAGGGCGCCCCCACACTGAGCTAAGTACACTTCTTAATTTATTTCATAGCTGCAATTTATGAGCTAGTTTTCTTATGATTGATTTGTTTATTGCAAATATTGATGAATATAATGTTCAATCTTAAACTGCATATGAAAGGAAAAACAAGTGTTTAAGTTAAGCACTCTTTCTATCGACTCTAAATTTTCCATTAGAACTCATATTTTCTTGCTTTCCTGTTTTCACAATAGCATTAACGATATAATGAAATCAATGATGAAGGACAACTAGGATCTCTGAACATAGAGCCTCTTGATTATTATTTCATATATCTTGATCTATTGTTTAGAAATTAGATTTATCCTTTCCTGCTTTCCTGTTTTCACAATATCATTAATGATAGAATGAAATCAATGATGAAGGACAACCAGGACCTCTGAACATAGAGCCTCTTGATTAGTATTTCATATATCTTAATCTATTGTTTAGAATTTAGATTTATCATTTCCTGCTTTCATGTTTTCACAATAGGATTAATGATAGAATGAAATCAATAATGAAGGAAAACCAGGACCTTTGAATATAGAGCCTCTTGATTATTATTTCATATATCTTCATCTATTGTTTAGAAATTAGATTTATCTTTTCCTGCTTTCATGTTTCCACAATAGTATTAATGATAGAATGTGTTAGCCACCTATAATATTTTATTATAGCAAAAGGTGGCTAAGACTTTTTGAGCCTCCAAGGAACAGATTTTATTACTAAAAATTGTTGGCTCTTGAAGACTCTTGAAAGGCCTCATGCCTCTGTCTGAAATCTTCATTGTTGTTCCCATTTTATACTCAAAAATTATGCTGATTTCATGAGAATAAACTGCTGGAAAAACCATCATTTTTTCCTTCCCCCTCTTTCAAATTTACCTTCATTTTCTCCCCTTTTCCTCCATAAAACCCTTTTTTTTTCATGATTCCACTTCTTCCCCTCATGAAAATCACTTTTATAAAGTTAAAGACTCACTCTTTAGCTTTACCGAAACCTCTAAAATCCATTGAAAAACTTTGAAAATTTCATAAAAAACAAGTTTTTTTTACTATGGACTTAAGCCCCTTGGGCTAAGTCCTAAACCACTTCCCCACCATACACTTTGGGGCTGGAACCACGTGCTAACCCATTTTGGCACTTATCTCATCGCAAAATTTCAAGTACGGAAGTCTTTGCCATGGTCCGAAAGTTCCGATGCGATTAGCCTTTTTGTGTTTAAAACCCCGATCGCATTGTCATTTTCTTATTAAACGTGGGCCCGCCTCGGTGCTTAAAACCTTGTAATATTCAATCTCTGATCATTCTTTTTCTTTGTAAAGTCTTAAAACCCATTTTTCCAAAGTTTAGACTAAAAATCCATAACCACGTGTTGAATATAAAATGGGTAGATTGAAAGACCGATCGCGCAATCGCAATCGGAGAAAAATACAATGGGTTGACTGAAAAGGCCGCATCAAAATTTCCAATGCGATCAGGCCTTATACATATAAACTCCACCCTTTCATTACATATGACTTTTCACCCGGGACCAAGTGTTAAAGATCTCGAGTGCCAATCGCATCGCAATGTTTCAAATGGGTTGATTGAAAGACCAGGCCTGATGGCCCGATTGCGATTGGCCTTTGTTTTAATACGCCCTGGGCATATTACATTTCGTAAATTCCAAAGGCCCCGCATTCGGGCGCCTATCCACCTTTTATATATTTTCTGCCCCCCAAAGCATAAAACCTTTGTTTTTTCCAAATTTTGAGTTTTCATATATCGCAAAGGTTTTTCCGCCGATCATTCTAAAACAAATCCCCACCATTGATCGAAAGCCGATCAAGTGGCTAGTGCTCCATCACATCGCAAATTTTTCATCGCATACATTTATTACCACCCCCGATTGACGACCCCGTGATTTCTTCTCCACCGATTTTCTACTTATTAGATTGACGGTCTGCACCACATTGCATCGCATGTTTTAATCGGTCCGTCTGCTCATCACCCCCGATTGCGATCCCCCGATTGAGATCGACTGATTGAATCTGGATCGTCCACGTGTCCAGATCGGACGGCCCAAAATCCCTCCGACTTGTTCTTTCCCACGCCCTTTTTAAACCTCCTCTTTGCAGATCTCCACCGTTGGATGCTTTCATCCAACAACTACACTCTTTCCTGCCTTCTGAAGTAGTCAAACCTAAAAACGCAGGATTTCTTAATTGTTTTATGTTTTATGCAATTTTTAAAATGGTTTCCGTCGTTATATTGAAGAAAGGCCAGGGGCCGGAAATGAAAATTCTTGTGCCTTTAGTCCATGAAGAGAACCATTCACTGGGTTCTGTTCTACGTTTTATCAATGCTCCATGGGCATTGATGCCTATGAAGGCCCTGCGCGGCCCTGCACATCAACAAGACACTGTTTTATTAAGAAACACAGTTAAAGAGTATCAGTTTTGAAGACATAGCACAACAGAATGAAGATTTAAGACAAATTTTGGAATTACGGCTAAGAATTATTATCAAAAGCCTAATTCCCAGAATTACAACACAATGAAAAGAAATCATAAGTGTTTAAACAGACAGGCAGCCCTCCACCGCCACATTTGAGGTGAATTGATTCCTCAACTACCATAAGCACCACCTGTTGCCTCAAAGCATTCAAACAGAGGCTGAACTTATTGCAGAATCAAATATTTTGCCTCAACGCAGCTAGGGAGTTACTTCTGCAAGGAAATAAATGCAGAAATATATGCAGAGTTACTCCAAACATTACGCAGAGCCTCAAAGTCAATAAAATCTCCCACCGAGCTTAATTCATAAATGTAAAACAGTTAATGCAGTGTTTCGGGGAATTAACACCCTAGAGGTTGGTTGGGATACAACCTCCACAGAGCAGGGGCGTACTACTTAACAGAGACTCACACAATCATGCACGTTCAGAAAAACTAAATAGAGCAGAATGAGAGATTTACCCGTTGGTCCTACGTTTGAAGTAGATCCACGTGGGGTCCAAACCCCCTGTAACCGTCCTTCCTCCTTAACCTGAAATACAAGAAGAAACCAGCACAAAGGACAATTTGTACAGCATATATCTACTCTAAATGTCAGTGAGATTCATATAAAACACTAAATAAATCATAATGAATGCTTGTATAACAAATATTCTCATACATAAAAGCATACACTAACATGTTTATTTCGGGAACAGCATGATACTTCTGTATTATAAATAGTACGTACAAAATTAATCAAGTGGAGAGATCACCTGATCCTTCCAAGGCCTTCGCAGACCGTCGTCCGGATCCGTCCAGCCCTTGCCTCGCTAAGACTCCTTCCAAACTGGTGCATACGAGATAACATATAAATGGATGTATATCTCAAGGAAACAAGGGTTTCCTATAATGAACTGGGAAAGTGAAGGAGGCACAGGGAATCAGACTTGGATAGGGAATACCAACAGAGTATAATATCAATAATTCTCTCTCCCCCTTAGGCCATACACATGAGGGCTTTTTATAGTCCCTCCAAGTAGTTTCAGCAGTTGGAAACAGTTGGCCACGGGCTGGGGTGGTTGAACTACCTAAGTAACCATCAACCCAGCGCAAAATTAGGGATTTTTTATATATTTTTTAATCATTTTAATGGCATACGCGGAAAAGTCTAGCTGGACTCGCGTATACACGCGGAAAAGTACGGGCATAGTCGCGTATGGGGGATTTTACACTGTTTTTAAGTGAATTTGTCCAAGTCTGTAGGAATGGGTGCCCAAAAGCCATAGAGCAATCATGAATCATGTCAAGGTGAGAAATGATGCTATAACATGCAGACAAAATGTTTTGTAAACTTCTCCATCAAGCCCCTCAAAGGCCGAGAAGTCTTGAATCTGTATTAATTGTTCTTAAGATATTTTATCAAATCTCACCTCCTCATCCTCCTATAAATACCTCTGTAGAAGATGAGAAACTATTGGTTGACTACGTTGCTGAGCATTATTATGTAATTGAGCTTGAAATTTCTGATTGTAAATATTATTCACTGGCCCTTGAAGCTCTGTTTGTAATAGATAAGTTAGGCTGAATAGTGAAGTGCCCCTTTCTTTGTCATTGTTTTTTCCTTCTATGTATGCCATATTGTTCACTATTCTCTGATAAAGAACAACATTTACAGAGTTAGGATTTACTGTTTATCAGTTCCCTTCTCTAACTGAAAATCTTTATCTTAATGTTTTCCTCTTATTTGTTTATTTAAGAATGATTCAATATAGTTTAAGCAGTTAGGAATGCTGGAGTTCCCTCATCCTACTGTTTGCTTTAAACATTGTTCTTGAAAGCTGTTTTCATCATTTACTTATTAAAGTTAGACTAGAGAAGTTATGGTTTTCCCTATTTCTAGCTTCTTTTCTCCAAAGGCAGATTCTGAAGGTTTCCCTTGGTGTTGACTGAAAGCAGACTATGTTTAAAAGTACCTTATCTGATCTTAGGTTACACTTTGCTTCTCTTATGTGTTTTCATACTTTCTGAAAGTAATTATGTGGATTACTAGATTGTTTTTCAATTAAGCTGCTTTAATACAAACTTGCCCAAGAAGTTTATGGTTAGCCCTGTCCTTGGTTGGTTTTAAACAGTTACTTAAGAGGCTTTTTTTGTTTGGACTGACTATAAATCCCTTGTGAAATTATTATCAGTTTCCACCCCTCCAACACTTTATTGTTTCCATTCCATCATTTTAATCTCAATAATCTTGTGGTATAGATGACTTGCCCCTTGGATCACTCTTGATGTTGTTGCTCAATTAAAGCCCAGATATGACTCCATAGCCCAATGGAATAAAAACCAACGTTATATCTATCTTTTAACCTAGTTGTTCTATCCACTTGCAACTTCTCACCTTTCAAACTCTTTGCATTTAGAACTTTCCCCTCAAAACAGTATTCATGCTCAATCATCCAAAAACAAACAAAACCCATGGCCTTCATAACTAGCCTAATATCATTACCCCAAACTTCAAAGACAAATCCATATTTGCACTTATTGGAGAGATCCCTCTCCAGATTTAGGAGGGCTAGATCCTAGAATCCCAAAGTTGGTTGAAACGATGTTGTTTCTGCAGTTTTAGTCTCACCAGTCTGCTAAAATTACAGATTCCTAACATTTCTGGCGACTCTGCTATGGAGAACCCTTATCATTATAATATCTTTCAAACTCAGTCAGAAGACTGCAGGATTAAATTTTTTGCAAAAAAGACTAGTTAAACTCTTAAATATTCTCATACCTGGTTGAAGTTGTCTTTTTTATTCGGGTCTGAAAAAAACAGCGTAGTGGCTCCTAGAAAGATTCACACTAGAGCCTATCCTGACCCTGATCCACCTAAAGTAGTTGATAACCTAGAAGGTAGCCTTAGGAAGTCTCCTAAGATCAAATTATCAACTTTTTTCAGATCACCCTTGAGAGCTAAATCAGTTCCTGAAAATCTTGCAGCTCCACAAGAAATACATGGTGGTGGACCATTAAACGTTTTACCTCCTTAAGAGCTAAAAACTTCCACCTGGCGACTCCACACTCTGAAACTCCCAAAAGACCAAATGACTGCACTGGTAGAAGACCCTGAACTGATTGACAAGACACAATGACCTCTCTCTTGATTTACAAAAATGATTCCAAGAATACAACGAAGATATGCCCCAATGAGTAGAGATCATATCCCTGTGTTTCCACATAAGATGCCCCAGGTGAATTGGGATGACAACCTACCTATTTTTCAAGGTGAAAAGTTTGATGACCCTTTATTACATGTTATCAAATTTCACATACATGTATGTAGGTTGAAATTTGAATGGCATGAAGACTGCCTAATGAAAATGTTCATGTTAACATTAGAAGGAAAATCTAGGGATTGGTATGGATGCTTAAGATATAGTAGTTTGTTTTCTTTAAGAGACCTTGAATATGTGTTCTATGAGAACTATAAATAAAACACTACATCATTATCATTGGGTGCAATATATTATGATTCATCACAAAATATCACCCAGCACATTATAGATAATGAGGAAGCTTTGGAAGAGATGCATCCTGAAGATCTTTTAACAGCCATTCATGAGTTTAATCTCCTATTGAAAAATTTTAAGAATATAGATGAATTAGTTGAGGAAGAGATGATCCAAGAAATAATGGACGTTCCTTAAGATATCCCTGAAAACTCAAATATTGATTCATCATCCCTTATAGCCGAGGCTCAAGAAAACATCCAGCCTCAAAATCAGTTTTCACAAGAGACAAAGAACTGTTGTACTTCTGTTCAAACGGAAATAGAAACATCCTTCCCCTTGACAGAAAAAGAGATAGATCAGACTATTTATAAATAGTCAGTCTCTGAAACTTTTTGCAAAACAAACATTCTTGCCCATTCACATAGAGAACTTTGTGGTACAGATTTAGAAAGTTCTTTTGTAGATCAGAATGAAGAAGGACCTGCTGATAACCCAGTATGTTTGATTGGTAGTATTACTTATATTCGTGATTCTCATAACTTTGATCTATCTAGTGATGATTCTTCCCAAATAGAAGTTAATTTTGCAGGCTCATCATTAGTAGATTTATGGGAGGAAGATCAATTCCTTCAAAGAAGTAATGAGCCAGTGCAAACTATTTATGATACTGATGATGAAAGTTTTCAAAGTATAGAAGCGAGTGAAGATTCATTGGATCTTTGCTCTATTTTATTTCAGATCATCAGTAATAGTTTCCATGTGATTGGGAATCAGCAAACTTTCATCTCAAAGGATGAGGAGGAAATAAACAAAGAAATTTTTGGGCAGGTGGAAATCAAGGAGCTTTCTCTTGAAAAAGAGGAAGCAATTAAACATACCCTTGCTCAATAATATAATAAACTCCTCATAGAGTACATTCCACTAAACCAGAGCATACTAGGGCTACAAGAGGACAACACTGCCAAATACGATGAGTCCTCCAGTTCAGATGATGATGCTTCCAAACAACTTTCTGAAGATATGCTCCTCAAAGCTGAAGTCTTGGAAGCAGACAATCTACCAGACACAGAGGACCAAAAAGAAGAGAATCTTTATCTTTTCTTTGTTGATCCTATGGAAGAGTATGTGGGAATCCCAACTGGCTCAAATTATCAAGTAGCGATCCTTTGCATGAGCCAGAGACATGAAAAGTTGTCACCTTCTGTGATAGCCTTGATATTGAAGGTTAATCTTCAATATGTTCTATGGATACCTTTGACAAGCAGCCAGAGTTTCTACTTCCTCTTGACATTACTCAGCTGGCTGCATTGGCATTTTTGTATCATATGATAAATGTAAATACTCCATGTTTAGAATAGTTTAGAATGTCAATAAAGCTCAGTTCTGAGCATGTAGTTAGTTTTTGTTTTCTGCTTTGAAGAAAAATCAAGGATTTAAAAAATACAAAAACAAAGAAAGAAAGAAAAATGGGCATATTGTAAAACAAGAAAGGTATAGCCCCATACCAAAAAAGAGAAACAAATTCTGAAATTGTGCAATCTCAAATGCCACTCCTGAATGACACACTTCTAGTTAGTCAAACAGCCTAATCTTGACTAATTAGTTTTAAATTTTCTGCTGATAGGATAGTGATATCGATTTGCCAAACTGTTTAATCTTGGCTTATCAATAGATAGTTTAGGATAGAAATTGAAGGTTCAAACATGATGAAAATATGAACCTAAGTTTCCAAAGAGAAATTGACTCAAATTTGTTTTATTTTTTGAGTCAAAAAATATGTAAATCTGGTTCTAATTATCTCAAAATTTGAACCCAAGAACAAAGAAAAACAGCTCAAACAAGAGTCAACACAGAGTTGTAGAAAAGAGGAAGGAAATGTTTTCAATTTTCAGATCTTAAGCCTTCCATTTTTGGTTTAATTTTCTGCAAAATAAATGTCTATGTGCAGCTTGTTTTTATGCCATAAATCACAGCAAGTCAAACAGCTTAATCTTGACTTGACTGTTTTTAAAATTTATGTTTTAGAATTTAGAGAATAAAAATATGTTGGACAGTTTAATCCCAACAGATAGTAGAATAGGTAAAGAAGAATATGAACTCAACTGTTTAATCTGAGTTCAGGGAGAAATAAGGAGTAGAATTAGATTAGTTTTCCTGCTTTCAAAAGAATAAAATGTTGAGAAAAGAGTTTACCAATCCAAGTGCACTCTAATGAAGAAAAAATGTTAGATATGTAGGACTGGGTAGGTAGAAATTTGTATTGAGGAAGGTCCATTGTTTTTATATCGCTAATATGTTTTTTAAACTACAGAAGATCATCTGGCAAAAGGTAAAGTAGTCTAATGATCAGGCATTGCAGTCAGCTCTGCAGAACAATGGATGAGGCACCGACGTTCTCCTGTGAGAATGCAAGTCTGAAATTCTTGATGCCTTCAAGAAGGCATCATCCCCAAGTGGAGCCACTGTTAGCCACCTATAATATTTGATTATAGCAAAAGGTGGCTAAGAATTTTTGAGCCTCCAAGGAATAGATTTTATTACTAAAAATTGTTGGCTCTTGTAGACTCTTGAAAGGCCTCATGCCTCTGTCCGAAATCTTCATTGTTGTTCCCATTTTATACTCAAAAATTCTGCTGATTTCATGAGAAGAAACTGCTGGAAAAACCATCATTTTTTCCTTCCCCCTATTTCAAATTTACCTTCATTTTCTCCCCTTTTCCTCCATAAAACCCTTTTTTTTTCATGATTCCACTTCTGCCCCTCATGAAAATCACTTTTATAAAGTTAAAGACTCACTCTTTAGCTTTACCGAAACATCCAAAATCCATTGAAAAACTTTGAAAATTTCATAAAAAACAAGTTTTTATTACTATGGACCTAAGCCCCTTGGGCTAAGTCCTAAACCACTTCCCCACCATACGCTTTGGGGCTGGAACCACGTGCTAACCCATTTTGGCGCTTATCGCATCGCAAAATGTCAAGTACGCAAGTCTTTGCCATGGTCCGAAAGTTCCGATGCAATTAGCCTTTTTGTGTTTAAAACCCCGATCACATTGTCATTTTCTTATTAAACGTGGGCCCGCCTCAGCACTTAAAACCTTATAATATTCCATCTTCGATCGTTCTTTTTCTTTGTAAAGTCTTAAAACCCATTTTTCCAAAGTTTAAACTAAAAAACCATAACCAGGTGTTGAATATAAAATGGGTAGATTGAAAGACCGATCACGCAATCGTAATCAGAGAAAAATACAATGGGTTGATTGAAAAGGCCGCATCAAAATTTCCAATGCGATCAGGCCTTATACATATAAACTCCGCCCTTTCATTACATATGACTTTTCACCTGGGACCAAGTGTTAAATATCACGAGCGCCAGTCGCATCACAATGTTTCAAATGGGTTGATTGAAAGACCAGGCCCGATGGCCCGATTGCGATTGGCCTTTGTTTTAATACACCCTGGGCATATTACATTCCATAAAGTCAAAAGGCCCCGCAGTCGGGCGCCTATCCACCTTTTATATATTTTTCATCCCCCAAAGCATAAAACCTTTGTTTTTTCCAAAGTTTGAGTTTTCATATATCGCAAAGGTTTTTCCGCCTATCATTCTAAAACAAATCCCCGCTGTTGATCGAAAGCCGATCAAGCGGCCAGTGCTCCATCGCATCGCAACTTTTGCATCACATACATTTGTTACCACCCCCAATTGTCGACCCCCCAATTTTTTCTCCACCATTGTTCTACTTATTAGATCGACGGTCTGCGCCACATCGCATCGCATGTTTTAATCGGTCTGTCTGCTCATCACCCCCGATTGCGATCTGCCGATTGAATCTGGACCGTCCACGTGTCTAGATCGGACGGCCCAAAATCCCTCCAACTTGTTCTTTCCCACGCCCTTTTTAAACCTCCTCTTTGCAGATCTCCACCATTGGATTCTTTCATCCAACAGCTACGCTCTTTCCTGCCTTCTGAAGCAGTCAAACCTAAAAACACAGGATTTCTTAATTTTTTTATGTTTTATGCAGGTTTTAAAATGGTTTTCGCCGTTATATTGAAGAAAGGCCAGGGGTCAGGAATGACAATTCCCATGCCTTTAGTCCATGAAGAGAACCATTCGCAGGGTTCTGTTTTATGTTTTATCAACGCTCCACGGGCATTGATGCCTATGAAGGCCCTGCGCGGCCCTGCACATCGACAAGACACTATTTTATTAAGAAAAACAGTTAAAGAGTATCAGTTTTGAAGACATAGCACATCAGAATGAAGATTGAAGACAGATTTTGGAATTATGGCTAAGAATTCTTATCAAAAGCCTAATTCCCAGAATTACAACACAATGAAAAGAAATCATAAGTGTTTAAACAGACAGTTAGCCCCCCACCGCCACATTTGAGGCGAATTGATTCCTCAGCTACCATAAGTGCCACCTGTTGCCTCAAAGCATTCAAACAGAGGCTGAACTTATTGCAGGATCAAATATTTTGCCTCAACGCAGCTAGGGAGTTACTTCTGCAAGGAAATAAATGCAGAAATATTTGCAGAGTTACTCCAAACATTATGCAGAGCCTCAAAGTCAATAAAATCTCCCACCGAGCTTAATTCATAAATGTAAAATAGTTAATGCAGACAAAATATTTTGTAAACTTCTCCATCGAGCCCCTTAAAGGCCAAGAAGTCCTGAATCTGTATTAATTGTTCTTAAGATCTTTTTTCAGATCTCACCTCCTCATCCTTCTATAAATACCTCTGTAGAAGATGAGAAACTGTTGGTTGACTACATTGCTGAGCATTATTATGTAATTGAGCTTGAAACTTATGATTGTAAATATTATTCACTGGCCCTTGAAGCTCTGTTTGTAATAGATAACTTAGGCTAAATAGTGAAGATGATTGCTGAACTAAAACACTCGACTTGAAGACTGTAACTGGTTTGACATCAATAACAAGCTGTTTCTTGGGATCCTAGTCTATATTACTGGTGAAGTGCCCCTTTATTTGTTATTGTTTTTTCCTTCTATGTATGCCATATTGTTCACTATTCTTTGATAAAGAGAAACATTTACAGAGTTAGGATTTACTATTTATTAGTTCCCTTCTCTAACTGAAAATCTTTATCTTAATGTTTTCCTCTTATTTGTTTATTTAAGAATGATTCAATACAGTTTAAGAAGTTATGAATGCTGGAGTTCCCTCATCCTATTGTTTTCTTTAAACATTTTTCTTGAAAGTTGTTTTCATCATTTACTTATTAAAGTTAGACTAGAGAAGTTATTGTTTGCCCTATTTCTAGCTTCTTTTCTCCAAAGGTAGATTCTGAAGGTTTCCCTTGGTGTTGACTGAAAGCATACTAGGTTTAAAAGTACCTTATCTGATCTTAGGTTACACTTTGTTTCTCTTATGTGTTTTCATACTTTCTGAAAGTAATTATGTGGATTACTGGATTGTTTTTCAATTAAGCTGCTTTAATACAAACTTGCCCAAGAAGTTTATGGTTAGCCCTGTCCTTGGTTGGTTTTAAACAGTCACTTAAGAGGCTTTTCTTGTTTGGACTGACTATAAATCCCTTATGAAATTATTATCAATTTCCACCCCTCCAACACTTTATTGTTTCCATTCCATCATTTTAATCTCAATAATCTTGTGGTATAGATGACTTGCCCCTTGGATCACTCTTGATGTTGTTGCTCAATTAAAGCCCAGATATGACTCCATAGCCCAATGGACTAAAAACCAGCATTATATCTATCTTTTAACCTAGCTGTTCTATCCACTTGCAACTTCTCACCTTTCAAACTCTTTGCACTTAGAACTTTCCCCTCAAAATAGTATTCATGCTCAATCATCCAAAAAAAAACAAAACCATTGGCCTTCATAACTAGCCTAATATCATTACCACAAACTTCAAATACAAATCCATCTTTGCACTTATTGGAGAGATCCCTCTCCGGATTCAGGAGGGCTAGATCCTAGAATCCCAAAGTTGGTTGAAACGATGTTGTTTTTGCAGTTTTATTCTCACCAGTCTGCTAAAATTACAGATTCCTAACATTTCTGGCGACTCCGCTGGGGAGAACCCTTCTCATTATAATATCTTTCAAACTCAGTCAGAAGACTGCAGGATTAAATTTTTTGCAAAAAAGACTAGTTAAACTCTTAAAGATTCTTATACCTGGTTGAAGTTGTCTTTTTTATTCGGGTCTGAAAAACACAGCGTACTGGCTCCTAGAAAGATTCACACTAGAGCCTATCCTGGCCCTAATCCACCTGAAGTAGTTGATAACCCAGAAGGTATCCTTAGGAAGTCTCCTAAGATCAAATTATCAATTGTTTTCAGATCACCCTTGAGAGCTAAATCAGTTCCTGAAAATCTTGCAGCTCCACAAGAAATACATGGTGGTGGACCATTAAACGTTTTACCTCCTTAGGAGCTAAAAACTTCCACCTGGCGATTCCACACTCTGAAACTCCAAAAGGACCAAATGAATCCACTGTTAGAAGACCCTCAACTGATTGACTAGAAACAGTGACCTCTCTCTTGATTTACAAAAATGATTCCAAGAATACAACAAAGATATGCCCCAAAGAGTAGAGATCATATCCATGGGTTTCCACATAAGATTCCCCAGGTGAATTGGGATGAAAACCTGCCTGTTTTTCAAGGTGAAAAGTTTGATGACCATTTATTACATCTTATCAAATTTCACATACATGTATGGAGGTTGAAAGTTGAATGGCATGAAGACTGCCTAATGAAAATGTTCATGTTAACATTAGAAGGAAAAGCTAGGGATTGGTATGAATTCTTAAGATATAGTAGTTTGTTTTCTTTAAGAGACCTTGAATATGTGTTCTATGAGAACTATAAAGAAAACACTACATCATTATCATTGGGTGCAATATATTATGATTCATCACAAAACATCACCCAACACATTATAGATAATGAGGAAGCTTTGGAAGAGATGCATCCTAAAGATCTTTTAACAGCCATTCATGAGTTTAATCTCCTATTGAAAATTTTTAAGAATATAGATGAATCAGTTGAGGAAGATATGATCCAAGAAATAAAGGACGTTCCTCAAGATATCCCTGAAAACTCAAATATTGATTCATCATCCCTTATATCTGAGGCTCAATGAGACATCCAGCCTCAAAATCAGTCTTCACAAGAGACAAAGAACTGTTGTACTTCTGTTCAAAGGGACATAGAAACATCCTTCCCTTTGACAGAGAAAGAGATAGATCATACTATTTATAAACAATCAGTCTCTGAAACTTTTTGCAAAAAAAACATTCTTGCCCATTCACATAGAGAACTTTGTGGTACAGACTTAGAAAGTTCTTTTGTAGATCAGAATGAAGAAGGACCTGTTGATAACCCAGTATGTTTGATTGGTAGTATTACTTATATTAGTGATTCTCCTAAGTTTGATCTATCTAGTGATGATGCTTGCCAAACAGAAGTTAATTTTGCAGGATCATCATTAGTATATTTATGGGAGGAAGATCAATTCCTTCAAAGAAGTAATGAGCCAGTGCAGACTATTTATGATACTGATGATGAAAGTTTTTAAAGTATAGAAGCGAGTGAAGATTCATTGGATCTTTTCTCTGTTTTATTTCAGATCATCAGTAATAGTTTCCATGTGATTGGGAATCAACATACTTTCAGCTCAAAGGATGAGGAGGAAAGAAATGAAGAAATGTTTGGGCAGGTGGAAATCAAGGAGCTTTCTCTTGAAAAAAAGGAAGCAATTAAACATACCCTTGCTCAAGAATATAATAACCTCCTCATAGAGTACAGTCCACTAAACCAGAGCATACTAGGGCTACAAGAGGACAACACTGCCAAATATGATGAGTCCTCCAGTTCAGATGATGATGCTTCCAAACAAATTTCTGAAGATATGCTCCTCAAAGCTGAAATCTTGGAAGAAGACAATCTACCAGACACAGAGGACCAAAAAGAAGAGAATATTCATCTTTTCTTTGTTGATCCTATGGAAGAGTATGTGGAAATCCCAACTGGCTCAAATTATCAAGCAGCGATCCTTTTCACGAGCCAGAGACATGAAAAGTTGTCACCTTCTGTGATAGCCTTGATATTGAAGGTTAATCTTCAATATGTTCTATGGATACCTCTGACAAGCAGCCAGAGTTTCTACTTCCTCTTGACATTACTCAGCTGGCTGCATTGGCATTTTTGTATCATATGATAAATGTAAATACTCCATGTTTAGAATAGGTTAGAATGTCAATAAAGCTCAGTTCTGAGCATGTAGTTAGTTGTTGTTTTCTGCTTTGAAGAAAAATCAAGGATTTAAAAAATACAAAAACAAAGAAAGAAAGAAAAGAGGGCAGATTGTAAAACAAGAAAGGTATAGCCCCATACCAAAAAAGAGTAACAAATTCTGAAAGTGTGCAAGCTCAAATGCCACTCCTAAATGACACACTTCTAGTTAGTCAAACAGCCTAATCTTGACTAATTAGTTTTAAATTTTCTGCTGATAGGATAGTGAAATCGATTTTCCAAATTGTTTAATCTTGGCTTATCAATAGATAGTTTAGGATAGAAATTGAAGGTTCAAACATGGTCAAAATCTAAACCTAAGTTTCCAAAGAGAAATTGACTCAAATCTGTTTTATTTTTTGAGTCAAAAAAGATGTAAATCTGGTTCTAATTAGCTCAAAATCTGAACCTGAGAACAAAGAAAAACAACTCAAACAAGAGTCAAAACAGAGCTGTAGAAAAGAGGAAGGAAATGTTTTCAATTTTCAGATCTTAAGCCTTCCATTTTTGGTTTAATTTTCTACAAAATAGATGTCTATGTGTAGCTTGTTTTTATGCCATAAATCACAGCAAGTCAAACAGCTTAATCTTGACCCTACTATTTTTAAAATTTATGTTTTAGAATTTAGAGAATAAAACTCTGTTGGACAATTTAATCCCAACAGATAGTAGAATAGGTAGAGAAGCATCTGAACTCAACTGTTTAATCTAAGTTCAGGGAGAAATAAGGAGTAGAATTAGATTAGTTTTCCTTCTTTCAAAAGAATAAAATGTTGAGAAAAGAGTTTTCCAATCCAAGTGCACTCTAATGAAGAAAAAATGTTAGATCAGTATGATTGGGTAGGTACAAAGTTTGTATTGATGAAGGTCCATTGTTTTTATGGTTGTTAATATGTTTTCAAAACAAGATCATTCAAGCAAAAGGAAATCAGCCCAATGGATCAGGCACATGTCAGCCTCCCAGAGAACAATGGATGAGGCAACTGATCAGCTGCCCAGAGAATGCAAGTCTGAAATTATTGATGCCTTCAAGAAGGCATCATCCCCAAGTGGAGCCATTGTTAGCCACCTATAATATTTGATTATAGCAAAAGGTGGCTAAGACTTTTTGAGCCTCCAAGGAACATATTTTATTACTAAAAATTGTTGGCTCTTGAAGAATCTTTAAAGGCCTCATGCCTCTGTCCGAAATCTTCATTGCTTTTCCCATTTTATACTCAAAAATTATGCTGATTTCATGAGAAGAAACTGCTAGAAAAACCATCAATTTTTCCTTCCCCCTCTTTCAAATTTACCTTCATTTTCTCCCCTTTTCCTCCATAAAACCTTTTTGTTTTCATGATTCCACTTCTTCCCCTCATGAAAATCACTTGTATAAAGTTAAAGACTCACTCTTTATCTTTACCGAAACCTCCAAAATCCATTGA
Source organism: Pinus albicaulis (assembly GCA_034641835.2). Classification (NCBI taxonomy): domain Eukaryota; kingdom Viridiplantae; phylum Streptophyta; class Pinopsida; order Pinales; family Pinaceae; genus Pinus; species Pinus albicaulis. The sequence goes on from CM076583.1 coordinate 1,084,173,747, forward strand.
AAAACTTTGAAAATTTCATAAAAAACAAGTTTTTTTTACTATGGACGTAAGCCCCTTGGGCTAAGTCCTAAACCACTTCCCCACCATATGCTTTGGGGCTGGAACCACGTGCTAACCCATTTTGGTGCTTATCACATCGCAAAATTTCAAGTACGCAAGTCTTTTCCATGGTCCGAAAGTTCCGATGCGATTAGCCTTTTTGTGTTTAAAACCTCGATCACATTGTCACTTTCTTATTAAACGTGGACCCACCTCGGCGCTTAAAACCTTGTAATATTCCATCTCCGATCATTCTTTTTCTTTGTAAAGTCTTAAAACATATTTTTCCAAAGTTTAAACTAAAAAAACATAACCACGTGTTGAATATAAAATGGGTAGATTGAAAGACCGATTGCGCAATCGAAATCGGAGAAAAATACAATGGGTTGATTGAAAAGGCCACATCAAACTTTCCAATGCGATCAGGCCTTATACATATAAACTCCGCCCTTTCATTACATATGACTTTTCACCCGGGACCAAGTGTTAAAGATCCCGGGCGTCAATAGCATCGCAATGTTTCAAATGGGTTGATTGAAAGACCAAGCCCGATGGCCCGATTGCAATTGGCCTTTGTTTTAATACGCCCTCGACATATTACATTTCGTAAAGTCCAAAGGCCCCACAGTCGGGCGCCTATCCACCTTTTATATATTTTCCGTCCCCTAAAGCATAAAACCTTTGTTTTTTCCAAAGTTTGAGTTTTCATATATCGCAAAGGTTTCTCCACCTATCATTCTAAAACAAATCCCCGTTGTTGATCGAAAGTTGATCAAGTTGCCAGCGCTCCATCGCATCGCAACTTTTGTATCGCATACATTTGTTACCACCCCCGATTGCCGACCCCCCGATTTTTTCTCCACCATTATTCTACTTATTAGATCGACAGTCTGCGCCACATCACATCACATGTTTTAATCGGTCTATCTGCTCATCACCCCCGATTGCGATCCACCGATTGAATCCAGACCGTCCACGTGTCTAGATTGGACGGCCCAAAATCCCTCCGACTTGTTCTTTTTCACGCCCTTTTTAAACCTCCTCTTTGCAGATCTCCACCGTTGGATGCTTTCATCCAACGGCTACGCTCTTTCCCGCCTTCTGAAGCAGTCAAACCTAAAAACGTGGGATTTCTTAATTGTTTTATGTTTTATGCAGGTTTTAAAATGGTTTCTGCCGTTATATTGAAGAAAGGCCAGGGGCTAGGAATGACAATTCACGTGCCTTTAGTCCATGAAGAGAACCATTCGCAGGGTTTCATTCTACGTTTTATCAACGCTCCACGGGCATTGATGCCTATGAAGGCCCTGCGCGGCCCTGCACATAGACAAGACACTGTTTTATTAAGAAACACAGTTAAAGAGTATCATTTTTGAAGACATAGCACAACAGAATGAAGATTGAAGACATATTTTGGAATTATGGCTAATAATGCTTATCAAAATCCTAATTCCCAGAATTACAACACAATGAAAAGAAATCATAAGTGTTTAAACAGACAGGCAGCCCTCCACCGCCACATTTGAGGTGAATTGATTCCTCAGCTACCATAAGCGCCACCTATTGCCTCAAAGCATTCAAACAGAGGCTGAACTTATTGCAGAATCAGATATTTTGCCTCAACGCAGCTAGGGAGTTACTTCTGCAAGGAAATAAATGCAGAAATATATGCATAGTTACTCCAAACATTACGCAGAGCCTCAAAGTCAATAAAAGCTCCCACCGACCTTAATTCATAAATGTAAAACAGTTAATGCAGACGGAATGTTTTGTAAACTTCTCCATCGATCCCCTCAAAGGCCAAGAAGTCTTGAATCTGTATTAATTGTTCTTAAGAGCTTTTATCAGATCTCACCTCCTCATCCTTCTATAAATACCTCTGTAGAAGATGAGAAACTGTTGGTTGACTACGTTGCTGAGCATTATTATGTAATTGAGCTTGAAACTTCTGATTGTAAATATTATTCACTAGCCCTTGAAGCTCTGTTTGTAATAGATAATTTAGGCTGAATAGTGAAGATGATTGTTGAACTGAAACACTGGACTTGAAGACTGTAACTGGTTTGACATCAATAACAAGCTGTTTCTTGGGATCCTGGTCTATATTACTGGTGAAATGCCCCTTTCTTTGTTATTGTTTTTTCCTTCTATGTATGCCATATTATTCACTATTCTTCGATAAATAACAACATTTACAGAGTTAGGATTTACTGTTTATCAGTTCCCTTCTCTAACTGAAAATCTTTATCTTAATGTTTTCCTCTTATTTGTTTATTTAAGAATGATTCAATACAGTTTAAGCAGTTAGGAATGCTGGAGTTCCCTCATCCTACTGTTTGCTTTAAACATTGTTCTTGAAAGTTATTTTCATCATTTGCTTATTAAAGTTAGACTAGAGAAGTTATGGTTTGCCCTATTTCTAGCTTCTTTTCTCCAAAGGCAGATTCTGAAGGTTTCCCTTGGTGTTGACTGAAAGCAGACTAGGTTTAAAAGTACCTTTTCTGATCTTAGGTTACACTTTGCTTCTCTTATGTGTTTTCATACTTTCTGAAAGTAATTATGTGGATTACTGGATTGTTTGTCAATTAAGCTGCTTTAATACAAACTTTCCCAAGAATTTTATGGTTAGCCCTGTCCTTGGTTGGTTTTAAACAGTTACTTAAGAGGCTTTTCTTGTTTGGACTGACTATAAATCCCTTGTGAAATTATTATCAGTTTCCACCCCTCCAACACTTTATTATTTCCATTCCATCATCTTAATCTCAATAATATTGTGGTATAGATGACTTGCCCCTTGGATCACTCTTGATGTTGTTACTCAATTAAGGCCCAGATATGACTCCATAGCCCAATGGACTAAAAACCAGCGTTATATCTATCTTTTAACCTAGTTGTTCTATCCACTTGCAACTTCTCACCTTTCAAACTCTTTGCACTTAGAACTTTCCCCTCAAAACAGTATTCGTGTTCAATCATCCAAAAACAAACAAAACCCTTGGCCTTCATAACTAGCCTAATATCATTACCCCAAACTTCAAAGACAAATCCACCTTTGCACTTATTGGAGAAATCCCTCTCCGGATTCAGGAGGGCTAGATCCTAGAATCCCAAATTTGGTTGAAACGATGTTGTTTCTGCAGTTTTAGTCTCACCAGTCTACTAAAATTACAGATTCCTAACAGAATGAAATAAATGATGAAGGACGAATAGGACCTCTGAACATAGAGCCTCTTGATTATCATTTCATATATCTTTATCTATTGTTTAGAAATTAATTAAGTTAGTTTTATATTTGTAATATGCATTTCACTAACCATCAATAATTCATCTTCTAAACTTGACTGTGGTTGAAACCCATATACTTTGGGGATGCTTCTAATTTCACCAACCTGGATTGATAATTAAATTCTCGTGTTAGTTTACCCAACATTTTGGTGCAGTTGCCAGGGAATCATACTTCAACATTGTCAATTAGGAAGACTATTTATAAAACATGTAAAAAAAAATCGACAAAAACCTAGTGTTTCTTCTAGTTAAGTTTCTCATGCCTAGGATAGAGATTAGAAGGATAGATTCATTAAAAAAAAGCCCCATCAAAATAAAAAATAAAAAGACAATAAAAATCCATTTTCCCAACAAGATCTAAAGCAACATGATGTTAAAGAAGCCATTTGGAGGGTGTGTCATAACAGGGATCTTGTCCACAATTTAGAGTGATCACTAAGGATGAATCTTCAATTCAGAAGATTGAAAGAGGAACAAAGCGTCGATGAAGAGGATCCACAAAAGGAAAACTTAGAATTTTCTTCTATAAAGGAGATGAATGACTCATGGATCAAATACGATGACAATCAAACATTAGAACCTGAAATTGAAGATTTTCTAGCATGTATATCAAAATATCCCCCGTGCATTTCAGATTTTGAACAAGTGACACTCGAAGAATTTTACGACATGACAACAAAGAACTTTTTGAATGAGTGCCAAGTAAACAAAGATCATCTTAAAACTTGATCCCAATAACACTCCATTTTTCAATGTTCTTTCTCATCAAAATCTTATGATCAGATTAATTTTCATGTCCAAGAATTTATTAAAGTATCTTTTTCAAACTTGGATGTGAGTTTAATTCTCATCTTGTTACGCAAATGGATGCACTGGAAATTTTCTTATACTTGAAAGGAAAATTTATTTTTCTGCAATAGAGTAGGTGCGATATTATTTTCTTCAGTTTTGAATAAGTATGCTCTCCTATTCTGTTTTTACACGATCTCGAGGATCATAAAGTAGGATAGAATAGAATAAAACAAATAAATGGATGGAATGAGTTCACAATAACACTTTTTCTCATAAATAATTCTTCACATCATTGCTCAATACTCATTTGAAGGGATTTTGTGACAAAATGCACTAAGGACAATCCTATTATGGGGAACCTTATAGGATTAGTTTTAAAGGCATGTTTTTAAACCAGGCATCTCTTGAAATCTATTTTTTAAATCCATTTTGAAATTTTCAATTTGGATCACAAATAAAAATGATCAATATAAACAATAGATTTCAAGCAAAAATTTTAAGGACAAAGTTAGTACAGCATTGATTTTAGGGATCTAATTGAAACATTTATACCTGATATTCATAGAGAATATATCCCTTGGAATCTAGTTTCCAAATAAATTTTAATCAGCTCAACCCGACATCATATGAAAAATATATGCTCAAAATACTAACTGCTTGTCGAAACATCTGCAAGGTGACAAATCTAGGTCTTGACTGTTCATTGGAATATTTCACATATCAAATCATCTTCTTTTCAAAACATATTTCTAATTGAGATATATGTTGAATTCTATTTCAATACACAATTTGAATCATCCCATTTTGAGGTCAGGTGAAAATGTTATTCCACATTTAGTGGTTGCATGTCTTAAAATCAGCATAGTAAAACTCTGCCTATTAGGTCTGTTCATCATCAATTTTGTAATATCAAACCTACTGATTTTAAAAACCAGTTTCTACTGGAAAGATAAAAATGAATATTCTTTAATTTCCAAGTGGAATCACATCGATTCAATCTTTAACGAAAAATTTACACTCCAAATAGTGACTATTGGTCTAGTAAAATATTCATAAGCAGCTCTATCAAACATGGTACTTCTCACCATTTTTGGCATATCATTTAAAACCATTTTGAAAACCTATTGGAATTGGAGATAACCATATTAATTAACATTAAAATGTCTTTTGAATCACTCTAATTTGACATAAAACGAAGATTTTGTGAACAAAATACCGCTATGAGGTCTAGGTTGGCCACCATTCCTCAAGGGATAAACAAATGCAATTTATTTGTATATCATCTTTGGACTTGTTTTTAAGAATTTCTTGAAATTACTATACATATTTCTTGGAAGAAGAGAGATTTTACACCTCTCTTCCTCCATCATCTAAGATTTTATTACAGGCAAATGCTATGTTTGCAGGTCATAAGAAGATTCGAGAGGTCAACTCCATGGATGGAGGATTTTCAAAGGCAATATTTAAAAATATGAAAGTGAATATTCAAGTCAAATCAAAGTAGAATTCACAAGATGTTGAGTTCATTTCCAAAACTCACTTTCAGTTGTGGACCAATAACATCAACAACCCTACAAGAAGGTCAAGATCGAGGCAAAGGACATGAAGCTAATAATAAGAACAAGAAGTCAAGTTTTATCATGACAAGCCACATCCATTTTCTGAACATCAAGCAATGCTGTGAAAGGGAAAGTACAGTAACTAAAAAAAGAATGTTCTTAAAACCTTTGATTTTGAAAAATTTTCTAGAATTTTTAAACTGATTTAAACTTGAATATGAATCCTATCAAAACCCTACATTTCCCTCATTATCCTACATTCCATCATAATTATACATTTATCATAACCATATCCATTACCCTACCATATTCAATTTCACATATTCATTCCACATACCTTTACATTAATCCTAAACATTTTATAAGCATTTTGATCAAATATTGAGTCCTACATTTACCCATGAGAAATTTTTGTTTCCTACAAAACCACAAGGAAGTTAGTGTCATTATAAAAAAAAAATTGATGATCATATATGTAAGATGAAAAAAACTAATGTATGAAATGAAAACCAATGCATGCAAACTATATGAAATATACAAAAATGCAATACAATGTATATCATACAAATAAGTGGAAAAGAACGAAAGGACATGACAATTATACACCAAAGTAAGCATGCAAATGAATGGATGAGCATGAACGAAGGATGGATGAGCCATGAACTAAAGTAGAGATCACAAAATGTGGAGGATTACGGTGATAATACAAGGTCTGTACACCATGTAATCCGAAGGACGTAGCCATGGAAGGAGGACGCAGTCAAACGAAGGAATTTTTGCCGTGAAAACTCAGAGCCATTGCCCAAAAGCATCAAAACATTTTTTTAAAAACACATTTTTCTCACCATCACAAATAGAATTACGCTCAGGTAGAGGAGCAGGACATTATGCATTTGTATACACGCAGAGAGCATCCTATTGGAAGGATAAATAATTAGGAAAGACACAGAGAGTGTTGTGCAGAACAAAGAAACCGGAATTGAGAGAATGCAGAGCTATAGCTAACGCAGAGAAGCATAACAGAGAGCTATTCTCACCCGTGAAAAAGAGAACTTGAAAATTCTTAGTTGTAGATACTCTCAGCCATAGAAAAGCCAAGTTCCTTGTGCGCACAGTGGACCAAAAAAATTCAACAAATTCCAGGGATCACACAAAGGATCCAGGTAAGTAAATTGATTTTGATTCTGGATTTTTCTGGAGTTGAGCAGATTCAGTGGTTGATAAAAAAACGGGATTGTATTCAGAGGTGTCAAACTAAGTGTTAGTTATAAGATGGACCTCTATTTCTATTTAAAACAACACTGCCACCTCTAGAAATTTAACTGTGCCTTCATTCAAAATGAATTGCCACTTGTAAAAAATTCTCAGAATTTATTTTTTAATGGAGCTCTAATTAATTTTTATCATGATCATCTCCGAAAATCAAGTACCTCATTTAAAACTACGAAATATCTCCATAAAAATTCGATTTGTGAAATCATGAAAATGATTTATAAATAGTATTTCCATATGTCATGAAGCATATTCTCAAGAATTTTTATGCACAACAAATATGCTTGGAAAGTATTTCACAGAGGAAAATTGAGCATGAGCTTGTGACCATTGCAAAATGAGTGTGTCTTCCACATAGTGATTTGTTTTTTAGGTAGAAAACTCATTTTTCATCAAAATAGAGAGTGTTTATTTTCATCAAAGAAGAGAATTCGTTTTCATTAAAAGATCAATCTCGTGTACATGTTGTTCCAGCTTTTGCACCACACTATGCATCTTTTCCTGATGTCAGAAACTACTTAGTGAGAGAAGATGAAGCTGATATAGCAAAAAACAATATTGACTTGTATGTGCCAGAAGGTATGAACGTTGGGTGAATGTACCATTTCCGGAAAGGAGAACGCAACATTTCACACTAACAATAAACACAAATTCAAGCTGCAACGGAGAGACAATGGGTGCATGAAAAAAAAACTTTGATTTCTGAGTTACAAAGAGACTGTGGGAGCTATTTAAAAGCCAGAGAATAAATTTAGCTTCATGGACGCATTCAACAGAAAGTTGAACTGAAATTCGTTACAAACAATTGACTGTAGAAAACGTAATTCAAGGGGAGAACGGTAGTCAAGCTGCAGAAATTAAATACCCTCTTTCCAGGCAGTTCGAAATGGAAATCAATTGCGAGTACCTCCAGGTAATAACCCTAATTATCAGTTAAAAATAGCTAGCACTAAGAGAAGAGAAATCGAATCTGATTTGTGAAAACCTAGAACCAAGAAATCAGGAGAAAATCATGAGATTGTTTTAAAATCTTTTATCAATCTATTTTCCCTCTTCGTTGTCAAACTTTAGAAGCAGATAGGAGGATTTTTACAAACTCAGAACAAATACCAAGTTAATCATGTACAGGTCATAGATTCCATAAAAATATTTATGATTTTTTATTCTCAGAAGCAGTTAAAAAAAAAAACAGAGGAGCTCGAGGCTCAGAAACAAAAAATGATTTTTCAAAAGGATAGAGTGGAATAAACAACCCAGAAAATCGATTTTTCAAAAAGGCAGTGAATGGAAATGCTAAAAGCACAGATGAATTTCGATTGCCCAAAAATAATGTGATAAAAAAAATCCAGAATATTGTAGATTGTTTTCCAGAAAATTGATTTCTCAGCATTTAATTGCTAGAGACAGAGACAGAGGTGTTAATTTATTTTGTTGCAGCTCAGGTATCATTAAAAACAATGAGCCTCCTCATGCATGCTTAATTATGTTTTTGCCTAATTTTTATATACAGTGAGTGAAAAAAAATTCCCATCTTTATACACAGTAAACAAAATTCTTCCATTATTTATACAAGTGGGTATATTTTCTTCTCATTCTCATATACACAGTGGAAATATCATTAATTTCTCATATTTATGGTGAAATTTTTATACATACAAAGAGCATAAATATGCCTTTTCTCATACATACGATGAAAAACTTGTCCATTTTACATATGGATAATGAGAATTTTAAAAAATAACAAAGAATGGGTTTTTGAGAAAAAATTTCCAAAACAAAGATTGAAATATGAGTTATGGAGCAATAAAAACATTGCTAAAGTGTTTTTATGATCTATGTACACAAAAAGAAAAAAGAAAAATTATCAATTTTGAAGAGCAGCAGACTCCTTTTGCAGTAGAAGAGAGAAGACACAAAAATTGAAGGCAGAGAAAGATGATTTTTACAGGATTATGTACTTGAGCATAATTAGGATCGCCTTTTAGGTTGATTTTCATTTTCCAAGAATCGATTTCTCAAAGGAAATAAATGAATGTTTAGTTGCATATAGGGTATTTCCAATTTCAATTTCTTAACAACCTTTTGCAGCCAACTCAAAAATAAGCTTCAACATCCAAGGCCAAAGTCACAGGTACATCAGCAAGACAGTCATCATTCAGATGTAGAAATTCAAAGAGACAGAGTCAAGCATGAGGACATGCTGGAAAGCAAGCAAGGAGAAGAGAAGAGATGTTGGCCCTCGTCTTTGATCAATTTTTGCTTATTAAATCCACCTAATTTCCATAATTTTCCACTTTATACCATCCACATATGACCTATTTTGACCTTGTTATGCATATCCAAGAAAATAAATTATGTTTTTCAAATTTTAGAAATTTTAGTAAAAATTAGGTTTTAAGAGTATTTTTTGGACGGAACTAGAAATTCTCGTAATGGCTTCATTGATGTCATACTTGCAGGACACCTGGGCATGAGATGACCACATATTTAGAAATATTGGGAACCAAGAATGGACGAACACCTATTGGTTCGGTCAAACCGAGCTAAAACAAGCCCGGTCAATGCTGGTAAAAAATGACTTGTTTTTCAGGGATCCCTAGAAAGTATTGACCATCGATCATTCATTTTTTTCCCTATTAATAAATTCTTGAAAATGAGCTAATTTTTGTTTGAGTCACTTTATACAATAAAGATCAACGGAGATTGCACACAAAGGCGACAATTTTTATGCTGGAATGGTTCTATGTTTTTTAGGGTTGAAGACGATCTAATGCAAAAGTGATTTTTTGAAATCACAATGAAACATGCATCATTGGACGCTTGAAGGAAAAATTCTTCACTGTACATATCGTGAAATTTCCCATTACACAAAAGTGCCTTAATCATCCCTATGTTGAAGCCCATCTTCCATTTCCTTATCCTTCATGACTTCATACATGCCTATTTTTCTAAACAACATACATCATTTCCTTCTTATTTTTCAGTTCATTTTTCCTTGTCAATAAAAATCCCAAAGCTCTCTTTCCATGATTACATTGCCCTACCATATACACTGCCTGATTTTGAGATATATTCATCTATATTCCTGCCATTCATTTTGAACAAATCGTGTTGACTGATGTGGTATTCCTTAAGGCCCACCTTTCAACAAGTCTCAACCCATCGACTTCAGCACCTTATCTGGGATAGAGACTAGAGTCATCATTAGTACCTTGAGGCTTGTATGCCCTAATGACAGCTTCTCTCACCGAAAGTCATGGGAATACATCAATGTCCCTTGACCGTTGGATCTTTCAAGTGGCTTGACATTAGATCATTTATTTGCACTTCGCAAGATGTACTAGGGTACCTTGGCACTCATTTAAATCAATGGTGAGTTTGCATCACATTGGTTAACGACATCCATTAATGGTCGGTAATCCAATGACTTCTTTTCATGCTCGACACCGACACATTCATTCACATGACTAGAATTGTACCATTGGATTTTTGAAGCGGGTGAAGAATATATATTTTTCATGACTCCATCAGCAGTTGCGAAAGCATTCCTTCAGCCATATGAGAGTACGACAGTTGTACTTTTAGACATCATCTTCAAATTCATACAACCAAGCAACAGTACAGATTCATTCACTTCATCTAGCAGCAGTACTTCATATTCCTTCACTTCATCCAGTAGCATGATATTCATATGATCCAACACCATGATATTTTCCTGATCTAGTAGCATGACATATTCTCTCATGCAAATTAGCATGACAATTTCCAGATCCAGAAGCGCCAGTAGCTACATTTTTCATAGTTCATCAGCGTTTTGGGTAAGTGAAGGTCTATTATTTTCTATTTTTTAATCAAACAAATTTATTATATGTTGAAAGTAAATGAATTTGGAAAATTCCCTCGCCATATTACATTATCTTTCACATTTTTCATAAACATAACACATCTTCAGTTTGGGGGGGAATATTCATAACCATTTCATTCCATTCAACACCTTACATATTATAGACCAGCATGAATCTTCCAAACTACACTTTGTTACAATTGATACATTGATATCTATTTTGGCACGATTCAAAAATATGAGGAAATGTTTTCTTATGTGTATTAATGACTTATCATTTTGAGTACATGACTTATCATTTTCAATACATGTGTTAAAAAGGAGAAGAAAGAAAAAATAAATGTTGTTAACACAAGAACCAACATTTTTTATATTCATGGTTGTTAACACAAGAACCAATCATAGGAAATATCAATTGCAGTACATGTATTTCACACCCTGGAACGATACATTGTTAGAAACCATAATCATGTAAAGCCAAAAAAAATTTATCCATGCCAGGTTGCATGAGGACATGCAACAAGTTCAGTTTGGGGGTATGTTGGGTCCCGTAATTGTCACATTTTCATCATGTTTATCCTCACCATTTCTCACATTCCATCACCTCATTTAACCATTCATCATACCATTTCCATGGGTTCACCTCATTATTTTCCAATTTATTTATTTTTAATATTATTAGAGAATGTATGATTAATTATTGGAAAATTGACATATTTCACTAATATCTTAAATGTGAATGAGCTTTGTAAATGTGTAGGATTATTTGGAAGAATTATTCAAATCATCTTGAATATTTCCTCCACTATTTCAATAATTCAAAGGATAATTGTTCAATATTATTCTAAGGAGAAGATCATGGAGATTTCAAGGAGAAGATTATGTAGATTTCAAGGAGAAGATCTGGAAGATTCCAAGGAGAAGATCATGGAGATTTGGATAACATATCTTATCCAAGATTTGAGAGAGATGAGTGAGGATTTAAAGGGATCATATCTTGTAATTATAGGGATATTCGTTGAGAGAAAAGTGGATTTGTAATTATGAGTTGCTTATCTTGTTTCAAATCACTCGTATAAATAAGAGTGATTTTTCTCCAAGTAGAGATATAAGATATGGTGAGATAGGATATGGAATAGTATTTTTCGAAGTTAATGGAAGACATAATTTATCATTTCTTGTGCATTGAATAAGTTCTAGTAGCTAAAAGTACTCTCAGTGTACGAGGCAAGAGTGGAGGGTGCCCCCACACCGAGCTAAGTACACTTCTTAATTTATTTCATAGCTGCAATTTACGAACTAGTTTGCTTATGATTGAATTGTTTATTGCAAATATTGATGAATCTAATGTTCAATCTTAAACTGCATATGAAAGGACAAACAAGTGTTTAAGTTAAGCACTCTTTCTATCGACTCTAGATTTTCCATTAGAATTCATATTTTCCTACTTTTCTGTTTTCACAATAGCATTAATGATAGAATGAAATCAATGATGAAGGAAAACCAGGACCTTTGAACATAGAGCCTCTTGATTATTATTTCATATATCTTGATCTATTGTTTAAAAATTAGATTTATCTTTTCCTACTTTCCTGTTTACAAAATAGCATTAATGATAGAATGAAATCAATGATGAAGGACAACCAGGACCTCTGAACATAGAGCCTCTTGATTATTATTTCATATATCTTAATATATTGTTTAGAAGTTAGATTTATCATTTCCTAATTTCCTGTTTTCACAATAGCATTGATGATAGAATGAAATCAATAATGAAGGACAACCAGGACCTCTGAACATAGAGCCTTTCGATTATTATTTCATATATCTTGATCTTTTGTTTAGAAATTAGATTTATATTTTCTTTCTTTCATGTTTCCACAATAGTATTAATGATAGAATGAAATCAACGATGAAGGAAAACCAGGACCTCTGAACATAGAGCCTCTTGATTATTATTTCATATATCTTGATCTATTGTCTAGAAATTAATTAAGATAGTTTTATATTTGTAATATGCATTTCACTAACCATCAATAATTCGTCTTATAAACTTGACTGTGGTTGAAACCCATATACTTTGGGGATGCTTCTAAGTTCACCAACCCAGATTGATAATTAAATGCTCATGTTAATTTACCCAATAAATTGACCCAACATATGATATCCATAAAGTGCCATAATGGGGTCCTTTTTTCTGCAGTATGGAAGGAAGGCTTATACCACCATTCAGCCAGAGGTAACGACTTGACCCATTGTGTTTGTTTATAAAATACAAAAAACGAAGATATCCTTCCAAAAATTTGTTCACTATCTCATTTTGACCATCAGATTGAGGATGATAAGATTAGCTATGAGCTAGTTGAGTACCCAAACAACAAAATAATTTCATCCAAAAATTTCCAGTAAAAATTGGATCTGTGTCACTTATCATAATCTTTTGGTTTCCATGTAGTTTTTGAATTGTTTCGATAAATGAAATAGCAACTGAACTTTCTTTAAATGGATGATATAATGCAAAAAAGTGTGCATACTTGGTAAGCATATCAACTACCACCATGATGACACACTTGCCTTCTGACTTAGGTAAACCTGTCATAAAATCCATTGAAATCTCATCCCAACGTTGACTTGGAATGGATAAAGGTTGTAGAAGAGTTGGGGTCTTAATTGTATCAACTTTATTTTTTTGGAAAACCGAAAATTCTGCCACAATATTTTGAATATCATATTTAATGCCATCCCAATAAAAATCTTTCTTCACCCTGTGGTAAGTTTTTTAAAATCCTGAGTGTCCTCCTAAAGGATAAGTGTGCAATTCCAAAAGAATATTTTGTTTTAGTTGGGAATTCTTACAAAGATATAAGCGATCTTTGTACCATAAGGACTAATTTTTAAAATGTATCAAATGTACTAGGGTATTGCTTCAACTTTTGAATGAGTGTCCACACTTCTTCGTCCTTCCTCCATTCATCCCTTGCTTCAATTATCCAATCTAGTTGGATAATAGAAATTGCATAAAGCAATGCTTCCACCTCTTCATCCTTTCTTGAGAGTGCATCTGCAACAACATTTAGCTTCCCTTTTTTGTAAATGATTTCAAAGTCATAACACAACATCTTTGTGACCCATTTTTTCTGATCTTCTAAAGATAGTCTTTGTTCCAAAAAGTGTTTAAGACTATCATGTTCAGTTTTTACCTTTAAGTGCCTTCCCATTATGTAAGGTCGCCATTTCTTTAGTGCATGTAGTATTGCCAACATTTCCTTCTCATAAATAGCTTTCCATAAATAATTTCCTTTGATTGGATGACTTTCAAAAGTAATGGATCTTCATTCTTGCATTAAAACAAGACCAATTCCATTTCCTGAGAAATCACATTCCACAATAAATGTTTTTGTGAAGTCTAGCATAGCTAACACCGATGTTAGGTACATTGCCTCTTTAAGATGTTCAAAGGCCTTAGTTGTTCAGGAGTCCATGAAAACTCATCTTTCTTCAATAATGTTGTTAGAGGTGCTGCTATTCTCCCATAATTCTTAACAAACTTGCGATAATACCCTGTTAACCCGAGAAATCCTTGCAACTGCTTTGTGGTTGTGGGGACTTTCCATTCCTTAATGGATTTAATTTTTTTAGGGTCTACCTTAACACCCTCGTGAGATACAATATGACCCAGATATTCCACCTCTTGTACTCCAAATAAAAATTTGGATGTTTTTTAATACAATTTTTTTCTCCTTCAATAGTTTGAGCACCCTGTCAACATGTTGAACATGATCCTTACAAGACGTGTTGTAGATTAGTATGTCATCAAAAAATACTAGCACAAAATTTCTAAGGAAGGGTTTGAAAATGGAATTCATCAACCCTTGAAATGTAGAAGGTGAATTGGGAAGGCCAAAAGGCATGACCAAAAATTCATAATGACCCTCATGAGTTCGAAATGTTGTTTTCAGAATATCTTCAGTCTTCATTCTAATTTTATGATATCCTAAACGAAGATCCAACTTGGTAAAATAAATTGGGCCATGTAATTCATCCAATAATTCATCAATCACAGGAATGGGAAATTTATCTTTAATAGTGAGCTTATTGATCTCCCTATAATCCGAACACATGCGCCATGATCCATCCTTCTTGTGCACCAATACTGCTGGAGTAGAGAAAGAACTTTGACTAGGTTGAATTATACCAACCTCTAGCATTTCTACAATCATACGTTCAATTTCTCTCTTTTGGACATAAGAATATCTATAAGGCCTGATGTTTGGAGGAACACTTCGCAGAATTAAATGAATAGCATGATCATGATCACGAATAGGTGGGAGTCCTTTAGGAGTTTCAAACACCTTGGAATGACTGTCCAATACTTTTTGGAGATCTAGAGAAATAGATGATTTTGATGTTGGAACTTCTACTGAGCATAATTGTGCAATTATGCCTCATTTTTCTTTCTTCAGAATCTTTGTCATGACATTAGATCTTATTATCTTTCCCGGCTTCCTTGCGATACCCCATAATTCGATTTCCTTTCCTTCCGAAAAAAAATTCAAGAAAATTTCTTGAAAATTAAAAGTTATTGTCCCCAAATATTGTCACCATTGTACTCCTAGTACAACATCAAAACCTCCCACTAGAATGGAAAGAATTGTACTATTCAATACATATTCCCCCATGGTTAGCTTGATATTATGGAATTTTACAGAGCAATTTATAGTTCCTCCATTTGCAACCATAATTTGACATTCTGGTGCTAGGTATAGGAAACAATTTAATTCCTTGGCTACCTTACAATGAATAAAATTATGGGTACTACCCGAATCAATCAACACTATTACCTTTTTCTTCTTGATATTTCCTTCTATATTGAGAGTTTGAGGAGTGGTAATTCCTTCCAATGAATTTATTAATGATAAGTTGACCTTACTTTTCTTGTAGTATGTCTCTGATGTATATCCTCTTCTTTTCAATTTTCTTGTTCATTTTCTTTTCCTTCCTCCTCTTCACAATATATGTAAAATAATTTATTCTCAACACACTTATGACCTTTAGTGTATTTGCTATCACAACTGCAGCAAATCCATTTTTCTCTTTTTTTCTTCCAATTGTTGTGGTGTCAACCTTGTAGGTTGTGGAAGTCTAGGAGTAGTCATATTTCCATCTTTATAGATGTGAGTGGTAGGTTGCCTTGCCGCCATAATTTTACATTCAATTTTTCTTGCCAACCTGAATGCATGCTCCAATGAATCAAGTTCCCAAAGGCGAACCTCATGTTGGATGGTATCCTTCAAATACCCTACGAAGACATCAATCCTGTGTTCTCTTCCGGATGACGCTAATTTTATATTCAATTTTTGGAAGTCCTCAATGTGCTCCACCACTAAACCCTTTTGTTTGAGATTGATCAATTGGCTAAAGAAGGTGTTTCTCTTTGTATCCTCATAATGTGCTATCATTTCCTCCATAAAAGTTTATCAAGTGACAACTTTTTTACGGGATAAAAGCCATCGATACCATAGAAATGTAATTTGTTCTAAATGTAAATTTCCAATGCGTACCTTTTGTGTGTTTTGCACATTATTGAGATCAAAATATTGCTCCATCTGTAGTATCCATGTTACGGGATCCTTGCCATCAAACTTCCTCATATCCATCTTTGGAATATGGTGGTTCTTCCATCTAACATTATATTTTATGAAATCACGATTAATATTTATTTTGTTCTCATCATGAGTTTCCTCTACTATCTTTTCGCCATGAGAAACATTTCTTGTATCAACTTTGTCAAACCTTCCATGTCTACTTTTAGATCATTCTTCATGTTTTCTATGTTGTCTTTCATGTCATCCATATTAGCTTCCATGCCAACTTCCATGCCATCCATCTTAGCTTCCATGCCTTTCTTCAAACCATCCATATTATTCTTCAAACCATCCATATTCGCTTCCATGCTTTTCTTCAAAACTTCCATTTCATTTTTTTTTCTCTTTGCGAGAGCGAAATTTGGTGCTCTTTCTCTTGTAATTTTGATAGATCATGTTGCAATTCTTCATATTCATGAGTCATAGTAGAATATTCTAAGGGCTTAATAGGTGTTGAATTATTTTTAGGGGGCATTTTAGAACCCAATACTGATATCTATGCTCAATAGGCCCTTGGAATCACTTAAAACTATTTTTTCAAACAAGACTTATGCAATTTGAAAAAAAATACACACCTTTTTCTTGCTTTTGAGGAGGTTGATATTGAAACTGAATTATCTCTGTTATTTTTTATCTTCAATATCTGAAATTCAGCCCTATAGTATCCCTCTAAATCTTCTTTCGAATGCCACAGGTCTGACTTGTTTTGGATTCTTCAAGTCAAAATTATGCCCAATATCCTACAATGACCTAATTTTGGACTGGTTCAGTACATCGAACTTGTACGACGTGTCACGTTTCACTGTTTCCTCCATCGGCTATGAAATTAATACACAAGAAACTATTTTTTTTTTACTTGCAGCCACTTTTTACATAATTCCAATATGATGCTCAGAGAGAGAGTTATGACAATTTTCCCAAGGTCACCTCTTTGAGATGAAATTCGGGAGCATGAACAAACCCTACCTTCCACAGATCATATCTCCGAAAATTTTGCAAACCAAGATCTTAAATGTTTACAAGAAGTGCTTCAGGATTTCGGCTTCTCTCTGTAAAAAATTCAGCTTCTGAAACGTCGTAGAAAAAACGTTATAGAGAAAATTCCACGATGACCTGTTTAGGTGAAATTCGAGAGCCTGAAAAAAAACCTAACTTCCACAGATCATATCTCCTAAAATATTGCGAACCAAGATCTGAAATTTTTACAAGAAGTTCCTCAAAATTTTGGCTTCGCTCTGTAAAAATTTAAGCTTCTGAACATTCGTAGAGAAATAGTTATAGCACAAATGCCATGATGACCTATTTGGAGCAGTGAAACCCTAGAATCTAAAGCTCTTATACCAAATGTTATGAAACCAGCTCCAAAAATGGAAGAAAAGAGAGATAAATGCCTTAGAAATAGCCACTTCGAGGGGGAAGCCTCCAATACATTACATAATTGAACAATTCTTGGATGATAAAAATTAAAAAACCTCCTTATATATATAGGAGTCCATGGGATCACAATATAATCCTAGTCGACCTGACAATAATAATGTAAGGGAACAATAATAACAATATGGGGGTTACAGGGGTACAAAAATAACAATAAGGGGGCTATGCTAATAACAATAAGGGACTACACTAGTAATATGGGGACCTAACATCATGTACGAGCACCTACTTCACTGTGCAGATAGAGATAGTCTCCATATAGGTTTACTGGATACATGGATCTTATGAGCAAGTTTATAGCGACAGAACCATCTTCCTTTGAGGAAGCAGTGCAGCAACCAATTTGGGTTGACGCTATGGTTGAGGAGTATGACCCCATCATCAAGAACAATGCATGGGAATTTGTCCCAAGGCCGATCCGAAAATTAGTGGTTGGATCTACATGGATCTATAAGGTGAAGTAGGCGTCATAGGGAGTGTGGAGAAGTACAAGGCTAGATTTGTAGCCTGGGGATTCTCACAAGTTGAGGGATTGGCTATGGGTGGAATTTCACACCGGTTGTGAGATACTGATCGATTAGATATATCCTTGCACTCTCAACGCAGATGGGGTAGTAGATACATCAGATGGATGTGAAAATTTTGTTTCTCAATGGAGTTATTGAGGAAGAAGTGTACATAGAGCAGCCAGAAGGTTTCGAGATCTTTGATAGTGAGTCGCATGTGTGCTGACTCAAGAGAGCACTGTATGGGCTAAAGCAAGAACCTCATGCTTGGTACACTTGGATTGATAGTTATTTCACCGGGTTGGGATTCACCAAAAGTGAAGCGGATGCGAACCTATACCAGATTGTGTTGATGGTAAGCTCTTGATTATCGTACTTTATGTTGATGGTCCAATTTTGACAGGTGATGAGAAGTTGATAACTTATTGCAAAGAGGATCTTGAAAGGGAGTTTTAAATGAAGGACATGTGACTTCTTCACTAATACCTTGGTTTGGAAATATGATAGCGGGATGGTGAGCTATTTGTTTCTCAAGGCATGTATGCCAAAGAGATTCTGGGTATGTTTCACATGGAGATTTTTAAACCCATGGAGACTCCTTTTCTAGGAAATTGGAGGAAAGAGGATGTTACTTCAGGAGAATTATTGGATGCTACTATTTGCAGGCAGCTAGTGGGCTCACTGATATACTTGGTAAACACCAGACCATACATTTTCTACGCAGTTAACCAGCTAATTAAAGCTATGCTTAAGCTGAACAACCTCTTTTGGAAGGTGGGGAAGCATGTCTTGAGATATCTCAGGGACACTACAGAGTATTGATTATGGTATAGACGGACAGAGGGAGTGAAGCTTCCAGGCTTCACGGATGCAAATTGTGCAGGTAGTCTATCGGACAAAAAGAGCACATAAGGAGGGATCTTCAGCATAGGATCGACAACAGTTTCTTGGTACAACAGGAAGCAGTGTTCTGTGGCACTCAATTCAACCGAGGAAAATTACATGGCAGCAATTCAAGCTTCATGTGAGACCATCTGGATGAGAAAGATCCTGATTGGTTTGTTTGGTTCTCAAATGGATCCGACAGTGATACATTGTGATAACCAAAGTTACATTAAACTCTCGGTTAATGAAATATTCCATGATAGGTCCAAGAAAATAGACATCTAGTACCACCATCTCAGATATTTTGTTCAGAGGCGCATTATGTTACTTCAGTACATTCCCACAAAATATCAGGATGTAGATATTCTGACGAAGGCACTTGCCAGGAGAAAATTCGAATACCATAGAGGCATGATTGGGGTGGGAGATAATCACTTTCTTATTGAGAGGGAGTGTTGAAAAGTCAAGAAGAAATGTGTGTCTAATTTAATTTTCCCTTAATTAAATTGGACAATAAAATGTAATATTATCTCATAATCACTTGCAATAGTTAACTGAGTGTGATAAAATTAGTTAGCTAATTAATTTTGAGTTGAGCGTGGTTGGTGAGGCATGCAGAGTGATTCTATTAGTTATGGAGTTAGAATTGAAGTTAGTGCATTAGTTTAATGCATGAGAAATCAGTTAACTCAATTTATTGAGTTAAAGTCAGTTGAACTAGTTGTAACTATGTGTTGCACTAGTGAGAGATCAAGTGAATTAAATCAGATTTAATTCACATTTAGTGATCTGCCATGCAATTGATGATTTACTATTAATATCTGCATGCATGTCAGTTCCAGTGGAGACCTAGTTGAGAAAAATTTTAAAGTGATTTTAACCATCAATTGTATCATTAGTAGGTTGCCCGCATGCAACAAGACATGTATTGGATTTCCCATGAGCATTGCGCAGTTTCGTAAGGCTGAAATTACTAAAGAATATGGATTTCATTCCACATGAATTGTGCAATAAAGGTAGTCTGATTAGAGGCAGGAAATTGGTTAAGTGTTGGTTGATTTTGTCCAGGTTAGTGTGAGACAATTGTGAGAGTGCAAGAGACTCTTGTGAGAATATTGCATTGTAATTGTTTCATGATTCCATTGTGAATATACAATAGAATATAAAGGGTTTTGGGCAGAAATATTTCCCCGGGAAAATATCTTTGTTGTGGTTTGATTTGCTTCTTTCTTTACTTGTTTTGATTGGAAATCCTGTTTATTTTCCGCAATTGATTTGTAGAAGGATTTAGTATCTAGCTTTAGTACATTGCTTGATCGGATTGAATCCATTGATATACATATGTTTGTATAATTTCTACAATATTAAAGTATATTTGATTACTTATGTTGTTCTTTTATGAAATCCTAGTGGTTCCGTGTAGTTTACATGTATTTACCTTTCAATAGGGCTAAATAGAGTAGATCACATTCGCACTATTATTTTCACATACTGTGTGGACAACCTTAAAATACCTAAATGAGTTTCGGGTTGACAATTAAATGTATAGTGGTCAATTGGTATTTTTAAGAGAAACTAAGTACCCCAACATTTTGGCGTCATTGACTGGTAGATTTTCAGAGAAGTGTTAGTCTTATCCCTGTAGGGTTGGATATTAAATACGCAAGGTAAGAACTTGTGCATGCACCAAGTAAAAATCTTGTGCAAGTGCCTAGACTCAGCTGATACTTTTAGATTTTTTAGTGTGCATGCCTAGAAAAAATCTTAGGACCACAAATCAAGTAGTTAAAGATTAAAAACCTATCCCAAAAACCATAAAAACTCAAAGTGAGTCTGGCCTTAGAAGAAATACCTTTATAGACGAAATCATTCACCATTCAGAGTCTCAAGTGTCGGTAGTTCCCCAAACAACATCTGGGAAGGGTTTTATTGTTTCCCTTCAAGCGATAGGATCTTCTACTACTGCTCACACTGAGATTCATGACAGGACAGTAAGTTTTGAAAAAAAAATTCAAGATACATCCATTAATAATCCCAGTCCTTCCAGTAAATGTGAGGGGCATTCTTGAAATTTAAGAGATGGGGGAGGTGAGACAAGTGAGCCAAATCCACAAATTTATGAGTCAGAATTTCCAACGACACCTGTTGCAAAGGAAGAATCTGAAATTACTAACCTAAACAGTGTTATGAGACCTACTCAAAATCCATATCTGAGACAACATATTATTCTTCAGATAATACTTCCTGATCATGAAATCCCTGGGGATTATTGGCATATTTTTTACCAAATGGAAAACACAACACCAAGAACACAAAATTTGACCATATACTACCCTTATTTTTATCCACAAGCCAATGCACCAATGAAATCCATCTCATTACAAAATCTTCCAAATTTTCATGGAATGGCTTATGAGGATCGTGATGCATTTATGTTTGAATTTGATGTCTTATGTCGAGGTTATGACTACACCATTGATCCTCAAAACCTAAAATTATTTTCTTCCACCTTAAAGGGTGCAACTCTATGTTGGTTTATGGGATTAGGAGGAGGTTGTTGAAGTTTGCAACAAGAAACAGTGAAATTGGCATCCAGAAACAACATCCTTGATCCTAGTGAATATTAAGCACCTACACTAGGTGGGGCCCACATAGGCTATTTTTAGGTGGATGTCTATTTATAGATGCATGAGAAAATTCTATTTATAGATGAGGTCTATTTATAGATGTATGTGAAAGTTATATTTATAGACTGCATGGCTATTTATATATGCATGTCAACTATTATTATCCCTTAAAAAGAGCTGGACAATAAACAATAATCTATTCTCAATGTGGAATTGGAAATAGTTAACTGAAGTGGAAAATCAGTTAGCTATAGGAATTTTGAGTTAAGTGATTGGTTGGTGGGACATGCAGAGTGAATTGAGTTATAACTGAGTGATTCTAGTTGTAACAGAGTTGGAAGTGCAGTGGTGCATGAGTTGTGCAAGTTGTAAATTAGTTTAACTCAGTTAAGTGAGTTAAAGTTAGTTGTCCTAGTTGTAACTGCATATACACTAGTGAGAGATCAAGTGAATTAAATACTAATTAATTCACATGTAGTGATCTCACATGCAACTAATTTTTTTACTATTATTAATTGCATGCATGTCAGATCCAGTGGAGACCCAGTTGAGCTCTAGTTGAAAGGGAAGATAACTATCAGTTGCGATATTAGCAGGCTACCCAGGTGTAGTTATAACACCACAGGATGCCCATGATACTTAGCGCAGTTGAGGAAGGCTGAAATTATTTGTGATTAAGTATTTCATTCATCAGGAATTACGGTATCAAGGCAGGCTGTCTGGAGACAATAAATTGGGTAAGGGATTTGTTAATTTTTGTATGACAGTGTGAGACAATTAGCTGATGTACTGAGAGCTCTTGTGATTGGAGTTTTGTATGTAACTGTTTCATGATTCCTTGTGAAATATACAATATATGATAGATGGGTTTTGAGCAATAAGCTTTCCCCTGGAATATATGGTGTTGTGGTTTTGATCTATTCTTATTTTCTTCATGTGATTGACAATTGTGTTGTTTTTAATTCCAAAAAATATTTGTAGAAGCGATTCAATATTTAACTTTAGAATATTGTTAGATTGGGTGAATCCAAGATATACATGCATGTTTTATAATTTCTACATGGTATCGGAGCACAAAAATATTGCAATTTTGAAGCAGTAGTTGAGTTTGTTGGTAGAAACAATTCGAATTTGCTACAAGAATTTCTTGGTGTGACAGTTGAGTAAACATCAAAATGAATTTCAATGGAGTGTGGCTAGAGTATACACTCAAGGGAAGCTTGAACTACACTACCTGGAAGGATAGTATGGAGGCAGTGCTCGAAGATAATGGCTTGAAGGAATTCATCAATAGAGATGTTCCTAAGCCTACTTCAACAGATGCTATAGTACTTGATGCATGGCAAAATAAAGTAACAAGGGCGAGGAGGATTATGTTGGAAGGAGTACGAGACCACATTGTCTCAAGCCTTAATGGGAAAGCCACACCATATTCTATGTGGAAGGATTTGACGGATCTATTCCAAAGCAGAAACGATCATAGGAAATTGGCACTCAAAGATAAACTCAAGAAGATCAAGATGGAAAAGAATGACACTATTCTGGTATACTTAACAAAGCTTGTCCAATGTATTGATGAGCTTGGGAGTGTATGAATAAGTGTTTTTTATGATGATTTGGTGAGTTTGGCTCTCTTGGGACTTCCTAAGAGTGGGCACAGTTATGAAGACTCTGTCAACGGACAAGAAAAACTATTGTATTTAGAACGACTGTGGTCAGATCTAGTGCAGGAGGAGTTCAGGTGGAACACCAGAGATGGTTCTTCATCAAATCATGATGATGAAGAGGATTTTTATTTAGCTTCCAAGGTGAATAAGGGGAAGGGGAATAAATTCCATTCAAAATCTAAGGCCGGTGAAGATGGCAAGGAGCACAACATGTTAAAAGTGAAATGTTTTCACTCTCACGAGTATGGACATATTGCCACAAATTTTCCACAAAAGAAGAAGAAAAATATGGTTGTAGCTGGTGAAGTTCTTGCCTCACAATTTGAGCTTGAATTCTAATTGATCGCATGCATGGTGTCAAGTGCATTGGTATCGGGGTGGTACTTGGATAGTGGTGTTTCCTTTCACATGACGGGAGATAAGAAAATTTTTAGTGACTTGGAGGAGAAAGATCTCTAGATGCATATTGATTTGGGTGACGATGGAAGATACAGTGCAACCGAAATTGGTACCATTACCTTTGAGAGGGAGTAAGGTAAACTCTTTCATTTAAAAGATTTAATGCATGTACTAGGTTTGAAGAAAAAATTAGTCTCAGTCACAATGTTAAAGGATAGAGGCTATGAAGTTGTCTTTAGTGAAGGAAAAATTTTCCTGCGACACAAAGCAATAGGGCAAGAGAAGAAGATTGGGATTCAAGTTAAGAATCTCTATGGAGTTGATGTAGATGGGATTTATACAAAACTTCCTACTATTGGGAAGTGTGATAAAGCCATGCAATTGACCCTTGAGAGGGAGTTGATTTTCAATCAGGTAAGAGTGAACCTCGGGATGTGGAGCAGCCACAAGATGAGGATCATGGAGTGGAAGCAACCACTCATGCAGAGAAATTTCGAGCCAGATGGGAAAAGGGAGTACATGTAGCTATACCACCAGGTGAGAGGTGGGGCGAAATGCATGAATAATCCCAAGAAGAAATTTCTGGGCAAGATTTATTGAGATGGTGTGGATCTCATGAATCGAACCTAGATACGAGGAGCCCACGGTGCAGTAGTATCAGGATTAGTTGGATTGATGCAGTTAGATGTCGTGAGGACATGAAATCAAAGTGACAATGTCAAATACTAGAGCGCAAATCAGAGTTGGTAGCAGGTGCAGAGGCCATGGATGTAGTTGTCAACAACATAGAGGATCTAGTAGACATGTGTTGTAGCTAGCAGCAAGTCAGAAGACTTTGATGAAAGATGCATTATACTGATTCATTTGTTTGTAGGCTATTCAGTTTTATAAGTGTTGCATGTGCGATAAACACTAGTGAAGTGTTTCATGCAAGAGTTGCATGTGCGAGAAACGCTAGAGAAGTGTTGCATGCATGAGTTGCATGTTGCATGCATGGAGTTGCATGTCGCATGCATGGAGTTTCATTTCACATGCAAATACATTCCTTTCTTGTTGAGAGGGAGTGCTGAAGTTTGCAATAAGAAACAACGAAATTGGCATTCAAAAACAACATCCTTGATCCTAGTGAAAATTAAGCACCTACACTAGGTGGGGCCCACACAGGCTATTTTTAGGTGGATGTCTATTTATAGATGCATGAGAAAATTATATTTATAGATGTGGTCTATTTATATATGTATGTGCAAGTTCTATTTATAGATTGCATGTTTATTTATAGATGCATGTCGACTATTATTATCCCTTAATAATAATTGGACAATAAAAAATAATCTAATGTGGACTTGGAAATAGTTAACTGAAGTGGAAAATATGTTAGCTATAGGAATTTCGAGTTAAGTGGTTGGTTGGTGGGACATGCAGAGTGACTTGAGTTGTAACTGATTGATTCTAGTTGTAACAGAGTTGGAAGTGCAGTGGTGCATGAGTTGCGCAAGTTGTAAATTAGTTTAACCTAGTTAAGTGAGTTACATTTAGTTGTCCTAGTTGTAACTGCAGATACACTAGTGAGAGATCAAGTGAATTAAATATTGATTAATTCGCATGTAGTGATCTCACATGCAACTGATGTTTTTACTATTATTAATTTCATGCATGTTAGATCCAATGGAGACCTAGTTGAGTTCTAGGTGAAAGGGAAAATAACTATCAGTTGTGATATTAGCAGGCTACCCAGGTGTAGTTATAACACCATAGGATGCCCATGATACTTAGCACAGTTGAGGAAGGTTGAAATTCTTTGTGATTAAGGATTGCATTCATCAGGAATTGCGTGAGCAAGGCAGGTTGTCTGGAGATAGTAAATTGGCTAAGGGATTTGCTAATTTTTGTATGACAATGTGAGACAATTAGTTGATGTACTAAGAGATCTTGTGATTGGATTTTTTTATGTAATTGTTTCATGATTCCTTGTGGAATATAAAATATATGATAGAGGGGTTTTGAGAAGTAATATTTCCCCTAGAATCTCTAGTGTTGTGGTTTTAATCTATTCTTCTTTGCTTCATGTGATTGACAATTCTGTTGTTTTTAATTCTACAAAATATTTGTAGAAGTGATTCAGTATTTAGCTTTAGCATATTGTTAGATCAGGTGAATCCAAGATATACATGCATGTTGTATAATTTCTACATAGGAATTATAAACTCATGGGATCAAATGAAATAAGAAACATTTAAAATGATGTCCAAAGAAGATGATACTTTGGAGGAATATGTTGAAAGATTCCAATATAACCTGCAAAGATCAACTTATACCACTTTACCTAGAAAAATAATGAAAACTGCTTTGATTAGAGGTATTAAAGATGAATGGATGGAAACACTTAATTTAATGGGACAAGATGATATTTCTAAAGAATAATATGACAACATCGTAAAACTGTGTATCAGGTGCTCACGAGGACATACACAAGCCAAATCCGGGATCCGAGACCCTCTCAGAAGAACTAGTAGGACTGCAGAAGGAGAGGTGACTCGTGATAAAATTGGTAATCTTCTAGAAGACTTTAAAAATAATGTTATTAGTATGTTAACTACATAGTTGGATGTCCTACATGTGAAGAAAAAACAAGTAGAGGCAGAACAGGCCTTAGCTATTTTCTGCCCTCGTTGTCGAAAGAAGCATATCCGCAAAGGGTACCTACTCAACATAGTTGAAATATGTTCCATATGTAATAAGGATCACTCAATAGAATGATTCCTCTCTCTCCCAGGATTGAAAGATATATTCAAGGAGGTAGAGGAGGATCTTGAGCCTGCGTATCTCATGGCACAATGATGGTTGTGGAAGACATGACCTCTAGGTATGATCCAAGATCCTACTTTGTTTTATTATGGGAAATATACCCAACAACAGATTCCTAGATCATAGTGGCAGGGCCAATAACCATTTAATACCACGTGGAAATATCAATCATACCCTATGCTGCCATGGAAAAATCAAGCATTTTCTGGACCTTTGTGGCCTAGTCAACAATATCCCACACCTGCATGGAAAAATCCATCAAATAACATATACCCATCGTATTGGAAAAATTCACCCACATAGGGACCAATATGGTATCATAATTGGCAATGCCCTGCGAGACCAATAAATCCATCTGTTGGGTCATTTCCTCAGTCACAACCACCATTAAAAACTCCTCTTTAATGACCCCCAAATGCTCCACCTCCATTACGCCCCCAGCTACATTCCCAGCCAAATCCT
Organism: Pinus albicaulis; assembly: GCA_034641835.2. Taxonomy (NCBI): domain Eukaryota; kingdom Viridiplantae; phylum Streptophyta; class Pinopsida; order Pinales; family Pinaceae; genus Pinus; species Pinus albicaulis. Next base: position 1,084,200,968 of record CM076583.1, read on the forward strand.
AATCCTAATAATAGGCCCATGCAATATTTGGAAATTATTGAAAACCCGCATTTTGACTTTAATTCCTTTGAATGTAACGAGTTGCGGTTAAAATCTAGACGGACGATATTTCTAGAGGATGGCACAGGAAATCAAGATAAGCTAGATAATAATTTTTCTTTTTGAAGAAAAACCCTTAACATAACACTCTCTTTCCGCTATAATTGTTACTAAAATAGAGAAACCTAATAAATTGACCAAACAACAAGAGTTCACTACAACTACGGATGTTGCTCCATCGTAGCCTGAGAGACCTACTATAATTAAGCCACTGATTTATTCTGATTTTTATCTTGTAGGGGAATTGAAAAAATTATGTATTAAAATTCCTCTTCTCCGGGCTATTTGAGATGTTCCAATATATGTTGAAACTATCAAGGAATTGTGTGTTAAAATCATGGAAGAAAGCCAAAATACCTTCCTATAGTTGATGTGTTAGGAGCAATTTTTGGTTTCATCTTAGGGAAGAAAATACCTGTTAAATATAATGATCCTGGAAATACATTGGTTACTATCCAAATCCAAGGAAATAACTTCCTAAACACCCTTTTGGAATAAAGATTTGCAATAGATATCTTGACTGTAGAAGCATGTTGGATCCTTGGGATTGCAACATTTAAAACAACCACTATTATGTTGGAATTGGTTGACAGATTGGTAGCCATACTAGAAGGAACTCTGGAAGACATTATTGTTTATGTAGATTCCTCGAAGTACCTAGTGGACTTTCTGATCATCAATCCCAAAAATAGGTTGGATGGACACCCTTTGATACTAGGAATACCATGGATGTAAATGACATGTGCATATATCGGATGTCGAACAGGAAATATGACAATTGAAAAAGGGAATATTGTTAAAAACCTCATCATATATCCACCTACCAGACCTAGCCTATCAATTGATAATTATCAATCATTCCCTCTAAAATTATAGGAATAAAATCTACTTCCTCCTCTTACTTTAGATGAGGCTCTCACTTTTCAAAAGTGGACCGAGGATAACGTAATTAGTGGCTTCATTAACTAATCGTCCACCATTGCAAACCCTACATGCCAAATGTTAAAAGAAATGTTACACAATGAGGTCTAGGAAGATCCATTGAATATTTTGAATGATGATCATATACCCACAACTATAATTCATAATAGTATTCCCATCGAAATTGAACCTAGAAATACTTTGAACATTAATGTTAATCTATATTAACTACAGCGTGAAAAATTAATTTAGATCCTCGAGAAATATAAATAGGCCTTCGCTTGGGAATATTCTGATATGATATGAAATTATCCTCAATTATCTACACGTCACATATATATAGAGAAATATGCTTGTGCCATTCACAAACCACAAATAAGATTAAATCCACACCTTAGGGATATAGTAAAATAGGAGTTGCAGAAGATTCTTGATGTTAATTTTATATATCCTATTTTTGACAGCCAATGGGTTTCACCTCTGGTTGTGGTCCCTAAGAAAAATGGATAATGGAGAATTTGTGTGCATTACAGTGAATTGAATAAAGCTACAAAAAAATATCATGTCCCTCTTCATTTTGTAGATCGGGTCCTTGACACTCTTGCTGGGAAGAAATTTTTTTCTTTCTTGGATGGTTTTAGTGGATACAATCAAATCCAAATTTCTCCTGAAGATTAGGACAAAACCACATTCACCTGTCCATGGGGAACCTTTGCATATAGGTTTTTACCATTCGGGTTGTGCAATGCACCAACCACCTTCGAGAGAGAAATCTCGAGTATTTTTTATGATTTAATCAGTGAAGGAATTCAACTCTGCATGGATGATTTTACTCCCTATAGTAATGAATCTGAGAAATAATTACATGACCTCGATAAATTTCTTCAAATATGCATCACCACTAGATTATGCCTTAGTAATGAAAATTGTCACATGATGATGAGAAAAGGTGTAGTTCTAGGAAATTATATATCTTTTGCACGTGTCCAAGTAGATCCACTAGAAATTGAGGTGATTCTTACCCTCCTTACTCCTTGTACACCAACTGTGGTGCATAGTTTCCCTGGTTATGTTGGTTATTATCATCACTTTATAGCAATTTTTTCAAATATAACAGCTCCTTTGTATTTATTAACAGGAAATGTGGAATTAGAATGGACTAACAGGTGCAATGTTTATTTTGAAGATATTAAGAAATTGGTCTCAACAAATCCTGTGTTATGAGGGCCAAATTGGAACTTACCATTCCACATTTCAACTTATGCATCTAATACAGCAATAGGAGCTGTACTTGGAAAGAAAGAAGATAAAAAACCATATGTTATTTATTATGTTAGCAGTAATATTACACCGGCGGAGTTAAATTGCACAGTGACAGAAAATGAGTTTTTTTTTTCTTACTCTATCAATAAATTTCGTCACTATATAATAGGATATCCATTTTTTTATATACATATCATTCTAAAATTAGGTAGCCAAAAAACCTGTTACTAATGGTCAGATAACACACTAGTTTTTTTTATTATAGTAATTTGATTGCCATAAAAGATCTATCGAGAAAGGAGAATCTGGTGCAAATTTTATATCCATAATTCCTATAATGATTGAATCTTTACTTGTGGAAGATTAGTTTCCAGATGAGCATATGTTTGTCATAACGGTTAAAACACCCTAGTATGTGGATGTGGCCAATTATCTCGCATCATGAAAAGTACCAACACATTTACTGTCTCAGGAAAGGAATCTCATTTTTCATCGCAATGCACAGTTCTCCTAGATTGACAAATATATTTTTCACAGAGGATATGTGTTATGAAAACAGCTCCAAAAATAGAAGAAAAGAAAGATCAATGCCTTATAAATCAGCCACTTCGAGGGCGAAACCTCCTTTAAATTACATAAATGAACAATTCTTGGATGATACAAATGAAAAAACCTCATTTCTATATATAGGAGTCCATGGGGTCATAATATAATCCTAGCAGACCTAAAAATAATAATGTAAGGGCATGACAATAACAATAGTGGATTTTAATGGGGCACAATAATAACAATATGGGGGCTACATGGGTACAACAATAAAGATAAGGGGGCTACACTAACAACAATAAGGGACTACACTAGTAATATAGAGACCTAACATGCCCCTCTCCTTCAAAAAAGTGTTTTCCTCAATGCTTGAGTAGCTCTGGATGCTTCTGTATAAAATTCTCATCCTCCCATGTGGAATCTTCAGGGGTAAGTTCTTCCACTTGATGAGATACTCTGAAA